>CM038682.1:372116019-373316019 GCA_021605205.1 Aegilops longissima | reverse complement strand
TGCGTCACGGGCACCTCGCGAGTACCACTGCCTTGAACTCTCCGCCTCCTCACGAGCCAGCTGACGAGGCCGCTTTGAGAAGCTCTTGGTCGTCCGCCCAGAGGCTTGGCCCCTCGCGAGGTCTTGAGCTTGTGTTGATGAAGATGGGCTGTCCTGGGCCCCCTTTGAGCCACGCCGCAGGCCGCAGGCAGGCAAGTCTGTGGACCCCCATTCCCAGAACGCCGACAGTGATGGGAGCCAGGTTGTAGATGGGGGGCGTTCCGCGACTGCGCGGCCCCCTAGGCCGTGCTTCCACTCGGCGGAGGTGCTGCCGGAGTTCGTCGTGTAGTCGGTGGAGCCGACCAGCGCCTGGCTCCAGCTTCCCCGCTTCTTTGTGGGTGAACTTCCGGCCAGCGCTCCGGGCGGTCTATGGCTTCAGGCGGACGGTTGTTGCAGCAGGGCCTCCTGGGCTTCGCTGGAAGTCTCCGTCGCCGAGAATGTGGCCCTGACCCGCGGCTGGCAAATGTTTGCCGGCGCGCGTGGCCTAAGCCGGCAGTGCACCCTGCACTTCAAGTTCTACGGCGACACCACCCTCTACGTGAGGGTGTTCGGAGAAGACGGTCGCCGTGCAAGGTGCTTCCCCGAAGACGATGACCGCGGCCGTGTACCCAGCCCCGGTGATGATCGGGATGAAGATGACAATAGGCGCGTGGTCGGCGGCGCTCGGGGCTCGTCGAGATTCGGTGGTTCTCCTTCGGACAGCAGCTCCTCCAGCGGTGGCCGCGACCAGCCCCCGTGCCGTCGCGCCTGCCTGGAGGTAGGTAGTGGGTCAGCCCGCCATCGCGCCTCGGTGAAGCGAGAGGAGGAGTCCAACTGAGCTCCGGAGGCAGTACGAGCCTTCGCCGCGAGTTGGTGCCGAGCAAGCCGTGCCTATTTTGTTTTCTCCCTTCCTGCGCAAAGAAAGTAGTGTAGGACCCGTGAGGCATGCTGAACTGTTGCTGTTAATTACCATACTGTTTCCGCTATTTCTGTGCTGTGCTTTTGTGCCGCATGCCCGCGTGCAGGAATTACTTAGCTCGGGGGGACCTGTCGTGGTCTTCGCTTCCTGAGGCCGAGGCCTCGTCGAACGCTTCATGTCCTGCAAGGATTAGTCAGGAGGGGTAGCTTCCGGCCTCGATTGTGGAAGCGACCGACCCAGGTCCTGTGTTCACGTCGCGATGCCCGTGGGGCACGGACTAGGAGGGGTGCTCCCGTAGTGGACCGGGATAGGAAAGCTTCAAACGACAAGGGCAGAAAACACTCGCGAGGGTGCCCGCGTTGCTCCCTCGCGAGACTTGCGCAAGAGAAAAAGAGGGAAGTGAGCAAAAAGACGAAGAGTCACAACCCAAGGACGGCAACAACTTCAATAAAACTTCAAATAGGAATGAACAAGCCAACTGCAGAAAGAAAATGAAAAAGCTGCGTCCGGCACCTAATCTAGTCTTCGACGTCTTCTCACCAGTGCGGAGCTAAGTGCTGCCACTGGGCGTGGGAGGGAGCCCCCGAGGCCCGAGGGCGGCTCTCCGGAGACTCCGGGGTGTGTACAGCCCCAACTCATTATTACGTGAGAGTGTCACGGACGGCGAGCTTCACAGGCATTGGCCTTCTTCACGAGCTCCGGGCCTTTCTCGGGAAATAGGCTTCACAGACGTTGGCCTTCTTCACGAGCTCGAGGCCTTTCTGGAAAATGAGCTTCACATGCGTTTGCCTTCTTCACAGGCTCCGAGCCTTTCTCGGGAAAAGGAGCTTCACAGGCGTTTGCCTTCTTCACAGGCTCCGGGCCTTTCTCAGGAAAATGAGCTTCACAGGTGTTTGCCTTCTTCACAGGCTCCGGGCCTTTCTCCGGAAAATGAGCTTCACAGGCGTTTGCCTTCTTCACAGGCTCCGGGCCTTTCTCGCATACCTTAGCCGCCGTTAGCCCCGACCGGAGACCAAGACGGGACTAAGGAGTGAGGGGCTACGTGACCAGTTAGGCTCCCGAGTCGCGATGCTTAGGTTTCCCCCTTGACGTTCAAACGAATTTTCATACCTTGGCTCCGCTCGGGGAGGCGCGCGACGACCAGGTCCGAGGGACCAGGCTGCGTGGCGTACGTTCGGGCGTGGCCCGGGCGCAGCCCCCGTGTCCAGCCCCCTCGCACGGCACTCCTGAGGGGAGGCGTTGCGATGGCGCCGGACACTAAGCTCTGGCTCCACGAGGTTGTCTGGTTGTGAGCCGCCCTCGATTGTTTATCACCGGTAGCAGACATAGCGCTTACGTATGTGTACGGGCATAGCCGCTCCTCGGCAGTGTCGTCAGCCAGCGCGAAGCATGGTGCTTCCACTGGTTCGTGGGAGGGGGCTCCTCCCCGGAGGAGCCACCGGCGCGTGTACAGCCCCGCCCTAACACGTGGCCGGCACGGTAGGGCTAGGAGAGGTGTATCTGGGCACCCGTGAGCCAGCGCGGGACTCACGAGGCCCTACCTCGAGGCGGGTTGCGCCTGGCTCTGGGCCTTTATCAATGGTGTTTTCCTGCAGGGTTAGAATGCAAATGATTTACGTCCTTAGGTCCCGGCCCTCGAGCGAGCTCAGCCGCCGCTGGTATGACATGTCGCGATGCCATGGGTCAAGGCCAGGGGGTGAGGGCTGGAGAGCCAGTAAGAGCCCATGAGTCATGATGCCAGGAGGAGATCGTGCTGGGAGCCAGGTTCAGGAGCCAGGTTTGGGCTCCATCCTTGAGCGCCATGGGGAACCAATTTTCCATGACCTTTTCGTCCCTGTTGGCGGCTTTCGATGCCCAGCTCTGTAACACCCCGGACGTAACTTTCCATATTTGTAACTCCAACTCTTGCCATTTTCGGCATTGTGATATGATATTCCCTCCGTGGTTGGGTTTTCTTCATTTTGCTTTTTGTCCATGTCATGCATTTTACTTCATGTCATCATGTGCATCGCATTTGCATACGTGTTCGTCTCATGATTCCGAGCATTTTTCCCGTTGTCCGTTTTGCAATCCGGCACTCCTATCTCCCCCGGCGGCCCCTTTTACGTCTCCTGAGTGTGACGTTGCTTTCAATACTCTCAAAGAGAAACTCGTCACAGCTCCTGTCTTGACTCCTCTGATGAATCCAAGCCATTTGAAGTTTTACGTGATGCTTCTCTTGAAGGTCTCGGTCGGTGTTAATGCAAGAGAAGAGAGTTGTGGATTATACCTCTCGCCAGATTGAAGCCCAACGAAAAGAACTACCCCACTCACGATCTTGAGTTGGCGGCAGTTGTCCATGCATTGATAACATGGAGACATCTCTTGTTGGGAAGGAAAGTGGACATTTTCACCGATCACAAGAGTCTCAAGTATATCTTCCTCAACCCAACCTCAACCTCGAGGCGGACTCGATGGGTGAAATGATTCAAGAGTACAACCCAAGTATTGAATATACTCGGGCAAGGCCAATGTCATTGCAGATGCTTTGAGCAGGAAAGCTTCGCAATAGTCTAATCCTCAAGCCCTTTCAGCCAGATCTCGTGAAGCATTCCATAAGCTGAATCTTCAAGTTGTTCCTCAAGGCTTTCTTGCCAACCTCATAGTCTCTCCTACTTTGGAAGATCAGATTCGTGAGGCTCAACTTCTGGATACCATGGTGAAGAAGGTGAAGCGTGGTATCGACAAGGGCATTTCAAGTACAAGTGCTTCCATATTGATGGCAGAGACACTCTTTTCTTTGAGGACGGTTTGTGGTTCCTAAGGGTGATCTGAGAAAAGTCATTATGAGCGAGGCTCACAATTCGATTCTATCCATTCATCACGGAAGTACGAAGATGTACCATGACCTCAAGCAGTCATATTGGTGGACTCGAATGAAGCGAAATTGCTCAATTCGTGAATGAGTGTGATGTCTGCGAGAAGAGTGAAAGCAGAACACCAAAGACCAGCTGGTCTCCTCCAACCTCTTGCTATTCGGAATGGAAGTTTGATCATATTGAGATGGACTTCGTGGTGGCTTTCCAAAGTCAAGCGTGGAAATGATGCTATCTTCGTTGTCATTGACAAGCTTACCAAAGTGGCTCATTTTCTTCCTATCAAAGAATCCATCACAGCAGCTCGGTTGGCGAGCTTTACACCTCGAGGATTGTCTCCTTGCGGCATTCCACAAGTGATCTCTTGAGACCGTGGCATCTTTACCTCCAAGTTTTGGGATTCTTTTCGAAGGCCATGGGCACCAACATTCGTTTCAGCACAGCTTTCCATCCTCAAACAAGTGGCCAAGTTGAGCGAGTAAATCAAATCCTTGAAGATATGCTCGGGCTTGTGTCATTTCTTTCGGTATGAAGTGGGAAGATTGACTTCCATATGCGAGTTCTCCTACACAACAGCTTCCAAGCGAGTTCGGGCAAGGCCCCATTCGAAATTCTCTATGGCGAGAAAGTGTCGTACTCCTCTCAATTGGTGCGAGGCAGGTGAGCGCCAACTTCTTGGCAATGACTTGATCACGAAGCGAAGAAATGTGCCAAGTCATTCGTGAGAATCTCAAAGCCGCATCAGCGCCGGAAAACTATTATGATGATAAGCACCGTGATGTGGCTTTTGAAATCGGAGACCATGTCTACCTCCGCGTCTCTCCAATGAAAGGCACTCGTCGCCCGGTATCAAAGGAAGCTTGCCCTAGATCGTGGGTCCTTTCAAGATCATTGGCAAAAGAGGCGATCTAGCCTATCAACGAGCTTCCATCCAACTTTGCAAGCGTGCGCGATGTGTTTCACGTGTCACATCTTCGCAAGTGCTTCAAGACTCTGAGCGCACTATCAACTTGAAGAGATTGACCTTCAAGAAGATCTCTCTTATCATGAGCACCCGTTGCTATTCTTGAAGAAACCGGCGCAAGACTACGCAACAAGTCAATCAAATTCCTGAAAGTGGCGTGGTCACACCATTCCGACCGAGAAGCTACACGGGGCGCGAGGATCACCTCCGTTCGAATATCCGGAGTTCTTTCAGGTCCTAGATCTGGGGCGAGATCCTCTTGTAGTGGTGGAGTGTTGTAACACCGGACGTAACTTTCCATATTTGTAACTCCAACTCTTGCCATCTTGGCATTGTGATATGATATTCCCTCCGTGGTTGGGTTTTCTTCATTTTGCTTTTTGTCCATGTCATGCATTTTACTTCATGTCATCATGTGCATCGCATTTGCATACGTGTTAGTCTCATGATTCGAGCATTTTCCCGTTGTCCGTTTTGCAATCCGCACTCCTATCTCCCGGCGGCCCCTTTTACGTTTTTCCGTGTGCGGTACTAAACCTTCTCGGAATGGACGAGGTTTGTCTAGTGGCCTTGGTATACCACCGTAGACCACGGTCAAGTTTGGTCATTTGGAGCTCGTTTGGTACTCAGCGGTTAACCGCACTCTCAAAAAAGCCTCTTTTAAGTTGCAGCGAACACCCTTTCAAAACAGCCCAATAACCCATCTAAGTCACTTCCATGCTCTCCGTCGTTCGATCACGATCGTGTGGTAAAACTACACCTCATTTGGACTCTCCTAGCTCCCTCTATGCCTATTTAAACACCTCCCAAAATTCGGGATCAATTCTACCTAACCCTAGCCTTCTTCTTCCTCCGCGCGCCCGGGCGTGTAAAATGCCCGCGCGGTTCGTCCGCCGCCGCCTCCTCGGCCACTCACGGCGCCACGTCATCACCGCCAGCCCTCTCTCTCTCCTCCGCCGCCCAGAGCCCGCGGGGCCAGTCAGGCCAGGGGCCCAGCCCGCCGCCCGCCGCGCCTTGAGCAGGTCCGCCGTCGCCCGCCCGCCTCGCCCGCGCCGCCTCTCGGCGTGGCTCGCCGGAGCCAGCGCCCGTCCGCCCGCCGCTCCCGGCGAGTCCGCCGCTCCCGCCGCCTTCTCCTCGGCGCCCGGCCGCCTCTCGCGTCGCCTCCTCGCCCGCCGTCGTCCGGCCCGGTCGCCGGCCCTCAGCGCCGGGCGCCGCCTCCGCCTCGCCTCGGTCGCCCGGCCGCGCCCGGCCGCCCGCCGTGCCCGCCGTCCCGGCGGATCCGGCGAAGGACCGGCCGGATCCGCCTCCTCCGACCTCCTCCGGCCGAGCTCCGGCCCGATCCGCCGGTCATCCTCGTAATCCGTGCCGGTTGACTTTTTCCTCTTCCCCGAAATGTTTAAGTCCCAGATTTCAGGATATTTTGTGTCAATTTCTTCTTGCTATATCTTTGCATCTGTAGGTCCATTTTGCACGTATAATATGTCAAAATGTTCGCCTCGAAGAGTAGATCATTTCATCTCATTGCATCATTTTCATTTGAGCTCATCTTGATGCCCGAAATGCTGTTGGAAGAGGGCTATGTGATGTTAGTTTCTGTTTCTTAACAGAACTTGCACTTTTGTTATTTTTGCCATGATTAATCTGTGCACCCTATGAATTTGAGTCCTACATGTGTTTTGAAATATGCCATGCCATCTTTCCAGGGGATTATGCCATGTATTTTTGTGATCTATGTGGTGACTAGAACAAGCATGCAAAGTAGGTTTCCTGATGTTGCTGTTTTCAGCCCTGTTTAGCTGATATTTTGATGCCGTGTTAACTTGATGGTTCCGAGAGATCCATCCATATTTTGAGATACTTCAGTAAGGATGTTTTGTTAAGCATGTCTTGCTCTATCCATCCATGCCCTTGTTTGCAATTATGGAGTGCCATAGCTTGAGTCAATCGAGCTCTACGTTTGCTATCAAATGTTTCCTGGCAGATTGTTTACATGTTATTCAATTTTGCCAAGGTTGTTGTGGTTGATCCATGTATCCTATGTTATTGTTCTTGCCACGTATGTCTTCTATGCCATGTCTTCTTGATGTATGTATGCTTAGTTTATTATTTAAGGCTCTGTAGTGAGTGCATTGAGCTTGTAAACATGCCTACTTGTTATCAGTTTTTGACATGCCATGTTGCTGAATCTGTTAACGAAACTTTCGATATTAACATGGATGTTACTATATTTTCTGATCCTTTTTGGCTTATGGTCAGTAAGGGACTTTTGATCTATGCTTTGAGTAGATTCATGCCATGCCATGTTTTGCTATTTTAAGTTCCTGTAGCATGTAGTTTTGCTGCTCTGAACATTGCAACCTGATGCTGTTTTTGCCATGTCCAGCCTGATATTTTGTGCACTTTCGCCATGCTTGTTTGAACCTGTTATGATGTGAACTAGCCGTAGCTCAGTGCTCATCTTTTGTCGAGCATCTTGTGTAGATCACTGCCATGTGCTTTGTTGATACGTTTGGGTGCAGTAGCTTAATTATTTGTTGCTTGCTAAGTGGCATCATGCTGTTAATGGCAGATTTGTGCCATTCTTGTTTTGCTTGTCATTTCAAACCGTGCATCCGATTCCGGTGATCTTTATATCGATTTCAACGAAATCATCTCATCTTTCAGTGGCATACTTGGTTTGCCAAGTTGATGCCTGGTTCATCATTTTCCTTCGGTGCGCTTTTATCGCATTGCATATCACATCCATATATCATGTCATGTTTTGCATCATGTTGATTGTGCATTGCACCGTGATTTATTGTGGTTCCTTTGTTTGTGTTGTTGCTTTGGGTAGAGCCGGAGGCGAGTGCGTGAGCGAGGAACCTGTTGAGAACGCTTACGAGGATCAAGCTTTCGACAACTCGAGAACATTGCGAGTAAGATGACCATACCCTCGAAATCACTTCTATCTTTGCTATGCTAGTTGCTCGCTCTTTTGCTATGCCTATGCTGCGATGCCTACCACTTGCTATATCATGCCACCCATATTGCCATGTCAGCCCCTAACCATCCTTTTCCTAGCAAACCGTTGATTGGCTATGTTACCGCTTTGCTCAGCCCCTCTTATAGCGTTGCTAGTTGCAGGTGAAGCTGAAGTTTGTTCCTTGTTGGAACATGGTGATGTTGTTCCTTTTTTGGAACATGGTTACTTGTTGGGGGATATCACAATATATATCTGCTATAATTAATACATCTATATACTTGGTAAAGGGTGGAAGGCTCGGCCTTATGCAGTGTTTTGTTCCACTTTGCCACCTAGTTTCCGTCATACGGTGTTATGTTCCTTGATTTAGCGTTCCTTACGGTTGGGTGATTTATGGGACCCCCTTGACAGTTCGCTTTGAATAAGACTCGTCCAGCAAGGCCCAACATTGGTTTTACCATTTGCCACCTAAGCCTTTTCCCCCGGGTTTTCGCGAGCCCGAGGTCATCTTTATTTTAACCCCGGACCGTGCTCCTTGAGTGCTGGCCCAAACTAGAGTGCTTTGCAGCGCCCCTCAAGGAAACTTGAGGTCTGGTTTTAGTTGTACGGACTGCTCATCCGGTGTGCCACGAGAGCGAGATATGTGCAGCTCCTATCGGGTTTGTCGGCACATTTGGGCGGCTTTGCTGGTCTTGTTTTATTGCTGTCGAAATGTCTTGTAGTCCGGGATTCGAGATTGATCGGGTCTTCGGTAGAAGAATATCCTTCGTTGACCGTGAGAGCTTATAATGGGCTAAGTTGGGACACCCTGCGGGTAATATCTTTGAAAGCCGTGCCAGCGTTATGAGGCAGATGGGAATTTGTTAATGTCGGTTGTAGAAAACCCAAAGTTGACCTCAATTAAAATACACATCAATCGGCGTGTGTAACCGTGATGGTCTCTTCTCGTGGTCCGGAAGTGAACACTGATGTTGGAGTTATGTCGGCGTAAGTAGTTCAGGATCACTTCTTGATCACTACTAGTTTCACGTCCGTGCTTTGCTTCTCTTCTCACTCTCTTCTGCGATGTAGCCACCATACATGCTAGTAAACTTGCAGCAGCTCCACTTTACTACTCTGTCCTTCCTATAAGCTTAAATAGTCTTGATCTCGCGGTGTGAGATTGCTGAGTCCCGTGACTCACGAGATACTTCAAAAAAGTTGCAGGTTCCGACGAGGCCGGTGCAGGTGGCGCATCAAGCTCAAGTGGGAGTTCGGCGAGGCGTGGTCGTTACTATGTGTCTTTTCACGATGATCAGTAGTGGTGCCCAGTTGGGACGATCGGGGATCTGTGTAGCATTTGGGGTATCTTCTTTATTTTGGTTCCGTAGTCGGACCTTGAGTGTACTCTGAATGATGGATGTTTATTTATGTACTGTGTGAAGTGGCATTGTAAGCCAACTATGTATCTCTTTCCTTTATGTATTACATGGGTTGTGTGAAGATTACCTCACTTGCGACATTGCTTTCAATGCGGTTATGCCTCTAAGTCGTGCCTCGACACGTGGGAGATATAGCCGCATCGGGGGCGTTACAAGCTCGTAGAGCTGAAGGAACTCCGCGGGGTTGGCAGTGTCATCATAGCGAGGAGGCAGATCTGGCTTGAACTTGCAGGGCCATGCGATGCTGCGTAGCTCGGCGGTGAAGGCGCGGCAGCCTGCAGTGGCCACCGGGGCTCTCTGCTGATGCGGAGCTTGCTCTTATGGATTCCCGCGCACCACTGCCTGGAGCAGCGCGGGGCCTTGATCTTGATGGCGCTGGGCCTTGATCAGCAGTGCTCGTCTTGGGAGCACGCGAGCACCTTCTTCGGGACGAGGATCTCCTGGCAGCAACTTTCTTGTTGCGCTGGTGCGGACCTTGGAGGTCTCGGCCCGGCCACACGCCTGGAGCAGGCGCCTTCACGGGAGGAGGTGGCGGGGCACCTCCGCTCCCTGCCTCCAGCGGGGTGAAGGCGAGGCAGCGAGAGGGGCGGCAGGGGCCCCTCTGGCGCGGACAAGCTCGGCGACACGGTCGAGCCACTCTTCGTAGACATCGTCGACAAGGCGGCAGCGCAGGAGCTCGTTCGCCGTGATGAGCGCGACTCGAGCCTCCATGGGAGAGCGGTGCACGCGGGACGAAGAACTAGCAGGGGCGAGCGAAGGAGTAGTGGTGCGGCCATCTCGCCTTACCGATGGGTGCAGGGACGAGGCCTGCCGCTCGTTCCCCGCCAGGCCGGTGGAGGCATTGGTGGCGGCGGCGCGCAGCAGCGGGGTGTCCGCCCGGCAGGAGCCGTCTGGCGACTTCGGCCGGCCTTGAGCAGCCAGCGCTTCAGCCTTGGCTTCTCGCGGCGTCAGCCATGAACCGACGGAAGGATCTGCGTGACCAGCGAAGAAAGACTCCGGTGCACCCCTACCTGGCGCGCCAAATTTCGGATTTCGAGTTCCGGTAGACCCTTGAGGTTCGAACACTGGGGTGCGCACGGAGATCTTTCCCCTACCAGCTCACGGGTTGATGGTTTGCAAGAGATCTAAACAAGAACTATGAACATCACAAGAGACACAAGATTTATACTGGTTCGGGCCACCGTTGTGGTGTAATACCCTACTCCAGTGTGTGGCGTGGTGGATTGCCTCAGGGGCTGATGAAGAACAGTACAAAGGAAGAACAGCCTCGCGAGGGGCTGTTCTTGAGCTCGTGCGATGGACTGCTTGGTTGAGTCCAGTCGCTTCTCTCTTTCTCTGGGAGGTTCGACCTGTCTTCCTTGGTTGGTTTTCCGTCTCCCCTCCTCTTTGTGGTGGCTAGTCCTATTTATAGAGGGAGGCCCTGGGCCTCTTCCCAAATATTGAGCGGGAAGGGCGCCAACAATTGGGCATTTTGAAGGGGAACATCTAGTACACTTATCCTGACTAAAATTAGTCTTCGGCTGCCAAAGGCTCTAAAGGTGACGTTGTCCTGGGCTCCACGATGACCTCCGTCTTGCCGCTCTGCTGGTCTTGGTCTTGTTGCACCGAAGCAGTAACCTTTCCCTGATGCCTTGGCCTGTGCTTGCCTCCTTTGCACCAAAGGTGGAATGAGGACACTACACAGGCTGCCGCCCGCCTGGCGCCCGCCTGGTCTCGATCGTCATGGCTCGCGTCACGGGGCACCCTCGTGAGGTACCCTGCCTTGATCTCTCTGCCTCCTCGTGAGCCTGCCTGACGAGGCTGCTCCTTAGGAAGGTTCCTGTTGTCCACCCCGCGAGAGATTGGCCCCTCGCGAGGTCTTGAGCTTGGTGATGAAGCTGGGCATGGGCCCCACTTGAGCCACACCGCAGGCTGCATGCAGGCAAGTCTGGGGACCCCCGTTCCCAGAACCCCGACAAACACCGCCCCCTCCGATGGGTTCTATATAGTTCTCGACGTTGATGAGTAGATTGATGCCCAGGTGGTGACCCTGAGCTTGTGAAGGGCCTTTGTAGATAGACAGGCTTTGTCGAGCCTTCTTCCTTTCTAGTTGTCTGTACCCAGACAAGTTTGCTTCCGCATGTGCTTGTATGTTTGTATGACTTGAGTTTTGGGTCGTGTGACCCCTACCTATATGAACATGTTATGTATGGCTATCCGGAGCCTTTTAAATAAAGTACTTTGAGTTGTAGAGTTTTGTTGTGATGCCATGTTGTATTTGCACATATCGAGCATATTGTGTGTATGTTTGAAATGCTTGGTATGTGTGGGATCCGACAACCTAGTTGTTTTTCCTTGGTAGCTTCTCTTATGGGGAAATGTAGTCTGGTGCTTCCACTGAGCCATGGTAGTCTGCTACAGCCCGGTTTACGAAGTCACTGCTAGCATACTCTGCTCGGAACATAGGCGGCGACATGTGATTCACTTCGTTCCTGTATCTATCTCTTCGGGGAAATGTCATGCGGTGACATCCGGAGTCCTGCTAGCCTGCTACAGCCCGGGTTCCCAGAATCCTGTTAGCCCAGTTGCTACAGCCCGGATTCACACGCTGCTGACCGACATGCTCGATGTTGTTTCATGTATGACTGTCCCCATAAGTTAGTGCCACTTTGGGTTCACGACTAGTCATGTCGGCCCGGGTTCTCTATCATATGAATGCTAGCGACACTATCATGTACGTGAGCCAAAAGGCACAAATGGTCCCGGGCCATGGTAAGGCGACACCGGTGGGAATACCGTGCGTGAGGCCGCAAAGTGATATGAGGTGTTAAAAGCTAGATCGGTGCGACTTAGAATCGGGGTCCTGATAGTCGTTGCTGGGCGACCCTTTCCCCTTTTTTTCGGCATTGAGTTTGCCGGCCTGTTTAAAGACCCAACAATTTCTGTTGGTTTGATTGATTGGCGGGTTTATCAGGAGTGCCATGAATCTGGCAAGGCCGATCAAGTATTCTGTCTAAGCTGGATGGGCCATCTCTGTTTGCCTTGAATGGCTTCTTCCGTTGACCAAGTTTAGAGCCACTGAACCCGACGTTGACCACCGTGTCTTGGATTCCTTCGTTATAGTTTCAACGCTTGTCCTTGCTGCGTCGTGGCTTGCCATTGCCGTCTCTCAATTCGAAGGTGCCAGGGTCGCTGGTGCTATTGCTTCTACGAGCAAGCCAGCTATCTTCTCTCGCGCAAAAGCGGGTCATAAGTGTGGTAAGGGCTGCCATGGACTTCAGCTTTTCTTGGCCGCCGTGTCGGGCGAGCCACTCATCTCGGGCTCTATGTTTGAAGGCCGCGAGGGCTTCAGCGTCCGGACAATCCACAATCTGGTTCTTTTTTATTAAGAACCTGGTCCAGAGCGGCCGGGCTGATTCTCCGGGTTGCTGGATTATGTGACTAAGATCATCGGCGTCTGGGGGGCGAACATAGGTACCTTGGAAGTTGTCTCTGAATGCGTCCTCCAAGTCTTCCTAGCTACAAATAGAGATTTCGGGTAGGCTGTTCAGCCAGTGCCATGCTGGCCCCTTGAGTTTTAGGGGGAGGTACTTGATGGCATGTGGATTATCACCGCGTGCCATGTGAATGTGGAGAAGAAAATCTTCAATACATACTGCGTGATCTGTTGTGCCATCGTATGATTCGATGTTCACGGGTTTAAACCCTTCTTGGAACTGGTGCTCCATTACCTCATCGATGAAGCATAGGGGGTGAGCGGTATCTCTGTATCGGGGAACGTCACGGTGCAGTTCGGATGAGGTCTGTATGCGGTTTTTGGCCCTGGTGGGGTTGTGGTTGTTGTGCCAGGCCTAATGGCCATCTTCTCACGCTTGGGCACGCCCCCTAGATCCGTAGGTTGACCTGGTCTGACCGGGTCTATAGTCCAGGTCCTTACGTAGGTCATAAGTGTATCCCCGAGCTGTTCTTTCTCTGCTTTTATGGCGAGGTGGTGCAGGCTGGTGTTCGGCTTGAGTTGTCATTCTGTCACGGCCACGTGGTGGTCGGTCAGGTCCGCCAGCCGCGTTACGCGCATGTGGTATGGGCTCTAGCACCTCATCATTGAATTAGGTACCGGGTAACTCTTTGTTGGGTGTTCGACGCCGAATTCTTCGGCTGCCAGGACATAAGTCCATCTGTCGTTGAGCAGATCTTCGTCAGCTTGAAGCTACTGCTTCTTCTTCTTTAGGCTTCTTGCAGTGGCTATTAGCCGGCGTTTAAAGCGCTCTTGTTCGAGGGGTCCCTCTGGCACGATAAAATCTTCGTCGCCGAGGCTCACGTCGTCCTCGGAGAGTGGTAGATAGTTACTATCGTCCGAGTCTTTGTTCCATGCTTGCTCCTCAGGGTCAACTTGCCCGTCCTCCCGATCATCCTGTTCAGATGTTGGTTCGATGGGGTTTTATTGGTATTCGGTGTTCTCCGGAGTATTATTGTCACCGGAGCCAGTATTGCTGTCTTTTCCGCGACACGATTTAGAGCAGTGCCACCGACGTCGATGCTTTGGTGGTATCTCAGGAGGCTCGTCCTCGACTGGATCCTTCTCATCATCGCCGTCACCTTCTTTAGGTGTGTCCACCATGTAAACGTCGTATGAGGAAGTGGGGCCAACTCCCGCACCCTCCACCATGGGGCCGACTGGATCGACAAAGCCCTCGAGCACCGTGACAAGATGGGGGAGGAGCTCGGTGGGGCCTTCATCAGCAGTCACCAATGGATCCTTCAACCCCCTCCCCTCAATTATAGCCAACAGGAGGCCAACCGTCGGCCTCCATGATCGCCCGTAATGACGGTTTTTTCTGCATGCAGCAGAGTCTCATCAAATTAGACGGTTGCTGAGGCAGCGTGGGGAAGCGGAGGCACCCACGTTCCGTCAATCGCCAGACGTCGACCGAGGCCGCAGGTGGTTGGGAGCCCGCGGCGCTCCGCACTTGCCCTTTGGCTTCGCCTCGAAGCCAAGTTCGAGTGTGTCTTGGGCCGGGGGAGCTCTTGCGGCGTCACGAGGCGAGGGTACCAGACTTACACTGTGGCCCACAGCATGGCTCCATCAACAGCCAGTGCGGCCCGCCCAGCAACAACAACTCAAGACCCTCGCGAGGCCAAGCCTCATGGCGGGACGACCTAAGACCTCCTGAGGCGGCCTCACTAGGATGGCTCTCAAGGAGCGGAGATATCTATGCAAGGGCACCTCACGAGGTTCATATGGCGTGAGCCATGGCGACCAAGGTCGGTAGGCGCCCGCCAGTGCATGATGTACCCGTTCCTCTTTGGTGCTAAGGAGGCAAGCACAGTCGTGGGGTCTCGAGGAATCAAGCAAAGGTTTCCGTATCAGTGCAACAAGACCAAAACCACCGGGGCCGGGGCCGGAGGTCATCAGAGCCTTTGCAGCATCACCACCAGAGCCTTTGCCAGGAGAAGACTACTTTTGTCAGGATAGCTTGTACTAGTTGTCTCCCTTCAAAATTAGCCGTTGTGGGATCCCTTCCCGCCCACATTTGGGAAGAGGACCGAGGCCACTATAAATAGGACTTAGCCACCACGATAGAAGGGATCCATATTTTCCACCCGTACGGATCCATTCCACCCGGACTATCTCACCAGCTCATCGAGCTCAAGAACACAACTCACCTCCTGAGGTTCTTCCACCACTGTACTAGTTCATCCTCAGCCCCTCGAGACAATCCACCACAAAGCTGGAGTAGGGTATTACACCGCATGGTGGCCCGAACCATGATAAACTTCTGTGTCTCTTGCCCCTTGGGTTCGTCGAGCTAGGCCATGGGATCATTGAGCGGGCAGACCAGGAGGGGAGAGTTCTTTGCACGCACCCCAGAGTTCAAACCTCTCAAGGGTCTGCGGAACCCTGAATCCGACAAAGATCAAATTATACCCTAACTTGGTGACAATCCTCTACGGCGGCAACGATAGAGTTGAATCCCGTTAATGGCGGCGGAAACCTGCGTACGGCGAGGATCTAGAGACCAAGTGGGCGGTAGCAATGGGGCGCGGGCTCGAAACGTTTGAAGAAATTGTCAACCATATAGGCCACTGGTATATATACCCATGTGGTATCGGTGGCACCGAGTGGAACGAATTGGTGGCACCGAGATGCGAAACTGCATGCGATTAGAGCAACTCGGTGGGACTGAGTCGGTCTAGTCAGTATCACCGAGATTGAAAGCCTAGATCAGTCTAGTGCTTTCGGTGTGACCGAGTTTTAGTGGATTGGTCTGACCGAAATGCAATAGAAGGTTTTGGAAGGCAACCCTTGACGGATCGGTGGCTCCGAGTGCTCCTCACCCGGAGGGTCCGAAAAAGACTTGTTCAATTTTTGTGATATAGCATGAATAGAGTTTGAGACAAGAAGAGCATATATAGCTAGAGAAAATTCTTATGCACTCGTGTCCATCCATTTGGCCAATAGAACCAGGACAATCAAAACAACAAATGGATGTCCTCAAATGGATAAAATATGCAACCAACATGCTCACACAATAAAATAGAAAATAAAACATGCGTCAAAGCATGCACAAACAATTCTAGCGTCTATCAAGCAATTGGCAATGACTAGGTCATCTATATAAGCGTATATTGACTTAGGAGTCAAATGAGAACATTTGATCATAGGTCGTACTCATCGTTTAAGCTCAAGTGGGGTTGCCACTTTGACATAAAGCATTAATGTGTTCACACCATTAGAGTTTCTTTAGCTCAGTGTTTAGAGAAAATCTCCCCCTAGATGTCATATCCCCCCTAAGAGGGATGGACTAACCTTGGGTTTTGTGGATGATGACTTCATGTAGATAGTGAAGATGTGAATGCTCAATGTTGATGTAGATCATTCGCAGCAATCCCTTGGAGTGTTGCACTTTCAGTACCTACATGGGTTAGTCCCCACAAGGAACATACAAAGGATATACATAGACATAAAGTGAATTGCACAAATGATGATGTCCATGAAAGCATTAGGTTACCTTGTCCCTTGTCATACAAACCAGAGGTTTGTGACTCTATGAACAAGTGCAAGATATGAAAGTTGATTGCACAAGTCCTTGCCAAAATGAATATGAGTGAAGTATGTTGGCGGATCACCCTCAAGAACACTCTAGTTCTTCTTCTTTGGGATACACATCAACTTGATGGGAATCCTTGGAGTTGTAGTTGTCGGATCACGGGTTCCGGCAAAACCCTCAAGGTTCGAACACTGGGGTGCGCGCGGAGATTTCCTCCCTACCGATCTACGCCCTAGCTCGCTAAGATCTCGCAGACGAACTCGACAAACTCACAACACAAAGACACAAGATTTATACTGGTTCGGGCCACCGTGGTGGTGTAATACCCTACTCTAGTGTGGTGGTGGTGGATTGCCTCTCGGGCTAAGGATGAACAGTACAAGGGGAAGAACAACCTCCTGAGGCGAGGTGTTCTTGTGCTCGGTGGACTTGTGTGGGTGAGGATTACTCAATATGAGATGCCTCCTACTGTGGAGGCTAGTCCTATTTATAGAGGCCCTAGTCCTCTCCCCAAATATTGAGCGGGAAGGGAGCCAACAATGGCCAATTTGAAGGGATACAGCTAGTACAGCTTATCCTGATAAAAGCAGTCTTCGACTGCAAACGGCTCTGGCGGTAACACCGCCTTGGGCTCCACGATGACCTCCGTCTTGACGTCCTGCTGGTCTTGGCCGTGTTGCACCGATATGGAAACCTTTGCTCGACGCCTCGGTAGTCCTTGCCTGCGATTGCTTCCTTAGCACCAAAGAGGAAACAAGGACACTGCGCGTGCTCACGCCCACCTTGCCTTGGTCGTCATGGCTCACGTCACGAGGACCACGCAAGGTTTGCCTTGCCTTGATCTCTCCGCCCCTTGCAAGCCAGCCTGGTGAGGCCGCTCCCGAGGAGGTCTTGTGTCGTCCGCCTCACGAGGCTTGGCCCCTCGCGAGGGTCTTGTGTGCTTTTTGGTGAAGATGGGCCATACGGGCCCGCTCGCATAGCCACGCCGTGGGCTGCAGGCAGGCAAGTCTTGGGAACCCCATTCCCAGAATGCCGACAGTAGCCCCCGGGCCCAAGGTGCGCTCGGGCTTGGCTTCGCGGCAAAGCCAAGGGTCAAACGCGGAGCCATGCGGGCCCCAAAAGCTCGCGGCCTTGATCGACGTGTGGCAGTTCATTGGACGTGCGCGTCTCCACTTCCTGCTCGACTTGACAAGTCCCTACGACATGCAAGGAAAATCATCATTACTTGTGATCGTGGGAGGCGCCGGTTGGCCTTCTTCCGCTATAAATGGGGTGGGGGCGGAGCCCCCATCGACCATCTCTTCTTTGTTCACTTGCTTCTTCCTCCTTGATCCACCGCTAGCGGAAATGGCGCCGTCAAAGAGGCTCTCCACCGCGGAGAAGGGCAAGGCCCCTCGGGAGGGACCCGGCTCCCCAGCGCCCAAGCGAGGACGTGGTCGTCCCCATAAGCATGCTGCGACCCCCGCCGTGGCCCCTGGCTCTCGGGGTGGCGCCGCTGTAGGTGGCAGGAGTCCCTCTAGTCGCGGCAGTCCTGTCGACGAAAGGAGATGTGCCGTGCTTGCGCGGCATCCCCGAGCGCGGTTCCATGCGTCAGAGGCGCTGCCGGAGTTCATTGTCTGGTCGGAGGATCCGACCGGCAGCCGGCTCCAGCTCTCCCGCTTCTTTGCCGACAAGCTGCCGGTCTCTGGTCCAGGCGGGCTCGGGCTGCACGCAGACAGTTGCTGCAGCCGGGCTTCTTGGGTCGCGGTCGAGGTATCCATCGCGGGCAACATTGCTCTGGCCCGCGGTTGGCAGACGTTCGCCCGCGTGTGCAGCCTGGGCAGGCGGTGCACCCTCCACTTCAAGTTCGACGGCAACGCGAGCCTCTAGGTGAGGGTGTTCGGGGAAGACGGTCACCGTGCTGGATGCTGCCCAAGGTGAACGACGACGAGGAGGTGCTCGGCCTTGGCGATGGTCGGGACAAGGAGGAGGATGAACCCGCCGGCCGCGCCTCGTCTGGGTATGGTGGCTCCTCCCTTCGTGACGGTTCCAGCAGTGGCGGCCTTGATCAGCCGGCATGCCGCCGCGCCCGCTTCGAAGGTGGTAGCGGGTCGTCTCGTCGCCGTGCATCGGTGAAGCGCGAGGAGGGGTCCGACTAGACCTGGGACGTCGCCAAGGCCCTGCCCCCGTCGGCTGCTGTGGGGGCGAGCGCCGCTTTTGTCATGTTACCCTTTTCCTTCCTGCACGGAAATGAAACCATCATGGGCCTGGAGGGGCGTGTATCGAACCATAACTTATTAACCATTATGCTACACTTTTCGTTTCAGTGCTGTGTGGCTATTTTGCGCAAAGATAACTTAGCCTGGTGCATTCGGGGTGCGCTCCTCCTTACGAGGCATTTATTTCCTCGTGTCCATCTTAGCCTAGTGGCCTGCGATTGCTCAGGAGCTGCAAAAAATTCATTAGGGATTTTGCCAGGAGATTTTCCGTTCACCCAAGCCTTGAGCCGGCGCTTTGCATCGCGGTACCAGAGGGGCACGGATTAGGAGAGAGGCGCCAGCTTTTGGGCTCGAACGAGGGTGGCTCGCGAGAAGGCAGAGAGAAGAAAAATGCTCGCGAGGGCACCTACCTAGCCCCCCTCGCGAGGTATGCGAGAGAGAGAACACGAGCCAACCAGAGCCAGAAAATGCGGTAAGAGGCGAGAGAATCAAATCAGCAAGGAACACCAGAAGCAAACTTCGATTAAGGAAAAGCGAGCCAACTACGGAAAGCAAATGAAAAGCCGCGTCCGGTACCTAATCTAGTCTTCAAGTCTTCTCACCAGCGCGGAGCTTAGTGCTGCCACTAGCCGTGGGAGGGAGCCCCAAGGCCTGAGGCCGGCGCTCCAGAGACTCCGGGGCGTGTACAGCCCCACTCATTATAACATGAGAGTGTCACGGGCGGCGATTCTTCACAGGCACCGGGCCTTCTTCACAGGCTCTGGGCCTTGCTTCATGGGTAGAACTTCCGGAGGTGCTGGATGTTCCAGGCGTTCTTGATGGGTATCCCGTCCTACGTCTCCAGGCGCGTCGTGCCAGACCTGGAGATATGGACGACCCTGAACGGGCCCTCCCACATTGGTGAAAGCTTGTGTAGCCCTTCCCTGGAGATGACCCGCCTCAGGACGAGGTCGCCCCCCTCGAGCGTTCTAGAGCGGATGTTGCGGCAGTGGTATAGTCGCAGCGCCTGCTGGTACCTTGCCGCCCTCAGTGCAGCTTCGCGATGATGTTCCTACCCCAGCACGAGGTCCATCCCCCGCGTGTCGTCCTGTTGCATTTCATCGAACGACAGAACCCGTGCGGAGCGATGCTTGACCTCGTGAGGAAGGACCGCTTCAGCTCCGTAGACAAGGACGAATGGGGTCTCGCCCGTTGGCTTGGTGGCGGTGGTGCGGATGGATCACAGCACGGAGTAGAGCTCGTCGTGCTAGCCCGTCCCACAGTCCTTGAGCTTCTTCTTGAAGGTCCTGGTCCTGAGGCCCCTCAGGACCTCTGCGTTGGCGCGTTCGGCCTGACCATTGCTCCTGGGGTGCGCCACCGAAGCATAGCAAATCTAGGTTCCAAGGTTAGCATAGTAGGTTTTGAAGAGGTTACTAGTGAACTATGAGCCGTTATCTGTGATGATGCGGTTGGGGACCCCGAAGTAGCTCACGAGGCCCATGACGAACTTGACAACAGAGCCAGCTGGGATGGTACGGATGGTTTCCACCTCCGCCCACTTGGTGAACTTGTCGATGGCGACGTAGAGGTACCGGTAGCCCCCAAGCGCTCGAGGGAATAGGCCCAAGATGTCCAGCCCCCCAGACCGCGAACGGCCACGTGAGCGAAATGGTCTGGAGGTCCTGAGCCGGCTGATGAATCTGCTTGGCGTGGATCTGGCAGGCTTCCCAGGACTTCACTAGCTCAGCTGCGTCGTTGAGTGTAGTGGGCCAGTAGAACCCACTACGGAACACTTTGCCGACGAGGGTACGTGATGACGAGTGGTGCCCGCAGTCACCACCATGTATGTCAGTTAACAATTCCTTCCCCTGGTCCCTGGAAATGCAGCGCAGGGAAACGTCGTTTGGCCGCTTCCTGTAGAACTCACCGTCCTGGATGCAGTACGCTGTGGCTTGCCGAACCACACGCTCTGCATCCTCCTCCTTCTCCGGCAGCACCCCTTGCATCAGATATTCCTTGAATTCCTTGGTCCAGCATCCCTCCTGACGCTTGAGCGCCAAGAGCAGGCGAGCTCCTGAGGTCGGGCCACAGGCCGGGGCTCCTGTGGCAGGAGCCTGTGGGAGTTCCTCCCGGGGCTGAGCTGTGCTTGAAAGTGGTGGTGTCGTTGATGGCTTGAAGAGACGTTCCTCAAAGATGTCGGGCTCTTGTGGTTGCCGCTTGGATGCCCTCTGGGCGATGTCGTCGGCTTCCTTGTTGGTGCCCCGGGGCACGTGCTTCCGCGAGGTATGCCTCCATATGCTCGTCCTTCGGCTCGTATACATTGTTGGAGAAGTTGACGAGGAGTTGCGAGTCGCCTTTAACGGTAAGGCGCTTCACCCCCAGAGCTCCCGCAGCCTTCAGGCCAACTATGAGGCCTTCGTATTCCATGATGTTGTTGGAGACCTTCTCGCCTTGCTGAAAGCAGAGCTGCACGACATAGTAGTGCTTATCCTGAGTGGGCGAGATGAGTACTGCTCCAGCCCCTGTGCCCTGATGCGCGAAGGCGCCATCGAAGTACATGACCCAACCATCTGGTGCGTCACTTCCTGGCAAGGTGGACCGGTCTTCACCTACTTCAAGTGTCGGGACATCCATCCATTCCACCACAAAATTAGTGAGCGCGGCTCCCTTGATGACCCTGGTAGTGCTAAACTCTAACTGGAATGCTTGCAGCTCGATGTTCCACTCAGCCACCCTTCCAGCGGAATTGGAGCTCCCGAGCACCCTCTCCAATGGGTAGACTGAGACAACCTTGATGGGGTGCCCCTGGAAGTAGTGCCGCAGCTTGCGTGAGGCCACCAAGAGTGCGAGCAGGAGCTTCTAAGGCATGGGATATCACGCCCCCGCATCTCGCAACACGATGCTGACGAAATACACCAGGTGTTCAACGAGGGCTAGCGTGGTGTCTGGGCTCGCGTCTTGAGGAAGTTGGGATGTCTCCTGAGGTGACGGGATTCCTGACGCCTGATTGTTTGCGGGAATTTTGGCGGCGGCATCCTGCTGAGCTTGGTCTTCTGTCGATGCTGCCACGGCTCTTGTGGCGCCTTCCCGATCTTGCATTTCTTCAGCTCTAGCCCGGTAGCGGTCGCCCAGCTAGTTCTCCTCCCGAACAGCCACCAATCTTCTTGTTGGCGGAGTGCTGGGTATGGCGCGGGTAGAGTACTAGGGGCTCAAGGGGTTGTGGCGCTACCATCACCGGAGGGCTGTTCAGGTATCTCTTGAGGTCTTGAAAAGCTCGGTCAGCCTCCTTGGTCCACTCGAATGGGCCCTTCTTTGTCATCAGCTTGAAGAAGGGTAGGGCGCGTTCCCCTAGCTTGGAGATGAAGCGTCCCAACGCAGTTACCCGACCAGCCATCTTCTGCATCTCCTTAAGGGTCTGCGGCAGGCTCATGTCCTCGATCTCCTTGATCTTCTCTGGATTCGCCTCGATCCCTTTGTGGGACACGAGGAAGCCCAGCAGCTTGCCAGAAGGGACACCGAACACGCACGTCTCCGGGTTAAGCCGCAAGTTCACTTGGCGCAGGCTCGCGAAGGTCTCCTCCAGGTCTTGAATCAGGGTCCTTGCCTCCCGAGACTTCACTACAATGTCGTCGACATAGGCCTCTCTGTTTCTCCTGAGCTGCCGCCCTAAGGCGATGTGCATCAGCCGCTGAAAGGCTGCGCCCTGCGCAGTCCAAAGGGCATGCAGGTGTAGCAGTACACCCCACACGGGGTCGGGCAGGCCGTCTTCTCCACATCTTCTACCGTCATCTTGATCTGGTGATACCACGAGCATCCGGGAAGCCTGAGCAGTCGCTTTCGGCGGTGGAGTCGATGATCTGATCGATGCGTGGGAGCGGGAATGGATCTTGGGGGCAGGCTTTGTTAAGGTTGGTGAAGTCTACGCACATCCGTTACTTCCCGCCTTTCTTTGGCACTATGACGGGGTTCGCCAGCCATTCGGGATACCGAACCTCGCGAATGGCACCCGCCGCCTCTAGCTTGCGGGTCTCTTGGACGATGAAGGCCTGCTTCTCAGTGGACTGTCGTCTCGCCCGCTGCTTCACAGGGCGTACATTGGGGCATACCCTTAAATGATGCTGAATCACCTCTCTCGGGACTCCTACCAGCTGATTCAGCTCCCACGCGAATATATCCTTGTTTGCGCACAAGTACTTCACCAATGCTTCCTCTTGGCCTGGGTCGAGGCTGGCACCTATGGTAAAGGTGGCTTTTGAGGGGCCGTCCTCTTTGACTAGCACCTGCTTGGTTTTCGCCTTGTCTTGTGTGAACAACTGCTTCTTCTTGGTCGGTACGGCTACCTTGTGCTCGGAGGTTCCCGCGTCGGTAGGCTGCGCCGCCGCAGCAGTTTTGAGGGCGAGCTTGAGAGCCGCCAGGGCCTCCTTGGCGTCCCCTTTGACAGTGAGGACGCCTTTTCTCCCACGCATCTTCATGAGGTTGTAGGCCGGATGAGTCGCTGCCATGAACTGGGCCAGAGCCGGGTACCCGAGAATGGTGTTGTATGGGAGGCCGATGCGGGCGATGTCGAAGTCGACCAGCTCGGTGCGGTAGTTGTCGCATGTGCCGAAGGTGACGGGAAGGCGGATCTGTCCCAGAGAGCGGGCAGTGCCACCACCAACTCCTGAGAAAGGCTTGCTGAGGCTGAGCCACTCGAGTGGCACGTGAAGAAGGCTGAAGGCCTCCACGGAGTGCAAGTTGAGGCCAGCACCGCCGTCGATGAGGGTCTGGGTAACAACCATGTTGCAGATGTTGGGCGTGCAGAGCGTTGGGAGCATTCCCGAGCCGGCGGTGGAGTTGGGGTCGTCCTCGGAGCCGAAGGTGAAGTCGGCCTCTAGCGTAGCCCAACCCGGCGGAGCCCCCGGGTGCTTGGAAGCGGCACCAATCTGGCGGAGGAACGACTTGACGTGGCGATCTGAAGGTGGTGCTTGAGAGCCGCCCAGCGGGGCCGCGACTGCGTGGTGCGCCGGTACCGTGTAGCGAGCAGTGAAGAGGTCGCTGAGTCCCCCTAGGATCCCACCGTGGATCCAGGGAGGTTGAGCAGCCAGGCGCGCGGCTCGCCGAAGAGGGCCATGGGGAGCCAGTTGGCCATGACCTTGTTGTCGCCCCCGGCCTTGAGGACGGCCTCCTCGTATGCCAGCAGGAAAGCTGATGGGTCTGCCGCGCCGTCGTAGCGCGGCGGCATCTCTGGCCTAAACTTGGGTGGCCATCGCTTTTTGCCAGCGGGGCCAAAACTCGAGCCCCCAGCCCCGTCGTCAGCACCGGCCGTTGGAGCCGGTGGTGGGGCGCCTGCCACGAGGGCGAAGTGCGGTGGTGCGGAGCGTAGGCTGGTTGAGAGGAGCTACGGCGCACCCCTACCTAGCACGCTAAATTTCGGATCACTGGTTCCGGCAAAACCCTCAAGGCTCGAACACTGGGGTGCGCGCGGAGATTTCCTCCCTACCGATCTACGCCCTAGCTCGCTAAGATCTCGCGGACGAACTCGAAGAACTCACAACACAAAGACACAAGATTTATACTGGTTGGGGCCACCGTGGTGGTGTAATACCCTACTACAGTGTGGTGGTGGTCGATTGCCTCTCGAGAAATAAGGACACTGCACGTGCTGGCGCTCACCTGGCGCCCGCCTGGCCTTGGTCGTCATGGCTCACGTCACGAGGACCTCGTGAGGTTTGCCTTGCCTTGATCTCTCCACCCCTCGCGAGCCAGCCTGGTGAGGCCGCTCCTGAGGTGGTCTTGTGTTTTCCACCTCACGAGGTTTGGCCCCTCGCGAGGGTCTTGTGTGCTTGTTGGTGAAGATGGGCCGTACGGGCCCGCTCGCAGAGCCACGCCGTGGGCCACAGGTAGGCAAGTCTGGGGACCTCCGTTCCCAGAACACTGACAGTAGTTGTACTTGATGACATAGAGCTTGACATATTCTTGGGAACCCACTTGACAATGGCCTTAGGATCTTCTTCAAATGTGTCAATCTCCTCTTGAAGCTTGTCCTTGCCTTTTAGCTTGTGGTCTTGTGGTGGAAGATCATCTTGAGCTTGTGTTCCCTCAAAAGAAGTGGGGTCATACTTCTCTTGTTTAGGAACAAACTTCATCTTGGGGTATTGATCTTCTTCCCACTCAACTCCATGCGCATTGAACTTTCGTTCAAAATCAACACCTTGATTCTTTCGGCGCCTTCCTAGCTTGCGTACAATTTCCTCAAATTGCTTACTGCCGACAAGGCTCTTGTAAACACCTTTCTCTATAATTCCCTTCAATAAGCTATTTTCTTGCTCAAGTGTAACTTGGCTAAGAGAATCATTAGTAGAATCAAGAGAACTACTGGAAGCAAGGATATTCGATTTAGCATGGTTATTGTTACTACTAGAAGAAGAATATTTCTTGCTCTTGTTGCTAGATTTTACTTGTGGCATATAAGTAGACAATAGGAGAAGTTTGGCAATGTAAGAAGAACTCTTCTTTCGAAGATCATCATTGCTAGCTTTTGGGAACTCATGGTCTCGCTCTAAATTTAGCTTCTCAAAGCGTAGCTTCTCATGAGTCCTTAGGATCTCTCTATGACCCTCTTGAGTTGTTTCATGAGCTAACTTAAGAGTGTTTAGTTCTTTAGTTAGACGATCAATCTCCTTATTATTATTGTCATTCATTTCATCTTTATTAGCATGATTACTAGCAAGTTCATTGAAGTTTTGATCACTAGTGTTGCCAACAAGTAAATCATCGTCACCTAGCAAATCATCTTCATTACTATTAGAATCAACATACTCGGGGTGAGGGATTCCTGGACTAGGGGGTGTCCGGATAGCCGAACTATCATCTTTGGCCGGACTCCTAGACTATGAAGATACAAGATTGAAGACTTCGTCCCGTGTCCGGATGGGACTTTCCTTGGCGTGGAAGGCAAGCTTGGCGATACGGATATGTAGATCTCCTACCATTGTAACCGACTCTGTGTAACCCTAACCCTATCCGGTGTCTATATAAACCGGAGAGTTTTAGTCCGTAGGACGAACAAAAATCATACCATAGGCTAGCTTCTAGGGTTTAGCCTCCTTGATCTCGTGGTAGATCTACTCTTGTACTACCCATATCGTCAATATTAATCAAGCAGGAGCAGGGTATTACCTCCATCGAGAGGGCCCGAACCTAGGTAAAAACATCGTGTCCCTTGTCTCCTATTACCATCCGCCTAGACGCACGATTCGGGACCCCCTACCGAGATCCGCGGTTTGACACCGACATTGGTGCTTTCATTGAGAGTTCCTCTGTGTCGTCACCTATAGGCCCGATGGCTCCTTCGATCATCAACAACAATGCGGTCTAGGGTGAGACTTTTCTCCCCGGACAGATCTTCGTATTTGGCGGCTTTGCACTGCGGGCCAATTCGCTAGGCCATCTGGAGCATATCGAAAGCTACGCCCCTGGCTATCAGGTCAGATTTTGAAGTACAAACTACACGGCCAACATCCGCGGAGACTTGATCTTTGACGGATTCGAGCCGCAGCAAAGCGCGCCGCACTATCTCGATGGGCATGATGTCACATTCCTAGTTCTGGTATGACCTAGGCTAGCTGGTCAAGTGTGCATCATATTTAAATTTCATTTAAACTTGAATTGGGGATTTGTGAAACCCTCAGAACCACTTTTCTGGAAATGACCTAGATAAAAATTGCTTCAATTTGGCCCAAGTAAATGTTCCTGTTTTTCTCTAAAATTATTGGTCAGAGGTAAAACTCCAACCAATATTTTTGGGAGCTCAGAAGTATCTATTCTTGGCCATTTGAATTAATGCAGTAAATATTTGCCTGGGATATATATATGTTATACATATAATATATGTCCAAAAATTATGCTAGTTGTTGAGGAGCTCTGGAATAATATAAATAGCTCCTTCAAAAATTGGCATAAGAATATAAAATGGTTTAGTATTTTGTTAAATCAAAACAAATGTCGAGAAAATAGGAAAGCGAAACAAAATAGGAAGCGGAAACCCTTACAGGTTTTACAGGCCACTTGGCTGGCCTGGTTACATCTTGCCCCAGCCGACCGGCCCGGCGCCATCGTCCCCCTCCTCGCGCCCGGAGGGACAGGCGGCGTGGTGCGCCGCCGCCACAAGATGCGCCTTTCCACGGAGCTGCCTGCCTGCCCTCTCCCTCTTGACCTAGCCTGCTTGAGCGCCCGCGCCGCCCCGGACCTTTCTCTCTCTCTTTCCTCCCCCTCCCCTGGATCTCTCCCTCTCCTCGGTCCGAACACCACCGTTGCCGCCGCTCGCCGTTGCCATAACCACCGTCTCCCCCTCGCCCTCTCTCCGTGTCTGCAAGCTTCGCGCCGCCGTCTGCTACCTCTCCGTCGAGCCACGCGATGCGGGCGGCCCTGGAACGACGCCATCGCCATCGTCTTCGTCACCGGCTGCCCGAGATCGCCGACGATGCTACGGCTGCACCAGTGCTTCCCCGAGCTCGTCGACCCCGCCGCTGGATCCACCGTGAGCTCTACTTCATTTCCCCCTCCACCCCGTGCTAGTTTGCCCCGCTTAGCCAGCTCAGCTGCCGCGCCCGAGACCTCATCGCCGCCGGCCATGGCGCCACCGTGGCCAGAGCCCAAGCCAGCCGCTCCCGCGCGCGTCACCGTGCTCTGGTGGCGCCAGAGAGCCGTGATGCCCTCCGCAACCCCCTGTCGTGCCCGTAGCTTCGCTCCCGTTCGAAGCCGTGCCTCGGCCGCCGCCCCGAGCTCCGCTCCGGCGAGCTCCGGCCACCCCTTCTCCTCCTTCCTGCTCTGCTGGATGCGGGAGAGCACGGGCTTCGTCCCAGTGCCCTTAATCGCCGCCCGTGGCACATGCTTGAGACGCCGCCAAGGTCACGAGGTCGCCGATGATGACCTCGCCGGCCTGACGTGCGGGCCCGACCTGCCAGGTGATTAGCTTGAGGCTAATCACCATTTTGCTAACCACCCCTAACACTAACAGTGGGCCCGACGCCCACTAATCCTAATTAGACCAAATAAACCCCCCTGTTAACTAGCTGAGTCACTGACGTGTGGACCCCACACGTCAGGTTTGACCTGGTCAGCCGCGGTTGACCCGCTGACGTCATGCCACTGCCATGCTGACGCAGTTTTTCATTTTCTGGTTTTAAAATTAATCAGGAAAATCCAGAAAATGATCCAAACTTCAAAAAATCATAGAAATTCAACCGTAGCTCAGATTGAAATAATTTATATATGAAAAATTATCAGGAAATGCAATCTATCCATCTGTACCAGTTTCATGCATGAAAAACCAACTTATACCTGTTGTACAAGTGAAACACTAAAATAGCTTATATAAAGAGCTTACTTTGGAAATGCATTTGAATCTTGGGTTCAAATGGACTTAAACCAAATGAACTCTAGCTGCATTAGCTCAAACAGCATCGCATCTTCATGCCATGTTCATGCATCATATTGTTGCATATGCTTGTGTTTTGATTGTTGGCACCGTTCCTTCTCGACAGGTCTTGCTCCGGAGACCGTTCCAGAGTACCTGTCCATGAAGCAGTGTTTCCTTGTTGATCTACCAGGCAAGCAAACTCCCTTGTTCATTCCGATACAATCCTACTCTCTTGCTCCTGCTCTCAGTTATTGCATTAGGACAACAACGATTCATCTGCTACTTTGTGCTGCGGTAGTTGAACCCATTCCTCTGCATGACCTGTCATTGCCACAGTAAATAGTTGAAACCCACTATCATGTGTAGGAGTTGATTGAGCCATGTTGTGTTCCTACCATGCTATGCCTGCTATTGCTTAGAGTTGTGTCGGTTCTGATTCATTGGGAATGAATTGGAGTACAGTGCTCTATGTTCTGATGCTGAGAGTTAAGTGTGTGAACACGATTTGGTAAAGGTAGCGGTGAGAGGCCATGTAGGAGTACATGGTGGGTTGTCTCACTGGAACCGTCCTTAAGCACCGAGTTCTATGTATGTTGTCCAATGACTCGATACTACCACACATTGGGTTCCGGTAACTCGACCTCTCTTGACTTATTAACCAACTTGATCTCTGTCCAGGAGTCGCAACTAGTTTCTGGTGTTTGTAGGTAGTGTTAGTAGTCTACCAAGTGGCACCCGCCGGTGGGCTTGGGACGAGACTAGGCACAAGTGGCACGGTGTACCAGCGTAGATCCATCCGGCGAGGTGGGCTTGGGAACCCTGCACACATCGTTTGGGGCCGTGAGCGACACCCCGGCCGGATCTCCTTGTGAATGGAACCCAAATAGGCGATGAACCTGGACTAGAGTCTTGTGTGGTTAGTCAGGTCATGGCCGACACCCTCGCCAGGCTTCCGCTTGAAGGTTGCCGAGATACATGACGTGTACATGGCGGTAAGTGGCGAGAGCGTGTGTGAAGAAGTACACCCTGCGGGGTTAACATGATCTATTGAATAGCCGGTCCGCGGTTATGGACTTCTTGGATGCTTACGTGGTACATAGACAACTTGAAGTGGATACTATAAAATGCTCAAGACAAGTGTGAGTGCTATGGATGGCCTTCTCGTATGGAGACGGGGATGAATCCATAGTAGTGTATTGTGTGGTGGATAGTGGACTCGTGTGCGCCATATCACCTCAAAGAAGTTCTTGTAGTCGTAGAACAGGATAGCCACTGAGTCAAAGCCGGCTTGCTGCAACTAAACCCCACATTACCTTATTGATAAAAATGCATGTATAATAGGATCTGCTGTAAGTCTTGCTGAGTACCTTTGTACTCACGTTGCTTTATTTATGTTTTTGCAGTAGAGATTTCGGTCTTACTAGTAGTTCCGCTTGGACTTTGACGAGTAGCTTGTTACCTCAGCTACGATCTTGTAACCATGGGAGGGTCTTGTAGATAGTCAGGCTTCTCAGCCTTTTTCTTTTGTAGTTGTCTGTACCCAGACATGTAATGCTTCCGCTTGTTGCTTGTATGCTCTGAATGATGGGTCATGTGACCCCTGTTTGTATTTAATGCTATGTGGCTCTTACGGGCCTTTATCTATATGAGTTTGCGTTATGTTGTGATGCCATGTTGTACAGCACATACTTGCATGTTATCGTGCGTGTAATGTGTATTGCTATGTGTGGGATCCGACAACCTAGTTGTTTATCCTTGGTAGTCTCTCTTAACGGGAAATGTAGTCTTGTGCTTCCGAGAGCCATAGTAGTCCGCTACTGCCGGTTCACTGGAGTCTGCTAGCCCAAAGACTACTGCTCTGGAACACTTGATCTGGCGGCATGTGATTCACCGTTCTGTATCATCCCTTGGAAATGTCACGCGGTGACATCTGGAGTCCTGCCTAGCCTGCTACAGCCCGGGGTTCCCGGAGTCCTGTTAACCTAGTGCTACAGCCCGGATTCACACGCTGCTGACCGACATGCTCGATGTAGATTCATGTATGCCTGTCCCCATAAGTTAGTGCCACTTTGGGTTCACAACTAGTCATGTTGGCCCGGGTTCTCTATCATATGGATGCTAGCGACACTATCATATACGTGAGCCAAAAGGTGCAAACGGTCCCGGGCCATGGTAAGGCGAGACCCGTTTGAATACCGTGCGTGAGGCCGCAAAGTGATATGAGGTGTTACAGGCTAGATCGGTGTGACTTAGAATTGGGGTCCTGACAGCTTTGGTATCAGAGCCTGACTGCCTGTAGGATTACCAAGCCAACTGGTCGAAGTTGAGTCTAGAAATTCTTTGGTTATGTAAGGGAATTGATTGTGGGAAGGAACGTAAGGCTCTTTTTACTCCTTATACCTCATGGCCTTCTGATCTGAGTCATCCTACCTTTCCTACGGGGTTAAGGAACTAGGCTTTCTCTTCTGTCTATCAGGATCACGTGTTACTACTCCGTAGTCTCTTAGGATTGGTTGATCAGAGTCATATTCCAGTTTTCAAGTACTTCCGGTGTAGCCTGTTTAGTACTATCTCAGAGCCTTGAGTGATGATGTTGAGTATGTTACTACCCCATTTTAGCAGGATGTCTCATTTTGAGCATTTTACTGCCGTTATGCTGCCGGAATTGCCCTAGGAGTTCGAGAGATACTAATTTCCTTGTCCTACAATCTATAGCTTATAGTTGATGCTGATTCTGTCCTTGGTTTCGTTCCTCAGGATGTCATCAGTTAAACGAAGTTCTGTTGCTCGTAGCCAGAACCATGGAGATGGTAGGGATGAGGATCCTCCCGACCCACCTTCGTTGGCAGAGTTCATGTTAGAGATGGAGAGAAACAAGCGTGAGTCTAACGCTTGTTGGCGCGTGTCGAGAGAACACCGCACATCAGTTCAAAGGATCGGTGACCCTTCATGACTTCATTAAACACCCACCCACCTTTCATCATTCCATTGAGCCACCGATGCAGATGGTGGCTCCGTAGCATCACACACAAGCTCCGTTCTGCGAGCGTGGCTGAAAGCAACAAGGTCTCCTATGCTGGATATCACCTGGAAGGTCCTGCTAGTCTTTGGTGGCGAGAACTATGAGGCTATGCTTCCAGCTGGTCGATTCCTACGGAGAGATTTCACCGAGGCTTTTCGCGAGCATCACATTCTGAAGCCCTCATCGATCGCAAGAGAGAAGAGTTACGTAGTTTCACCAAGGGTAAGATGGCTGTTGATGCTTCGATAGAGAGTTTGAGAACCTTGCCGCTATGCTTGAAAGAGGTGTCCACGGACGCTAAGAAGCGAGCTAGGTTCGGAAGGGTCTCAACCCCAAGTTGCGTCGTGATCTCCACTTGCACCATTGCAATACATTCCAGGCTCTTGTGAACAAGGCCATTAACGCAGAGACAGCTAAGCTCACTTACGAGGAGTCTCGTAAGCACACCCGTGATTTGGTTTCTTCCTCCGGTTCTAGTTCTCAGAAGCGCCGGATTTGGATTCCGAACTCTGCTCTTCCACCCGGCTACACACCGACGCCATCTTATGTGGCGCCTCACCCGGTTCACTTATATGCACAACCCAGGTCTATTGGTGGACCACCTGCCAATACGGGTCCACGTCCTACCTCCAAGATTTGTTACAAGTGCGGAGCGCCAGGCCACATTGCCCGTCTTTGCACTCAGACCAGCGTTGTTCCACCCCAGCCCGAGAAGTCTGTTGGCCGTGGTAGTAAGCCGTCACGCAAGATGATCAGTGTCAAGTCAGCTCCCACTGAACATGGATGTGTGCATCACGTCTCAGCTAAAGACGCTCATGATGATCCAGATGTCGTTCTTGGTACACTCCTTGTCAACTGTCATCCAGCATCGGATCTGTTCGATACTGGAGCATCTCATTCCTTCATTTCTGAAAGCTATGCCCGCTTGCACGACATGTCATTTTGTGATATGCCCTCCCCGCTACTCATTCAAACTCCTGGATCCAAATGGCAAACTTCTTGTGTAAGCCATGGTAACGAAATCCTTGTAGACAGACTTGTATTCCTCGCATCACTTATAGCCCTCAAGTCTTCGGATATTAACATCATCTTTGGTATGGACTGGATGATAGCTCATCATGCCAAGATTGATTGTTACACCAGGTCCGTTCAGCTCACACACCCCTCTGGCAAGATAGTCACTGTCTCCACTAGAATTGCAAAGCGTCAGCTCTATTCTCTTAATGCCAGCCCTCTTCCAGACCTTGAAGATATCCGGTAGTCCGTGACTTTCCGGATGTCTTTCGGAGGAACTGCCGGTGTTCCACCTAACAGAGATGTAGAGTTCGTCATAGATCTTATCCCAGGAACCGCCCCAATTTCTAGGAGACCTTACAAGATGGCACCCTTAGAACTAGCCGAGCTTAAGAAACAACTTGATGAGTCCTTGCAAAAGGGTTTCATCTGTCCTAGTTCTTCTCCTTGGGCTTGCCCCGTCCTCTTTGTCAAGAAGAAGGATGGTACGGACCGGATGGTTGTAGATTATCGTCCCGTTAATTTGGTCATGATAAAGAACAAATATCCGCTTCCCAGGATCAACGACATGTATGATCAGCTCGCTGGATCCTCAGTCTTTTCCAAGATGGATTTGAGGTTAGGATACCACCAAATCAAGATCAGAAATGGGGACATTCCTAAAACGGCTTTTGTCACTCGTTATGGCCAGTACGAGTACACCATCATGTCCTTTGGTCTAACCAATGCTCCAGCTACCTTCTCCCGCTTGATGAACTCGATCTTCATGGAGTACTTAGATAAGTTCGTCGTGGTTTACCTCGATGATATCCTTATCTACTCAAAGAACGAGGAAGAGCATGCCAAACATCTTAGACTTGTGCTAGACAAACTTAGAGAGCACCGCCTTTATGCCAAGTTCTCCAAGTGTGAATTTTGGTTGCCAGAAGTGACCTACCTAGGCCATGTAATCTCTGGTAAGGGCACTGCAGTCAATCCCGAGAGAGTTAAGGCCGTTCTCGATTGGACTCCACCTGAAACCGTTAAACAAGTTAGGAGTTTCCTTGGTCTAGCCAGCTATTGTCGCCGCTTTGTTGAAAACTTCTCCAAAGTAGCTAAACCCCTCACGGAACTTCTCAAGAAAGATAAAAAGTTTGAGTGGTCCCCACAGTGTGAGTACAGTTTTCAGGAACTGAAAAGATGCCTGACTCTGCTCCCATACTTGTGCCACGGTTTCACTAAAGACTTTGTTATGTCTTGCGGCGCCTCACGACAGGGGACTAGGTTGCATTCTTATGCAGGATCGTCATGTGATTGCCTATGCATCTCGGCAGTTGCATCCACATGAGGAGAATTATCCTACACATGATCTAGAGCTTGCAGCCGTAGTCTATGCACTCAAGACCTGGCGACATTACCTTCTTGGTAAACGTTGCGAGATCTACACCGATCACCAGAGTCTCAAGTATATCTTCACCCAACCAGATTTGAACCTTAGGCAAAGACGATGGTTGGAGTTGATCTCGGATTATTATCTAGGGATTACTTACACTCCAGGCAAAGCTAATGTCATGGCTGATGCGCTAAGCCGTAAATCCTATTGCAACAATCTCATGTTGCAGCAGGGTCAACTACTTCTCCATGAGGAATTCTGTAAGCTTAACCTTCACATTGCTCCTCACGGATTCCTTTCTACCTTGGTAGCGAAACCTACTCTTGTGGATCATATCATAGAAGCCCAGTAGCATGATACAGGGATTAGCCGGATCAAGAGAAACTTTGCCAAGGGTACTGCTGGTAGTTTCTCTATAGATAATCGAGGTGTCGTTTTCTTTGGGAACCGTCTGGTTGTCCCCAAGAAGCAACATCTTCTACAATTGATTCTTAAGGAGGCGCATGAATCCCCTCTCACGATTCATCCCGGTAGTACTAAGATGTATCAGGACCTACGTCAGAGGTTCTGGTGGACTAGGATGAAGAGAGAAATCACCGACTTCGTTGCCAATTGCGACGTTTGTCGTTGCGTTAAGCGAGCATCGAGACCTCTTGGCACTCTTCAGCCTTTAGCTATTCCTGAATGGAAATGCGATAAAGTTGGTATGGACTTCATCACCGGCTTTCCCAAGACCAAGAGAGGGAATAATGCTATCTTAGTAGTCATTGATCGTCTCACCAAGTGGCGCACTTCCTACCTGTTAGAGAGTATCACTTGCTAGTCAGCTCGCTGACTTATATATTCTCGAATAGTATCCCTTCATGGTGTTCCACTAGAGATCAATTCAGACCGTGGTAGTCTTTTCACTTCTCATTTAGGAGAGTTTCCAAACTGCCATGGGAACCCATCTTTCCTTGATGCCGCTTTCCACCCTCGGTCGGTGGTCGGTGGAAAGGTCAACCAAATTCTCGAAGACATGCTTAGAGCTTGCGTTATCTCATTCGGTATGGATTGGGAGGAATGTCTTCCTTTCGCCGAGTTTGCTTATAACAACAGCTATCAATCCAGTCTCAAAAAGCTCCTTTTGAGATTCTCTATGGGCGAAGATGTCGAACACCCTTGAACTGGCGAAACGGTGAAAGACAATTCTTTGGACGGACATGATCCGGAGGCGGAAGAGCAAGTTCGCATCATTCGTGAGAATTTGAAAACAGCCCAATCTCGTCAAAAGGGCCAGTATGACCGTCGTCATAAGGAAGTGGCTTATGAAATTGGCGACAAGGCTTACCTTCGGGTTACTCCTCTAAAGGGTACCCATTGTTTCGGTATCAAGGGCAAGTTGGCTCCTCGTTAGATTGGTCCCTTTCGCATTCTCGCTAAACGAGGAGAGGTTGCCTACCAATTGGAACTACCCCCACATCTTTCTCGAGTACATGATGTCTTCCACGTCTCTCAACTCAGGCGTTGCTTCTCGGATCCTATCCGAGGAGTGGACCACGAAACGCTTAATCTCCAAGATAACCTCACGTATCGAGAGTACCCTATTCTCATTCTTGATCAAGCAGAGCGAGTCACTCGACGTCAGAACATCAAGTTTCTCAAGGTTCAGTGGTCTCATCATTCCGAAAGAGAAGCTACTTGGGAGCGAGAAGATCGTCTTCGACTGGAGTACCCCACTTTCTTTCCATCGACCCCTGAATCTTGGGACGAGATTTTTTCAAGTGGGGGCGAGTTGTCACATCCCTAGTTCTGGTATGAGCTAGGCTAGCTGGTCATGTGTGCATCATATTTAAATTTCATTTACACTTGAATTGGGGATTTGTGAAACTCTCAGAACCACTTTTCTGGAAATGACCTAGATAAAAATTGCTTCAATTTGGCCCAAGTAAATGTTCCTGTTTTTCTCTAAAATTATTGGTCAGAGGTAAAATTCCAACCAATATTTTTGGGAGCTCAGAAGTATTAATTCTTGGCCATTTGAATTAATGCAGTAAATATTTTCCTTGAATATATATATGTTATACATATAATATATGTCCAAAATTTATGCTAGTTGTTGAGCAGCTCTGGAATAATATAAATAGCTCCTACAAAAATTGGCATAAGAATATAAAATGGTTTAGTATTTTTGTTAAATAAAAACAAATGTTAGAAAATAGGAAAAAGAAACAAAATAGGAAACGGGGGAACCCTTACCTGGTTTTAGCTGGGCCACTTGCTGGCCTAGCTCTGTCTTGACCCAGCCAGGTGGCCAGCGCCACGTCGTCCCCTCTCCTCGCGCGCCCGGGAGGCAGGCGCGTGCTTGCACTGCGCGCGCGCATTGCACATCCCACAGGAGCTGCCTGCCTGCCCTCTCCCCTCTTCGACCTGGCCTCGCCAGAAGCGCCCGCGCCGCCCCGGACCTTTCTCTCTCTCTCTCTCTCTCTTTCCTCCCCCTCCCCTGGATCTCTCCCTCTCCTTGGTCCGAACACCACCGTCGCCGCCGCTCGCCGTTGCCATAGCCACCGTCTCCCCCTCGCCCTCTCTCCGTGTCTGCAAGCTTCGCGCCGCCGTCTGCTACCTCTCCGTCGAGCCACGCGATGCGGGAGGCCCTGGAATGCCGCCTTCGCCATCGTCTTTGTCACCGGCTGCCCGAGATCGCCGACGACGCTCCGGCCGCACCAGTGCTTCCCCGAGCTCGTCAACCCCGCCGCTGGATCCGCCGTGAGCTCTACTTCATTTCCCCCTCCTCCCAGTGCTAGTTTGCCCCGCCTAGCTAGCTCAGCTGCCGCGCCCGAGACCTCATCGCCGCCGGCCATGGCGCCACCGTGGCCAGAGCCCAAGCCAGCCGCTCCCGCGCGCGTCACCGTGCTCCTGGTGACGCCAGGAGGCCGTAGATGCCCTCCGCAACCCCTGTCGTGCCCCGTAGCTCGCTCCCGTTCGAAGCCGTGCCTCGGCCGCCGCCCCGATCTCCGCTCCAGCGAGCTCCGGCCACCCCTTCTCCTCCTTCCTGCTCTGCTGGATGCGGGAGAGCACGGGCTTCGTCCCGGTGCCCTTAGCCGTCGCCCCCGTTGCCTGTAACACAGACGCCGCCGCGTCCTGAGGTCGCCGACGATGACCTCGCCGGCCTGACGTGCGGGCCCGACCTGCCAGGTGATTAGCTTAAGGCTAATCACCATTTTGCTAACCACCCCTAACACTGACAGTGGGCCCGGCGCCCACTAATCCTAATTAGACCAAATAAACCCCCCCTATTAACTAAGCGAGTCAGCGGCGTGTGGACCCCACGTCGGGTTTATTCCTAGTCAGCAGCAGTTGACCGGCGTCATGCCCTTTGCCATCTTGGCGCAGTTTTCATTTTCTGGTTTTAAAATTAATCAGGAAAATCCAGAAAATGATCCAAATTTCAAAAAATCATAGAAATTCAACCGTAGCTCAGATTGAAATAATTTATATATGAAAAATTATCAAAAAAATGCAATCTATCCATCTGTACCTGTTTCATGCATGAAAAACCAACTTACACCTGCTTTACAAGTGAAACACTAAATAGCTTATATAAAGAGCTTACTTTGGAAATGCATTTGAATCTTGGGTTCAAATGGACTTAAACCAAATGAACTCTAGCTGCATTAGCTCAAACAGCATCACATCTTCATGCCATGTTCATGCATCATATTGTTGCATATGCTTGTGTTTTGATTGTTGGCACCATTCCTTCTCGACAGGTCTTGCTCCGGAGACCGTTCCAGAGTACCTGTCCGTGAAATAGTGTTTCCTTGTTGATCTACCAGGCAAGCAAACTCCCTTGTTCATTCCGATACAATCCTACTCTCTCGCTCTTGCTCTCAGTTATTGCATTAGGACAACAACGATTAATCTGCTACTTTGTGCTACGGTAGTTGAACCCATTCCTCTGCATGACCTGTCATTGCCACAGTAAATAGTTGAAACCCACTAGCATGTGTAGGAGTTGATTGAGCCATGTTGTGTTCCTACCATGCTATGCCTGCTATTACTTAGAGTTGTGTCGGTCTGATTCATTGGGAATGAATTGGAGTAGAGTGCTCTATGTTTCGATTGCTGAGAGTTAAGTGTGTGAACACGATTTGGTAAAGGTAGCGGTGAGAGGCCATGTAGGAGTACATGGTGGGTTGTCTCCTTTGGAACCGTCCTTAAGCCTTGAGTTCTATGTATGTTGTCCAATGACTCGATACTACCACACATTGGGTTCCGGTAACTTGACCCCTCTCGACTTATTAACCAACTTGATCTCTGTCCAGGAGTCGCAACTAGTTTCTGGTGTTTGTAGGTAGTGTTAGTAGTCTACCAAGTGGCACCCGGCCAGGTGGGCTTGGGACAGACTAGGCACAAGTGGCATGGTCGACCAAGCATAGATCCATCCGGCGAGGTGGGCTTGGGAACCCTGCACACATCGTTTGGGGCTGTGAGCGACACCCCGGCCGGATCTCCTTGCGGATGGAACCCGAATAGGCGATGAACCTGGACAAGAGTCTTGTGTGGTTAGTCAGGTCGTGGCCGGCACCCTCGCCAGGCTTCCGCTTGAAGGTTGCTGGGATACATGACGTGTACATGGCGGTAAGTGGCGAGAGCATGTGTGAAGAAGTACACCCATGCAGGGTTTACATGATCTATTTGAATAGCCGGGTCCGCGGTTATGGACTTCTTGGATGCTTACGTGGTACATAGACAACTTGAAGTGGATACTATAAAATGCTCAAGACAAGTGTGAGTGCTATGGATGGTCTTGTCGTATGGAGAAGGGGCTGAATCCATAGTAGTGTATTGTGTGGTGGATAGTGGACTCGTGTGCGCCATATCACCTCAAAGAAGTTCTTGTAGTCGTAGAACAGGATAGCCACTGAGTCAAAGCTGGCTTGCTGCAACTAAACCCCACATTACCTTCTTGATACAAATGCATGTATAATAGGATCTGATGTAAGTCTTGCTGAGTACCTTTGTACTCATGTTGCTTTATTTATGTTTTTGAAGCGGAGATTTCGGTCTTACTAGTAGTTTCGCTTGGACTTCGACGAGTAGCTTGTTACCTCAGCTACGATCTTGTACCCTTGGGAGGGTCTTGTAGATAGTCAGGCTTCTCGGCCTTTTCTTTTGTAGTTATGCGTACCCGGACATGTAATGCTTCCTCTTGTTGCTTGTATGCTCTAAATGATGGGTCATGTGACCCCTGTTTGTATTTAATGCTATGTGGCTCTTCTGGCCCTTTATCTATATGAGTTTGCGTTATGTTGTGATGCCATGTTGTACAACACATACTTGCGTGTTATGCGTACGTGTAAGGTGTATTGCTATGTGTGGGATCCGACAACCTAGTTGTTTATCCTTGGTAGTCTCTCTTATGGGAAATGTAGTCTTGTGCTTCCGGAGCCATAGTAGTCCGCTTCTGCCCGGTTCATCAGTCCTGCTAGCCCAGCACTCTGCTCGGAACACTTGACTGGCGGCATGTGATTCACCGTTCCTATATACATCCCTTGAGGAAATGTCACGCGTGACATCCGAGTCTGCCTAGCCTGCTACAGCCGGGGTTCCCGAGTCTGTTAGCCAGTGCTACAGCCGGATTCGCAGCTGGCGACCGACATGCTCGATGTTGATTCATGTATGCCTGTCCCCATAAGTTAGTGCCACTGGGTTCACGACTAGTCATGTCGGCCGGGTTCTTTGTCATATGGATGCTAGCGACACTATCATATCGTGAGCCAAAAGGCGCCAGCGGTCCCGGGCCATGGTAAGCGACACCGTTGGAATACCATGCGTGAGGCGCAAAAGTGATATGAGGTGTTACAGGCTAGATCGGTGTGACTTAGAATCGGGGTCCCGACACATGATCTAACTCTACCGCCGAACAGTGTTCTGGAGGCCGCACTAGTGTCCGCTCCGAACATTGATTCGGAGCCGGTCTCGCCGATCGAGGATGGTTGGTTGGACACCACCTCGGGGCTGAAATCTCTCTGGCGATTGAGCGAACACAATCCACTGTCGCTGCGAGACCGTGACTCCAAGGCGCGGACTCCTCTCCGGACTCCAAACCCTCCGTGCCCTGCCGATCAAATCCGATTGGGCGCAGGTCATGGAGTTCACTGCCGCGGACATCTTTCTGCACTCGCCCTTTGGCGACATCTTGAAATCACTAAAGTCTCTCTCTTTATCATGAGAGCCCTGGTCGGACTACGGTCAGGAAGGTTGGGATGCGGACGACGAAGAAATCCAACGCCCACCACCACCCACTTTGTAGCCAGCGCCAGCTTACACGGCGTGCTGGATTTCGACTCCGAAGACATCGACGGTATGGACGACGATGTAGGAGACAACCATGAACCAGCACCTATAGGATGCTGGACAACCACCTCATCCCATGATGTATACATTGTGGATACACCTAAAGGAAGTGACGACGAGGAACAACGGGACGCTACGAAGGATAAATCCCTCGAAAAGTTGTCAAAACGGCAACGTAAACGCCGCACCAAGTCCCGCCTCAACAAAAACCCAGCCATAGAGGAGGGCGAACCGGTGGATGACGAACATGCTATCGAGCAACCGTCCGAACAGGACAACTTGGATAAACAACCCGTCCCCGGGGAAGATAACAGTCCGGACGATCTCACGCCGGAGAAATTGTTGGAGCAGAATAACCTCCACAAAAGGCTCGTCTCCACTGCGCGTAGCCTGAAAAAGCAGAAGCGGAAGCTCAAGGCAGCGGAAGATGCACTCAGAATCTGATGGAGCAAAGTATTCAACACCATGAGACAAATACAGCGACGGTAGCGCGAACAAAAACTGCAAAGAAAACTACTGCCCGAATTTGATGAGGAGGCCGTAGATCCCCACAATCAAAAGGCAAGAAGGCCACCTGGTGGGATGGGCGACTCCACGGCAAGCAGAGGCGGCAAATGGCGCTGCACATAAGGCGATGCAGCGATCCGCGCAAGGATTCGCATCAAAAGGATGGCCCGATTAGGTCCATCTATGGGCGAGAAAGCAAGCTCTTCAAAGCAATGTAACACGCCAAATCTCCGAACATCACGGCGGACCCAAATACAGCGCGCGCACATCTATGTTTCACCGATGAGGTCTTTGGATTATAATTTCGGTGAGATTCAAACCCGTAAACATAGAGGCATCTGACGGAACAACAGACCACAGATGCGGATTGAGGATTACATCCTTCACATACACATGGCTAGAGGAGATGATCTCACGCCATAAAATACTTACCCCTCAAACTCAAAGGGCCAGCTCGGCATAGGCTTAAAAGCCTTCCGAAAATACTATTGGAAGTTGGGAAGAGCTCGAGGATGCGTTTGGGCAAATTTTCAGGGGACCTATGTCCGCCCTCCGGATCTGAGCGATCTAAGTCACATAACTCAACAGCCGGAGAGTCAGCCGGAAATGCGAACAGGTTCCTTACTAAAAGAATCAAATACTTTCATTGTCCGGACGTGAAGCCTTAGCAACCTTCAAACACAACGTCAAGAGATGAATGGCTGCTTGACACACCTCGGCCAAGAAAAGCCAAGAACAATGGCCGCATTAACAAGCGTCATGACCGGCTTTTGCGGCGGAGAGGATAGCTAGCTAGCAAGATGCAGCACCAGCGACCCAAGTACATCGAGTAAGGGATGGAAATGGGAAACCACGACGCAACAAGGACCAGCGCCGGATTAAGGAGCGGTCCAAAGAGCGTGGCGATCAGCGCCCGGATTCAAAAGCTCACGGTAGAACAATAAAAACTGCCCTTAAGGACAATAGCGATGAGCTATCAACAAACAAAATCTTGGACAAGATATGTCAAATCCACATACTCGGGAAGCACGCAAACCATACCCACAGATTGTTGGGTCTTCAAGCAGTCCGGCGGACTCAACGCCGAACACAAGGGATCGACACACCAAGTGAGGATGATAGCGAACCCCACAAGCGAGCACGGAAAACAAAAGAATTTCCCACAAGAGGTTAAAACAGTAAACTCACTTCACGTGATAAAAGGAAAAAAGCAGCGGCGCCCATTAAGGCCTGCGCTGCACATACTACTCTAGCGAATTACCAACACTGGTTGTCAAAACCAATCACCTTCGACCATCGGGACTACTCCGAAAGTATCCGGAGCAGCGGGATGGACTGCCTAGATATTGGATCCTATAATAGAGCGGATTCCAATTTACGCAGAATCCTCATGGATGGCAGCGATGACATAAACCTGATATGTCGAGGACACAATCCATGAGGATGGGGATAGACCCAACCAAAATTAGCCATAGGAACACCTCCTTCAAAGGGGCAATGCCAGCCCTGTATGCCCATTGTAGGGGCTCCCTACTGCTAGAAGTTGTGTTCGGCTCATCCAACAACTTCCGCCATGAAAAAGTTAACCTTCCACATCGCCCCATTAAAGTAGCTATCAAGCACTCTTTGGGCGTGAAGCTTTCGCCGCTTTAACGCAATACCGCACTATGCATCTCTTACACTTAAAATGCCCGGTCCACGCGGCATCATCTCATTAAAAGGGAGTATTAAGTGTTACTCGAGCACGGAAGAACGTGAGACTGCCTTAACAGCCCCACACAAATCCGGCTCCGCTAATCAAAGCACCAGAATAGGTAATTCGAACCCCGGACACGGCTAGACGAGTTCGGCGCCTACTAGCGGCATACCCCCGTACAAGGGGCTGCACGCACGTACAACAAGATGCAATAAAGCTCAATTTTATTCACTTTTCGAATCGTACTCTGTTTATTTAATATAAAGTAAATTTTTCACACGATCCTTTTTTTATTCTTTTCAACTAAGTTCCTCTCTTTTACAGATGAACAACGTGCTACACCCGTCCGAGAAACGGCTGCGGAACACAGTAGCAGGCGTGCGATGAGGGACCCGTTGCAAGGATTCTTTTCAGATTAAGACCTTGCGTAAACCTTTTTTACTGTCTCTTGTTGATACACATCCCTTGTTTCTAGTTATAACCGAGGAGGAGGCTGGCATTTTGGCATCGGCCGCGTCAGAATTTTGCACGTACCTAGACACTAGGGGCTTATTACCAAGGGCATTGTTCTGCCTGTTTTTATAAAGACCGAATACCTTAGGGAGTGTTCGGCGTCTCGAGTTAGGCCTTATATGCATCAGCTCCGAATCATGTCTTTGGTCAAATGTTGGGTTTGCCCGGCTCCCGTGTTTTGCTGCCTTACGTTCCGTTCTATCGGCTAACACGGCACCAGGAGAACTACTCCGATTGTGCCGAGGAGAACTACTGTCATGATATAGCGAGAGACTGGTCAACCACTCGATGACTCACCGGAATGTTTAGAATTCCTCCGCATTAACGAAGGACCGTTTTTCGGTCAGGCACATACACACCCCAAATTCGGGAGATTGCGGTGCCCCGAGGAGCTATATAATAGCCCCACCCTCGAACTCCTATGGCTAAGTGAAAGTGATAAAGCATTATAGTCCGGTTGCCTAGTTTGCTATGCTATCACCTCCCTCACAGGACCAAGACGTTGGATTAAGTGTGAAAAAGCGCCTTCTTTGCAAACACCCCCGCACTATGTGCATGGGGGCTGAAGCCGAAGACTGCCATCTTTCAGTTATATATATATATATATATATATACATCAACGGCCGCACAGGGAGTAGTTTACTACTTGAACGCACAAGTATAAAAAGCTCCTATATTATATTGAAACGTTGTTTCATAAATTATACATGTCATTTAAACATAATATCCTTCGAGCACTGTGTCTCTATTAAATGAGCGCCCTGCAGGATTTCCTCAAAATACTGCTCGGTAGGTACTCGGCTTCTGTCCGAATCTTGGGATGCAACGTCGGTGGCCTTCATCTCCGCCCAGTATGTCTTGACACGGGCAAGAGCCATCCGCTCCCTCTATGCATGCTTGACCGCTTCATTGCGTCGTCTGGCAGTACCGCACCAAGGCTGCTGCACTAAGCCAAAATAGCTCTTAATTTGGGGTCCGCTGGCCACAAATGAGTCATGACATGCTTCATGGCACGTCCGGATAATCGATTCAGCTCGGCCCATTCAGCCAACCGATCGGCCAACGGAAGAGGACGCTCCGGAGTATGGAATTGCGACCAATAGAGCTCTTCCCTTCTGTGCCCCTTCCAGCCTCGGAAGTGCTCAATCGCGTCCGCAGCGCTCGCCGGTAAGTCCAGATAAGCATCCTCCCAACTCCACAACTTGTCCAACTGAGCATACTTCGGATCCGTGAACTTCCTCCGTAGTAGAAAAGGCTTTCCAGCAGCAACATCCACAGCCTGATGCAGCTCCTCCTTTGCAGCTCTCATTGCGGGCCAGGCATCCTTAGCCCGGCGGTGGCCTTTTCAGGTCCTCTTGCTCGCTTGGCGTTCTTTTCAAGAACCCGCAGCGGTCGGTAGCATTCTTCAACTTTATGGCCATATCGGCCATTTCCTCTTCTTGGCGTTGAGCAGCCCGTTCGGCTTTTAGCTCTTGGCCGCCCTTAAGCGACGCATTACTATTTCTGGCTTGCTCTTTTCGCTCGGGCGAGTTCCGCCGCAGCTCCTCCACAAGAGCGGCACCGTGCGCATCAAAAAGCATACAAATAGTAAGGAATGGGCGTCAAGCTCCTTACGGTGTCCGCGAATCGCATACCTTGTGACTCGTCAAACCGTTTATTGACCAGCGCGATATGCGCATCCGCCTCGTCAAGTTGCCTCTTTAGTTCGGCAAATTCATCAGTCCGCTGGCCACCGGACGCCCCGCCACCTATTTAGGAGTGGCGATATGTTATAACTGAGATTATGATCCTCGGCACGCTGTCAATTTTGACAACATACCGAGTCTCGAGGGCTACTATCTATCTGGCGCATTCTATATGCATAACTGTCAGAAGGTACATCATTTTTGCGTACCTCAAACCCCGTCAGTAAATTTTTGGCGGCTTCATGCAATCCGCTCTCAGCGGATGCAATTCTTTAAATCACCATACCCATTAAACACGGTGATCTTCGAGATAACCGCTTCGCCGAGCGATCCTTCAACTCCTCCGACCGCTACGCCCGGTTGGCGCTGGACCTTCCGACCCGCGGACCTTCCGGCCCGCGGACTTCGAAACCCTCCGTGATGACACCTCAGGGCGTCCGCCTCACATGAAGGTCTGCGACAGGTGGGCGTTTAGCTCTCCATCATCTCGGAAGAAGATCCCCGAAGGCGAGCTCTGCTGAGAAGGGCTGAGATCCGAACTACAAGGTACAATTTCAGTTATCTTCAGAAATAAATGCAGGGATGTTCCTTATTTACAAGATCCTTTCTTTTTTACTTACGGCTCGCTGGAGGGCTGATCCCCTTGGGGAAATAGTGCGGCTGGGTTACTTCCCAGCGCTGGACTCTCTGACGAAGATTTCGTTCCCCTCTTTGAGGCCTTGACCTCCGGATCTTCCGAAGCGTCCTCTTCTCTCCTTGGAGGGTGGGACCTCTGATCTGTCCTTCCTCGAAAGTCTCTTTCATGGAGGCAGTTGCTTCCCCGCTCCCCCCTTCGCCTTCTTTAAAAGGCGCGGCCTTCAACATCTTGGTCAGCATGGGATCCGGTGTGGTCTCTGGGAGGGGAGCCGGACACCTTATTAACTTTGCCTTGGCTATGCACTCCTGTTCAAGAAACGGCTCCTTTAAAGGGCATATATATGATAAATAAATGAACAGCCTGTCCGTTCTGGGACTACTTACTTGAGTATCTGGCGATTGCAGCTTAGTCCTGCGTCCTCGGTCAGGTCGGACACTTCTCTTGTGATCCGGAGAACAGTTTATACATCTCCACGGGTGTCGTACCCATAAAATGTTGGAGAGCTCGTGGTCCCTCGGATTAATTCCCACAGGCGGAGGCGGCGTTCTGAGCAGAAGGCGCCGAATCAACATAACCTCGCCACTGCGACCAGATTGATCTCTCTTTCTTGGAGGTCTGAATCGGCCACCAGAGAGGAACATCCTTGGGCGGCCCCAGTCGAGCCCTTGTTGACCCATGGCGCCATTTGCATGGTGAACTGGCGGAAGGCGGGAAGCGCCACCCATTTGGTGCCCACAGGGCGGTGATATAAAACCACTCCCGTTGCCACAAACCAAGCTCCTCTTGAAAAGAGCCCTCAGACCCACGGAGCATCAGCACACTTGCTTATGACCGCCCCTCCGCACTCTGCTTGTTGCCCTCGATCATCTTCAGCTCCACCTTGAAGGTCTTGAGCCACAATCCAAAGTGAGGGGTAATATGGAGGAAGGCCTCACATCGACAATGAATGGCGAGATATGGAGGATGGACTCAGTTCAAGTCATGGAAATCCAGCCCGTAATAAAACATGAGCCCCGCACAAAGGATCCGTCGGGAAGCCTAAACCCGAAGGAAGTGTGACCGAACACCACGCTCTCGCCGGGCTCGGGTGGGAATGACCTGCCTGGAGCAGGCAGCCTATCGAAATCTCGCGGTTAGATACACAGCGTCTCGCAGCTTCGCACATCTTCTTCGTGGACGGAAGAAGACATCCATCGGCGAGCTGGTGAGCGGACATCATCGAAGGTCAAAGCGCCTAAATCTGAAGCTTTGGGTTTTAGAACTTCGAAGCCGGAGAAAACTTCGATGGAGGTGGAAAAAGAAGGGGCCTTGGTCTCATTATAAAGAGGTTGAATACCAAGAGCCCTCCCGTGGTCAATTAGGACTCGCCCGATGAGGAGGAGTGCCAGCAGGCACGATTGGGTTGCCACGTCCGTATTGATGAGAATCCCGAATAAGGGGCACGATCTATGCTTTGATAAGGCGTGCTAGGAAACCGCCTCGCTAAGCGCTGAGGTGGAACAGTAAAAGCGATTCATATAAAGGCTTGGCGTGGTGTGATGTCACGCCGCGGAATCGTCAGCAGATCTGTGCAAAATTATTCTCTCTACGGTGGTATGTGGAACTTGTTTTGCGAGGCGGACACTATCTGGTGTTCAAAACCTTCTATGAGGTATTGGAGGAGGAACCGCCTTGCAATGCCAAAGACAATATCTGCGCGGACTCGTCGTCATTGAAGCCTGGTTCGGGAGACTCTTGAGGAGTCTGGACTAGGGGTGTCGGATAGCGAACTATCATCTTTGGCGGACTCCTAGACTATGAAGATACAAGATTGAAGACTTCGTCCCGTGTCCGGATGGGACTTTACTTGGCGTGGAAGGCAAGCTTGGCGATACGGATATGTAGATCTCGTACCATTGTAACCGACTCTGTGTAACCATAACCCTATCCGGTGTCTATATAAACCGGAGGGTTTTAGTCCATAGGACGAACACCAATCATACCATAGGCTAGCTTCTAGGGTTTAGCCTCCTTGATCTCGTGGTAGATCTACTCTTGTACTACCCATATCATCAATATTAATCAAATAGGAGTAGGGTATTACCTCCATCGAGAGGGCCCGAACCTGGGTAAAAACATCGTGTCCCTTGTCTCCTGTTACCATCCGCCTAGACGCATAGTTCGGGACCCCCTACCCGAGATCTGCCGGTTTTGACACCCACACGGGGTGTGATGCGCCTTCAGCCATGAAGGATCTTCCAATTCCTTCATTTGGTGAGTCAAATATATCATAGGAGTTGGATGACACTAGTGCAAGACTGGCAACACCTTCATCTTGAGTATAGCCGGAGTCGGAGTAATAGCTTCTCTCGGAGTAGTTGTCAAAGTCGGAACCGGATACCCATTCACCAACGAGAGCTTCATGTCCTCGTCTTGTGTAGCTCTTTGATGACTTGTCCTTCCTTACTGAATCCTTACTTCTATGAGAGTGTCGGTACAACAAACATTTACATATGCTGCCCAGACTGTACACAGGCGTGTTGGCATCGCACAACTACACCAACATGCAAAGCAAGACCAAGCCAGAGAAGCAGCTCTTTGAGAGATCAAAGAGCGGATCAAGAAGACCAAGACAAACCAAGACAACAAGATGTCACCTTCGGAAAGCCTCCCTTGCCGGGCAGTAGAGCCTTGCCGGGTCGAGGCCGCCCCAAGGACAATTCCAAGATTTCCCTGGCAGGCTTGCCGAGTCTGCCAAGGGCAAATCTCCCTGCCAGGGCACCGCCGCTCCACCACTCCACTGCACCACGACACGAATCAGTTATCAGTGCGGTGTCGAGCCCCCAAGTGATTAAGTGGCTTCCACTAAGCACGTGGCAGCCATTTGTAAGGCATATTACCTTCATATGACACCCGTCCAGAGGCATGTCAAGCAGATAAGAAGAAGATGATTAAGCAGCACGACATGCTTGCCGGGCTGCATGCTCAGTATGACACCTAGTAGTGCATTTAATGCACTTTGTCCTAACTGCCAGAGTTAGGTGTGATAGCACTGTTAGCTATCAAATCACTAGATAAAGACTATTTTGCCACTATGGTTACCCCTTAAGCTATAAAAGGAGGTCCAAGGCAACGTACCAAAGGATTCAGACCCTCGCATACTTGTACGCTCATAGCGGCTCTCCCTGAGGCCACCTTACCGGGCTTGAGTGATGCACATCCTTTGGGTTCTTCCATCAAATCCACCAAAGCAGGAGTAGGGTTTTACGCCTCACGGTGCCCCGAACCTAGGTAAAAACCACCAGCGTCACCATCGTCATGTTGTTTCATGGCCTCCGCTCTTTCTGCAATGTGCTCTTCCCCCTTGCCAAATTAAAAGGGGTCGATGGCCCCGTAGGTGATCGTGTCAATCCACAATATCTTTGGCGTGCCAGGTAGGGGGAAGCGCTTGCACGAATCCGAGGTTGTGAATAGTGCATCAATCTTCATCATCGTCTTATTCATCATCAGTTTCTTCGTCCATGGTGCCCAAGAAGAAGCCCAGTGCAAAAGCTCATTACCATGGGAAACCACGACCACCTATGGGACCAAGAGCCCCTTTCTGATTCCATGGGGGGTTGGCACATTACACAAAGAGCGGAGGAGTGTAGAGCAGCACGACAGAGATCACGGGGGCAGTTTTTACCCAGGTTCGGGCCGCCGTAGGCCGTGAGACCCTACTCCTGCTTTGGTGGATTGATGGCGGAAAAATGGTGGCGAGCGCAACATGTTTACCAGGTAGGGTTGCCTCGAGGCGAGAACGTCTACGCGCATATGAGTGTGTGAGGTTCTGAATCACCCAACTCTTTCTATGGTTGCCTTGGGCCTCCTTTCATAGATCAAGGGGTCACCATAGTGGCAAATCAGTCATTACACACTGATTAGATAGCAAACAGTGCAATCATACCTAACTCTACAGGCTGACAAAGCGCACTAAATGTGCCTCTCAAATTCACATCACAGCTCGTCCGAAGGCCCTGCCGGGCTGTTTTGCCAGCTTCGAGCCTGCTTGCTTGACATGTCTCGGCATGGGTGTCACTTGGAGGTATTCTCTGTAGGAAGTGGCTGCCATGTGACGAATAATAGCCACTTAGTCACTTTGGAGCTTGACACAGCACTGATCGACGACGTGCGTTGTGATGAGGTGGTGCGGTGGAGTTGTTTTGCCTACGTAAGCCCCGGCAGGTCTGCTGGGATGACTCAAAGGCTTGCTTCCGGGGGTATACCTATCCTTGCCAATCTTGCCTGCCCGGCAAGGGAGGTTTTTCCCTTAGCGATATCTTTGCTTCTCTAGCTAGTCTTTGTCCTTTGAAGAACTAATCCCTTGTGCTTCAATCTAATCTTGGTGTTGTGATCTTGTTCTCGTCCCTGTGCACAGTCTGGGCTACGGACCCAGGGTTTGTTTCACCGAAAGAAGCCCCTGGGCCTGCCCGGAACGCGCTGCCGGGCATCGTCGGGGTAGGCCCTAACCAGTGCATGGGCAGGGGCGTATAAGCGACTGGCCCCTTGAGATCTTCTTCGCTTCTTCATTAACTAGTCCGGGCCAGTTTCCGGTCTTCTCGCGCATCGTGCTGAGCGTTATGGAAAAAACAAGATCGTGGACCGTGGATGACCCATGCCCCATGATCACGGGGTGGAACTGCCATTCCACTCAACTCCCGCCTCAGGTGCATCCGCCACGTGTGCCTCATGCGTTGGGTATGGTAGACGGTGGTTGCGGAGTGTGTGGGGATGGGCGCCATGGCAGAAAACCAGGCATCGTTGGTTGGCGTAGAGGGTCGGCTCTGATTCCCTGAGCCGTTGAAGGCGCAGGGAGGCCTTATTGGAGGAGTAGGGTGGTGGCCTCCTGGGTGAGAGGCCAGCCCCCTGCATCGTCCCTCTATAAAAGGGGGCAGGAACGGTGTGTTTGCTCACACACTTTCCTTCTCCCATTTCCAACTTTCCCTGCTTGCCATGGCGAGAGGGCTTGGACGCGGTGGCGCTCCAGCGGCGGTGACGAGGGCTTCTGCTCGACAGCGTATCCCTCCTCCTTCGAACAACATGGCGGTGGAACCCGCTATGAGAGGAGGAGGGAGGGGGAGAGGTCGTGGTCGTCATGGCGCTCGAGGAGGATGAGGAAGGGGCGGTGCTCTGATTGCGCCCCCGCCGAATGCTCCTCCTCCGTTGGAATACCATGTCGGAGATCAGCCACTGGAGTTTGTCGTCGGGCTATACAAGCCTATTCGCGGTTGTCTTCGCTATCGGTGTCAAAACGGGCGGATCTCGGGTAGGGGGTCCTGAACTGTGTGTCTAAGGCGGATGGTAACAGGAGGCGGGGGACAGAGTGTTTACCCAGGTTCGGGCCCTCTCGATGGAGGTAATACCCTACTTCCTACTTGATTGATCTTGATGGTATGAGTATTACAAGAGTTGATCTACCACGAGATCGTAGAGGCTAAACCCTAGAAGCTAGCCTATGATTATGATTGTTGTTGTTGTCCTACAGACTAAACCCTCCGGTTTATATAGACGTCGGAGGGGGCTAGGGTTACATAGATTCAGTTACAAGGGAGGAGATCTACATATCCGAATTGCCAAGCTTGCCTTCCACGCCAAGGAGAGTCCCATCCGGACACAGGACGAAGTCTTCAATCTTGTATCTTCATAGTCCAACAGGCCGGCCAAAGGATATAGTCCGTCTGTCCGAGGACCCCCTAATCCAGGACTCCCTCACTCGCCTCCCCACCCCATTCTCTATCACAATGGAGCTCGAACAGCCGCGCGCACTGAGATTGCACATGAGGGGCTGCGGGAATGGCAGCATGCGAGTGGATGTAGATTTCCCCGCCCCTCACATCATGTACTTCTGCCGATGCTGGAAGACCTTTGCTCATGCCCATAGCTTGCCGAAAGCGCACATCCTCCATTTTAAGTTAATGGAGGACGGTTTCCTTTTCGTCAAAGTTTTTGGGAGCTCGGGTTCTCGCTTAGGGTGTTGCGCGGAGAGCTCGACAGACGATGAAAGCTCCTCCTGGAGCGATAGCGACGAGGAGGACAGTGATGGCGATGATGACGGCACCGATCTAGAGGGCGACGCCTCTTACTCTGGCTGAGCATCAGCCAGACCGTCACCGTCAGGCGGCGGCAGCACCATCTGCATCTACACCTCCTTTCCGACAAGGTGATTTGCCGGGGAGTTGGAAGCAGAGGTGGGGGTGGTTGCACACATTGGATTGGAAGGCAGCTATCACAAATGTCCTCAACTCCGCACTCCAGGCGGCCCGCGCACCACCGAACGCCGCAGGAAGCGGGTGGCGTGGATCAGCACCCTCCACCCTCACACCATGGCGCGCACGGGTCACCGCGAGATCCTCAAGCTACGCGGCGGCAACAGCACCGCACACCCGACGGGAACAATCGAACATGCGAGCCACGCTCGTAGTGGCGCGGGAGCTGCTGCGGTGCCGGCTGGCGGAGAGTGGCCGCGACGTGTTGCTGGAATGTGTTGCTGAGCTATTAGATGCTGCATCCAGGGGTACGCCACCTTTCTGCTCCCTACGTACATCTCAAGTTGTGGCCAGATCGCACGGTGGGCCTCGTCTCACCCGCGTGCTCCCAGGCGCACCAGGAGGGCTCATCGGCGCCAGCACGACTGATGGTGCCGAACATCCGGCCGCGCCTGTGCTTCCCCCAAATGGCGTAGCTACGGGCGTTGCTCCTCAAGGTCCCAACAGGGCTCCACCCTACAACCACCAGGGGAGCGTACTAGGCCCGGCGGCATGGGGCGCGGGGCGTCTCGGTGGGGGTTCTGGAGCGGCGGCTCCAGAAGCCTATGTGCCCCGCATGGTGGATCAAGAGTACAAGCTGGAGGATGACCCTAGCTTGTTCCTCGAGCCAGGCTGGGAGGAAGATGTGCTGGAAGTTGAGGCCTTCCATGAGCCACCTAGGAGCCTCGCCAACCCCGCCAACGACAACAACCGCAGGGTACCACTGATATCTTCGGAGCAGGCTTATGCTAACCATCGGTCGCATGTGGACCAGGCTGAGCGGTGGACGGCGACCCCGGCACAGCAGCCCCGCCCAAACCGGGGTAGCGCACTGGGAGCTGCACGGGAGGGGTCTGGAGCAAGGCCCTTCCCCGTGCCACACGGAGCAATGCGTCGCCCGGAGGTAGATCCTCCGCCGGGGAGGCGCCAGAGAGCCTTCCCCGGTAGAGAGCCCGTGGTCGCCGAGGGCGCCGCCCGCGTCCCCTTTGCCCCTTGGCACCGTCCTGGTTTCTGGCGCTAGCGGTGGTCGAGGCGGCGCCTTGGCGCGGGCCCTCGTCTGGCGATATGAAGCAAGGCTCACGCCTGTGAAGGTCTCCGCCCGTGACAGTCTCACGTAATAATGAGTGGGGTTGTACATGCCCCGGAGTCTCGGGAGAGCCGCCCTCGAGCCTCTGGGGCTCCCGCCCATGTCCTAGTGGAAGCACCATGCTCCGCGCTGGCCGTCGACACTGTCCCCCAATGACTATGCTCACAGCCAGTGAAAGCACTTAGCTCCGCGCTGGTGAGAAGACAAGAAGACTAGCTAGGTGCCGGACGCGGCCATTTGCTTTCAACCTCTTTTCTGTAGCTCGATTTGTCGCTTTTTGGATTCGAACATGAAGTCGTATTTTCATTTGCAAGCATGGGGGGCGTCCTTTCTCGTTCGTGTTGATTTTCTGAGTTTTTCTGGATTCTGCGTCTTGCTTTGAGGCCCGCGCCTGCTACCCCTCCCCTTGCGAACACCTCACGAGCGGGGGCTGGGCGTGGTATGTGCGTGCTGTGCGCACATCTTGCAATGATCTGACACTCGCTTCTCGCGAGGCCCTCTCGGGCAGACTAGCAGGCTCCTCAGAAGCCCAAAACCTTGGAAGCCCATGAAGGACTCCCCTCGGGAGAAATGCACATCGACAACTACAAGACCAGCCCGAGGACCGCCTGGACCGAGGTAAGTTACAGCATCAAGCCTGCGGAAGAGCTTGCGGGCTCGCAAAGGCACGTCTCAAGTCTGGCTTAAGGAAGAAAACAGTAGTATGATTACATGAGGGGATTCCCGTCCCCAAAATGCTCTTACACCTTGAGGGACCGTGCCCAAGCTTTTGTGCGCAGGTCCAATGCAAGGAAGTGCGGGCTCAATCGTACATGTCGCTCACAGCATCTTTTGAATCGCTCCCGGACACGCTGCTGGCGCTGTTGCTGGCGCCGTCTTCATGGTCATCAATCGCGCTGCCTTCATCCGCCACAACCACCACCACGTCGTCCTCGGAAGCAAAAGCCCTGACCAGAGCATCCACATTATCGTCCACCCAGCGCGCCAGGTTTTCCCGAATGGCTCCGGGCACTGGGGTGATGGCAGTGTCGAAAACGAGGTGAGGATTTATGTTCTGGAGATGACTGAAAACGCGGGAAAACTGCGCCGGAGGAGGCAACTGCTCTTTTCTTCAACAAGCTCGCGAGCCCTCTCAGCCCGGTCCTCCAGGCGCGTCACGACGTCGGTGAAGAAGCGGAGATGGCCAGCATAGTCTTCGACAAGAGGATGAGGGGCGTGTTCGTCACAGATGACGCCCAGCGCCTGGTTGGCCCTCGTCCTGAGGTCCCAGAGTATAGTCTGCCAGCGGAGTGCCTCTTCCATGCTCTGCTGCGTGACGGACTCTGCATCGGTAACTCACCGCTGAAGCAGGAGCAGCTCAGCACGAGCGGAGGCCAGCTCGGCCTGGACGGACACCAGGGCCACCGCAACAACCTTCTCATGCTGCTCCGCTTCATTCAGCTTTGATATGAGGGTGGCGGTTCTACCCTCAGCTTCGGCTTCCAAGAGCTTCAACTTCAGGTCGTATCTGTTGGCAAGATATGCATGGCCCTCCGCCATCCTGTGGTCAACCTCCTCCTGGATCCTGGCCTCGCGCGCACTTGCGGCGTCCTCCTCCTGGGCGACTTGGCGCTCCCTCATCTCCAACCGTTCAAGCTCGAGGCTGTGCTTCGTGGCCTCCAGCACCAGCGCTTCCTCACGCGTCAATATCTCCTCCTCTTCGGAAGGCGCCCCCTTCATCGACGCCAAAGCAGCCCTGCGTGGTTCAACTTGCTGCTCCAGGGAGGCATTCAGGGCCTGGAGCTCATACCTACACTTTTCCGCGACCTCGCGGCGGTGGTTAGCCTCCCTAGCCTCCTCCAAGGCTCGGGCGCTGGCCTCACGTGAGGTTGCAAGGGATGCCTCGGCCTTCGCGTTGGCGTGCTCGTGCTGGAGACGCCCCAGGTTGATGGATCCCTTCAATTGATGTCATTCGTCCACCAGCCGAAGACCCTCGGTTTCAAGACGGGCGTCAACGTCCATGAGCTATTCCACAAGCCAGTCAGCGCAACCATCGCCAACCGGAAGAGCTCATGACGGATAGCACCGCGTTTGTGCGCAAGCTCGAACGCACGACTGGGTCCGTCCTCCACGCTGGAGTTTGTTGAAGAGGTTCGAAGTGACTCGCCTCCTCCCAGCAGGGGGCTGGAGGCCGGCGCCTTTCTGGTCGCCCTTCGGGCCTCGACGGGGGCCTGGAGGGGTGGAGGCTCGCTGCTCGAAGAAGAGACCAGGGCCGAACCACGAAGGAGGGATGGCAAGAACGCAGGGTCAAGGTGCCAAGCCGGCACATCCACCTTTCCGGCCGACCCAACTCCAAGCACGGTGTGCTGGCGTCAGGTGTTCAGGGTCAATGAAGGACTCGAGGCAGGAGGAGGTTGCTTCTCGGCAGATTTCGTCGCCTTAGCAGAAGGGGCCATGAGGAACCATGGTCAGGAGGGGAAGCAGCACTCAAGAAATTACAAAGATAAGGTACTCACTCGTCTATGGAAATGTACTTCCTCTACTTCAATGGCCGGAAGGCATCGATGCTGCATCTTGGAGATCCCTTCCACTTCCGGAGCGCGTCGAAGTTCGGCCGGAGCCGGCCGAAACCCAGGGTGCGGTCACCAGCACATGGCGCGGCTCGTGTGGCTCCTGAAGAGGCGACCTCGGGAATGCTGGGATGCGGGAAGTCCTCAACCCCCGCTTTGCAGCGACCCGCCAGGGCCTTGGGGGCTTCAGCCTCAGGAGCGACGGACTGCGTCATCCCCCTGGCCTCTTCCTCAGGACGGATCTCTCGAGCCCCAGGAGACGGTGCTTCAGGAGCCCCGAGCGATACCAGTTCCTCAGCACCAGCGCCGTAATCGTTTGACAGCGACTGCCCCCTTGTGCCCACCTCTGGGACGGGCACCGCACTGGTCGTGGGCAAGCGGGCCACGAAGAAAGGGCCCTCGTGAGGCCCTTCAGGGCCAACCAGGCGCAGCCCCCATTTGTCGAAGGGGGCATCTGCTTCGCAAACTCCACCTTGTTCAAGCAGTAGTATAGAAGGCAGCCCTCCTTCGGCAGGTCGGCTGGCATTGGGTCGCCCATCAGGAGCTCGACCACCGAGCATCGCGCCTCAGGAGGAAGAGCCCACACCTAAAGCCTCATGCGGTTCCCGTAGCCGGAGAAGGTCCACATCGGTCGGGAGTGGCGCTGAAGCAGAGCAATGCGGCACCTGATGAACTCCTTCACCACCATAGGTGCCGTCACCATGAGGCCCTTCAGCCTGGCCAGCCGGAGCCAGACATGGGTGAGCCGCCGTTCGGTGAGCTTCACGTGCCCCTAGCCGGAGCTTGGGACAGCCGGAATCCGCGGGAGCAGTAGCAGGGGGCTGCGCACGCCAACATCAACAAACACCCACCGCTTCCGAAAATCATCGACGACCGGCGAGAGCTCGAAATCGATCCTCGAGCCGTCCGTCGCTGCAACATCCTGAAGGGACACACACCCTGAGCGCTGGAGAGTGTCTGTCAGATGCTGCGAGAAGAAGTGTTGGAGCAAGGCCACGGAAGGAGCAATGCCCACCATGGCTTCGCAGACGAAGGCGAAGACAGCAAGGAGTATGATGGATTGGGGATCAAGGTGCAGTGCATTGATCCGATAATGCGAGAGCACTGCATTGAAGAAGTTAGAGTAGGGAGGGATTAGACCAGCCCAGAGGGCGTGAAGATGGATGGGGACCTTGGTGGCCGTCTTATCGACTGCAGCACAGGAAGCAGGCCAGGCCACCGTCGCCCCCACTCATTGGAATCGGCAGAGAGCATTGGGCGCACCTTGCCCATTGCTTCCTGGTCGAGCACCACCGACTACTTGATGGTGGGCTCGAAGACCGGCGGCATGGGGGCCGAGGTACGAGACTCCTTCTCCAACTTCTTCTTCCAGCTCGGTGCCATGGCGATAGCGAGAGTTGGTGTCAGATCAGACTGGGGGAAGGGATCCGCTGTTTTCCGGAAGGCGAGGGAGCTATGGGGCGTGTCGTCTGTAATGAAGGCGGAGCTATGTAGACAACCGCGGCTGCCTAGCCAAGCGGAAATCAAAGTTGCATGGGGCAGTGGAGGCACCCACGCCCCGTCACCGCCACGCGTCAATCAAGGCTGCAGGCTATGGGGGACCGCGGATCTGACAGCCTGGTTTTTGCCCTCTCTCATTTCCTTGAGTTTTATTTGGATTAAATTTGAAACTTGGAGTTTTTGAATCTTTTCTTATGGACTTAAACACTTGTGTACTCTTGGCTTTCACCCAAGTGCTCCATTTCCCTCTCTGATAATCATTCCCCTTCTGATCCATCTGAAAATAATCTTACGAATATTTTTCTTAAATGAAAAATATTCATTTTCTCTCTAAAATCCTAGCTAGATCAATATGCCCCAAAGCAACCCTAATTTTCATGGCTCGGAAAAATCTAAGATAATTCTCAAATATTCCTTGAACCCTAGTGCACCTTCCTGAGCAAAAATATTTCATCACTTTTTGGAATATTTTTGCTAAAGAAATTATTTTCTGTTCTGGACAGAAATGGTGGTTTCTACAACAACTACCATTTTACTTGCTCCAATGTGCCTGGGTTTTCTTGTGCAGTTTCACCTTAGTAACTCTTGGCTAACCTCCAAAGCACAGCCTCTAACTCCCAGCCATTTGACCTGAGTAACCTCTCAAAGTTACTGGCCAGAAACTTACCTAGCGTGTGAAAACTTCTCTACTGCACCTGGATCCAAACCAAAGCGTGGTAACACATCAAACTACCACGAACAACATGCCAGACATGAAGTTTAGGCTTAGCTCGGCCTGATGTCATAGTCCACGCGGTGACGCGTTAAATCGAGATCTTGGCATGCATGCTGATGCGCTTTGAGTGCCGCCGAGCGCTCTGTTTCGCGCGTGCTTGCTTCCCCGATTGCCGTAGCCTGCCAAACTTCGCCACCATCTTCGTATCAACTCACTTAACTCCCCTCGGCACTTTCGCCCGGCGCGGAGCTTCGCCCGATGAAACACGAGCCGCAGTCCGACCAATCAACAGTCGCAGTGCGCCTTTGTGCTCGTCGCCATCTCCTCGTTCATGTGCTCGTCTCCGTCCGCCAACAGTTGCCGCGTGAGCTGCGTCGCCTTCTCCCCCTCTCATTGAAACCGCTCGTCGCCGGGTGCCGTGGACAGGTGTCCATCGGCGGAGCCCGAAACCCCCTCGTCGCTCGCCTATAAATGGAGCCACCCCCAGCCTCCTCGAGCACCATCCAGCACTCTCACACACCCCACAAGCGCGTAGGAAGCCGTAGCCCGGCCGGGCAGGCCTCGGGCCGCCGTCCCCGAGCTCGAGCTCGCCGGCGATCCCCTCTGGTCGCCGGGGTAGCTCCAGCCCCTCCCAGGCTAGGGCGACCCTTCGAGGGCCTCCGCCCCTCTCCGGTGGAGCCGTTCCGCCCCTCTGGAGCCCTGGAGTTGCCTCTGCTCGTCATCTTCTTCATTTCCGGCGACCACCGTGTTCTGCCTCCGCTTGCGAGGTTGATTCCGACACCGTCCGACCGCCCCTAGCTATGCGATGGGTATGGGCAGGTGCGCCTCAACCCCCTCTTGCCATCCCTCCCTCTCGTTTTGGCCAAGGAGTCCTCGTCGCCGGCGAGAGCTCGGCGGAGCTGCGAATCCCTCTGTTTCCTTCTCCCCCTCCTCCTAACCTGAGTAGCGGGGCCCGCTAGTCAGCCACTTTGTACGCGCGCGCAGCGGTATGAGTGGTGGCGCCCCAGGGCTTTACGCCTTCGACGTCACCCCCACAGCCTGTTTATTTTTATTCAAATTCATTTGAATTTACAAAACACTTCAAACAGCCATAACTCCTCAACCATAAGTCCAAATGAATTGATTCTTTTTGCATCTTGTTCTTTGCTAATAAATCTAGCAGCTCAGCAAAGATGAGATTTTTTTGATCTGTTTAGAATTTCTGGTGATTTTCAGAAGTGTTCTTGATATTTTCTTTTTGTGTTTAAAATTATTTTCAGAGGGTGAGGCTTGTCTTGAGGATCACCAGAAGGCTTGTGAACCTCATCTGCACTAAGGCAAGCCACATCAACATTTTCATGGTGTCATTTCAATATTTATGATTTTCTTGCTTGAATGAAATAATTAATCCATGAATTTAAATAATTATTGTGTCACGATCATTGCCACCCTTGATGACAAATAGGAAAGTGCGCTCGTTGCCTTCCTGCGGGCGAATGTCGATGTGTTTGCTTGGCAACCATCTGACATCCCCGGTGTTCCCAGGGAGGTAATCGAGTACCACCTTGTTGTCTGTCCTCATGCCCGACCCGTCAAGCAGATGGTCAGAAAGCAAGCTTTGGAATGACAATAGTTTATTGCCGAGGAGATCAAGAAACTTGAAGTAATTGGTTTGGTCACAGGAGTTTTGCATCCAACATGGTTAGCTAACCCAGTGGCAGTGCGCAAGGCGAATGTGAAATGGAGGCTTTGCATTGACTTCACAGATCTAAACTAGGCATGCCCGAAGGACCCTTTCCCCTTGCCACGCATCGAACAGATTGTGGATTCCACTTCTGGGTGTGATCTGCTTTCCTTTTTGGATGCATACTCCAGATACCATCAAATATTCATGTCTAAGGAAGATGAAGAGAAGACCGCATTCATAACTCCATGTGGCACGTATTTCTTTGTACGAATGCCCTTCGGGTTAAAGAGCACTGGATCCACTTTTGCAAGAGCAGTACAAATTGGTTTTGAACCTCAGTTGCACAGGAATGTAGAAGCTTACATGGATGAGATAGTGGTCAAAACCAAGGACATATCAACGCTCATTCAAGATTTGGAAGAGACCTTTGCGAACTTGCGCAAGATCAACTTGAAGTTAAGCACTGAGAAGTGTGTGTTCGGCATGCCCTCCAGCAAGCTACTTGGTTTCTTCGTGTCACACCGAGGGATAGAGGCCTGCCCTGACAAGATCAGGGCAATTGAGCAGATTCAAGCACCTGGACAAGATGATGGTGCACCTTGACGCGCTGTTCACAACCTCGGATTCGTTCAAGCGCTTCCCCCTACCTGGCACGCCAAAGATGTCGAGGTGGAACACGATCACCTATGGGGCCATCGGGCCCTTGTGGTTCGGCAAGGGGCAAGGTCATGTTGCACAAAGAGCAGAAGCCATGAGACATCACTACGATGGTGACGCTGGTGGTTTTTTACCCAGGTTCGGGCAGCTGAGAAGCGTAAAACCCTACTCCTACTTTGGTGGATTGGATGCAGGAATACGATGGGCACACAACGCTCAAGCCCGGCAAGGTCGCCTCGAGGAGAGCAGCTACGCGCGTACAAGTGTGCAAGGGTCTGAATCCCTCTCTAGTTTACCATGACCCACCTTTTATAGTTCAAGTGGTAACCACAGTGGCAAATCAGTCATTATCTAGTGATTAGATAACTAGCAGTGCTATCATGCCGCTTAGGAAAATGTGCATTAAATGCACTGCTAGGTGTGATGTTGAGGATGCAGCCCAGCAAGCCTAGCATGCGCTTAATCATCTTCTGCTTATCTGCTAGACACGCCTCTGGATGGGTGTCATATAAAGGTAATCTTCCTTCCAAATGGCTACCACTTAATCAGTTGGGGGCTCGATACCGCACTGATAGGTGATTTTCGTCGTGGTGCGGTGGAGCAGTGGTGACTTGGCGGGGAAATTTGCCTTTGGCAGACTCGGCAAGCCTGCCGGGTAAATCTTGGACTTGCCCTTGGGGTAGCCACAACCCGGTAAGCTCTCCTGCCCGACAAGGGAGGCTTTCCCAAGGTGACATCTCGATGTCTTGGTTTGTCTTGGTTTTCTTGATCTGCACTTCGATCTCTCAAAGAGCTGCTTCTTTGGCTTGGCCTTGATTTGTACGTAGGTGCAGTTGTTTTCTTGCTGAACTTTGGTTGCCGGGGGCGGAGGCTCACTGTCTGTGCACAAGTCAGGGGAAACACATACCCCTGTTTGTGTACCCCGATAGAAGCCCCCGGGCCTGAGACGTACATGTCGCCGGGCACGTTGGGTTAGGCCCCAAAAGTGCATGAACACACGTCGAAGAAGTGCTGCGCATGCAACGACTGCTATGGTGACCAGTCAATCCAACATCCACTCTGCTTATTTACCACAGGTTGTGGGGTCATGGGACTGTAGCAGTTAATGGGTAGTGCACTTGTAAAACGGTAACTTTTTGAGGAAAGACAATGAAGAGCCAGGCCCCACGGCCATTGCCAATAAAAGGCAACGCGAAGGGGCGCTGCTCATTCGTATCTGTTCCTCCTTCCATCATATTTTTCCTCAAGCCAAGCAACCGCATCCGTGCCTGCATTCACCTCCAAAGCACTGCTAGATCTTCCACTCTTCTTGCGATCCCGAAGGATGGGAAAGAAGACCGCCGCCGCGAGGGGGAAGCGGACGACCACCATGAAGGATGCAGCGGCAATAGGGAAGAAGAAGAAGAGGGTGGTGGAGCTGGACAGGAAGCGGCGACAGGATGTGGTTTTCTTCCTGTCGAGTTTGGACATGAATGCCTTGGTCGCGAAGTATGCATACATTTGGGGGAGGGAAGTCCCGAAGGGGCATGGAGCGCCTGTGGTTTTGCCGGAGGGGAACGAGGTTCCGCCGAACTCGTACCGCTTCTTCTGTGAGTATTTTATCTACGGCCTCACCTCCCCCTTCTCGGATTTCTTCGAAGCGATGATGGTGGTGTACGGATTCCATCTTTTGGATTTCACGCCAAATACAATGGCGTGCATGGCGATCTTTGCCCATCCGTGCAAGAATTACATCGGAGTTGCCCCCAATGTGGATATGTTCAGGAACTTTTCTGTCTCACGGGTTGAAGACATAACTCACCGCTCGGGGAACATTAGTTGGATTCCTTGGGGCAAGAGGGAGGACTGCGATTACCTCCCTAGTCAGCAACTGTCGGTCTGTTGCCCAGACCGTGCACAGGCACGGGAACAGGAATGAGGCACCAACCCAAGTCAGAGTACCTGAGACCAAGAGCTTCGAAGGATCAACATGCAGACCAGAAAGACCAAGGTCAAGCCAGAGAAACAAGATACCACCAGGAGAAATGTAACGCCCCGGACACACGCGCCGGTGGTCGTTACTCCTGGCGGGATCTAGACTGGCCCCACAGATCAATACTAGTCTTTTCTGCGCACTTTGTCCTCACTAAATGCGCTTTTGGGGCAACTTCGGTCGGTCACCGATCGACACTACTCCGAGCTGAGCACGCTTAACTTTGGAGTTCTGTCCGAATGGGCTCGCGGAAAGAAGAATTCCTTATTGATATGAGTAGTCTATCATCCCTAATAAGCCGAGGCTATCACATACACCCCCACTCGGAGGAAAGCGTCCTCGTCGAGCCACGAGAACGTTCCCTCTTGGCACAAGCGTCGTGCTTCGGTCCGGTACATGTGCCGTGTCCGGTGCCACGACGGGTCACAAGCGTCATGAACAACATGACCACGCACCTGTCCGCAACCATCCGTGTAACGCGGTCGGCTCGATACCAACTTATAGCGCCCGGACACACCGCGGTGGTCGTTACTCTGGCGGGATCTAGACGGCCCCACAGATCAATACTAGTCTTTTCTGCGCTTTGTCCTCACTAAATGCGCGCAGAACAACTTCCTGGTCGGTCACCCATCCGACACTACTCCAAGCTGAGCACGCTTAACTTTGGAGTTACGTCCGAATGGGCTCCGGAAAAAGAAGAATTCCTTATTGATATGAGTAGTCTATCATCCCTAATAAGCCAGGCTATCACAAGAAAAGCCTCCCTTGCTGGGCAGGCGAGCTCGACAAGGACGGGATCACCCCGGAAGAAGACGTCCAAGACGTCCCGGCAGGGCCTGTCGGGGCTCACGGAGGCAAAACCACCTCACCAACTACTGCGCCACGACCCACGTCATCAATTAGTGCGGTGTCAAGCTGCAAAGTGACTAAGTGGCAGCCATTTGCCACATGGCAGCCTCTTTCTACAGGAAACGCCTACAAATGGCACCCGTCCTGCGACGTGTCAAGCGATCAAGCGTGGAGCTGGTGAGACAACACGGCAAGGCTTCCCGGGCAAATGACATGATGTTAAGCGGTGCATTTAATGCACCCTGTCAGCCTACAGAGTTAGGTATGATAGCATTGTTTTCTATCTTATCAGTGCATAATGACTACTTCTCCATTGTGGTAACCCCTTAATCTATAAAAGGAGGCCCATGGAAACCATAGAAAGGGTTAGAAGGTTGGACGACACACAATCCCACACGCGCGTAGCCCCTGCCACGAAAGTGTAGCAAGCTCCACCACCACTCTTCCACCATCAATCCACCAAAGCAGGAGTAGGGTTTTACGCCTCTTGGTGGCCCAAATCTAGGTAAAATTGCCTGTGTGATATCTGCCGTGCTGCCCCACGCTCATCTCTCTTTGTGCAAAGTGACATACCCCTGCCGAAGTAGCAAGGGGCCCTCTGGTCCCATGGGTGGCCGCGGTTTCCCATGACATCTTTGGCACGCCAGGTAGGGGGATCGCTTGCGCGAACCTGAAAGCGTGTGCAGTGCGTCATCTTCATCACCATCTTCTCCTTCGACAATGCCATGGACCATGGCGCCCAAGAAGGAATCTGGTGCTTCGCCTCATCCGGCCACCTTGAAAGCTCCGCCGCCCGCGGCGTCTAATGCTGTGGGGTACGTGGAGGCACACAAAACGTGGGCCTTGCTGAGGGGCGTGTTCGGGCAGGCAGCCTTGTCACTACGCCGCCCATGGGCGATCACTGGTAGGAGGCATCGAGAGAGAACAACATCAGCGGTGCGGACGGCCCACGCCGCTGAAATGCAGGTGAAGGGTTACTCCATTTGCGCCCCTTCCTCCCACCGACGGGCACAACCGCAGCAATGGCGCTCGGACCGGAGCGAATCGCTGCCCTCCAGCGACCTCCACCACGAGAGCGACCGCACCACGTGTACCTCCCCCGGGATGGGTCGACCAAGTCGCTGGCCCGACGGAGCCGCTGGCCCTTAAGCGCCTTCGCCACACCACCCTGCCATGCAGGTGGCCTCTCCGCAACAGCGGGGGCGCGGTGCTGCCGCCGCTGGCACCGTCAGGAGCCGAGTGATGGTGCGATGTACTTCATCATCACCCATGCCAAGTACAGCCACGGAGGCCATGGCGCGGTCTTAGATGCTACTGAGGTTTCCGCCAGCGGCCGAGCAGATGGACGAATGGCGTGCCACCATCCAAAGTCTGCTCAGTTTCGCCAAGGCCGGGGCTCGCAGCGAGCTGGCCCCAAGTAACGACGACGGCACATGCTGCTAGCTGTACGGAAGGGGCCACCCCCACGATGCAGTCCCCATCGCGGCAGCCAGCGGGAGCGCAGCAGAATCAAGAACCTTACGATGTCTCGATGGCCTCTTCTGACCTCGAGCACGTCCTGGCTGACGGCGAGCCCCGGAGGATAGGCGGGGGGGGGTAGACGCACGCGTCGTCATCGAGTGATGCAGCGACGACCACTGCCAGACCGACGGGCGCGATGGCCCCGACGTCGACGAGCCTGCGCTCGGTGTTGGCGGGTGCCTACCTTTCGAGGTTGGGTGCCCTGCCTTTACTCATGAGATGCGTAAAGTCTGTTGGCTATCCGTTCGCACGTTCAAGCCAGAGATACCCGAGAAGTATGATGGGAGGCTGAACCCAGCAGTGTTTCTGAGGATCTACACTATCACTGTTCAGGCTACCGGGGGAAGAGATGAGAAGGTGTTTGCCAACTACTTCCCTTTGGCCCTCAAGTCCAATGTGAGGTCTTGGCTGATGCACCTGCTGGAGAACTCCATTTCGTCGTGGGCCGACCTGTGCCATGAGTTCATTGGCACTTTTACCAGCGGCTATCAAGAGTCAGGCCGACTCAGCAACCTGCATCTTCTCCAACAGAAGGAAGGAGAGACCCTACATAAGTATTTACAGAGATTCAGCAAGGTCCATAGGAAGATCCCAAATATCCATCCGGCAGCTGCGATAGATGCCTTCAAGTCCAATGTGCGCAACCGCCGGATTCTCTCCAAGATGAACCTGCGGTTGCCCAAGACTGTGAAGGAGCTCTACACCATGGTGGATAAGTGTGCTCGGATGGAGGAGGGAAGGAAGTTGCCAGGAGAGGAAGATTTCACCAACATCGATTCAGAGGATGATGATGAATCAACCAGTCAGAAGAAGAGCAAGAAGCGCAGTAAGAAGCGGAACTATAAGGCAGTGATGACTGTTGAAGGATTGGGTACACCTAGTACCGGCAAGAAGGCCAAAGCCGAGGTTCCCGCCAAGGAAGATGCCGTGCGCGCTGACTGCCAGGAGGCCGCGACTGCCGAGAAAGACGGGAAAGGTGATGGGCCATATTGCAAGATTCATCGGACCAAAGGCCACGACCTTCTAGAGTGTTATCGTGTTGAGCAGCTTGTTAAGAGATAGAGAGAAGAGTATGAGAAGCGTGACAAGGAAAACAGTTAGAATGTTGCTGGCGGTCAGGGCCGAGGCGATGAAGAAAATCGCCCCGGCAAACCCTTCCGGGACAAAGGAAAACACGGCAGAGGTCGAGAGAAGGAAACCCATGATGATGAGAGCGATGGAGGGGATGAAGAGGAAACCAGTGAGCAGGAGATTCAGAAAGCCACTGATGCCCTGTGCATTGACGGGGGTGCATGTTTGCACACCTCTCACCGCCGGCTCAAACGGTGGGCACAAGAAGTCAATGTCGTGGAACCTGCACCAGAGGCCCCAAAGCCGCTCAAATGGTCACGCACGCCCATCATCTTTGACGAAGAGGATCATCCTAACCGCACCATAGCGGTAGGGTGTTTGCCATTGTTGGTCTCTCCAACAATTCGCAACCTCAAGGTCACAAAAATGTTGGTGGACGGTGGGGCCGGGTTGAATCTGATTTCCCTGGCAGTCATCAGCAAACTTCAAATAGCAGAAGATGAGTTGAAGACCACCGACACGTTTCAAGGAGTTAATCCCGGCAGGAGTCATTCTAAGAGAAAGATCATATTGTCGGCGACGTTTGGGGTAGAGCTGAACTACCGGACTGAGAAGATTGTGTTTGATGTGATTAACCTCCCACTGCCGTACAATGAGATTCTTGGACGCCCATCCCTAGCTGAATTCATGGCGGCATCCCACTATGCCTACAAAACTTTCAAGATGCATGGGCCTGTGTGAGTCATTACCATCCCATCAGATGAGAAGGATGCAATCATTTGCGTGGACAAGATGTACCGGGACTGTCAGGACCCCGATCCTAAGCCACATTGATCTAGCATGTAACACATCATATCGCTTTGCGGCCTCATGCATGGTATTCCCACGGGTGCCACCTTACCAGGCCCGCGACCATTTGCGCCTTTTGGCTCACGTATATGATAATGTCGCTAGCATCCATATGACAAAGAACCCGGGCCGACATGACTAGTCGTGAACCCAAAGTGGCACTAACTTACAGGGACAGGCATACATGACCCAGCAACGAACGTGTCGGTCATTAGCGAGTGAGTTTGGGCTGTAGCAACTGGGCTAGCAGGACTCCGGGCTGTAGCAGGCTAACAGGACTCCGAAAGACACCGCGTGACTTTTCCCCGAAGGGACAGACACAGGATCGAAGAAGGACACTTTCCGGCCAGTCTAAGTGTTCCGGAGCAGTAGCAACTGGGATAACAGGACTCCGGTAAACCAGGCTGTAGCAGACTTTTGTTCACACGCCCGACTTGTCAAGCAGAAAGTCCGGAAGCAGGCCTTGGAGAGGCAGCAGTTCATTGCGGAAAACATCAAGAAACTTGAAGCAGCGGGTTTGGTCAGAGGAGTGCTACACCCCACGTGGTTGGCAAATCCATTGGTAGTCCAGAAGGCTAATGGGAAATGGAGGCTTTACATAGATTTCACATATCTCAATAAAGCTTGCCCGAAGGACCCGTTCCCCTTGCCGCGTATCGATCAGATTGTGGATTCCACTTCAGGCTGTGATTTGCTCTCCTTTCTTGATGCATATTCTAGGTATCACCAAATCTTCATGTCCAAGGAAGACGAAGAGAAGACATCGTTCATCACTCCATGTGGTACATACTGTTTTATCCACATGCCATTTGGATTAAAGAGTGAAGGGTCCACTTTTGCAAGGGCAGTCCAGATTGGTTTCGAGCCACAACTGCACAGAAACATTGAAGCTTATATGGATGATAGTGTGGTCAAGACCAAGGATAGAGCCACCCTTATTCAGGATTTGGAGGAGACATTTGCATCTGCGCAAGATCAAGTTGAAGCTCAACCAGGAGAAGTGTGTGTTTGGCATTCCCTCCGACAAGCTGCTTGGGTTCTTTGTGTCCCATCGGGGGATCGAAGCCAACCCTGACAAGATTAAAGCTATCGAGCAGATCCAGGCACCAAGGACAGTTAAGGATGTGAGGCGTCTGACAGGATGCATTGCCGCGCTAAGAAGATTCATCTCCAAGTCTGCCGAGCGCACCCTGCCGTTCTTCAAAATTTTGAAGAAGGTAGGGGCCATGAAGTGGACTCCGGAATCAGATGTAGCTTTGCAAGAGTTGAATACCTACTTGTCCTCTGTGCCTTCCTTGGTTGCTCCCAAACCACAAGAGCCATTGCTGCTGTACCTAGCGGCAACCAACCAAGTGGTTAGTGCAGCTTTGGTGGCGCAGCGGGAAGTGGACGAAGCAGAGAGTGAGCAATAACAGGCAAAGCCAGAGAAGGATCAACACAACAATGAGAACGGCAGCGAGAGCAAACCCAAGGACACGGCAGGGAAGAAAGTGGTGCGGCACCCAGTGTACTTCGTCAGCTCCTTGTTACAGGGGGCTAGATTGAGGTACTCTAGCGTGCAAAAGTTGATCTTTGGTCTCGTCATGGCCTCAAGGAAAATGCGCCACTACTTCCAAGCTGATGAGATTACATTAGTCACTCGTTTTCCGTTGCAAAGGATACTCCGAAACCTTGAGGCTACCGGCAGAATAGTGGAGTGGGCTTTGGAGTTATCTAGTTTTGGTTTGAAGCTTGAGAGCACATCAACAATTAGAACAGGGCATTGGCAGAGTTTATTGCAGAATGGACGCCAACCCCTGATGAGGAACCCAACAAGGAATCACCCCAAGAATGGATTATGTATTTTTCTGGTGCCTTTTCCCTACAGGGTGCAGGGGCTGGCGTGCTTCTTGTCGCCCCCTCCGGGGAGCACTTGATATGTCATCCGGATGCATTTTGCCTGGGAAGAGGCAACCGACAATACAACAGAGTATGAAGGGCTCCTTGCTTGGCTAAGGATTGCCACAGAATTGGGAATTAAAAAGTTGATTATTCGAGGATATTCACAACTTGTGGTGAGACAAGTCAAGAAGGATTACCAAAGCCCATTGATGGACGCATATGTTGAGGAAGTGAGAAGATTGGAGGAACGCTTTGACGGATTGCAAACAGAGCACGTACCCCGTGTGGAAGCATAGCTGATCATCTCTCAAAGTATGCTGCGTAGAAGCTTCCTGTGGAACCAAGGACTTTTGTTCTCCATCTTACTCAGCCCTCCGTATCCCCAGCAACAATGGACCGGAAAAGGAGAAAGTTGGACTCCGGTAAGCCTCTCCGGTAGAGTCGTCCGCTCCTGGAAGAAACCCTGCCGGAAACAACTCTTCACCATCTGCCGGACCGCACCCTCCAGCCGGGTGCATGGTCCCCGCGAACGAGGAATGTGCCCTTGCAGTAGAGGAGGTGTCGCTAGTCCTCGTTGTCGAGCCCCAGGCTCCAACTTGGGCAAGATGCATAGTGCACTTCCTCCAAAACGAAGAGCTTCTCGCCGACCAAGATGAAGCTAAAAGAGTAGCCCGGAGGGCCAGTATGTATCAGTCTGTCGATGACACTTTGTACAGAAGGAGGGCCAACGGTGTGAAATTGAAGTGCATCTGCCGGGAAGAAGGAAAAGAACAGCTGGCTGAAATACACAAAGGCATGTGCAGCTCCCACATTGGATCGAGGCATTAGTTGGGAAAGCATTCCGTTCAGCATTCTATTGGCCCACAAGCCTCCAAGATGCGGTCGAGCTAGTCACCAAATGTGAAGCCTACCAGTTCCATTCCAAGAACATCCACCTGCCTGCCCAAGCTCTTCACACAGTCCCTCTATCATGGCCATTTTCGGTCTGGGGGCTCGATATCCACAGCCCTTTCCCTCGAGCAATCGGGGGTTTGAATTCTTGTTCGTTGCTATCGACAAGTTTACAAAGTGGCCGGAAGTGACTGCCATGAGAAAGGTGAATTCTCAGTCAGCTATTAAGTTTTTGAAAGAATTGGTTTGTCATTTTGGAGTCCCGACAAGGATCATTACCGACAACGACACCCAGTTCAGGAGCCGCGCCTTCATGCAATATGTTCATGCCCTCGGATGCAAGATCTCATTTGCCTCTGTTAAATTGCACATCCCAGAAGCAATGGAAAACCGAGAAGGCGAATGCTAAAGTGCTGCAAGGACTCAAGACAAGAACCTTTGATATGCTACAGAAACACAGCAGGCGGTGTTTCGATGAGCTGCCGGTAGTTCTCTGGTTCCTCGGAACGACACCAAATCGAGCTACCGGGTAGACTCCCTTATCCCTGGTCTACGGGGCAGAAGCAGTTATGCCCACGGAACTCATTTATGGGTCGCCTCGAGTGCTTGCCTACGATGAAGTAGCACAAGATCAGCACCGGTGTGACGACGCTGTGCTACTCGAGGAGAACCGTCTCCGGGCTGCTACGCGTACTACATGCTATCAGCAAGCCCTGCGTTGCTATCATAGCCGCAGATTTCATGCCTGGTGTTTTGCCGAAGGCAACCTTGTCCTTAGGCGCGTTCAATCCGCCAAGGGTACAAACAAGTTGATGCCAAAGTGGGAAGGCCCTTACCGAGTAGTACGAGTCACCAGACCCGGCGCAGTCCGTCTGGAGACCAGAGATGGTATTCAATTGCAAAACTCATGGAATATTGATCATCTCCTCAAGTTCTACCTGTAAGGCGCGGCTGTCGGGACCTGCCCGACAGCCACCCTTTTGTACAGGACTTGCCTCAGTTGCATGTAACCCCTTGTACAAAGCCAGGGCGATGATCCTGAGAAAGAGAGAAATAAGCGAAGCACTGGGGGCCCCCGACCAAGTTGCATGCATGCATAAGCATTCCAAGATCACTGCATAAGCATTTCATGAGCATTTGCATATGCATATAGATAGGATCACATCTTGCATCATTCCCATCTGCATGAAGCTGCGGGTTCCTGCCGTGAACTTGGCCTCTACAAGGAGTTGGGAGGATGAACCAACATTGCGATCTCCGGCAAGCCAAACAGATAAGTTCTATCTCTTGTCCATTAGTGTTCTGTAAGCTATAACTTGTGCATGAGAAAACCTAACCACTCTTTTGAGACATAGGTGCTCCCATCCTTGATTCAAACGTTGCTTCGGTCAGGATGATCGCAGTGACCTTTGGTAAAGGGAAGTTGGCGGTGGGCTGATGTCTACTACGCAACTTTATTCTTGTAGACACATGTTGGGCCTCCAAGCACAGAGTTTTGTAGGACAGTAGCAATTTTCCCTCAAGTGGATGACCTAAGGTTTATCAATGCGTGAGAGGTGTAGGATGAAGATGGTCTCTCTCAAACGACCCTGCAACCAAATGCAAGAAATCTCTTGTGTCCCCAACACACCCAATACAATGGGAAATTGTATAGGTGCACTAGTTCGGCGAAGAGATGGTGATAAAAGTGTAATATTGATGGTACAAATATATTTTTATAATCTGAATAAATAAAAACAGCAAGCTAACAAATAGTAAACGGGCACAAAAACGGTATTGCAATGCTGGAAAATGAGGCCTAGGGTCCGTACTTTCGCTAGTGCAATCTCTCAACAGTGCTAATATAATTGGATCATATAACCATCCCTCAAAGTGCAACGAAGAATCACGCCAAAGTTCCTATCTAACGGAGAACATAAGACGGAATTGTTTGTAGGGTACAAAAGCACCTCAAAGCTATTCTTTCCGATCAATCTATCATAGAGTTCGTACTAAAATAACACCAAGCTATTCTTTCTGATCGATCTAACCAAGAGTTCGTACTAGAATAACACCGAAGAAAATACAGATTCATAATATTCAATCCAACACAAAGAACTTCAAAGAGTGCCCCAATATTTCTACCAGAGAAACAAAGATAAGAACGTGCATCAACCCCTCTGCATAGATTACCCCCAATGTCACCTCGAGAATCCGTGAGTTGAGTGCCAAAACATATATCAAGTGAATCAATATGATACCCCATTGTCACCATGAGTATTCAATTTCAAGGCATATATCAAGTGTTCTCAAATCCATAAAAGCACTCAATCCGATAACAACGAAATCTCAAAGGGAAAAACTCAATTCATCACAACAAGATAGAGAGGGGAAAACACCATATGATCCGACTATATTAACAAAGCCCGTGATACATCAAGATCGTGACATCAAAAGAACACGAGAGAGAGAGAGAGAGAGATTAAACACATAGCTACTGGTACAAACCCTCAGCCCCGAGGGTGGACTACTCCCTTCTCATCGTGGTGGCCGCCGGGATGATGAAGCTGGCCACCGGAGATGATTCCCCCCTCTGGCAGGGTACCGGAACGGGGTCTAGATTGGTTTCTCGTGGATATAGAGCCTTGCGGCAGCGGAACTTCTGATCTAGGGTAACCCCTGTCGGCGTTCTGGGAACGGGGGTCGCCAGACTTGCCTGCCTGCGGCCCACGGCGTGGCTCCACCAACGGGCCCGTATGGCCCATCTTCATCAGCAAACCCTCAAGACCCTCGCGAGGGGCCAAGCCTCACGAGGTGGACGATGCAAGACCTCCTCAGGGACAGCCTCACCAGGCTAGCTCGCGAGGGGCGGAGAGATCAAGGCAAGGGGAACCTCGCGAGGTTCCCGTGACGTAAGGCATGACGACCAAGGCCAGTCGGGTGCAGTGAGGCCCGTGAGCACCTGATGTCCTCGTTTCCTCTTTGGTGCTAAAGGGCAAGCGCTTGAGCGAGAGTCGAGGCATCGAGGCAAAGGTTTCCATATCGGTTACATGAGACCAAGACCAGAAGGGCGGCAAGATGGAGGTCACCGTGGAGCCCAAGGCAGGCGTCACCACGGAACCTTTGGCGGCGAAGACCACCTTTAGTCAGGATAGCTTGTACTAGTTGTCCCCCTTCAAACTGGCCGTTGTGGCATCCCTTCCCGCTCAATATTTGGGAAGAGGACCGGGGCCTCTATAAATAGAACTAGCCACCACAGTACGAGGAATCTCGAACTCATCTTGGATTAGACCATCCTCACCCACATAAGTTCACCAAGCACAAGAACATATCTCCTCAGGAGGCTGTTCTTCCCTTGTACTGTTCATCTTCAGCCCGACAGGCAATCCACCACACCACACTGGAGTAGGGTATTACACCACAACGGTGGCCCGAACCAGTATAAACCTTGTGTCAATTTGTTCTTTGGGTTCCGAGCTAGGCGGTGAGATCTTGATGCGAGCGAGCTAAAGGAGGGGAGAGATCTTCGTGTGCACCCCAGTGTTCGAACCTCAAGGGTTTTGCCGGAACCCGAAATTTGACATTTGCCATGCCAGGTAGGGGTGCGCTGAAGCTTTCCTCTCGTTGACTCGCCTCTCGCCACTCCACCAAGTTCATGGCCGGTTAGTCATCCCACGCTCGTCGTCCTTCCGTGGACGCGCAGGCCGCGCTGCTCATGGCACGCGAGCTCCTGCGCTACCGCCCTATCGACAACCTCTACGATGACTGGCTGGACCGCATCGCCGAGCTCGTCAGCGCTGTAGGGGGCTCTCCTGCGCCATCCCTCTCGCTGCTTCGCCCTCCGCCAGCTGCGGGCGACGTGGCTCATGGAGCGCCTCCACCACCTCGGCACCAAGACGGCGTCCTGGTGCCAAGGCGTGTGGTCCCCCGGCGAAACCCACATCGTCGGGCGCCCGCGCAAGAAGAATGAAGCTGCCAAGAAGTTCCCCGACCACAAGAAAACGCTCCAGCAATCCCAGCACCGCCACGTCAGGATCGCTTGTCGCAGCAGGGCCACGCGCCACTTGTCGTGGCAGCGCGGGGATACCAAGATCAAGCTCCGCCTCCACGACGGGCCCCGGTGGCCATGGCGGGCTGCCGCGCCTTCAACCCTGAGCTGTGTGGCGTCGTCTGGCCGGGAAAGTTCAAGCCGGATCTCCCTCCTCGCTACGACGGCACCCCTGACCCTACAGAGTTCTTGCAACTCTATGAGCTGAGCATCGAGGCGGCCAGCGGTGACGAGAAAGTCATGGCGAACTGGTTCCCCAGAGCTCTCAAGGACAGTGCTCGCTCGTGGCTCCTGAACCTGCGCCCAGGCCCGATCTCCTCCTGGGGCGAGATGCGTGACCGCTTCGTCGCCAACTTCCAGGGTACACGCGATCGCCCCCAGGCTACGGGTGACCTGTGCCGCATCAAGCAATAGCCAGGAGAGACCTTGCAGAACTACATCCAACACTTCAACAGTGTTCGCGTCAAGATCCCCAAGGTGATGGACGAGGCCATCATTTCGGCGTTTTCAGATGGCGCCCGTGATGTCAAGATGAAGGAGGAGCTCACCATCCACGAGGAATTGTCACGGCTCTGGTGCTGTTCAACCTGGCGACCAAGTGCGCGAGAGTTGAGGAAGGGCGCCTTCCCCTCGCCAAGCTCCCAGCTGCTGACCTCGAGGAGAAGAAAGCCAAGGCCAAGGATGTGAAGCGCAAGGGAGTGGCCGTGCTTGCAGCGGAGACAGACATGAAGCATGGCCGTGATCATTCCGAGTCGTCTAAGAGCAGCCGACCATTTTGCGCCTTCCACAACGTACACAACCACAACACCAACGACTGTCAGGAGCTCAGGGCCATTCGAGATGGAAGCTTTGGTCGATGCCCCGAGCGCAACGACCGGGGCTACGGCCGAGGAGGAGGACATGGCGGAGGACGCTGGGACGACCTGGCCCCCGCCAGGAGTGGCGCGACCGACCTCGCGAGGACCGTTGGCAACATCATCCTTGTGAGGAAGCCTAGAGGGATCATCCTTGCGAGGACCGCCCTCAGGGCAATGCTGGTCTTCCTTCGCTGCCGCCACCACCCAGAAGGAATGATAACCACCATCAGGACGAAGGAGCTGGGGGCTTCCAGGAACCACGTGCTATCTCTTGCATCTTGGGCGGAGCCCGGGCCCCAGCGTCTCAGCGTATCTTCAAGCAGTTTGCTCGCAAGGTGAACGCGGCTCTCCTCAAGCTCGAGGCCACACGCCCGCTCAGGTGGTCCAAGCACGCCATCACTTTCAGCTCGGCAGACCAGCTCAAGTGCGCCGCAGCCGCCAGTGCTCTCCCAATGCTCTGCTCACCTGTCATCGGCAACATACAAGTCACCAAGACCCTCATCGACGGTGGCACATGGCTTAATGTCCTGTCCGTCGACACGTTTGATAGCCTCAACCAACCAAGCCCTTCTCAGGAGTGACCGATGGTTCCACCACCCTGATCGGGCAGGTCCGCCTCCCTGTCATATTCAGTGGGTGCGAAAATTACCACACCTAGCTCATCGACTTCGACGTCGCCCACATTCGTCTGCCTTACAATGCCATCCTCGGGTACCCAGCGTTGGCCAAGTTCATGGCAGTAACCCACCACGGCTACAACGTCCTCAAGATGCCAAGGACTGGTGGTGTCATCATAGTCGTCTGTGAGGAGAAGGATGCAGTGTGCTCCCTTGAGCGCGCCTTCCAGGCCGCAGTAATCGAAGACCCCGACAACGAAGGAATCCTGCACCCTCCTGTGGCCATCTCCAAGAAGAAGAAGCAGCAGATCCGTGCAGGGCCTCAAGAGAGCGGCGTCGCCAGCAGCACCACCTTGAGACCTGCACCCTCAGATGGGGCGCCTCCCTCTCGCGCATAGGAAGGCGCGCTTGGCGCCCACCTCGGGCAGGGCTCGGGGGCTCTCTTCTGGAGGGCCTCAGACCTAGACAACATCACGAGGGAGGCTCTTGGGCACCAAATGGAGGCATGCTTTGCGGCATGTTTCCCTCAGGAGGGCACCAGGCGAGGAGCGCCTGGCGCTCAAGAGCTCATCACCCAGACTACCCAGGAGCTTCAAGAAGCAAGAGCCATGTGTGGCGACCGCCGCCCACCTGGCGCAGCTCCCCATCCATGCAAGGATGGCGGGCTGCGCGTCTGCATCGACATCCCAGGGCTCAACAGGGCCGCATCTCAGGAGTTTTTCTGGCCTTCGCGCGTGGGACATTGCGAGGGCCCGCCCCACAGCTGTGTTCGCATGCCATTCAGCCTGCCGAGCATGGTGGCCGCCTATCAGCGTAACCTGTGGAGCGTCCTGGCGGCTTAGGAGGCCAGGCATCACGCAGTCCTGGAGGAGATGGAGACGGTCTTCAAGGAACCGTCTGGACCCCCAGAGCCTCCTGAGGCTCAGGGTCCCGGTGGATCGTGAGGAGCACCTCTTCGCCATGTGCTTCAGCTACCCCAACACTCCTTCAACAACGAAACCAGGTGACATTTTCCAAGTTTATTTAGCTGCGAGCGCCCCTCGGGCTGCATCATTCCCAGGCCGCGTAGGCTTGTCCCTGCAGCATGTATCCTTTTGCATCTTTGGCTTACTCTGCTGGGAGAGCCCCTCAGGCTGCATCATCCCCAAGCCGCTTGGTCCAACCCAGTGGCGTGTATCGTTCCTGCATTTCCCTAAGCTAGTTCGCTTTACATGCACAATCTATCTATGATTATCACCTGCTTGATTATCACCCACCACGGGAGCCGCGCGCCGATTGTCTTTCTTCAGGATCCTTCGCATAGGAAGGGTAGGCATGGCGTCTGTGGTCGGGCCCATCCCTACAACGTCGATAAATCCAACAGCTGAGCTCTGTCTGGCGGGCCGGTCCCATTCACGTCACCTCCTGGGGTCGTTGGTGCTTGCCCTTCTCATGTGATAACCTCAGGAGATTCGTTCGGCACAGGCTGTCTAACCATCTCGCAGGAACACCACAGCCAACAAGGACCAAGACCAGGCGCAACCCGCCTTGAGGTAGGGCCTCGTGAGTCCTATGCTGGCTCACGGGTGCCCAGACACACCTCATCTACCTCTGTCGTGCAAGCTACTTGTCAGGGCAGGGTTGTACATGCCCCGGGGGCTCTCCGCAGTAGGGAGTCCCCTCCCACGCACCAGTGGAAGCACATGCTCCGCGCTCGCCATAGACACTACCGAGGAGCGGTTATGCCTGTGCAAGTGCGGAAGCGCTATGCTCTACGCTGGTGATAAACAACTAAGGGCGGCCCCCTGGCTGTATCAACCTCAGGGAGCCCTTGAGCTCAGTGTTTGGCCTCATCGCAACACCTCCCCTCGGGAGAGTCGCGCGAGGGGGCTGGGCACGGGGGCTGCGCTCGGGTCACGCCCAACCGTATGACGCCCTGCCAGGTCCCCCGGACCTGGTCGTCGCGCACCCCTCCCGAGCCGAGTCTCGGCGAGGGAAAAGGTACGAAGGTTGTTTGAGCGTCAAGGGGGACTCCTGAGCATCGCGACTCAGGAGCCTAACTGGCCACGTAGCCCCTCACTCCTTGGTTTCGTCCTGGTGTCCGGACGACTCAACGGCGGTCGAAGTATGCACGGGGCCGGGCCCTACCGACGTAGAACACTAGACCTATTTCTGCATCTCCTATCCGTAAGCTGTTTGCGCGTCAAGGGGGACTCCTGAGCATCGCGACTCAGGAGCCTAACTTGCCACGTAGCCCCTCACTCCTTGGTCCCGTCCTGGTGATCCGGACGGCCCAACGGCGGCTGAGGTATGCTCGCGGTTGGGCCCTGCCGACGTAGAACATAAAGCAAATGGGAAGGAAATCGCAAAATCTCAAGCAAATATTACAAGACATACTATTCTCCCAATACCAAATGCAAGTTTAAACGCCTCCACGAGGCATGGTGCATGTTGCGGGAGTTAAACAGGAAAGGACCCGCCAGCAGGCTCAGCAGCACCACCGGTTGGGGGCGCAGGGTCGAAGGCGCGGAACTTCTTCAGCAAAGCTTCCACCTGGCCCTTCACAGCCTCGGCGGCAGCTGCGCAGCGCTCGCCGTCCGCAGGTTCTAGCCGCTCGTCGAGGTCGGAGGTGGGATCACGAAGATAGAGGTGGCTAAAGACGCACGTCAGCGCAGCGGAGGATAGAACGCGGGCTTTCTGCCTCTGCCATGGGGCAATTGCCACTCACTCCTTCCTCAAGCGCCTCGACCAGATAGGGAAGCTACTGGGCGGGGCCGTCCTCGTCGGAGGTCAGCGGCTTCTCCAAGCCCTTCTCGTAGAGTGCCTGCAGTGCCACGCGGGACCTCTCCTCGAGGAGCTTGAAGGCCGCGTGGTCCTCGGCCAGGACCTTCGCCTTGGCATCAAGTTCGGCCTTCCACGCTTCCACCCCCTGCTCCAGCTTCTCCAGCCGGCTGCGCTCCGCGGCTTGCCCCTTCGCCAACTGCTCCAGCTCGGTGCCGTGATCTTTGGCGGCCTCCTCCCGGGCCTTCATCTTCTCCTCCTCCGCCCGTCGGCCACAAGCTTCTTCCGCACGCTCGTTGCGTAGAGTCTTCAGTTTGGCCTCCAGTTCCCGGCAGCGATCATGGGCGGCCTCGACATCCTTCAACGCCACCTCGCGAGCAGCCGCAGCCTGGGCGGTGGCCTTCTTGTCCTTCTTGGAAGTCGTCACGGCCTGGCTCAGCACCACCCGCACGGACACGTCTGAGTGAAGCCGGCAGGAGACCAGCTCCAAGCGCCCGGCTACCTGGTCGGCACCCCGAAGATCTTCTCGTAGTCGGGTCATCTCAGAAAGAGCACGCTCCAAGACATCAGGTGAGGCGGAAGGGCCTGGAACCAGCAGTGCAGGAGGAGGAGGAGGAGGCAACTTCGTCACCATAGCCTGGGAGACTGGAGGCTCCTGAGCTTTGGGGACCCCAGCAGTCGAGCCGGACACTGGCGCCTCTGGAGCCAGCGAGGCCACGGTGGCTGACTCCTCCCGAAGCTGCTCCCCTGGCCTCGCGAAGACGATCTAGCCGGAGAGGCGTGAGTGCTGGCGCTGCCCTTCTCCATGGAGAGAGATGTAGCCGCGGCAGGCAGATTGGTAGCGAGCAGCACCACCTCTTCCTCCTTCCTCTTCTTCGCTGCGGGCGTCGGCCTAATTGCACAACGGAGCAGCGTCAAGGATCAGCAGCATAAGCAAGAACAAGGCGGGGCAAGAACGCTTACTTGTCCACCGCGGTGTAGTCCCTCCGCTTGCTAAGCTTGAAGCCTGAGAGCCTCGCAGCCTGAGGTGCGGGCACGCAGGCTCCAGAAGCAGAAGAAGGGGCAGCAGATGGGCTAGAAGCCGCTCCAGGCGGTGTCGGAGCGGAAGCATCGGCTCGGGAGATCAGCGCCGACCTGCCCCTCGTCGAAACCTCGGCCGGTGGCCCCCTCTGGGGCTGGCCTTGGGCCTCGAGGAGCCCCCAGCCACGGGCGGCTCCTCCCTCTCCGGACGGGCATCCGCTTTGTCGTTGTCATCAGGCAAGGTGCGGAGGATGTCGGCCTCGCACAGGGGGAGGTCCGCCCATCCCCTTGGGGGTCGCCTCCGAGTCGCGCTCCTCGTCTTCTTCCTCTTCCCCCTACCTGTGGGAATCGCCAGAAGACACGTCCACCAGCGCTGTCGCCACTGGGACCCCAGGGGGCGCCGGCGGCACCAGCCCACGGCCGTCAAAGGTGGGCATGGTGGCCGCGACCTACGCCCCGTCCTCGCGAAGGAACAAAGGAACGAAGGGGCTCCGCGGGTACTCCCGATCATCTCCGACCAGGAGGCGGAGGGCCACGACCAGCTCTTCTTCGGGTAAGGCCGACGGGCTCTAGCGGAGCTTGTCCTCCATGCCCTCAAGCGTCCACAAGGGGCACGAGCGCGCCTGGAGCGGAGCCATGCGCAGCATCAGGAACTCCCTAAGGAGCATGGCCCCTGTCCGCTTCGCCGCCTTCGCGTTGCCCGGCTTCAAGTTGGCGGTCATCTTCTCCAGCACCAACTGCGCCCGGTCGTCAGTGAGCTTCGCGCGAAACCACCCCTACGATCCTTGGTCATCATTCCCGATCACCTTCGATCGTCGAGATCACCCAACCAGTATCCACCATGGCGGTTCAGCCGCACTAGTCCTCGACCCAATTATTGACGGCTTTCACCTAACACGGGTCCTGATGGATGGTGGTAGCAGCCTCAACCTGCTCTATCAAGACACAGTGCGGAAAATGGGCATTGACCCCTCACGAATCAAACCCACAAAGACTACCTTTAAAGGAGTCATACCAGGCGTAGAGGCCCATTGTACGGGCTCAATCACGCTGGAGGTGGTCTTCGGTTCTCCGGACAACTTCCGAAGCGAAGAGTTAATCTTCGATATCGTCCCCTTCCGCAGCGGCTATCACGCGCTGCTCGGACGAACTGCGTTCGCTAGATTCAGTGCAATGCCACACTATGCTTATCTCAAGCTCAAGATGCCCCGTCCACGCGGTGTCATAACAGTCAATGGCAATACGGAATGCTCCGAATAGAGGAGCACACCGGCGCCCTCCCTAGCAGCTCAAGCACAAAACAGCCTTCTCAAGCAGCACCATAGTACTGCTGTCGAGTGCTCGGACATCATTAAGAGGTTCCGCACTATGCTGCAACAGGACGGCGCGGCTCGTCAAGAGCTCGACTAGCAATTCGGCCTCCGTCCCAATCTCAATAAGGTAGTGGCATTCGTACCACGCGTACACATTACGCTTTTCGAAACCCCATAGTTCTTGTGAGAGGCATACCCGCTTCGCAATCCATAGTACGGCTTGACCGACCCTGGGATTAGCATGCTTTTACTTATCCTTTTTTTACGGGTTTTCTTCCATTTTCGAGGACTACACGGACAACCCGCCAGCAGAACACACCAAGGAGGCAGGGAGCTCTGGCTTACAAGGGAATCCCCAGGTGGTCTCTATTAAACTATTGCCATAATTTCTTTTCATACTCGCACGTAGCTCGCCTTTGGTGGTGGCGTGTTAAATAGACTTACTTGCTTATCGCATTACTTGTACAAAGTACGCCTCTACGTACTAGTTGCATCACAATTGTGAATACACGGTAGCGTCATCTTATTACTTCATTTTCCCGTTTCCTCACCTCGATATTAATTACTCGTTGCACATGTACACCATGGTACGTATTACTACGCCAGGGGCTTCATTACAGCCCGCATCATGGCAATAAAAGTCCGAACACTTCTACAGTATAGTTCGACACCCCAAACTTATAGCATTATATGCATCGGCTCCGAATCATGTCTTTGGTCAATAGTTGGGTTGCTCGGCTCATGTGCTTCCTACCTTACGTTCCGCTACATCGGCTAGGGTAGTAAAGGGAGAACTTGTCGGCGTTCTGGGAACGGGTGTCCCCAGACTTGCCTGCCTGCGGCCTGCGGCGTGGCTCAAAGGAGGCCCAGGATAGCCCAACTTCATCAACACAAGCTCAAGACCCTCACGAGGGGCCAAGCCTCGCGGGGCGGACGACCAGGAGCTTCCTCAAGCACGGCCTCGTCAGGCTGGCTCACGAGGAGGCGGAGAGTTCAAGGCAGGGTACCTCGCGAGGTGCCCATGACACAAGCCATGATGACCAAGGGCCCAGTCGGGCGCCAGCCCACGCAGCGTCCTCCTTTCCTCTTTGGTGCAGAGGGAGCAAGCGCAGGCGAGAGCATCAAGCAAAGGCATCCGTTTCGCTGCAACAAGACCAAGACCAGCCCCAACGGCTGGAAGGGAGTCATCGTGGAGCCCAAGCAGGCGTCATCACGAGCCTTTGGCGGCGAGGACCAACTTTGGTCGGGATAAGTGTACCCGCTGTTCCCCTTCAAAATGGCCAATTGTTGGCGCCCTTCCGCTCAATATTTGCGAAGAGGCCAGGGCCCTTGCCTATAAATAGGAGTAGCCACATCCAGAGAGAGGATCCGACATTTGGAATCGAGAGAGAGATAGAGACCCGATCCTCAAGCTAGGCGACGGGCACCACTTAGCAGTTCATCACACCCACCAAGAACAGACCCTCATGAGGCTGTTCTTCCTGTAATATTCCTCATCAGCCCAAGAGGCAATCCACCACACCACAAACTAGAGTAGGGTATTACACCTGGCGGTGGCCCAAACTAGTATAAATCTTGCGTCTCTTGTGTTGTTCTTCTTAGTAGTTTAGGTCCCTGCGATTGGCGAGGTATGAGGCGGTGGAGGGTTGGATCTCCTACGCACCCGAGTTCAAACCTTAAGGTCTGCGGAACCCGAAATCCGACATTTGGCGCGCCCGGTAAAGTGCGCCGGAATCCGCTTCTGCCACCTCGTGTCCCGTCGCATCGTCATCACCATGTCCGTGACCAGCGGGCAACCCAGATCCTTAGGCGGCGTGGCCCGCCCATGCAGAGCCGCTTCGCCTCGGCGACCCGTGCCCAGGCAGCTCGCGGTCCGTTGGCGCTGCTGCGGGCGACGCGGCAGCTTCGAGCCGGCAGCTCTCACGCTGCGGCGAGCGCGGTCGGCAGCAAGGGCCTCAATCACGCCGCGACCACGTCACCGTACACCCGCCGGGCAAGGCGAACTCGAGGCAGCGCTCACGGTGGCCGAGAGCTGCTGCGTCGCAGCTCTTGGAGAGCGGCCGCGACGTCTCTTTGGAAGCGAGTGGCGAGCTCACTGGCTTCGCCGCCTCGGGGGCTCACCCCTTCTGCACCCAACTTCCATCTTAGGCCGAGAGCGGCCCGCACGGGGGCTCCATGCGCGCCCGCGGGCTCCAAAGCTACTCAACACCGGCGCATTTGTCGGCGCCGGGCGGGCGGCGAGGTTGCCCCGCCCCGCCCGCGGAGAAGAAGGACTCGGCGCAACTCACGGCCTGGTGGACGCGCGCGCCACCACCCACGGCGGGCGCATCAAGCGAGCAGCAAGGCACGCTCAGCACTCTGGCGTGGCCTTGGGATGACGGCGCCGGAAGAATCGTGCCCACATGATGGACCAAGGGCACCGCATGAGGGAGAACAAGACTCACTCCTCAGCCCAAGCCGGGGGATGAGGCGTCGAAGCCGCAGCTCTTCCAGGAGCCTCGAGACTGTCCCACCGGTCACGCCTGGGCGGCGATTGCTCGGGTACCACTACATCCTCAAGAGCAAACATACGCTAACCATAGGTCGCAGGAGGTACAGGTCGCCACGACGGCGGCTGCCCGCCTCCAGCGGTCTCCTACCCCTCGGGAGGGGGGCGAGGGGCTGCCGGAGAGGCGAGATCCGACATCACCACCGCGTGTTCGAACAAAGGCGTTCTCAGGAGGTAGGCCCTCTGCTGGGGAGGTGCCTCAAGGCCTGCCCCTGGCGGAGGACCCGTGGTCGTCGGGGGAACCGCTGGCGACCCCACCGGCGGCGTCCTGGTTTCCGCTCGTCGTTGGTGGCACTAGAGTGTGGTGCAAGGCGGGGCCCTCGTCTGGCGATATGAAGCAAGGCCGGTACCTGTGAAGAAGGCCCAGTGCCTGTGAAGCTCGCCGCCCCGTGGCACTCACGTAATAATGAGTGGGGCTGTACACGCCCCAAAGTCTCAGGGGTGCCGGCCTCAGGCCCTGGGGCTCCCTCCCATGCCCAGTGGCAGCACTGAGCTCCGCGCTGGTGAGAAGACGTCCAAGACTATACTAGGTGCCGGACGCGGCTTTTCTTCTGCTTTCTTCGCCTTTCCATTTGATTGTCGTTTTCCCTCTCTGGATTTAAGTTGGATTCGAAGTTGAGATTTGCGTGTGTTCGGGGAAGGGGTGCTTAGTCTCGTTCGAGCAAATCTCTCGCGTTTCGTTACAACTCCGCCTCAGCTGCCTCCCCTCGTGAGCCCCTCATGAGCCGGCAGAATCTAGCTTGCGCCAGCCCCACTGTCACCGCCGCATCCTCTCCGGAGGGTTTTTACTGCAGGTCCTACGGATTCGGTCAGGAGACACTCAAATCGCCTCATCCTCCCACAGGCTATCTCGGGGATCGTACGAAACAAAGGTAAACCAGCCAACTAGCACGTCGCTTAGCCAACCACTTGGCGCGGGCGTATGGGCGATGTAACACTTGATAATACGATGAACACAAGTTTTACACGAGGGGCTCCCCCTCCCAAAATGCTCTCACAGCCATCAGGCCAAAACCTGAGTTCTATTCATGCAGGTTACTGGAGCAAGGACACTACATAATCAGTCGGATAAATCCCCCAATGCGTCCTGAGGAGCACCTCCCGAGCCGTTGCTGGCGTCGCTGGCCTCGCCGTCACTGTCTGCGGGGTCATCGGCGGCGTCATGGCCGTTCACCACGCCGCCCTCATCGGCGGCCACGATCACGCCATCGTCGTCCGAAGCGAAGGCCCGGACGAGGCATCCACGTTGTCTTCCACCCGGTCGCCAGAGTCGCCCGGACGGCTGGGGATGGGCGATAACTGCGTCAAAATCAAAGTGGGGGTCCATGTCCCGGAGATGGCTGAAGACACGAGAGAAGGCACGCGCGAGCAGCGTGCGGCTCCTCTCCTGCACCAACCTGTTGGCCCTGACCGACCGTGCCTCCAGCCGCGCCACCACGTCGGTGAAGAACTGAAGGTTGCCCGCGTAGTTAACCGCGTGCGGCTCGCCCACTGCCGCCTCGCAGATATTATCCAAGGCTGCGTTAGCTCTTTCCCGGAGCGTGGCGAGCATGGGACCATGCTCATGCTCCAGGATTCGCCGCTGACGCATCTCGTTCGCATTCAGGAGCGCCTCGGCCTGAGAGGTGGTGGACTCCCTCTGCGCCACCTCGAGGGCGGCCCGAAGAGCATCGGCCCACCGCGCCACCTCCTCCAGTTTGGCCCTCAAGGTAGCAGTCCTGCCCTCAGCCTCGGCCTTGATCAACCCCAACCGCTCCTCAAACTTCGCGCCGAGGTTCGAGCGCACGCCACTCCACTCGGCGTCCGACCTCCTCCGGGGCGGGCTTCCCGTGCTGCAACCTCATCCTCTGCCCGCGTGCGCGCTCCCTCGTCTCCAAGCACTCGTACTCACGCGCGCGTTCGGCGACTTCAAGCGTCAGCGCCTCCTTACGCTTCTGGAGCTCCGCCGAGTCGCCGGAGGCCACCTTCATCGATGCAAGGGCTGCCTCACGCAGCTCCACTTGCTCCTCCAGTGAGTGACACCGGGCCAGGAGTTCCCGTGCCCGCTCCTCCGCCGCCTCTCGCCGCCTATTAGCTGCCCGGGCCTCCTCGACGGCTCGAGAACAGGCCTCCCGAGAGGCTGCAGCGACGCTTTGGACTCTTCATCATCAAGATCGCACTGGCGGCGCGCAAGGGCGGCAGCGCCCACCAGCTCGCGCCTCTCTGCAGCCAGGCGCAGGCCCTCGGCCTCAAGGCGCGCGTCTTCATCAGCGAGCTCTTCACCAAGCAGGCTCACCGCATCAGCCGCCCTTCAAAGAAATCCTTGGCGAAGGGCGTGGCGCTCCCGGGCGCGCTCGCACACGTCCTCCACACCATCAACCGCCCCAGACTAGCGCCAGGAGCCGCGAATCAACTCTCCCCCTCCGGGCAGGGGGCTGGGGGCTGGCACCCTCGCGACGGTCGGGCGCGCCGCGCCAGAAGCCTGGCCTGGAGCGAGCCCATCCCCAGACGAGGGGCGCAGGAAGTGCCTCATCCAATCGCCGTCCACGACCAGGCGAGAAGCCCACGGCAGGCTAGCTATGCCATGGGAAGGCTCGCGAGGAAGGATCACGAGGCGCACAGGACCACGACGCGCCACGGGACGGCTCACCTCCCGGGTCGCCCTCACCACAAGGGCTCCACTACTTGGAGCACCCAAGGATGGGGGAGGGGGCGAAGCCGGGAGGGACGGCTCCTCACCCATCTCCGTGAGCTCGGTAGGAAGGGGCCTGCGGGGCAAGGATCAGTACGAGCAGCAGAAGAATCAGGAGCAGGAGAAGGAGAAGGCTTACTGATCAGTGGCGAAGTACTTCCTACGCTTCAGTAGGCGACAAGGGTAGTCATCGCCCAGGGCCTCCCTTCTCTTTCGGAGGGCCTCGAAGTTCACGTGGAAACGACCCAAGATTTGAGCGTAGGGATCAGCCTGCGGCGAGGGAGAAGCATCGAGACGACTTGCGTCAGGGGCGTCTGCCTGACGCGCGCTGCTAGTCTCCTCACCAAGAGAAGCAGCAGGGGCCTCGGGGGCTCCATCCGCGGACGCTGCGGGCGACTGCCTGCCGCCCTCAGCCGCAGCGGCATGAGCCTCAGGAGCTACCCCCTCACGAGCATCGCCCGACGCCGTCACTTCGGCGGGGGCCCCTTCGGCCTCTGGCGGCTCGTGCCTCCCTGCTCCGCCACTCGAGGAGGAGCCGCCTTGGCCGACTGGAAGGGCTGCCACCACCACTGAATTCTCGCGAGGCCCTTGGAGACCAGCGGGGCGCAGCCCCCATTCATCGAAGATAGGCATCTGGTTCACCAAATCACCCCTATTCCGGCAGAGGTACAGCAAGGCCCCTTCATGCCGGATGCCACCGGGGTTAGGGTCGCCAGTCAGGACCAGGAGCAATTTCCTTAGCGCTTCAGGCGTCAGGTCTTCTTTCTGGAGCCTCATACGATCACCAGGCCCGCTGAAGGCCCACATCCGGTGGGAATGGCATTGGAGAGGAGCAATGCGGCGCATCAGGAACTCCTTCACCACCTTGGGCGCTGTTACGACAGCGACCTCGAGGCAGCAGGCGGCGCGGACAAAGATGAGCGAGGGCTTGAAAGCGTCTCCGGCCCGGCTGAATTGGGGACAGCAGCGAAGTTGGCTCGATAGCGAGGGCTGGGCACCCCCACATCCACGTCAGCCACCTCTCGCGGAACTCAGCCGCCCAGGAGGCAGGCTGAAGTCAATCCAGAGGCCGCTGTCTCGGGCGGCGGACGAAGCTCACACGCCCGAGCATTGAGTGGTGTCGACAAAGGCGAGAGAGAAGAAGTGGCGCAGCAAGGAAACCGAGGAAGGATGCCCATCATTGCCTCACAAGCGAAAGCGAAGACCGAGAGGAGAGTAATGGACTCAGGACCCAGATGCATCATGTGGATCTGATAGTGGGAAAGCACGGCATTGAAGAAATCAGAGAAAGGGGGAACCAGCCCCGCCCACAGGGCGTCAGCGAAATACCAGACCTCGGTGACTATCCTGTCGATGGAGAAATGGGACGTGGGCCATGCCGTCGTCCTCCCGCATTCGTTGAAGGAGGTGGCCAGAGCCGAACTAACCTTGCCCAAGCCCTCTAGATTGAGTATGATCGACGGGTCAACAGGCGCAGGCCGCCGGCGGCGGCGAGCGAGGCGGATTCACAGGTTTCTTCCCTTTCCCCTTCTTCGTCGGAGCCATGGCGATTGAAAGGGGGAGGGGGAGATTCGAGATTGGAATGGAAATGGAAGCCGGAGTTCAAGAGAGGGAAGGACTAGAGGGCACAAGCAGCAAAGAGGGGAACAGATGTGTGCAGCAGCGTGTCCGCCTAGCAAGGCACGAAATAAGGAGGCGTGGGGAACAGTTCCGCCCACGTCCAATTAACCGCCACGCGTCGCCCAAGACCGCAGTCTGTTAGGGCCCGCGGCGCTTCGCACTTGCCCTTTCGCCTCTCTGCCCGGCCAAGTTCGGGCGTGCCGTGGGCCCGGGGGCTACTGTCGGCGTTCTGGGAACGGGGGTCCCCAGACTTGCCTGCCTGCGGCCTGCGGCGTGGCTCAAAGGAGGCCCAGGACAGCCCAACTTCATCAACACAAGCTCAAGACCCTCGCGAGGGGCCAAGCCTCATGGTGGACGGGCTCACACGCGCCGAGCATTGAGTGGGGTCGACAAAGCGCAGAGAGAAGAAGTGGCGCAGCAAGGCAACCGAGGAAGGATGCCCATCATTGCCTCACAAACGGCGAAGACCGAGAGGAGAGTAATGGACTCGGGACCCGGATACATCATGTGGATCGATGGTGGGAAAACACGGCATTGAAGAAATCGAGAAGGGGAACCAGCCCGCCCAGCGAGCGCCGGTAAATACTGACCTCGGTTACTATCACATCGATGGAGAAATGGGGCCGGGCCAAGCCGTTGTCCTCCGCATTCGTTGAAGGAGGTGGCGAGCGAACTAACCTTGCCCAAGCCCTCTAGATTGAGTATGATCGGCGAATCGACAGCGCGAGCCGGCCGCGGCGGCGTAGCGCGAGGCGGAGGCACTGGTTTCTTGCCTTTCCCCTTCTTCGTCGGAGCCATGGCGATTGAAAGGGGGAGGGGGAGATTGGATTCTGGATTGGAAATGGAAGCCGGAGTTCGAGAGAGGGAAGGACTGGAGCGCACAAGCAGCAAAGAGGGGAACGGATGTGTGCAGCAGCATGTCCGCCTAGCAAGGCACGAAATAAGGAGACGTGGGGGAACAGTGCATACGTCCAATCAACCGCCACGCGTCGCCCAAGGCCGCAGGCTGTTAGGGCCCAGGCGCTCAGACTTGCCCTTCGCCTCTCTGCCTGCCAAGTTCGGGCGCCCGTGGGCCGGGGCTATTGTCGGCGTTCCGGGAACGGGGTCCCAGACTTGCACTGCCTGCGCCCATGGGCGTGGCTCAAAGGAGGCCCAGGACAGCCCAACTTCATCAACACAAGCTCAAGACCCTCGCGAGGGGCCAAGCCTCGCGGGGCGGACGAAGCTCACACACGCCGAGCATTGAGTGGGGTCGACAAGGCGCAGAGAGAAGAAGTGGCGCAGCAAGGCAACCGAGGGAAGGATGCCCATCATTGCCTCACAAACAAGCGAAGACCGAGAGGAGAGTAATGGACTCGGGACCCGGATACATCATGTGGATCTGATGGTGGGAAAGCACGGCATTGAAGAAATCGGAGAAGGGGAACCAGCCCGCCCTGCAGTCGCCAAAAATACCAGACCTCGGTGACTATCCTGTCGATGGAGAAATGGGACGCGGGCCAAGCCGTTGTCCTCCCGCATTCGTTGAAGCAGGTGGCCAGAGCCGAACTAACCTTGCCCAAGCCCTCTAGATTGAGTATGATCGACGGGTTAGACAGCGCGAGCCGCCCGGCGGCGAAGCGAGGCGGAGGCACAGGTTTCTTCCCTTTCCCCTTCTTCGTCGGAGCCATGGCGATTGAAAGGGGGAGGGGGAGATTCGAGATTGGATTGGAAATGGAAGCCGGAGTTCGAGAGAGGGAAGGACTGGAGCGCACAAGCAGCAAAGAGGGGAACAGATGTGTGCAGCAGCATGTCCGCCTAGCAAGGCACGAAATAAGGAGGCGTGGGGAGCAGTGCACCACGTCCAATCAACCGCCACGCCGCCCAAGGCCGCAGTCTGTTAGGGCCCATGGCGCCGCCTGCCCTTTCGCCTCTCCGCCCGCCAAGTTCGGGCGCCCGTGGCCCGGGGCTATTAGTCGGCGTTCGGGAACAGGGGTCCCCAGACTTGCTGCTGCGCGCCTGCGCGTGGATCAAGGAGGCCAGGACAGCCCAACTTCATCAACACAAGCTCAAGACCCTCGCGAGGGGCCAAGCCTCATGAGGCGGACGAAGCTCACACGCCCGAGCATTGAGTGGGGTCGACAAAGGCGTAGAGAGAAGAAGTGGCGCAGCAAGGCAACCGAGGGAAGGATGCCCATCATTGCCTCACAAACGAAGGCGAAGACCGAGAGGAGAGTAATGGACTCGGGACCCGGATGCATCATGTGGATCGATGGTAGGGAACATACGGCCTTGAAGAAATCGAGAAGGGGGAACCAGCCCGCCCACAGGGCATCGTGAAATACCGCACCTCGGTGACTATCCATCGATGGAGAAATGGGGCCTTGGGCCAAGCCGTCGTCCTCCGCATTCGTTGAAGGAGGTGGCGAGCCAAACTAACCTTGCCCAACCCCTCTAGATTGAGTATGATCGGCGAATTGAGGCGCGAGGCCGCCGTGCCATGGCGAAGGAGCACAGGTTTCTTCCCTTTCCCCTTCTTCGTCGGAGCCATGGAAATTTAAAGGGGGAGGGGGAGATTCGAGATTGGATTGGAAATGGAAGCCGGAGTTCGAGAGAGGGAAGGACTGGAGGGCACAAGCAGCAAAGAGGGGAACGGATGTGTGCAGCAGCGTGTCCGCCTAGCAAGGCACGAAATAAGGAGGCGTGGGGAACAGTTCTGCCCACGTCCAATTAACCGCCACGCGTCGCCCAAGACCGGCAGTCTGTTAGGGCCATGGCGCCGCTTGCCTTTCGCCTCTCTCCGGCCAAGTTCGGGCGTGCCGTGGGCCGGGGCTCTTGTCGGCGTTCAGGGCAGGGGTCCCAGACTTGCCTGCCTGCGGCCTGCGGCGTGGCTCAAAGGAGTCCCAGGACAGCCCAACTTCATCAACACAAGCTCAAGACCCTCGCGAGGGGCCAAGCCTCGCGGGGCGGACGAAGCTCACACACGCCGAGCATTGAGTGGGGTCGACAAGGCGCAGAGAGAAGAAGTGGCACAGCAAGGCAACCGAGGGAAGGATGCCCATCATTGCCTCACAAACGAAGGCGAAGACCGAGAGGAGAGTAATGGACTCAGGACCCAGATGCATCATGTGGATCTGATAGTGGGAACGCACGGCATTGAAGAAATCAGAGAAGGGGAGAACCAGCCCCGCCCACAGGGCGTCAGCGAAATACCAGACCTCGGTGACTATCCTGTCGATGGAGAAATGGGACGCGGGCCAAGCCGTCGTCCTCCCGCATTCGTTGAAGGAGGTGGCCAGAGCCAAACTAACCTTGCCCAAGCCCTCTAGATTGAGTATGATCGACGGGTCGACAGCGCAGGCCGCCGGCGGCGGCGAGCGAGGCGGAGGCACAGGTTTCTTCCCTTTCCCCTTCTTCATCGGAGCCATGGCAATTTAAAGGGGGAGGGGGAGATTCGAGATTGGATTGGAAATGGAAGCCGGAGTTCGAGAGAGGGAAGGACTGGATCGCACAAGCAGCAAAGAGGGGAACGGATGTGTGCAGCAGCGTGTTCGCCTAGCAAGGCACGAAATAAGGAGGCGTGGGGAACAGTGCATACGTCCAATCAACCGCCACGCTGCCGCCCAAGGCCGCAGGCTGTTAGGGCCCATGAGCTTCCCACTTGCCCTTCGCCTCTCGCCCGGCCAAGTTCGGGCGCGCGTGGCCCGGGGCTCTGTCGGCGTTCAGGGAACGGGTTCCCAGACTTGCCTGCTGCCTGCGGGCGTGGCTCAAAGGAGGCCAGGACAGCCCAACTTCATCAACACAAGCTCAAGACCCTCGCGAGGCAAAGCCTCATGGTGAACGAAGCTCACACACGCCGAGCATTGAGTGGGGTCGACAAGGCGAGAGAAGAAGTGGCGCAGCAAGGCAACCGAGGGAAGGATGCCCATCATTGCCTCACAAACGAAGGCGAAGACCGGAGGAGAGTAATGGACTCGGGACCCGGATGCATCATGTGGATCGATGGTGGGAAAGCACGGCATTGAAGAAATCGAGAAGGGTGGAACCAGCCCGCCCACGTAGGCGTCGGTGAAATACTGGACCTCGGTTACTATCCTGTCGATGGAGAAATGGTGCGCGGGCCAAGCCGTTGTCCTCCGCATTCGTTGAAGGAGGTGGCGAGCCGAACTAACCTTGCCCAAGCCCTCTAGATTGAGTATGATTGACGAATCGACAGCGCGAGCGCCAAGGGCGGCGAAGCGAGGCGGAGGCACAGTTTCTTCCTTTCCCTTCTTCGCTGAGCCATGGCGATTGAAAGGGGAGGGGAGATTCGAGATTGGATTGGAAATGGAAGCCGGAGTTCGAGAGAGGGAAGGACCGGGCGCATGGCAGCAAAGAGGGAACGGTGTGTGCAGCAGCGTGTCCGCCTAGCAAGGCAAGAAATAAGGAGGCGTGGGGAACAGTGCCGCCACGTCCAATCAACCGCCACATCGTCGCCCAAGGCCGCAGGCTGTTAGGGCTCATGGCGCTCGACTTGCCCTTTCGCCTCTGCTTGGCCAAGTTCGGGCGCGCCGTGGGCCGGGGCTCTGTCGGCGTTCTCGGCACGGGGTCCCTAGACTTGCACTGCTCATGCCCACGGCGTGGCTCAAAGGAGGCCCAGGACAGCCCAACTTCATCAACACAAGCTCAAGACCCTCGCGAGGGGCCAAGCCTCGCGGGGCGGACGACCAGGAGCTTCCTCAGGCACGGCCTCGTCAGGCTGGCTCACGAGGAGGGGGAGAGTTCAAGGCAGGGTACCTCACGAGGTGCCCATGACGCAAGCCATGACGACCAAGGGTGCCAGTCGGGCGCCAGCCCGCGCAGCGTCCTCCTTTCCTCTTTGGTGCAAAGGGAGCAAGCGCGAGCAAGAGCATCAAGCAAAGGCATCCATTTCGTGCAACAAGGCGAAGACCAGCCCCAACGGCTGGAAGGAGTCATCGTGGAGCCCAAGCAAAGTCATCACGAGCCTTTGGCGGCGAGGACCAACTTTAGTCAGGATAAGTGTACCCGTTGTTCCCCTTCAAAATGGCCAATTGTTGGCGCCCTTCCCGCTCAATATTTGGGAAGAGGCCCAGGGCCCTCGCCTATAAATAGGAGTAGCCACATCCAGAGAGAGGGGATCCGGCATTTGGAATCCAGAGAGAGAGATAGAGACCCGATCCTCAAGCTAGAGTGACGGGGCACCACTTAGCAGTTCATCACACCCACCAAGAACAGACCCTCGTGAGGCTGTTCTTCCCTGTACTGTTCCTCATCAGCCCAAGAGGCAATCCACCACACCACAAACTAGAGTAGGGTATTACACCACAACGGTGGCCCGAACTAGTATAAATGTTGTGTCTCTTGTGTTGTTCTTCTTAGTAGTTTAGGTCCCTGCGATTCGGCGAGGTACGAGACGGTGGAGGGTTGGATCTCCGCGCGCACCCCAGAGTTCGAACCTTAAGGGTCTGCCGGAACCCGAAATCCGACAGAACTACTGCGATTGTGTCCCTGTTCTTCCGGATGAGCACCTCAGTAGAGAAAGCCGAAAACTGAGTGTCATGATGTGGCGCTAGCCGGTCAGCTATTCGAGAGGTTCCAAATCGTTGGAGATTTCTTCCGCTTCTTCCGAAGAGTCCGTTCTTCCGATTAGGCATGTATAACGCCCCTAATTCGGCCTTCCGAACACTAGGGGCTTCGCCAACTTTATTAATTGTCAAACTCCTATAGATAAGTGACGGCAGTAAAGGCCGCATTGTCCGATTGCCTTGTTCGTTGTGCTAAACACCTCCTTTAAGGACCAAAATGTGGAGTAAAGAGTGTTTAGATTTATCCCGAACACCCCCGTACTATCTACGTGGGGGCATAAGCCGACGACTGGTCAACCCTCAGATTTAATAAATGGCCGCACAGGAGGTAAAATTTAAATCATAAACATTATACTACATAATATCATTGTTCCATATTACAGAACAAGGTAATACACATGTTCTCATGGGAATATAACATCCTGCGAACATTGCTCCGCCACAAGGCGTGACCCCTCCAGAACACCGTCAAAATAGTGCTCGGGTCGACGATCCTCCTTGCCCTCCGGCGGTCCCTCGGTCATCAGCTTCTTGGCATCTAGCTTCACCCAATGCGTCTTGACGCGGGCAAAGGCCATACGCGCACCTTCAATGCAGACCGATCGCTTTATGGTTTCGAGCCGCTGACAGGCAGTCACAAGCCGCTGCATAAGTCCGAAGTACCTGCTAGGTATAGGATTAGCAGGCCACAGCCGGACTATCAGGTCCTTCATGGCTCGATCAACTGCTTTAGCTCGATCAACTGCTTTAGCTGGTTGCTGAAGGGTACCGGATGTTCGGATCCCAGATGTTGGGACCAGAATAGCGTCTCCGTAGACATCCCTTCCCCGGCTCGGTAATACTCGGCGGCATCCGATACAATGTGCGGCAGATCCGCAAACGCCCCTGGAAAATCCGAATTCAGGATAAGTGCAAGGAACGTTTCTTCTATATACTTGCTATGCATGATGAACGACTCACCCGCTGTAATCATGTTGGCCGCCAGAATCTCCTGGAGGGCGCTCTGGGCTTCAGCTCGTGCATCCTGTGTGCTCTGGCAGACCTTCGCCAATTTGGCCTCTTGCGCCTTACAATGGCGCTCCAGGGACTCAAATCTCTCTATCGCGCCCTAGAGCTGTTGCTGCGCCTCGCCAACCCGGGCCTCGTGCTTCTCGCGCAAGGCGCATTCCTTGGCCGCTTTGTCCTTGATGTCTACTATGCAACCTTCTTCTTGTAGACGTTGTTGGGCCTCCAAGTGCAGAGGTTTGAAGGACAGTAGGAAATTTCCCTCAAGTGGATGACCTAAGGTTTATCAATCCGTGGGAGGCGTAGGATAAAAGATGGTCTCTCTCAAACAACACTGCAACCAAATAACAAAGAGTCTCTTGTGTCCCCAACACACCCAATACAATGGTAAATTGTATAGGTGCACTAGTTCGGCAAAGAGATAGTGATACATGTGCAATATGGATGGTAGATATATGTTTTTGTAATCTGAAAATATAAAAACAGCAAGGTAACTAATGATAAAAGTGAGCACAAACGATATTGCAATGATAGGAAACAAGGCCTAGGGTTCATACTTTCACTAGTGCAAGTTCTCTCAACAATAATAACATAATTGGATCATATAACTATCCCTCAACATGCAACAAAGAGTCACTCCAAAGTCACTAATAGCGGAGAACAAACGAAGAGATTATGGTAGGGTACGAAACCGCCTCAAAGTTATTCTTTCCGATCAATCCATTGGGCTATTCCTATAAGTGTCACAAACAGCCCTAGAGTTCGTAGTAAAATAACACCTTAAGACACACATCAACAAAAACCCTAATGTCACCTAGATACTCCAATGTCACCTCAAGTATCTGTGGGTATGATTATACAATATGCATCACACAATCTTAGATTTTTTTGACTGTACCACAAAGAGTGCCCCAAAGTTTCTATCGAAGAGTCAAGACGAAAACGTGTGCCAACCCCTATGCATAGGTTCATGGGCGGAACCCGCAAGTTAATCACCAAAACATACATCAAGTGAATCAATAGAATAACCCATTGTCACCATGGTTATCCCACGCAAGACATACATCAAGTGTTCTCAAATCATTAAAGACTAAATCTGATAAGATAACTTCAAAGGGAAAACTCAATCCATTACAAGGGAATAGAGGGGGAGAAACATCATAAGATCCAACTGTAATAGCAAAGCTCGCGATACATCAAGATCGTATCACCTCAAGAACACGACAGAGAGAGAGAGAGAGAGAGAGAGAGAGAGATCAAACACATAGCTACTGGTACATACCCTCAGCCCGAGGGTGAAATACTCCCTCCTCGTCATGGAGAGCGCCGGGATGATGAAGATGGCCACGGTGAGGTTCCCCCTCCGCTGAGTCTTTGGAACAGGGTTCCATTGGTTTTGGTGGCTACAGAGGCTTGCGGCGGCAGAACTCCCGATCTCTTCATTCTCCGGAGTTTTTAGGGTATATAGGAATATATAGGTGAAAGAAGTACGTCGGGGAGCCACGAGGGGCCCACGAGGTGGAGGGCGCGCCCCTGCCTCGTGCCTCCTCGTTGCTTCTTGACGTGCACTCCAAGTCTCCGGGTTTCTTTTCTTCCAAAATAACTTCTCCGTAAGGGTTCATTCCGTTTTACTCCATTTGATATTCCTTTTCTTGAAACATCAAACAAGGGAAAAACAGAACGGCACTAGGCTCTGGGTCAATAGGTTAGTCCCAAAAATAATATAAAAGTGTTTAATAAAGCCCATAAACATCCAAGATGGATAATATAATAGCATGGATACTTCATAAATTATAGATATGTTGGAGACGTATCAGTCCTCAGCCTCGGGTAGCGCCTTCTTAAGGGTTGCCACCTCGGTCGCGGCCCCTAATAAAGTTTATGAAAATTTAGTCCATTCGTACTATTCATTTTCTAGAAATATAACTACATGTGACTACATACCTTGGTTATCCTCCAGCTGCTTCTTCACGAGGCCGAGCTCCTCCTCGGCCCGCTCCAGTTTCTGCTTCAGTCTGGAGACCTCCACAACATGAGCAGTGGCTGCCTTAAGCGATACCTGCTTATTCACATAGACAACTCATGTTAGACTCCTGCGATATTTCTTCTCGATCCTTTGCTCGGCCTTTCCTCGCGAACACCAAACAGAGCATCAGGGGCTACTCTCTATACTGTGATATTTTTTACAATCACTCACCTCAAAGCCCGTTAGAAGGCTAGTGCAGGCTTCGGTCAGTCCGCTTTTGACGAACTGAACCTTCTCTATCACCGTATCCATAAGGACACGATGTTCATCCATAATAGAGGCGCCTCGTAGCACCTCCTGCAGATTATCCGGTGCCTCTGCTTGGACAGAGGTCACCAGTGGAACAGGCACATTCCCTCCTTGAAGGGAATGCCGTTCGCTGGACCCTGTAGCCGTGTAGATCTCCGGAATGGTATCCGGCTGAGGTCCAAAGGGAACTCGGGCCCCGTCGCCAGTTCCCGTGGGGACTTCTTTCCCCACATGTCCGGCGGGCAAAAAATCATCCTGGGACGTCACCCCGATGATCTCAAGAATCTCCCCCCGGCGTGGGAAAGTCTTTTTGGACACCACCTCGTCATCACCCTTGGGTGAGACAGAATGAGCAGGTGGCGGAGATGTGCTAGCCCTCTCCTTCAAGCCCAGCGAATCCTCTGTCGAGGACTGCGGGGAGCCATCGCGTGCCGGACTGCAGTAACAAGGCTTACAATATGTCAATTCTATAAAACAGGAAGGCCATAAGTTTGCGGATTCTGGTACTTACGAAGCGGCCCGAGGCTTGGTCCGACGAGGTCGTTCAAGACTGCTATCAATATCCCACATGGAGTTAACCGTTTGGGAGCCTTTAACCTTCTTGGGCGCTTTCGCCTCCGGATCCGAGGGAGCCGCCCTCTTCTTCCTCCCCACCTCAGGTGGGGAATCATTTTCTTCTTCTTCCTCTTCGTCATCGTCATCGGATGAAGAGGAAGTCTCGTCCTCGGACGACATGTCCGAAGCGCCTTTTTGTCAAGGGCCTTTCTTGGCCCCTTTGGCCGCTTTCTTTGTCGTCTTCTCCAGCACGTCATACGGCGCCGGAAACAACATCCTCGTCAGAAGTGGGAATTCTTCCTCCTCAGGAAGCGGAGCTGGACATCTAATCTGCTCCGCCACCTTGATCCAAGCCTGGTAAAGTAGATGGAGGAGCTCAGTATCCATCCTCAAAATATGCTGGTGAAGGGTATACCTCAAAAGCATTAAAAGAGTTACCGAATTGGCCTGGCGCTTTGAGCTAAGCCCACGATTTTCAGTCGTGGGCGGGGGTGTCTCGCCCGCCTAGAAGAGCGCTTACCAGATGCCTTCGTGCGTTGTGCCGAAGAGCCCTCGTAGCGTCTGGTGCTCGGCGGGGTCGTACTCCAACAAATAGCAAGTCCGGCATTGACAGGAAGGATTCGGCGAATGAGCATGACCTGGATCACATTCACAAGCTTGATCTTCTTGGTTATCATGTTCTGGACGCATGTCTGGAGCCCAGTTATCTCATCCAGGGATCCCTAGGTTAGGCCCTTCTCTTGCCAGGAAGTGAGCCGCATTGGAACTCCGGATCAAAATTCGGGGGCTGCTACCAAATTGGCGTCACGCGGCTCGGTGATGTAAAACCAACCAGACTGCCATCCCTTCACCGTTTCTGCAAAGGAGCCTTCGGGCCAGGTGACGTTGGGCATTTTTCCCACCATGGCGCCTCCACACTCTTCTTGTTGACCGTTCACCACCTTCAGTTTCACATTGAAGGACTTCAGCCATAGGTCGAAGTGAGGCGGGATGAGGAGAAAGGCCTCGCACATAATGATAAATGCTGAGATATTGAGTATAAAGTTGGGGTCCAGATCGTGGAAGTCCAACCCATAGTAAAACATCAATCCACGGACAAATGGATGAAGGGGGAATCCCAGCCCGCAGACGAAATGTGTGAGAAACACAACCATCTCATGGGGCTCGGGGGTAGGGACGATTTGCCCTTTCGCAGGGAGTCGGTGAGCAATCTCCTTCGCTAAATAGCCGGCCTCCCGGAGCCCCGTGATGTGCTTCTTCTTGACGGAATATGCCATCCACTTGCCTTCAGCTCCGGATCCGGACATGATTGGAGTGCTTTATCGAACGAGGAAAAACTAAAGCCTGGGCACTGGATCTCGAGGACGGAAGGACTGGAGATGAAGAAGGGTGTGGGAAAAGGGAGAGTGTCCTTATCCCCTTATAAAGGCCATGAATGTCAAGCGCCTCCCCACTCGTCCTAAAACCTCGCCTATTCCCAATGGCTGTATAAACAGCGCGATTGAGTTACCCATGCCCGCATTGATGAGAATCCCATAATAAGGGGACTCGATCTCTGCTTCAGCAAGATGTGCCAATAGCAACCGTGTCTCGAAACGTGGGATGGCAGATAAAAAATGGTTTGCAATTATGACCGAACAAACGCGATGTCGTCTTGAAAAGAAGCTATAAATAGATTAGATTCGTGCAAATGTTATATTCTCTCTGCGGTTATACCAGGTCCGGATACAATCATCGCATCCGAAGACTATCTTGGAGTTCGGAGAAAGGGGAACCCGCCTTGCAATGTCGAAGACAATCTGCACGCCGAACTCCTCGTCATTGAAGCCAAGTTCAGGGGATACTGAGGGAGTCCTGGACTAAGGGGTCCTCGGGCGTCCGGCCTGTTATCCATGGGCCGGACTGATGGGCTGTGAAGACATGAAGACCGAAGACCATACTCGTATCTGGATTGGACTCTCCTTGGCATGCAAGGCAAGCTAGGTGACCAGCTGTGAAGATTCCTTCTTATGCAACCGACTCCATGTAACCCTAGATCTCTCCGGTGTCCATATAAACCGGAGAGCATAGTCCGGATAGAGGACATTCATTACCATATACACATAGACTAGGCTTCTAGGGTTTAGCCGTTACGGTCTCGTGGTAGATCAACTCTTGTAGCACTCATATTCATCAAGATCAATCAAGAAGGAAGTAGGGTATTACCTTGATAGAGAGGGCCCGAACCTGGGTAAACATCTTGTCCCCCGTCTCCTGTTACCATCGATCCTAGACGCACAGTTCGGGACCCCCTACCCGAGATCCGCCGGTTTTGACACCGACCTGGGGCATCTTCGTCGGCAGCTGCAACCGTGAATGGACACATTTGGCGTCCATCATAACCCAGTTGCTCCTGAAGCCATCGGCCTTCTTTCCGTCCTTCGAGATCGCGTTGGCCTTCCCGGCTGCGACGAAGTTGGTGCACCCAGAGGTGTGGTCGTCGTTGATTCGGAGGAATAAGAAGTGGTGCAGCAGAGCCACGGACGGCATCACCCCGACGTACGCCTCACAATAGAAGGCGAACATCGACAAGAGAAGAACGGAGTTGGGATGGAGATGAAGGGCCTGCAACCTGTAATGGTGGAGGATGGCATAGAAGAAGTCGGAGAAGGGGGAACCTGGCCTACGATGACGCTGCTCATGAAGAAGGGGTAGAAGGTGCTCCCCTGGGCCTCCGATTCGGCGGAGCCTGCCCGGAGCTCGGTCTCCCCCTTCTCGTTGCTCTCCCCCGCCGTCATCAGGCGCATGGCGGCGAGATTCTCTCCGAGACATTTGGCGCATCCAGAGCTGGCTCATACAAAGCAGGCGGCGCGGCAGCCTTGGCCTTTCGGGGCGCCATTGGTCGGAGCCTCGGAAGGGGATTGAAGCAGATCTGGGGATTTCGAAAAGCAAGGAGCAAGAAAGGGGATCTGGAGCAAGGAGAAAGGAAACAATGAAGGCAAATGTTACCCGCCAGTCTTTTGTCAGTCGGGTGGTTGCCGAGGCAGCGTGGGGAAGCGGAGACGCCCACATCCAATCAATCGCAATGCGGCGACCAAGGCCGCAGGCTGTTGGGGCCTGTGGCGCTCCGCACTTGCCCTTTGGCTTCGCCTCAAAGCCAAGTCCAAGCGCACCTTGGGCCTGGGGGCTACTGTCGGTGTTCTGGGAACGGAGGTCCCCAGACTTGCCTGCCTGCGGCCCATGGCGTGGCTGTGCCGCAGGCCTTTACGGCCCATCTTCATCAGCAGGACATTCAAGACCTTCGTGAGGGGCCAAGCCTCGCGAGGCGAACGACGCAATACCTCCTCAGGGCGGCCTCACCAGGCTTCCACACGAGGAGCGGAGAAATCAAGGCAGGGAAAACCTCGCGAGGCTCTCGTGACGTGAGCCATGATGATCAAGATCAGGCAGGCGCTAGCGTGCGCAGCGTCCATGTTTCCTCTTTGGTGCTAAGGAGGCAAGCGTATGCGCAGAGTACCGAGGCATCAAGCAAAGGTTTCCATATCAGTGCAACGAGACCAACACCAGCAGGACGGCAGGACGGAGGTCACCATGGAGCCCAAGACGGTGTCACCACCTGAGCCTTTTGCAGGCGAAGACCGCTTTTGTTAGGATAAGCTATACTAGCTGTCCCCTTTCAAATTGGCTGTTGTTGGCTCCCTTCCCGCTCAGTATTTGGGGAGAGGACCAGGGCCTATATATTTGGGGCCCACGACAAGGCGAGGGGAACCTCGCGAGGTTCCCGTGACGTAAGCCATGACGACCAAGGCCAGTCGGGCGCCAGGCGGGCGCCAGCGAGCACAATGTCCTCATTTCCTCTTTGGTACTAAAGGGGCAAGCACAGGCGAGGAGTCCTGAGGCATCAGGCAAAGGTTTCCATATCGGTGCAACGAGACCAAGACCAGAAGGACTGCAAGACAGAGGTCACTGTGGAGCCCAAGACGGTGTCACCACCAGAACCTTTGGCAGGCGAAGACCACCTTTAGTCAGGATAGCTTGTACTAGCTGTTCCCCTTCAAACTGGCCATTGTGGCATCCCTTCCCGCTCAATATTTGGGAAGAGGACCAGGGCCTCTATAAATAGGACTAGCCACCACAATAGGAGGCATCTCGAACTCATCTTGGATTAGACCATCCTCACCCGCACAAGTTCACCAAGCACAAGAACACCTCTCCTCGGGAGGCTGTTCTTCCCTTGTACTGTTCATCCTCAGCCCGAGAGGCAATCCACCACACCACACTAGAGTAGGGTATTACACCACAACGGTGGCCCGAACCAGTATAAACCTTGTGTCCCTTTGTTCTTTGGGTTCGTCAAGCTAGGTCGTGAGATCTTGATGCGAGCGAGCTAGAGGGGGGAGAGATCTTCGTGTGCACCCCAATGTTCGAACCTTAAGGGTTTTGCCGGAACCCGAAATCCGACAACCCCGAAGGGTTTTGGAATATTTGTGAATTTATAGGGTAAAGAGGGGGTGCGGGAGGCCACCGAGGTGGGCACAACCCACCTGGGCGCGCCTGGGCCCCTAGGCACGCCCTGGTGGGTTGTGCCCCCCTCGTGGCACCCCCCAAGGTGCTTCTCTGGCCCATCTTGGGTGTTCTGGTCCATAAAAAATCTCCAAGAAGCTTCGTGGTGTTTGGACTCTGTTTGATATTGATTTCCTGTGATGTAAAAAAACAAGCAAAAAACAACAATTGGCACTCGGCACTGGTTCAATAGGTTAGTCCCAAAAATGATATAAAGTTGCTATACAATGATTGTAAAACATCCAAGAATGATAATAAAACAGCATGAATACTTCATAAATTATAGATACGTTGGAGACGTATCAACATCCCCAAGCTTAATTCCTACTCGTCCTCAAGTAGGCAAATGATAAAATAAATAATTTATGAAGTGTGAATGTTAGAAAAGTGCACAAGTTTGAGCAATGACAATTTCAATCACTTTTCCTAGCATCATAATAGCAATTCTTTGTCATAAAATTTCTCCTGTTAAAGTAGCAACCAATTCACATGTTAAGGTTCAAACAATGAATTCTCTGGACCTCAACAACCTATGTTCTCAGTCACCAAGCAATTGCAACTCAACTTATTCAACAGAGTTTAAGTAAGAGCTCCATATACTCAACCATCATATAGTCTTCTATGATTGCTAACACTCACCGCATACACCTGAGCAAAACGTTTCAACTGGACACATAGAAAGATAGGGGCTTATTGTTTTGCCTCCCAACGTATTCACCTCAAGGGTGATGTCAACAATAATAACTCATGCTACCCATATTCAACTAGACATATGTTCCTAGATCTTTCTTCACCACATGATGCTTGCCAAAAGAGAAAAATAAAAAGGAATAGAGAGAAAAACGTTGACTGTTTGCATAAATGTAAATACTGAAAAGTAAAAGATAGGCCATTCGCAGAGGAAAACAGAGGTTGCCATGCACTTATTTGTTTGTATGCTCAACCCCTTAGTGCAAAAGAATGTCACGTTATATTGCCCCTTATGATAGCAACCTTCATTATGCAGTTTGTCGCTTTTATTCTTTGCCATCACAAGTTCGTACAACGCTCAATTTTCTCTTGCACTAAATGATCTAACACGTTTAGAAGCAATTTTTATGGCCTTATTGCACCGATGACAACTTACTTGAAGGATCTTATTCTATCCTTAGGTAGGTATGGTGGACTCTTGAAAATAAGATTTGGGTTTAAGGGTTTTGGATGCACAAGTAGTATCTCTAATTCGTGCGGAATTTTTGGCTAGTAAAGATGGGGGGCAAGCACCACATGTTGAAGGATCTATGACAATATAACTTCTATGTGAATATGAACAAACATAAATCACTTCGTTATCTTCCTTGTCCAACGTCAACAATTTTGGCATACAATATTTTGATGGGGCTCACAATCAGGAAAGATTTCCAGGATAGTGTATTTTCATGTGAAAGTTCTCTTCCTTATATTAATTATTCGTGAATTGCTTGTGTGACCAGAGTTCTGATTGTCAAGCCTCAAAAGATTTCACTTTCTACACCCAATGTGAAGCTACAACTAGGCATGATAAGATATCAACTTCATGACATTCAATTTATTCAACAATTTACTCATAGGATATGAGTGAAGCACAAGAGCAATTCCAAAGAAAAGAGCTTCATTCACGGGATGTGAATGCCGCTTACTTAGTCTCCTTGGAAACTATTTGAGGACTCTATTTTATTTAAAAACTTTCAGATCTAAGTATTTTATGAAACCAGCAATAAAAAAAAATGACATTCCAAGGATAGCACACATCATGTGAAGAAGCAAAAACTTAGGATTAACCGATAGTATCCGATAATTGTTGATGAAGAAAGGTGGGATGCCTACCGGGGCATCCCCAAGCTTACATGCTTGAGAATTCTTGAAATATTATCTTGGGATGCCTTGGGCATCCCCAAGCTTGTGCTTTTGTGTCTCCTTAATTCCTCTCATATCACGATTTCCCTAAATCTTAAAAACTTCATCCACACGAAACTCAACAAGAACTCGTGAGATAAGTTAGTATAAACAAATGCAAAAACTTTATTATTCTCTACTGTAGCAAATCACTAAATTTATTATTCAACATTGCATACTAAATGCCTCTGCATATTTAATACTCCTATCCTCAAATAAAATAATTAAACAAGCAAACATATGCAAACATAACAGCAATCTGCCAAAACAGTACAGTCTATAAAGAATGCAAGAGTATAGATACCTATTCAACTCCAAATATTATGAAATCCTACCACACTGTAGAAAATTCATCAGAGCTTATTATGCAAAATGTTCAACATTTTATCACATTCTGACTTTTCTAGGGAATTTTTGCAACAGCTGTAAACTTTCTGTTTTCAAACAACAACATGTATACTTGCAAAATAAGCATGGCAAAGGCTATCATTGCCACTTATATAGAAATAAAAGATGCACAAAATTATTATAAATAACAGCAAGCACATCCTAATAAAATAAATTTACGCTCCAAGCAGAACACAAATCATGTGACGAATGAAAACATAGCTCCAAGTGAGGTTACCGATAATGTTGGAGACAAAAGAGGGGATGCCTTCCGGGGCATCCCCAAGCTTAGTTGCTTGGATCTTCCTTGAATATTACCTTGGGGTGCGTTGGGAATCCCCAAGCTTAGGGTCTTGTCACTCCTTATTCTCCTCATATCAATATCTCACCCAAAACTTGAAAATGTCAATCACACAAAACTTAATAGAACTTTGTGAGATAGGTTAGTATGATAAAGAGCAAACCATTTCACTTGGTACTGTCAAAGACAAGATTAATAATTGTTTCCAAACAATTCCTACTGTAAATATCATTTCCACAATTTATATTGAGCAATATAAGCCATAGAAACTAGGAAACAAGCAAACTATGCATTGAAAACAGAATCTGTCAAAAACAGAACAGTCTGTATTAATCTGTACTCATACCATACTTATGCTACTCCAAAAATTATGAACAAATTAGAAACACGTGAGCAATTTGTATATTAAACTTCTGCAAAAAGAATCAACTCAAAATCACTCTTCTGTTAAAAATAAGAATTATTTTTGTGAGCGCAAAAGTTTCTGTTTTTCAGCAAGATCAAATCAACTATCACCCAACATGATCCCAAAGGCTTTACTTGGCACTTTATTGAAACAAAAGCAATAAAACATGATTACTACAGTAGCCTAATCATGTGAACACACAAAAACATTAAGTAAAATTGTTGGGTTGTCTCCCAACAAGCGCTTTTCTTTAATGGCTTTTAGCTAGGCATGATGATTTCCATGATGCTCGCATAAAAGATAAGAATTGAAACATAAAGAGAGCATCATGAAGCACATGGCAAGCACATTTAAGTATAACCCACTTCCTATGCATAGGGATATTGTTAGCCAACAACTTATGGGAACAAGAATCAACTAGCATAGGAAGGTAAAACAAGCACAACTTCATGATTTTCAACACATAGAGAGGAAACTTGATATTATTGCAATACCTACAAGCATATGTTCCTCCCTCATAATAATTTTCAGTGGCGTAATGAACAAATTCATCAATATAACTATCACATAAAGCATTCTTTTCATGATCCATAAGCATGGAAATTTTATTACTCTCCACGTAAGCAAATTTATTCTCATGAATAGTAGTGGGAGAAAACTCAACAAAATAGCTATTGTGGGATTGAAAATTAAAATCATGATGACAAGTTTCATGGTTATCATTATTCTTTATAGCATACATGTCATCACCATAATCATCATAGATAGCAACTTTGTTGTCATAATCAATTGAAACCTCTTCCAAAATAGTGGATTCATCACTAAATAAAGTCATGAGGTCTCCAAATCCACTTTCATCAATATAATCATCATAAATAGGAGGCATGCTTTCATCATAATAAATTTTCTAATCAAAACATGGGGAACTAAAAATATCATCTTCATCAAACATAGCATCCCCAAGCTTATGGTTTTTCATATCATTAGCACCATGGATATTCAAAGAATTCACACTAACAACATTGCAATCATGCTCATCATTCAAATATTTTGTGCCAAACATTTTATTGACTTCTTCTTCTAACAATTGAGCACAATTTTCCGAACCATCATTTTCACGGAAGATATTATAAAGAGGATCAATAATATGATGCAACCTCAATTCCAGTTTTTATGTAATTTTCTTTTATAAACCAAACTAGTGATAAAATAAGAAAGTAAAAGATTCAATTGCAAGATCTAAAGATATACCTTCATGCACTCACCTCCCCGACAACAGCGCCAGAAAAGAGCTTAATGTCTACTACGCAACTTTATTCTTCTAGACACGTGTTGGGCCACCAAGCGCAGAGTTTTGTTGGACAGTAGCAATTTTCCCTCAAGTGGATGACCTAAGGTTTATCTATCTGTGAGAGGTGTAGGATGAAGATGGTCTGTCTCAAACGACCCTGCAACCAAATACAAGAAATCTCTTGTGTCCCCAACACACCCAATACAATAGCAAATTGTATAGGTGCACTAGTTCGGCGAAGAGATGATGATAAAAGTGTGATATTGATGGTAGAAATATATTTTTATAATCTGAATAAATAAAATAGTAAACAGGCACAAAAACGGTATTGCAATTCTTGAAAATGAGGCCTAGGGTCCGTACTTTCGCTAGTGCAATCTGTCAACAGTTCCAATATAATTGGATCATATAAGCATCCCTCAAAGTGCAACGAAGAATCACTCCAAAGTTCCTATCTAGCGGAGAACATAAGACGGAATTGATTGTAGGGTACGAAACCACCTCAAAGCTATTCTTTCCGATCAATCTATCATAGAGTTTGTACTAAAATAACCCCAAGCTGTTCTTTCCGATCGATCTAACCAAGAGTTCGTACTAGAATAACACCAAAGAAAATTCAGATTCATAATATTCAATCCAATACAAAGAACTTCAAAGAGTGCCCCAAGATATCTACCGGAAAAACAAAGACAAGAATGTGCATCAACCCCTATGCATAGATTACCCAATGTCACCTCACGAATCCGCGAATTGAGTGCCAAAATATATATCAAGTGAATCAATACGATACCCCATTGTCACCACGAGTATTCAATTGCAAGACACATATCAAGTGTTCTCGAATCCATAAAAGTATTCAATCCGATAACAACAAAATATCAAAGGGAAAAACTCAATTCATCACAAGAAGATAGAGAGGGGTGTCGGTGTCAAAACCAGACAGGGGGTCCCGAACTGTGCATCTAAGGTTGATGGTAACAGGAGCAGGGAACACGATGTTTACCAAGGTTCGGGCCCCTCTCTATGGAGGTAATACCCTACTTCCTGCTTGATTGATATTGATCAATATGAGTATTACAAGAGTTGATATACCACGAGATCGTAATGGCTAAAACCCTTGAAGTCTAGCCTGTACGATTATGATTGCCTCTACGGACTAAACCCTCCGGTTTATATAGACACCAGAGGGGACTAGGGTTGTACAAAGTCGGTTACAGAGAAAGGAATCTTCATATCCGGAACGCCAAGCTTGCCATCCACGCCAAGGTGAGTCCCATCCGGACACAGGTGAGAGTCTTCGGTCTTGTATCTTCATAGCCCATCAGTCCGGCTCACGTCACTTGGGCCGGACACCCGAGGACCCCTTAATCTAGGACACCCTCAGTAGCCCCCGAACCAGGCTTTCAATGACGATGTGTCCCGCGCGCAGATTGTCTTCGGCATTGCAAGGTGGGTTCCTCCTCCGATGACTTCAAAGAGCTGTATTCGGCCTTCCATTTAATGTCGTGCCCATCGGCTTCTGTGCATCCATGGCTTCAGCTTCCACATGTCAAGCGAATACGAGAGGTCAGGGTATTTTTTGCACATAACACCTCGGCCATGTAAGAAAGGCGTCTATTTAAAGAGATTGGATCTCAGATCCATTCCACACCAAGCGGAAAATCCTCAGAGCTTACTAGGAGAAACCACTCCAACATGGCTAGCGGTCCCAGTTCTTCCTCCCGCCCCCACGGCTCCGAAAAAGACGATTGGGAGAGATGTTCGGTATCCCACAAGTAGTTGATTAAGCTCCAAACACAGGGATTCCTCCTCCCCCCCCCCCCCGGCGGATCTGGTCCCTGTCCGAGCAGGATTGACCTCCTTCACAGGCGAAGTTCTGGCGGAAAATTTCCTCAATACAACTAGGGGGAACGGGTGTGCTTCGTACCCTACTTATTAAGAGGTGTTGGGTTTCCAATCCACCCTTTCCTCCAAGGACTCCGGGAGTATTACGGCCTCCAACTGCACAACCTTACGCCGGCCTCTGTCCTGCACATCGCGGATTTTGTTGCCCTTTGCGAGCTTTTCCTGGGCTATGAAGCCCACTTCGATTTGTGGAGGAAGCTATTTTCCTCGTGCCTCGCAACCAAGAGGGGTCGATATTTGAGGTGGGCGGCGCTGAAGCATGGCGCATAGCCAGGACTGGATACCTGTCCGGCACGCCGAAGAAGGCGCCCGAAGAATGGCCCTCATAATGGTTCTATATTGAGGACGTCACTCTCCCCGGCCCATTTCGAATGGGTCTTCCCAAATTTTCAAATGCTCCATTGAAAAAACACCACAGCTGGCGCCCTTGGAGCCTCGAGGAGATAGTGCAGAAGTCTGTCAATTGATGGCCAAGATAAAGATACTTGCCCAGTCCATACTATCAATAATTGAGGTAATGGTGACTTCCATAGTGCGGGGGGTCCAGCCACTCCAATACAGAGGGCTTCCACTACAAAAAAAAGACACATCCGTGACATTTTGGGACGAACGAAATTTTTTTCTGTCATACATATGACACTTCTATGACAATAATTGTGACAAAACCCGGTTGGCTCCTACTTCCATGACAAAAAATCATTACAGAAAATGGGCTTTTTGTCCTGGGTGGGCCGGAGATGCAGCTGCATGACATTATTTGGGCCGTCCATGACGGAAAAAACCGTGGTAGAAGCGAGGGGGAGGAAAATTTCGGGGAGTTCCCGGTTATGGTGGGAGGTCGAGGGCCGAGCGATGCGTGTTTCTCTCGTGACACGTATCTTGGCGTGTGTGGGCGTTAGCTCTAATCAACCCGAAGCGAGGCGTTGGGCTCTAATCGAGCCCGAGCGATTACTGCGCAGAGCTACGCGTTATGAATCTGCGATCGATCGATGGCTGTTAATCGAACCCGATCGAAGCGATTCTTCGCTCTCGCTGCTAATCAAGCCGATCGATGCTGCCTCTGGATGAGCAGTGGCGTTGTGGGGGGGTTGGATGAGCAGTGGCGGTGGCGTTGCCTCTGGATGAATAGGACCCGTGGTGTGGCGGAGGCTGGATGAACAGAGCGGTGGAGGGTGCCCGTGGAGGGTGGTTGAATAGGACCCGTGGTGTGGAGGGCTGGATGAGCAGAGGCGGTGGAGGGTGGTTGAGCAAGAGCGGTGGAGTAGCGCGGTGGAGGCTGGATGAACAGGAGCCCGTGGAGGCTGGAGGAGGTCGACGGTGGAGATGAACAATATCCCATGGAGTCCTGTTTTGCGGTACGCCACACCCCTCCCGATGAACAGGAGCCCGTGGAGGCTGGAGGAGGTCGACGGTGGAGATGAACAATATCCCATGGAGTCCTGTTTTGCGGTACGCCACACCCCTCCCGATGAACAGGACCCCCGTTTCGACCGTAGCACTCCAACACAAGTCCGTTTCGTCCGTTTTGCGGTACGCCACACACCTCCCAATCAACAGGACCCCCGTTTCGACCGTAGGAGGTCCGTTTCATCCGTTTTGCGGTACGCCACACCCCTCCCGATCAACAGGACCCCCGTTTCGACCGTAGGAGGTCCGTTTCCTCTGTTTTACGGTACGCCAGACCCCTCCCGATCAACAGGACCCCGTTCCGAACTTAGGAGGTCAATTTCCTCCGTTGTGCGGTACGCCAGGCCTCGTTTCCATCGCCTGTTCCGTCCAAGCCCTCCCGATGAACACGACGACGCATTCCTTTCTGACCTATCCGATTGGCTCCCATGCGTTTCGTTGCCTCCCGATGAACACGACGCATTCCGTTGCCTCCCCATGAACACGACGCATTCCGTTGCCTCCCCATGAACACGACGATGACGATGTTTCTCCGTTCTGACCCAGCCATGTACACGAGCCCTCGCCGTACGTATGCGCGAGTAGGCGTTCGAGACCCCGCCTGTATGTACACATACGTGGCCGTATTTTATTTCTTGCACACTGGCCGTTGTACATACGTGTACATGCTACATGCGCGCCTCTACTACGACACGTGCGCGCCTCTACATCGACCAGTATGTACGTACACATTCGCGACCAGAATGACAACGCTACGCACGCTTCGACCAGGTGGGTCCCGACTGTCAGGCACTTCCTTGCGTGCGAAAATGTAGCTGGTGGGTCCCAGCAGTCAGAGGGGCGAATCTTTTTTTCCCGGACGCACTTCCTTTGTGTGCGAAGATGTAGCTGGTGGGTCCCAGTAGTCAGGGGGTGAATCTTTTTTTTTGCCCAGACGCACTTCCTTGCGTGCGAAGATGTAGCTGGTGGGTCCCAGCAGTCAGGGGGCGAATCATTTTTTTTGCCCGGATGCACTTCCTTGCGTGCGAAGATGTAGCTGGTGGGTCCCAGCAGTCAGGGGGGCGAATCATTTTGTTTTTTTGCCCAGACGCACTTCCTTGCGTGCAAAGGTGTGGCTGGTGGGTCCCAGCAGTCAGGGGGGAAACTTTTCTTCACGAAATACGGTGGCCCGTCCGGTGGGTCCCATTGTCGTGGAGGAATAATTATTTTGCGCGTAATAAGGGCGCACTTCCTTGCTGCGTCCATGGACCCAATGTCCCTCTCCATGTACGATCCACGTCCGATGGAAGCCGTTCCTTGACCACGTTGACCACGCCGCGCCGAGAGCACCAGGGCGGTGGACGACGGCGAGGCCTAGGAAGGAGACGACGCGGAGCCGTGGAAGACGCGGCAATGGTTGCCCACGCGTAGAGGAGTACTAGGGTTCACTGGTTCGCTGTGCTGTGATCCTGCCGTCGCTGCAGAATAACAGGGGGTGTGGGTGAGTAGAGGGATGGCCTGGCCAGCGGTGGGAGTAGTAGGGGGCGGTGAGGCCTCCGCCGCATCGCAGTCGGTCACGGGAGGCAGGAGCACGAGGAACGACCGGCGCTGGTTTGGGCCGCTGGAGCAAGAAGACCAGAGGTTGAAGAAGCACTACGGCCGTTTGATGGACATCGTACGGTCACTGGAGCTAGAATCGTGCATATTGACTAAGTTGACAAAGCCCTCCGTCCCCATCAACTTAGTAGGCCCACAAGTCAGCCTGCCACCATACTGGGTCCCAGCTAACAGGGGGAGTATTCATTTTTTTGTGCATAATAAGGAGGCACTTCCTTGCTTGCGAAGATATAGCTGGTGGGTCCGAGCTGTCAGAGCCGGCCGCGGGGAGGAGGGAGCAGGCAGTCCCGCCGGCGCTTGTTTGAGCGGCTGGAGCAGGAAGAGCAGAGATTGAAGAAGACGATGGCGTTGGATGGCCATCCAACGATCCTTGCTTGTCGTCAACCTTTTTAGGAAAGCCTCAAATCTGGGAAAACAAAGATACAACCCATCTGCCATTATTTCTAATAATTTACAGACCATTTGCTAATTCTTACGGTTTTTCGGAGCCCATATTCTTTTTGTTAGCATTACAGCCCATATTGTGGCCACGGTTAAAAAATTATATGAAATTTTGCATATTTCGGTGCAGTCCGAACTGTTTTTAATCCCGAAATTTTGACTCACATTCAAACTGATTTTAAAAATAAATGTATATCAATATAAAATCCAACAAATTCTCCACGCATAACAATTAATGTAATTTAAATCTCGGAATGAAAAAAAAGATATTTGAAACTAATTGCCGGTTTGATGTGTTTTAAAAATGTACAGCCCATTTCTCATTACTGATGGGCCATTTTCTCGGCCAGCCGAATGAAAGTTCTCCTCGTCTTGAAAGATTTGCAACCCAACAGGCCTGACAAAGCGACTTACTTGGCAAATCACAAAAAAACTGGGCTGTGGCCGTGGACCCAGTGTCAGCCTCTCCACGTCTGATCTTGTTCGATGGAATGTCGTTGACCACGCCACGCCGAGAGCACCAAGGCGGTGGACGACGGCGAGGCCTAGGAAGGGACGACGCGGAGCCGGGAAAACGCGACAATGGATGCCCACGGAGAGGAGTACGAGGTTCACCGTTGGCTGCGGTGTGAGGCTGCCGCCGCCGCAGGGCCTGCTAGTGGTGGGAGTAGTAGGGGCGATGAGGCCTCAACGGTAGCACAGCCGGCCACTGGAGGCAGGAGCAGGCGGTCTCCCCGGCGCTGGTTTGGGCGGCTTGTGCAAGAAGAGCAGCGATTGAAGAAGCAGCAAGACCGTTTGACTCAAATCCAACGGTTACTGCTGCTAGAATCGTTTGTTGACTAAGTTGACAAGCCCTGCATACGCGTCAACGTAGTAGGCCCACAGGTGAGCCTCCCAACCGGTGCGCCCCAGATGTCAGTGGGAGGAATCATTTTTTTCACGTAATAAGGAGGCAGTTGATTGCGTGCGGCCAGGCCAGAGGAGGGAGTAGGGTGGGCGGGGAAGCTGCGAGGCATCACAAATGGGCCACAAGAGGAGGGAGCAGCAGTCCACCGGTTGCTAGTTTAGGCGGCCGGAGCAGGAAGATCAGAGATTGAAGAAGCACGTCGGCCGTTGGATGGACATCCAACAGTCACTGCTGCTAGAATCGTGTGTTCACTGACAAAGCCTTGCGTAAACAAGTCAGCCTCAAAATCTGTGGCGTGTATAGCCCATTTGCTATTATTTGTATAATTTTTACTCATTTTCTGCCGTCAAAAATTTTACTAAATATGTGGGAAATTTTGAAAATTCGCAAATTTTTGCTGGGGAACGAAATATTCTTTATCCAAAAATTAATAGCCATACTAAAACAAATTTAAAAATAAATTAGTACTATGTCATGTTAAGTCCAATGAAATATGTATAAGATATCAGTGAAGAGCAAAAACAAAAAAAAGACTAATATCCCATTTGCTATGAATTTTTAGGAATTTTCAACCCCTTTTGATATTACTTTTAACAGACATTGACTATACTCTTTGGCCAAGACGGAATGCATCCCTCCTCGTCTTGAAAGATTTGCAGCCCAGTAATTCGGAGAAAACAAATAGGCCTAGCTTGGGTATTCTTCAAAGAGAAATACTAGGCTACCTATTTTCCCAAAGAACTGGTGCATGAGCATTTAGCTTTATTTATTTATTTACTTATTTATGTTTAGGGGACCATGAGCATGTACTTGGGCCGGATTCATGTGAGAGCCTCCCGTCTAGTTAATTATGGGCTTCTCTATTGGGCCTTCATCAGTGGGCTGCATGTTATCAACAAGTGCAAATGTGTTCCGTACGAAAAATAGTATGAGCTACGTACGGTACGGGGCTCTAAAGGATCGAACCGTGCAATGACTTCCAAAACATTGTGTTGTCGTTCTAACAACACATATATTCAACCAACAGACGAAATATACTACTGATTGTACATTGAAAACAGCAGCAGCAAAGAACCAGGGCTGGGGTGCAATGTATAGTAAGCAGGCTAGAAGAGTGAAGACGCAGCTCTCTCTTCCAAACCAAACATCAGCCATCATTACAAAAGGGCTACCAAAAAAGAAGAAGTGTATGCATCAAACTAAATAAACATCCTGCTACACCAAGTGTACGCATCTATCTAACTGGCTCAGTTAGATGTTACTATTTATTAAGCTGTGGAGATTGGCTGACGGCTTGAACCAGATGGGTGCCCGACGGGGGAAACTCCAGCCAGCAGGTCGAAGTATGATACTTGTGACCCTCTCTCCTACTTTGGGCTGTAGAGCGTGGCGGCACATATCAGGGTATGGTGCATGCAGAGACGCATGGTACGCTGTGTACACACAGTTTTGCCTGATGAACGAAACCGCGCTACCATCATGATCCTTGCCGTCGGTTATCTCCTGGTTAATCGGATAATTCAGTCCGACAAACAGAGAGCGTGTACCAAGGCTACTTACCAGCCTCCAGTCAAAAATTCCTGAAGGCCCAGAGAAGCTGGGATCCTGCTCAAAGACCTTGCAGTGACTGTGATTATATTCCGCAAAACAACACGTCCGGTACGTGCGAATGATCATCAATCTTTCGTGCGTCAGTTCGATGGAGCCAGAACCACCTGCAACGCCATGCCGCTTTTCTTTGAAAGGTTCGGGTTTAGGAAGGGTAGGGACACCGGCGCGACAACATCATATCAAGTTGGAGTCAAATAAAAAAGGGCTCTTGATTTAGTCAATCTTAAGAACAACATGTTATGAGCATGAATGTTTTTTCAGTAAATGTTGACAGTAATATAAGCAAGCCATCATGATATCATAGGAAAGTAACATACTACTGTAACAACCATTTGTAGCGATGACTGGAGTAGGCCAGCAATACGTCCAGCCATAGAAGGAGTCGACAGCGTAAATGAAGCCCTTGTGTTCAGTGGCATCACAGAACCATGGAGGATGTATGATCCTGCGATGGACGTGCAGATTTATCCACTTACCGCAGTGACCTATCAGATAGGCAAGATCGCGGTTGACGAACGCAATTAGCCTGAAGTCTTTATAATTCACAGATCTTGTGGGCACTTTTTAGATTACAACCTTAAGAAAATCAAACTTGGTATCATGTTGGCTACTTTAAGATTCCGAGTATTCTGTGCCGCGGTGCCAAAGCAGTGCGGTGTTAATCGAAGGAAGGGGGATCAATCGCCGGGTGTAGACCTCCACGAGCATCCAGCTGCCGCGACCGCCGACGAGCACCATCCAAGACGTGTTCATGCCGACCCAGTACATACCGTTAATGTAGCTGAGGCTGACGGGGACCAGATCGCGGTAAGGGGGTTGATGCTCGCCGCCCTACGATCGTTATGCTGCGTGACATGCCGTTTCTGATGATCAGGCGGCATCAGCAAGCAAGGAGCTGGCTTAAAAAGCTCCGGCCTGAGGGCTTTGAGTAAACGGTACAGCCCCGACGAGCATGCGGCGAGCGGCATGGTACTGAGATTGTCCACACGCGAAACAATGAGCTTGATTACCTCTATGGGGAGCGAATTCCAGCCACTCTTTCAGCGGACGCTGCTCGGTTCTGCCATTGTTGGTGCTTGGGTTTCGGACGATGGGGGGAGGCGCCTTAGCGGGGATGGAAGCTTGGACGAGATTATGTGCGGACAAAGATGGAGAAGCGAATATGTGCTGCGGGAAGTGGACAGGTGATGTTGACTACAGCACGCCGCTTGACTTACGAGACACATACCAGCAGCGTAGGGTCATGACTATGCTAGACAACTTGCTTGAGTAATCACAGTACTGGTACTCCCTACAGTACCTACTACAGTACTATGCCCTAATTTGCTTGAGTAGAGTAGTAGAGTAGGACTCTGCTCTACTACTAGCACCGGAGGAGTAGTATATTCTAATCTAAAATAGTTACAAACTTCAATGCCCGAGCGTGGAACGACTACGAACCGTGCTCAAAGACCGTGTCTACGTCATGTTTGGACTTATATGCAAAAAATAGCAAGATGCCCGTGCATTTCACGGCACACCATCATCACCAACTCATTTTTTTCTCTACTCCTACTCCTATAAAAGACTCAGTTGGTGATGATGGAGGCGAGGAGGCGTGTTCAGCCGGGCGTGCAGCGGACGGCGCAGCACTATTCGATTTTTTATAAAAAACAAAGAAGAGTAGTAGAGATAGAGACATAGGGAGGAGCACGAGGTTGTGGGAGATAAGGATGAATGAGGCAGGGCCTTATCTGTAAATGTGGAGAGAGGTGCGGGTATCTTTTGTAAAATTGTCATAGTTGGCTTTCTATCCGTCAGATATAGATCGGGCGGTCTATATTACAAGATGGCAGTCATACCATCATCACCAGCTCGGTTTTCTATAAGAGTAGATATATATAGATATAGATAGATAGAAACTAGGGAGTACTAGTAAGGACACCATCTACTGCTTCGTGTGCTACTCCTGCGCTCCATTCGGTGGCTGCAATGTCCCCTACAGCCACTCCCTCCTGCGCTCCATTCGGTGGTATTTGTTGAAATCTGGGGCGCTCTCGATCGCTGGCAGCCATGACTTCCCGACGACGACTTCCTACCCGACCTCGGCAACCTCTTCCTCAACGACATGGGTGACAACCTCAACGCCAACGGTGCTACTCCCGTTGCGCCGTATGTGTTTCTGTCCTTCCTGTTCGAAATCGTGGCAGAATTCATGTTTCTACTATGTATCCTACTACTATGCTAGTCCACATGATTAGTTTCATCTCTGTTATAGTCGTCATGATTTATTTTGTGCTTATTCGGATTAAATCTCGTAGTAACTTGCTCATATATTCAACTAGCGCAACGTCCCCTACAGCCACTCCTGTTTCATGGACGGCCTGGTCGATGCCTCCAAGGAGCCCATCGTCCACTGCTATCAGTGCCCGATGCCATTTTGTGGCTCGCCGGCGGACATGGTGCATCACCTCACGAATGCGTGCAGCGGTGACTGCTGGCCCTTGGCGGAGAACATCAAGTACGAGACGTGCTACCGGTTTACCATGCCGGAGTCGCTGGAGGATCACCGCCGCCTGCTAATCTCGGAGGAGGACGGCAGCGTCTTCCTCTTGATCGTGGGCACCGGCGAGGCCCGCGCAGGCCGCCGCCCCGTCTCTGTAATGCACGCAGGGGCGACACCACTGACGCTGACACTGACACGACGCAGATGTACGGGTGCATGGTCAGTGTTACTACCCCTCTGGGTCGCGTGGGCGGCGACACCGGCCTCATCGAACGGACTTGGACTCTGGGGAGTTGGGACTATCCCGCCAATGTAGACTTGAAAAACCCATGGCATCCTTTACCCGCTGACGCGGTACGGGGACTACAAGGAGGTTCACCTGGACATACGCATTATCAAGTGCACATAGAAAACATGTAGTGTGTGTGTGGGCACTTATGGCCCGTGTCTTTGCCGCTTTTGATTCTGTAAGCTTGTCGTTAAACTTGAGTGGCTTTCGCCGCAGTCCTTCCTTTGAACTGCTCCTCTCAGTGAGCTAATGTAAGACACTTTGGGTTTCATTTGATAATGGAACCGGGGAGGAGCCTCCCTATTCTTCTAAAAAATACGCATTATCAAGTTAAATGTTGATCATTAGTCTTCGCTCAATGTAATCCGCTGTCTAAGCATGTGGAGACTTCCATGCAGGATCTTGCTCTATTGGAGTATCACGCATGAATAAAAGTGTATCCTTTTATGGTATAGTATAGAATCTTCCATGTATGAATTTTTACTACAGTACTGGTGAAAGACTTACGATGAACCATTTCTTACATCTCCTCTACCCCCTTGCAAGTCATCCTGATTTAATCCCTCCGTCTAGGTGTATAAGGGCATGGTTAATATTACTTAATAGTATAGCCAACTGTTGACTATAAGAAAGTTCCATGTCATCTGTAGCCAACATGTGTAACAATCGATACTCAAAAACTAATTCTTAAAGATCATTTCTTGCAGAGCACAATAAGTGTTATTTCTTCACAAGTTTTGGATGCAGGTTGAACAGTTGAATGCTTTTGTTTGCAAAAGATACCTTTTTATCTATTTCACCCATATGTTTGTGAGCTCTAGAGATGAGATAATATCCGAAGAAACCTATCGATACCCGTTACACATGAGATGACCCCCACATCCTTTGTCAAAATAAACAACTCCCCGATCAATGCATTTCACTCTTCGGTGCAACGCACGGGCACCTTACTACTATAGATTAGTATGACCAAAAATTGAACTAACATTATATATAGTACGATAAATACTGATGCATGTCACCTAAAATTATATCATTCAAAACTATGTTCAAATACGAATCCAACGATATAGTTTTTGTTGACATGCACTAACATTTTGTCGATTAAATCTTGATCAAATTCAATGGGGACTAATAAACCACGACCGATGTAGTACAAGTGTAGAGGCGGCGCTACACGGAGTCTCACCTCTCACCCGCTCGTGGCGCGGCATAAAGCGTCATATCACAAAACCCAAGCACTCCCGAATAAGTGGCCTGGTAAAATAAGCGGACAAGCAACCATCACATCCCTCCGTCTCTTTTGCATTTCATCTCTCTGCATTTACTTTCTCCGGTTCATCTACTTTTCGATCCCTAGCTACTACTCCTAGGGCCAGTTCTTTTGGCGGCTTCCCAGCATTTCCCACAAGACTAGTCAAAGTGGAGAGTAACAATAAGGCGCCTCACTCATTTATTTGGGCTTCTAAACTACTACTCCGTCCTGGTTTATTCCTCACCATTGTAATTTGTGCTAAATTTTGACCAAAGATTTAACTGATAAAATGTTACTCCCTCCGTCTAGGTGTGTAAGTCATCTTACGAAAACCAAATAATCCCAAAACACTTAGGCGCGGTGCATTAACTTTTACCTCGTTTTTTGTTTCTTTACATATCAACCAATAAGAGATAAAGAGTGTGCATGCTTTTAATGACTTGAGATATCAAACACGACATGAAGTGGTTAGTTCATTGCATGCAATACTATTAATTAGCAAATAAACATTAACGTTTCTCGTTTTCGCCTCCTCCTTGGTCATGGTGCACAGCCTAAGATGACTTACTCACCTAGACAGATGGAGTAGTGCATGTGACATGCACTAACATTTCATTAGTTAAATTAATGATCAAAACTTGACATAGATTACAATGGGGACCAATAAACAAGGACGGAGGTAGTAGTTATGGGATTACTAATCTAGAAGCCTAAAAGAACTAGCCCCTGGTACTCCTACTAGTAGTAGTACTCAAGTTGGAATTCCAATTGCACGGCAAACTTGTTAGGCAAAAAAATTTGATACAGGGTGTAGGAAGCGGTTTGGGAATTTGCATGCCTTTCCAACCAGTGAGATACTCCGTACAAAGTACGACAGAGAAATAACCACAGAGAAGGAAGCTAAAACTAAACAATCAAACAAGCATTTTTGCATTTGTTTTGCATTGAATCGTTTCACAAGCTTGACTAGTGCTATTTTTCTACTTTTACAAAAACCGCATCGTAATGTTAAAACGTGCATTTGCACGTACATAAGTAATAGTAGTACTCCCTCCGTCTAGGTGTATAAGTCTTCCCTCCTTCTTGGTCACGGTGCACAACCAAAGATGACTTACTGACCTGGACGGAGGGAGTAGCACAGTCTGCAAGCATATATCGAGAGAGACGTGTAGGGCGATAGTATATAGTAAAGTTTGTGCTATATGCACGTACTTGCAAAATGTGTACGAATACACAAGGTTTCCAAACTTTCCCTTTTACATACTTAATTAAGGACGCTAATAATTCTTGAATGTTTGGGATTTATCATTTGCGTCCCAAAACTAATGAGATCGCCTTATGAAACAAAAATTATACTCCTCCTAAAAGCCACGACGCTCGCAGGAGCGCTTGCGGCGCTCCACGAGTACCCTGGTGCGCGGCCGTTTCCCAGCGCGCCGACACAATGCCTCTTCCTCAGCCTCGTGACTCGCGAGGTGCTGATTGGCGCCTTGCCGGCGGGCGAGCGCGATCTCACCGGTGTGGTGATCCGGCGCCAACAGGTACTCCGCCTCGCTAGAAGCGTGCACCTGGTCCACGTACCGCCAAGCGTAGATCAGGCGCTTGGGCCCGACTACACTCAAGGCGTCGGCACGGGCATCCTCCGCCACCCTCACGGCCCTCGCACGAGCCTTCTAGCAAAGAGCCAATTGCCTGACTCTCTCGGACGCGACATAGGCCTCCCAGGCAGCTTGTTCCATGGTGCGCTTCTCTTCCTCGGCCTTCTTCTCCGCCTCTATTTTCACGCGCTCTGCTAGAGGCAAAGCCTCCCACAAGGCGACATCCGTTTCTTTCCAAAGCTGCTCAAGGCTGGGGGGGCTCGGCGGGCGGCGGCGTTCTCCTCCTAGCGAGGAGCCGACGCGTCCTCCGACGCGTGTGCTGGCGAGATTGGGAACGCCGACGCGTCCACCTCGACGCGTCGCGGCGAGGAGCGGAACGCCGACGCGCTCTCCTCGACTAGTGGCGGCGAGGAATGGAACGGCGGCGCGTCGCTTCGCGGCGAGGAGTGGAACACCGACGCGTCCTCCTCGACTAGTGGCGGCGAGGAACGGAACAGCGACGCGTCGCCTAGCAGCGTGGAGCGAAACACCGACGCGTCCTCCTCGACTAGTGGCGGCGAGGAACGGAATGACGACGCGTGACCGTCCGTGCGATGCAGCGAGGGGCTTCTAGGGCTTGGGAGGGGCGATGCAATGGTGGTCGACGTGAGAGGGAGGGGGAGGAGATAGCGATGAACGTGAACGCGAGGGGGAGGAGATAGCGATGTCGTGGGAGGCGCAGTATTTATAGCGAGCAATGGCACGCCTATGTAAGATATGGACTGAGCTGCACTGACTTAACTGCAGGTCTAGTTGCGTCACTGACATGTGGGCTGAACCCCTGTTGGGCCCATATGTCAGTGACCCAATGCACCTGCAGTTAAGTAACAGCTATGTGGGCATATTTGTTGGATTGAATTACGGGGGAGCGAAGGGGTTGAAATATTGCTGGTCACAACGGATTGGACGAGCGTGGTGGGAGGAGAGTCATGCATGCAGATTTTTTCACACGGGGTGGAGTGGTGGGACCACCGGAGGGAGAAGGAGAGTTTGGCAGGCATATTGTTTCCACACATGGAGAGGAAAAGATTTGGAGACGAACGGGCTTCCTGGAGGTATGGGGAACGGTGCATAATAAGTCATCTTGCATGCCGGGCTAGGTATAGTCTCAAGTCATTAAAAACATACACGCCCCACACATGTTCATATTTCAAGGTGCACTAAATTATTGCATGCGATGATTAAGGCTGGCCATAATGGTGGTATCTTAGATGGTATCATGCACACGGGAATACTAGCAAACATACTGATGTGGCAAAGAATTAAAGAAGAGAGGGGGGTTAGAGTAACTAGTGTTCATGCATGCATTGGTAAACACATTTTTTTGTGAAGAACGACAGCACTAGTTGAGTACTTTTGCAAACTTCAAAAACTATTCCACCACCTCTACTATCTTGCTAAGAGTAGGTGAATTTTTTGAATCGAGCCCTTTAAACTAGAAGGGAGGTAGTGGTACTCTAATAGCTAACCTTGTTGTGATGACAAGATAGGACATGGCACGCACCTGGACGGAAGAACTAGTATGCATTGTGCATTTAAGTTTTGTCTGAAGTCAATGTACCTCTACTTTCAGCAGACTTATAGAAAAATGTATCAACATTCACAATGTCAAATCAATATTTTTACACTCATTATAAAACGTAGTTCTTATACCCATTATAATCAGTATTGTAGATATTGATATTTTTAGTATAAATTTGGTCGTGGGATTTAATTGATGCCTGTCAAAGCACGGACGAAGCGGAGCTTAGGGCTTGCATTGCCGGTCTCTACATAGGTACTTCTCTTCATAATCCTGTAATTTTAGTGACTGATTGCGCTTTTGTGGTAGCGTCTCTTGCATCGGGGGACTATGACTGGTCTGCTATGCGTGACCTGAAGATGAAAGTGTTGAGCATCTCGAAGTTGATAAACAATCTTCAATTGTCAAAGATTAGCCGTTCGGGCAATAAGGTGGCACTCTTCATCACTAAGTATAGCTCTGACAATAGATTAGATGGTATTCTTGTAAATAACATACCGCCCTGTGTGGTGAATATTGTATCGAATGAGTGTACTGGTGTGGCTGGTTAATTAATATAAGGTGGTGTGCAAAAAAAGTATAAATTTGGTCAAACACTTTGCAAACGGTTGACGGGAGTAAAATGGACCAGAGGGAGTATCATGCATGCGGAGTAGGCAAAAACATTTGCTCATTTATAGCCGGTCGAAGTCTCAAAGGGCGCGACCGCGCGAGGGAGGCGAAGGTCGTGGGAGCCGCGCGGTTGATGGAATTAAGTGAAGTTACATCCACGCGCCGGCATGGCTTGCGAACAGGCAGAAGCTATACCGTCGGGCCTACGATATGGGTCTAGTAGACATGACATCTAGTGGGTCCCGCATAGTTCTCGAGAACTCTTTGGGGGCTTGCAGCCGTTTATCCACCAGGCAAGCCATCAACCACACACAGTTCGCACGCCCTACTCGTCCCCGTCTTCTACCTTATAACAGTTCGCTCCCAGTCGTCCCGTCCTTTCACATTAGTTCGCTCCCAGTTTTTGCGGGGTACTACAGTTCAACTTCTCCTAACCCTCCTCCAAAATCCATGGCCTCCCAAATCGCCATGGTCGCCGCTGAGTACCAGGTTAGAGCCATCACCGGCGATCAGTTCATAGTCATCTACACTCGTGGATCAGCAACGGTGAAAGCATGGCTTGCTCGCTTCCTACGCATGTTCAACACTTCAAAGGATGAGTGGGTCGCTGGGCTAGATGTTGAGTACACCACAGTCCTGGGACGAGAGAAGGATCTAAAGGACGAAGAGAGGAAGAAGCCCGCCGTGATCCAAGTTTGCATACATAAGGTTTGCTTGGTCTACCACATATGCTATGCCGACATTGAGTGCCAGGATTTTAAGAACTTCTTGAAGGACAAAAGAGTGAAATTTGTTACTGTAGGCTTTAAGAACGACAGGGATGTCCTGCGTCGGATAGGTCTCGTTGTAGGCCAGCCCTTCGATCTCCAGAAGGCAAGCCTAGTGTCCTCCTCTCAACCTTCAATGCTGACCCTGCAGCAGCCATGATTGATCCTTTGTACGCTAAACTGAAGAAACCTCATCATGAGTTTCATCGTGCATGGGAGTCCAGGACATTAGATGAAGATCACATCCTGTACGCAGCAATGGATGCCTACCTTTGTTTAAATATCTACAAGGGTTGGATGAAGAAGCAGATCCCAGTGTCCGGTTCAAGCAAAGAAGCGTCGGCGAAGAGGAAGAGGAAGAGGGGCGAGGGCGAAGTCGAGGGCGTGGACTCGGACTCGAGTAGGTGGCGATGGCGTCGCTCATGCTGGTTCTCTCGCGGTGTCAAGCAGACTAGTTGCTTAGTTTATTTTCAAGGGTGTGTTGTCTTTGAGGCCCCAGCAGAACTATGTTTAGTATGTTCTTTCTCGTTATTTGAACTCTTTAGTACGTACAGTAGTACTAGTACTATGTCTTACTATTGTTCTTCTTGCAGTTGGTTGTCAGGACCCCGATTCCAAGTCACATCGACGTAGCTGGTAACACCTCATATCACTTTGCGGCCTCACGCACGGTATTCCCACGGGTGTCGCCTTACCATGGCCGGGACCGTTTAGCGCTTTTGGCTCACGTATATGATAGTGTCGCTAGCATCCACATGACAAAGAACCGGGCCGACATGGCTAGTCGTGAACCCAAAGCGGCACTAACCTATGGGGACAGGCATACATGAATCACATCGAGCATGTCGGTCATCAACGTATGTATTCGGGCTGTAGCACTGGCTAACAGACTCCGGTATCCCGGCTGTAGCAGCTAGGCAGGACTCGAATAACACCGCGTGACATTTCCCGAAGGACAGACATAAGGAACGAAATGAATCACATGCCGGCCATCAAGCGTCCAAGCAGTAGTCTTGGGCTAGCGAGGACTCCGGTGAACCGGGCTGTAGCGGACTACTATCGCTCGAAGCACGAGACTACATTTCCCCATATGAGAGGCTGCCAAGGATAAACAACTAGTTTGTCGGATCCCACTCATACCAAGCATTTCAATCATACACATAATATGCCCGATATGAGTAAATACAACAAGGCATCACAACAAAACTCTACAACTCAAGTACTTTATTTAAAAGGCTCCGAGGAGCCATACATAACATAGTCATTCAGGTAGGGGTCACATGACCCAACACTCAAATCATACAATCATACAAGCACATGCGGAAGCAAACTATGTCCGAGTACGGACTCTAGAAAGAAAGAAAGCTTGTTGGAGCCTTTCTATCTACAATGGCCCTTCACAAGTCTTAGATCGCCACAGGTGGCTAGTTCACTCGTCAAGTCAACATCTACATAGAATCCGTCGGAGGGTAGTATAGTCCTCTGAAAAATATTGATTAAGCAAACATGAGTACAAAAGTACTCAGCAAGTCTTACCACGAATCCTATCATACATGCACATTCTCAAGGAAGGAAGTGGAGTTATTTGCAGCAAGCCAGCTTTGACTCTTGGCTAAGCTATCCTACGTGACACACTTTGTAAGCATTTTGTCGTAGACGAGTCCACTAATCACCATCACAATACTCCACCGTGGATCCTCTCTCGTCATCCCCGAGAGGGCCATCCACGATACTCACACTTATCTTGAGGCTTTTAGTAGTATCCATTTACTTGTCTATGAACTGATATAGGTAACCCGAAGTCCTTCTCCGTGGACACGGCTATTCAATAGATCATATTTAACCTGCAGGGTATACTTCTTCACACGCTCTCACCACTTATAAATCGTTTACACGACATGTACTCAACAACCTTCAGCGGAAGCCCAGCGTGGGTGTCGGCCACGGCCTACCTAAACACTCAAGTCCCTAGTCCAGGTTTATCGCCTATTCGGGTTCCATCCATGAGAGTCCGCCGAGGTTTCCCATACAGCCCGAGCGATGTGTGCGGGGTTCCCGAGATACCAAGCGGGCACTCGGTACACGACCCACGGTGCCTACCGCAACACAACCCACCCCTAAGGTCAGCGTTATGTGCGGCCCCGACATGCTACAAACACGAAACTACTTGCAACTCCGGACTAAGAACAAGGGTGGTTAAGAAGCGAGAGGGTCCATTGGTTTCGGGCCCAATGCGTGGTAGTAGCTAGTTCATGGATCACAAACACAGATCTCAGTTCTTAAGTTCGGCCTCAATGAAACAACCCACCATGTACTCCTACATGGCCTCTCATCGATACCTTTACCAAATCGTGTTCAACACTTTCACTCTCGAACCAACACAACCTTTCACTCCAGTTCATCATCCCGATGAGCCAGACTGACACAACTCTAAGCATAGCAAGCATAGCATGGTAGGAATCACAAACATGGCTCAATCAACTCCTACACATACTAGTGGGTTTCATCTAATTCTTGTGGCAATGACAGTCATGCAAAGGAAGTGGGTTCAACTACCGCAGCACACAACAGTTGAATCGCGTTGTCTTAATGCAGAAACGAGAGCGAAGCGAGAACATGGGTTTGTATCGGAATGATCAATGAATTGCTTGCCCGATGGGCGGGGGTAGAGAACTGCCCTTGGATGGGTAGTCGAGGTTATCTTGAAGCGAGAACCTATCATGAAAACACACGGAATAAACACACAAGACAATATGCAACAATATGATGCATGCTATGACATGGCAATATGGATGTGTGTTGGCCTAATGCAAGTTGAAAGAACAGGGGATGAACTCATTTGAATCAAGGATTCAAATGATAGCTCATTTGAGTTAGACCTAGTGGTGCAATTCCTTATTCTGGTTATTCAGCATAGTTAACTTGTTTTAACATGCATGAAACCTGTACCAATGGATAGAGTGTATTTTTCTGATAATTTTTCATATATAAATCTTTGCATTTGGAGTTATAGATAAAAAGTTATAAGCATTTGAAATTTGAATTATATTCTGGAATTTACTATATCAAAATAAATCCAGAATTTGAATTAATGCGTCAGCATGAGGTCAGCGTGACGTCAGGGGTCAACGGGGTCAACCAAGTCAAACTGACAGTGGGACCCGCATGTCAGGGTTAGTTTAACTAATTAACTTAATTAGAACTAATCCTAATTAGTTAGCCCGGGGGGGGGGGTCCACCTGTCATAGACTCGAAAGCGATCAGCAGGGCCCACATCGAGGTCGGTGGTCAACTTCGCGGCGTCTAGCCTTGGCCGAGGCCGAACCTTGGCGGAGCAGAGTGCTTTTGCACTTTCCGGCCACCAAATGGGGCGCGGAAGACACCTACGTGGAGCTGGAGACGATCCGCGGTGTTTGGTGGGGTTAGTTGGAGTCTGGGTGGCCGGAGTTGGCACCGGCGACGAGTCGGGCGGCGGCCGGGGCTCGGGTGATGTCGAACTAGTTGCTAGGGGGCAAGGTGAGGCGGGTGGAGTGCATAGTTAGGCCCAGCGCAACTCGGTGAGTGCGATGGACAGGGTGGCGTGGCCGTTGGGTGGCCGGAGCCTCGTCGGCGACGAGCTCCGTGGCGGTGGGTTCGGGCGATCGCGGTTGGGTTGTTGTGGTGCACGAGGAAGAGAATGGAGAGGATTGGGAGGTAGCCAGGCTCACAGTGATCTCGTAGAGAGCCTCGTCGGGGTCGGGGACGGTCGATCGGCGGCGGCGGCGAAGGGGATCTCGGCGGTGGCGGAGCAGGCGGGTCGGCGCGATAGCCGAGGCGAAACAAGAGCTCGGGGCTCGGCTTGTTCGGCGAAGTCGGCGACGGCGAGGCGACAGACAAGGTCTCGTGGCGGGGACGACGCGGTGGCTACGGCTCTGACGGAGGAGCGGCGACGGTGGCGTCGGCCATGGCGAGGGGAGCGAGAGAGAGGAGGCGGGGAGAATGGGGTGTCACTGGGGTCGGGCGGCGACGCGGAGGTCGTCGAGGCGGCGGCGAGCGAGGGGTGAAGCGGGCGGCGCCAGCTGCGTGGCGCGCCTGCGCTTCGCCGGCAGGGCACCGGCTGCTGCTGCCGAGCCAAGCAGCTCGGCTGGCGCCAGCTTGCTGGGCTGGGCAGCAGGTGGGCAGGCGTGAGCGACAGTGAGGTTTTTCCTTTTTAAGCTTTTTCTATTTTCTCAGAACTTTGTTGGGGTTTTAAAAATACCAAAACTATTTTAAAAATTACCAAAATGCTCCTGGTCACTTGTTGGAATATTCCCAACATGAAACATTTTGGTTTGGCAATTTTTGAACATTTAAAATATTTTATATAATTGAAAATGCCCAAGTTCAAAACTTGTGGATTAACCCTAGAACCCTTAGATGACCTAGAAAATGTTCCACCTCCTTTGACATGGGTTCTGAACCCAAACAAAGAGGATGAGCATTTTGAAGGGCATTTCGGATTCATTGAAATAAATTTTAGTAAACCCTAGTTCTATTAAGGGGGTGTTCTGGGGTTTCCTGCCTTCCCCATTTCAAATTCAAATGAAATTTAAACGTGATGCACACCCTAATGCATGGTCTATCTGGGATGTGACATTGGTACTACTGCTCGTATCTTCATGTTCCTACTATACTTAATACGTTTGTACTAGTAGTATAATTTGGGTCAGTCGACTTGTGAAAGAAGTTCGACGGAGTGACGGAAGAAGACAGCAGAAGAGGTGGAAGAAGCCCTTCTAGCCATCCATGTTGCATCTAACGGCTCACATGAGTCGACTGACCCAAATTGCTCCTTCAGATTGCAAGATCCACGTGGCATTCAAGGTCTCAAAGGTAGATTCCACATCCGCACCCGGTTTGCGGGCTCAACGCGCACGCAGCCGGCTTCCGCCGCGATAGCCACCATGCGTGCCTCCTCCGCGCTGGCGGAGACGACAATGACACGCTAGTTCCTCCTCGCCGGCGTGCTGGAGCACGTGCTCGTCCTCCTATTCGTACACTGCGTGCATAGACGCGGCTCCACCAGCTGCTCGCGTGCTTGGCAGCGCAGCGGCATCGCGAGGAGGGACTGCAGACGACGTGAGCGGGCGAGCCTTCGGCTTCATGGCATAGGGATGGCGGCGACACGGCGGTGATGGGCGAGAAATTGTTGGCCGGAGCAGGCGGGCACCGGCATGCGCAACGGCGGCGGCGGCATATTGATGAGTGCACGTGTGGGAGCTTACTTTAGTTTTATATAAGGTTGGTCAAACTTAAAAGAAAACCGTACTAGTACACGTAAACATTAGACTTAGGCAACGCTTTTATTAGTTAGTACCACAACCACGATACGGAATCATGTGCAAGCACGTGAACCGTGGCCACGCGGTCGATCGAACGGTGCGTCACCATGTCGCGCTCGAAGGACATCCACCGAACCTTTTTGTGTGTGTGAAAACAATCCTCGAATATTACTCAACTTTTTTTCCTGGGAAAGTTCTTGACGCTGCAATATTTCCATATATTTGAATTTAGCTCCAGTTCGTGTTTATTTGGGTTTGGACGTTTTAGGTGCGCCCTAGTTTTTTAATACTGATTTTGTGTGTGTGGTGAGAGAGAGCGTGTGTATGTGTCCATATGTGTGTTGTGGCGGAAGGGCAATGTGCGAGCGGTGTGCGTGTGATCTGAGACATAGAGAGGTGTGAATGTGCAAATGATCATGCATGAGTGAGACATAGACAGATGCCGATACGTTGTGTGTACATGAGAGAACGGTCTTCTAGTTTACTTGTGTGTGTGTGTGTGAGAGAGAGAGAGATAGGGAGAGAGAGGAGCATCCGTAACACAACAACCATCTCTCTCGATTCGTCCGTCCCTCGCACGGTCGCATGCAACACATGCATCAACGCGCACATTATGACACCCTCACCCGGCCCCTGCCCACCTCAAGGCCCGCACAATCTCTTTGTGAATACCCATTTCTCTCCTTAGGTTTGTTTTCTCTCAATATCACATACACACACACACACACACACGCAGCACAACACACACACACACACACACACACACACACACACACACACCCCCGAGCACACAATTCATCGCCATCCAAGGTTATACGGCGACCACTCTCGCTGGTGCTTTTTTGCACCCCCAACATGCACAACACCTCAATCTTCAAAGAGGGCATCGAGAAGATCGAAGACGGCGACCACACCGCGCTAGAGAATGCGGGGTCATTTGGAAGCAGGGTGATGTGACGACGGCTGACTGATTCCTCCCCGACCCTCTCTCTCTCTCTTGCACAAAATTACCAATCCCTCTCTCCCCCACACAAAATTTTCAATCCCTCAACCCATGAGATCCTTCCCCTCTCATCCATGTTTTTCCATCTCTCTCATCAAACATGTTGTCTCTTCTCCTTCCACGTATACAGAATCCGGATGCACACGCATCTCAAGTATATTACATGTCTCCATCTTTCTCACAGACCTAACTTCTTCCTCTCTTATTCTCTCTCTATATCTCTCTCTCTCTCTCTGTCTTGTTAGGTTTGTCTCCTACTCTCTCGTCCACATACATACAATCTTTCCCGCCCTATCTGCTCCATCTTCAAAAGCTCTCTCTACACATTTCATTCACACATTGGGATATGTCAAAATGTTGCTTCTATAATGGCTGATGTAGAGTTATGGTTGTTTTTGTTGCATCCTACAAAGTAATAACTATGAAATGCATTTAGATTCTCATTTGACTGGGATTATGTGAGTTTGAGCATGTTGTGAAGTACTATAGACCTTGTATACCTGTTGGGATTCGACAATGATTGTAACTATTGAATTATATAGACCATTACGTTCGAAGTCAATAGCCTCACAATTTCAACAAATGATTAGTTCACTACAAACTAAGAAAACAAATGTGTACTCCCTCCATTTTTATTTAAGTCCGCGTATTAGCATTGGTCAAAGTCAAGTTTTGTAAACTCTCAGAAAGCTTATAACAAAAAATATTAACATATACAATAACAAATAAATACCATTAGATTCATTGTTTATATTTTTCTATAAACTTGGTCAAACTTTAGGAAGTTTGACTACGGTCAGACCTAATATGCAGAGTTTACTACTACTACTCGCTAGTTGCTTAGCCGAATCACTCAACACGCCACATGGGGAGTCCAGTGTCACAAAATATAGAGGTCTGTGGGAAAATCACCCGCGACCCTGATTCGAGCAGTGGGAAGTTACCATCATAGCCTGCGGAAAATCATCATTGGCTGGAGGAAACACGTGTCGGCTCATCGTTGGGATAGATGTCATCCACTCATTGGACAGAAGGCGCCTATGATACATCGACACGTGGCATGGCCCAACAGAGGCCCATTCCTCTGAAAAGGCCGGCCCATTTGACTTGGTCAAAAGGTGGCGGGCCGGCCCATGGAAAGCCTGTTAACGGCCTGTTCGCATATAGCCCATTTACAGCCCGCTAACCCATGGCCCGTTACGCCCTATCAGAATTAGGCCCAGTAGCGTCATCTGGGCCATCCACTATGATTCTAGCCCGTTTTCACTTCTGGCCCATGTATGGCCCATGACGTATTTCGGCCCATATGAGGCCCTATGTAACTATTGGCCTATTAACGGCCCGTGGTGAAACTGGCCCGTAATGAACAGTGTATCACTTTACACCCATTAACGGCCCGTGGTGAAGCTGGCCCGTAATGAACAGTGTATCACTTTATACCCATTAACGTCCCGTCATTCCGTTGGGCCGTTTCCAGCCCATGTTATCTTTCGGCCTTCTCAGAGCCTATTTATTCTGGGGCTCATTTCCAGCATTCATTTACTTACGACCCGTTACTGTCATTTTCTGCTTGTACCAAGTTCAGCCCGTGGTTACAGTCGGCCCGTTTGTGGTCCATTAATACGTTGGGCTGTTTTCATAGCATCGTCAAATACGGCCTATTAACGATGGCCCATTATGGTCAGCCCATGAACGGACGATTCCAACTCTAGCCCATTTACGGCCATAATGGGGCCTGTTATTGGCCCATGTTTGGCCAATTGATCATACGGCCCGTATAAGGCCCATTGATGATACGGAACATAGAAGGCCCATTGTTTCTATGGCCCGTAGAAGGCCTACTGTTTCTATGGCCCGTAGAAGGCCCACTGTTTCGACGGCCCGTAGGAGGCCTAGTGTCACTACGGTAAATATTAGCCCATGGTTATTGTGGCCTAGTTTTAAAAAATAGGTTATTGCAGCCACTAGCAAATCGCGGATAAAGAACTGCACTGACTACAAGCAAACAAATAAACCAGACAACAAGGAAACAAATAAGCAACCAACTTATGCTAGGCTATCATGGCTATTACACATACTACATCCACTGGGCATCAAAGTTCGCCACCAGTGCAAATATAGGGAACAAAACAGCATATAAATGCCGCAGCAAAACCAGTCCAGAACTGAAACCACTTTAGAAGAATTAAAGAAACAATATCCTGGGTACCCATAATGCTGGCAAGATGCTTAGCAAGCTTATTAACTTTCTCTTGTTTGACGCTTAAATCCTCCAGCGCTTGCTGTTGCACAAGAAAGTACGCATCTGAATTCTGCAGGGACTTCCTCAGTCCTTCGGTTTCTTGCGCAGCACAACTGACTGATGCCTTTCATCTTGTAGCTGAGACTGAATAAGCCGAAGTGATTAAGGCAGCGAGTTCGAAGAGCTTGTGCCAGCGGTACTGGCCAGTAACTCGAACACTACATCAACGCAGGACTGTGGGGTTTTCTCACTGTCTACAAGATCGTTTTTATCACCTTTCTTGGAGACCAACAGGGTTGTCTCACTATCTTGAACCTTATCTGCACTACTTTCTCTACCATTGCATAGTGGGGCGCTCTTCTCCAATATTCTGTTTGCATACTACAAGAGAAACAAGCAGACACATCACAGTTTTAGCTTGTAGTATACGAAACTCATTTTGGTAAACCGGTTTAGTAGTAAGGTGGATAGTATAACATCATGAAACAAACATATATCTATGTACTATGGTCACTGTATTATCCATATCATTCTATTTTATGTTCCCTAATCAAGATAGAGACACAGTTCAACTCATATATTTTTAAGACACAGCAGCATAGACAGAATATAAGTGTGAGAAACTACACAGCATTGGCAGCACTTGTAATGTGCATCACATGAGAACATAACTGTTTATACAACTTAAAATGAAATCAACATAGAGCAAGAAGTTAGAACAGCAATCCAGTTAAAGAAATAGGTTTAAAACATACATGTTGCGCCATTGGAGTTTCAATTGGATCCTTCAAATTCGAAAGTAGTTGGTATGAGTAAATACAGTGATGCAACAACAAAGGAGTATGGACCATAGCTATGGAATCTGACCTGAGAACAGTTGCTCTTCTGCTTTAAACGTGGAGTTTGGGTTAGCTGTGGTGGTCTTCGTGCTTTGGGCACTGCAGAGCTTTACAAACTGCTCATGTGGGGTACTGTGGTGGACATGGTGCTTTGTCAACTATAAGTGGCTTACTATCCACTTTGGGGTTGCGGTTAGATGGGTTGTAGCTGGTTCTCGCCCAACGTGTAAGTGTGCAATCTAGAAGAGTCTTGATTATGTGTGGTGGGGCTAGTTTGTGGGCCAGTACAACCATGGTTCTATCTGCATCGACGGGTAGCACTGTCTTTTGTGAAGAACGGGTTTTTGCTCCCTTAGATACTGCCATCATCCCCTCCAATTCAAAAGGCTGATAAACAAGAAAAGAAATTGAACGTACATACATTGTATGATAGACAGTTGTGGTAATTCACATATATGTTGTCTAACCAAACAGGACAGCATGACACAATTTCACATATATGATGCCTAACTAAACAGGATAGCATGACACAGTTTCAGATATATGATGGATAACTTAACAGGATATAATGGCATAATTCAACATATGATGAGTACCTAAACAGGATGACATGACAAAACTATATGATGTCTTTCTAAAATAGGTTGGGATGAAATAATTGACATACATGTTGTCTAAGTATACTGGATGGCATGATATAATTGACATAATTGATTCATATACTAAGCAACTGGCACTCGCATGTATGATCTCTAAACTAAGCAGATAGAATTCAATATTGTGCATATGATGTCTAAACTAAACAATGCAAGACACCATATGCATCATATCAGAAATATAAACATTGCAACTTAGGGCATACACCTCAGGTGGGATATAGGACTGGTCATCTGTCTCTGAATCCTCCTCTGAGGAGCTCCCTAAAACCATCGAGATATATGCTTCAACTGGTACCATTGCCTGCTCTGAAGACCTTGTTTTCACTCCAGATTTTTCCATAACCGGCTCAAATGGCTGATACACATGAAGAGTAGTTCAATATACACAGATTGTCAAAAAATGTAATACGTAATGAAAAAAACGATGGCATGAGATAATTCACATATATGATGCCTGGCTCCATGGTGGTGCATAATTCACATATATGATAACTGGCTGAAAAACATGGCATTGCGTAATTCACATATCTGATATAGAAAGCAAACATGAGGCATTCACACAAAGCATGTCTAATCTAAGTAGATGGCATGGCAATGCAAGACACCATATGCATGATGTGAGCAATATAACCCAGCCAACTTAGAGAATGCACCTCGGGGGGGGGGGGAATACGACTGGTCATCTCTCTCTGAATCCTCCTCTGAGGAGCTATCTGTAACCAGCAAGAAATCTGCATCGATAGGTAGCACTGACTGCTCAGAAGACCTTGTTTTCACTCCAGATTTTCCCATGACCGACTCAAATAGCTGATGCACAGGAAGAGTAGATGAATGTATAAACATTGTTGACAAATGGAATACATTATGGAAAAAAATATGGCACGATACAATTCACATATACAATGACTGGCTAAACAGGATGGCATTGCATGATTCACGTATATGATGCCTGGCTAAAGAAGATGGCATTGCATAATTCCCACATACTCCCTCCGTTCCTAAATATTAGTCTTTTTAGAGATTTCAAATGCACTAGCACATACGGATGTATATAGACATATTTTAGAGTGTAGATTCACTCATTTTTTTCCATATGTAGTCACTTGTTGAAATCTCTAAAAAGACAAATATTGAGGAATGGTGGGAGTATGACATAGAAACCAAACAGGCGGCATTCACACAAAACAAATCTAAACTAAGATGATGAAATATAAGATGTATAATGTAAGCAATGCAAGGCGCCATATGCATGATATAACCTACATCAGCATGTCAGGTTAGAGCAAACACCTCAGGTGGTAAACAGGCATGGTCGGCTCCTTCTGAATCTCCATCTTAACAGTTATCTTCCTCTGGAATACAATCTGGAAATGCAGGAGGGGGGCACTTCGCCCACCATGGAGCGGCGTCTGCATGACATTATATTCGCACGCAGGTCTTCTCTTTTTCTTTACATGTTCAGTACGATTGTGTACAATATCTGACATGCATAATAAAAAAATAGTTAGATTTTGTAAGGCCTAAGGGGTGCATGCAAAAACCAAGACTGATGGTAGCAAACGAGTGGATGGATCCAAAACTAATGATAGCAGGTAGATTATATCTTCAGTTTAAAAAGATAGACAATGGATCATCTATTGTTTGTTTCCCACCCAACATGAACCACATAGAAGACCCGGATGAACGGATAGTAGACAGATACTATTCGTTCTTGGCTCGATATCAGATCCATGGGCAATTCAAAACTCAAGATTGAACGATAAAGTAGCAGGTAATAATAACCGATGTATAACGTAAGCAAACACGAAAGACTGCGACCTCTCTTCTGGAACTGTGTAGTCCTCGGGTTCATCTGCTCAGTCGATGATGGTAATGCAGTTGGCGTGGCTGCCGACAACGGGGAAGATGATTTGATGCGGCGAAAGGAAGTCTGCAGGGGGGATCTCTGCTGCAGTGAACGCTTCTGTTGATGGTGCACCTCAGGTGGGGTGGATGACGGCACGGTAGGAGCAGGACATAACACCCAGCGTTTTCTTTGACGCCTATCTGAAAATGAAGTAAATCTGTAAGGGCTCCTTAGAATTGGAGGATTCTATAAACGCAGGGACAGGAAAAACACAGGAATAGGATACGAATGCACGTGCAAAACAGAGCATTTGGAAACATAGGATTTCAGTCAACCTGGGTGTTTGGCTCACATGAATTGGAAGAACAGAGGAATGGAGAAACAAAGTGATGTGACGAGTGTACAACCTCTTTGGCATAGCCTTGTGGACCTCAACATCATTGGGTTGGACGTGGAGGATGGTCATGATGCTGGTGTGACTGTTGGAGGCGGGGAAGAAGATCCGAGGCCTCTGGAAATGGCGCCGAGGGTACTGCTCCGCTGTGATGGATGGTTCCGTCGTTGGAGCAGCTCCGCTAAGGTGTACAGCGACGCAGTAGCACCGCGAGCAGGGAACGCACTAGCAGAGAGCAGGTCGTGCAGTAGCACCGCGAGCGAGTGCTAAAGCGGCAACTCCTGTAGCTACCGGAGGTCGTTCAGCAACAACAGCAGCGCAAGCGAGAGCAAGAGTAGAGCAGCAGCATGAACGAAAGCAGGAGCAGTGCAGCAGCGCGACCGACAGCAAGAATAGAGCCGCAGGGCGAGCGAGAGCCGGAGCAACTGCAACTAGTGCCGTTGTGGAAGTCGTCACCGAGGAAGCAACGACATAGGGGAGAGACGCCGTGGATGATGTGGTCGGTGACGGCGCCGTCGATGGAGACACACCATGTTTGCTCGGTATCGAGCACCTGCAGCGGCGTGAGATTGAATAAAAGATAAAATGCAGCGGTGAGTGCAGAACCTCTTTGGTGGCGCCGAGCTGGCCTTGGCTTCATCGGATGAATTGGTGAGGGTGCTAAGGTTTTGGTGGGGTAGGTCAAGACGGCGATGTGGGGATTGAGGTTGCGCGATAGACGAGGCGAACGTCGGGGCAGCTCCTTGGAGGTGGAGGACGGGGTGGCTGATCCGGCGGGATGACGAGATTGACAACGGATCCTCATCTGGTGCGGTGGATGAGGGACGGAGAGCTATTGCGGTGGACAACATAGTCGGGGAAGAGTCTCCGGCTGGGCGGCGGTCGGGAGGCCGATGGATGAGCGTGGGGTTTCGCAGGTTTTGGCGGCCTCGGTGTACGAATGGGGGGGGGCGAAGGGGGACGGGGAGCCATGCTTAGGGATGCGCTTGTCCGAGATGTAGGGTAAGTTACCAGCGTACACCCACCGGTTTTGACACCGCGACGTGGAGCTTCATTTCCGGTTGAGGGGTAGAAGGGGGATTTCCCGTGTCTAGGCTACGGGAGCGATTTCGGATGAGGAGGGAGTTCTCGCGCGCGTCCAAATTTTGGGATAACAAGGCGCGGCGCGGGTTGAAGAAGCGGGAGTTTCAAAGCAGGTGAGACAAAAGATACTCGAGCTTGATAATTTCGGGATAACAAGGTGCCGATTCCTTGTTCGGCAGAACAAACTTAACGTGTAAAAAAACAATTCATACAAGACACAAGAGAGTCATGTCCCCTTTTACTATATTGCTATAGATGCCATTGAAAAAACTACAAGAAAAAATTACAAAAATCAGGAGAACAAGATTACCCTGCACAGTACCAAATCGATTCGCACTTCCCTCAACAACAACAAAAAACAAATCAATCCCCACCAAAGAAAGAGTAATGTCCCTTTTTATATGATTACAGATGCCATTATCTCGAATTTCAATTTTTGAATCCACGTTATGTTAAATCTTGCGGTTTATAATTGATGTAGTCGTACATTTTGATCTTCCATCATATATGAACATTTTACCCCACGATGTGAACATATATACTGTCGTCTACCATCTGGACTAATTTTGAATCAATTTTCCTTATTTGAATACGATTGTTGTCAAGTTATACAATAATTTAAATATTATCTTGATAACAAAAAACATACATATAGCAGTAATCATATTTCACTATGAACTACATGTACCATACGCTCTCCAATTCAAATATTTGTATCCATTTTATGTTGAATTCAAATCATAGTACATTATTGGTCTAGGTAGCGAGATGTTTGGGATAATCTAAACCATGTTTTCAAACGTATTATTTTTGGCTGAATTGGGACAAGTTCTGGTATAAGCCTCTTGCAAAACCAGAGATTCTCTCAACAGGCCTCGCGGTTCCGAGAGGGAACGTCTCACCTTTGTGTGCGAAACGATATACGCTGCCTCCCCCTGATTTTATTTAAAGAGGCAACATAGAACTATATGAGTGCCCTATTAAATTTTGGAATTATTTCGGGTTCATTTGGCCTTTTTATACATTAATTGAGTTTCTGGACTTTTAATGTACATAATCTAAATATGAATTGCATGGAAGAAATCACATGTGTGTCCTTGGTTGAATTTCCAGGTCCCATGGAAGAAATGAGAATGAAATTCAAACATCTGGGCGTCATGACTCGGCCGAGAACATCAAGAAACTTTGGATTTAAATTAATGTAAATCCAAAACTCGCCTGGAAATCATGAAACTTGGCATGGTGTCATGTCATGGCACTAACATGTTGTGGTAAAAAATTGGGCTGATTTGGAAGCTCGTGGTTCTAAGAGGGAACGTGCCACCTTTGAGTGTGAAACGATATACGCTGCCCCCCTTGAGTTTCTTAACAACGGCAACATAGAACTACATTAGTGCCCTGTTAAATTTTGGAATTATTCCGGGTTCTATTGTCGTTTTTTATACATTAATTGAGTTTCTGGTCATTTAATGTGCATAAGTCAAATTTGAACTACACCAAAGTTGTTTGAAAAATCACATTTGTGTCCTCGGGTGAATTTCTAGGTCCCATGCAAGAAATGAGAATAAAATTAAAACATCTGGGAATCGTGCCTCGGCCGAGAACATTGAGAAACTTGGTTTTAAAATTCTTGTAAATCCAAAACACGTCTGAAAATCATGAAACTTGGCATGGATGTCATGTCATGGTACTACCATGTTGTGGTAAAAAATTGGCCGAATAGGACAGATTTTGGTATAAGCTTCTTGCAAACCGAAACTTCTCTCACGAAGGTTCGTGGTTCTGAGAGGGAATGTGCCACCTTTGAGTGCAAAACGATATACGTTGTCCCCCTTGAGTTTATTTAAAAAGGCAACATAGAACTACATGAGTGCTCTATTAAAATTTGGAATTATTCTGGTTTCGTTTGGCCTTATTTACACATTAATTGAGTTTTTGGTCATTTAATGTGCATAATTCAAATTTGAACTACAAGCACATGCTCCCATGCACCAAAGTTTGTTGAAAAATCACATTTGTGTCCTCGGGTGAATTTCTACTCCCACCTTCCATCTATATAGGTCATAATGCGTTTTTCGAGGCTAACTTTGACCAAACGTTAGAGCAATAATATATGACATGCAACTTACACAAAGCATACCTTCAAATTTGTATGTCAAAGGAGCTTCCAATAATATAATTTTCATACTATACATCTCGTGTGCTATTAATCTTGTCAATAGTCAAAGGTTGTCTTGAAAAACACAATAGGCCCTATATAGATGGAAGGAGGGAGTAGGTCCCATGCAAAAAATGAGAATAAAATTCAAACATCTGGGCATCATGGCTCGGTCGAGAACATTGAGAAACTTGGTTTTAAAATCATGAAACTTGGTATGGTGTCATGTCATGGTAGTACCATGCCATGGTAAAAAAAATTAGCCGAATAGGAACAAATTTTGGTATAAGCTTCTTGCAAATCAGAGCTTCTCTCAAGAAGGCTCATGGTTCTGGGAGGGAACGTGTCACCTTTGTGTGCATAATTCAAATTTGAAATACAAGCACATGTTCCAGTGCACCAAAGTTGGTTGAAAAATCAGATGTGTGTCCTCAGGTAAATTTCTAGGTTCCATGCAAGAAATGGGAATGAAATTCAAAATTCTGGGCATCGTGGCTGGGTTGGAAACATTGAAAAACTTAGTTTTTTAATTCCTGTAAATTCAAAACACGCATGAAAATAATGAAACTTGGCTTGGAGCCATGACATGGCACCAACATGCTGTGGTAAATTTGCAGTCCGATTTGCGAAGGCGCACACATTAACAATCAACAAAGTCATTTTGGAACAAGTGTTGTCACGTTACAATTGGAAACACAAGTATTATTGAAACCATGTGCGTTCTACTTACTAGTACCATTTACGTGCCGCCACGCGTCCCCATTTTCTATTAGCTAGGAGGCGCCGTGCACGGTAGATATTTGAGTACGAGAGGCGTGCGATCAGACCCTATGGCGTGCTTATCGGGAGGAGAGCCCTTTGACCTCCATCTGTCGTCCACCTCTCTCCAAGGTCTCCATTAATGGCGCCCGAGCCTCTGTTTAATGGCGTGGCTATGTCTCACTCGACTGAGATTTAAGAGAAAAAAGAAAATCTGAAAGCACGGATCTTGATGTAAGATCCGACGGACATATATAGCATCTCTGCGACTTATAGCAAGACCGATGAATATATAAGGGCGATTAATTTTTTGATCAAAGAAGGGCTTGCCCTTCGATTTTCATTCTTGAAAACCACCACAATTCACAAGAAGTTCAGCACAACTCCAGCCTAACTCGAAGGACTAAAAGCTACCAGATTGAAATCGCAACATCCCAAGAGGCCAACAAAGGCCAAACATCCGCGCTAGAACCCAACATTTCACAACCGATGACACAATCCACATCCTAAACTGATTATTACATCAAAAGAAACCAGGAAACTGAAGGAAGCCCAGCAGCAACTAGAAGAACAGCAACGCCATGGTCACCAGAGCAAGAGTTTTCTTCATTCCAGCCTCGCAACATTGATCTCCACAGAAAGATAAGGATGATTAATTGTCTTACATAATTAGAAAGATAATTAAAAAAGCCACATGCGGCTACGCCAGAAATACACAAGGGCAAAAGAAGAAGGAAGACAAGGATCTGGCTCGCTGATCTCTACTTTCTTGATCGTTCTTTGCAGGCAGGGAACTAGTCTCCGCGGCGAGCGATGATGAGCTCTTTCGTGTCCTCAAGACGCTGGTTGAGAACATCCACGGATTCCTCCACCAGCCTTTGGCGCTCGTTGCGGAGCATGTCATTCTCGTCCATAAGTTTCTTGACGATGATGTCGGTCCTCTTCAACAAGGCACTGGTCTCCTCCTGCTGGTCTGCACTTCGGACGATCTTCTCCCTCAGCAGGCCGCGCTCGGCCGGGAGCCTCTCATTGCCCTCCCTTATTTGCCAGATGACGCTGGTAGCCTGTTCAAACGAGGCTTTCATGTCGTCCTGCAACCTCGCCCAGCCAGAGATCTGATCCATCTGGCTATGGACGATCGCATGCATGCGCCTGTAACAATCGTCGCCTGCCCGCGTCAAATTTTCCCAGGCCGACGCGGCGCGGCGGGACATCTCTCCTGCTTCCGCGGCACGGCCGGACCAGTCTGCTGCATCGACGGCGCGGCAGGGCCTCCGTGCTGCTTCAGCGGCGCGGTGGGACCTCGGTGCTGCTACTTCCGCGCGGCGGGACATGTCGGCTTCTCTCGAAGCGAGGCGGGACATCTCTCGTGCTTCCGCTTCCATGCTCGCCTCTCCCTGGTGGCAATCTCTCGACCCGGAACTCACGCTGGCCATGGCAGACGCAAGGGAAGGATGCTGAATGACTTGTTTGTTTTTGTGGATGAGGAGTTGACGAGGAATGTGTAGTCATCTTGGCATACTAGTATTTATAACCGAGTACTAATACGCTCCTAAGTGGGAAACCGTTTAGGTTGTGATCGGTGTGAACATGTTTGTAATTCAATATAGCGTGGTACTAATACGCTCCTAAGTGGGAAACCGTTTAGGTTGTGATCGGTGTGAACAGGTTTGCAATTCAATATAGCGTGGAGTAATTTGGAATGTGACGAGACACAAGCTCAAAATTTATTGACGGTTCTAGTTACAAAGTACGGCACTATTCCTGGATGGAGTACTTCTTTTTCTACTCCCTCCTTTCCGGTTTTATAGCGCTTATCTCAAAATTTTAGTTTTTCCATTTTATAAGGCTCAATTTGGTTGTTCCCCAACACATGTTCAGATTCTGAGGTGCATTACATCATTGCATGCAAGTATTAAGAGAAAATTAACCAATGCATGTACTTTATGCATGCATGTATTGCAATTAATGCATTGATAAACATAATTTTTTGAGAAAAACGAGAGCATTAATTAGGTGCTTTTGCAAACTACAAAAATATTCCACCACTCACCATTTCTGTTGGTGAGATTTTTGAATTAAGCCCTATAAACCGGAAAGGAGGGAGTACTGCTGTGTACGTGCAATAAATGGCACCGTCGTATACATATCTTACGGTTAATGGGGCGTTCGACAGGAATAGCCGCGTGGCAAGCTCTAGGCTAGTCTTTTTTTCAGACGCATTAAACCTATATCTCGGGACTTCTCGCGCGCACCATCGTGCCACCCACAAAAACTTGTACTCTGAGTTTAGTAGTACGTTATACAGGAAGAGAAGAGGTGCACGCACGCACTCGTCCTCTCACACACGCGTCTGTTTTTCTCGAAAAGGAGGATGATGACCCCCGGCCTCTGCATCTGGGAGTCACACACGCATCTGTAGCTACGAATTGTAGTGTTCTCAACCATCCGATTGGCTCTATCATGGATGTACCTATATACTAAAACATGTCTAGATACATCTATATTTTGACAAATGGAAGGCATGTATTGTGGAACAGAGGGAGTGCTTGTCATCAAAATGGATAAAAAGGGACGTATCTAGAACTAAAATACGTCTACATACATCTCCTTTTATCCATTTTGATGACAAGTAGTACTTCTTACCCAAAGGAACTTTATATCCAACAGACACAAAATATCCGTTCGACTGTTGGAAATTACTGATCTGATGTCAAAGTAATTGCCGCATCGCCACTAAAACCCACCATTTCTTAAGCTAAAGTAGACCAAGGTAATCCCTATATTAGAATATTACTAAGATAAACAGAAGGCACTGTAGAAACATTTAGGACGTGAGCTTGTCAATCTGAATGTGGAGGGACACAAGCTTAGCCCCGGCCAGCAGCTTGGGCAGAACTGTCAAGAAGGTCAGCTCCTGCACATCGACGTCGCCGGGATACTTACTGCTTGTCACCTCCATTTCCACCTCGACGGCGTCGGTCATGCCTTTGGGCTCCCCCGGCGGGCCGTTCGCCCACAGCTTGGCCACGTAGTGCGGCAGTGGGGCGCCCGCTCGATCTGAGCGACCGACATGGCGATAGGCGCGCCGATGTCGAGCACGCCGCCGACCAAGAAAAACGCGCGGCGGTCCTCCTCCGCGAACAGCAAGAGCCGTGGCTCCGACAGTGGCACTTGCAGCTGGAGCACCTTGTCGTTCTGGATCCTGTGCACGGGCATGGGATGCGCGGTGCTGATGTGGTGGTAGAGTGCCGGCGGCGGGCCTTCATAGCCGCAGATGGGCACGGGGCATTTCAGGAGCGGACACACGCTATGGTGATCGGCGAGCTTGTGGTAAGTGACGTAGAGCCCACAGCCTTCATGCGGGCACTCCACCCTCACCGACGAAAGGACAGAGTCCACAGCCGTGTTCCACATGTCGAAGCCACCGCCACGCTCGCACTTCTGGCACTGCCGCTGGTTTCTGGGGCGCTCGACGCGGCAGTCCACGCAGGCCAGGTGCCCTCCCTTACACTGCAGAAGTCAATCAAACAGCACATCAATCTAGAAATCTGCACCTTGCTCAATCAGGCGAACGGACGAGGTGTATTCGAACCTCATACACTGGAGGCGTCAAGGGGCGGAGGAACAAGGGGCAGTGGAGCACGGTGAGATCCATCGAGACCTTAGAGAGCTCCACCGTCGGGTCCTGTTCGGTCTGCATGATCTCGCCCTCCTCGTGCACAACTATCTCTCGACTTGGGCCAGGGTATTACAAAGCTTTACCGTCACATATTTTATACTACTTCAAGGTGCATTAAATCAACACATGCAAGTATCAAAAGGAGAGTGACGGCATGCATGCATGCGTTGTAATTAATGCATCGGTAAACGCAAATTATTGAAATATATCGAGTGCAGTGCTTTGATGTGTCGCGTTAACTCGTACATCAACGAGAAGTTTGATTATCCTCTCCTCGTGGACTTAACTGCACCTGCCTTTGGCTGTATGACAGGTTGGCCACACACTGTCGAGCCCACCTGTCATACACGCAAAGGCAGGGCGTCCCTCCCTCACCCATGGCGTGGTTCTTGGCAAGACTAGGAGAAGCTTTAGCTACTACGCTCTCCCTCCCACGCGTGGACATGCAGCAGTTCAATCAGTGTCAGATGGCCAGAAGCGTACTGTAGTACTCCTCCGGTGCAGTAGTACTCCATCATTGTTCGACTTCCCGAAGAGGCGAAGAGCCAAGCGCAGCCCGGACGCTCGTGTGGCAGTTTCATGTGTAGAGTAGTCTAGGATAGCGTGTACCGTGCCTGTAAGCTTAAAATCATTGGGGTAGGCTCCATGCTATGTGGTCGTCTCGAAGTTTTAAAAAAAATTAAAATAGTCTTCTGGCCCTACCTAACACCCTGGTGATTGTAGTTTGCATGCTCATCTAGTCAAGACAGGAATATATATTTTAATTTGTTTTTTTTTTGAAAAGGGGGGACTCCCCGGCCTCTGCATCAAAATGATGCATACGGCCACATATATTTTAATTTGTGGTGGGTAAATGTTAGAGGTTGCAGCAAATATATTGTACATGCTGGGTCTTTCAGCCAAGTTTAGAGGCAAGCATGTGGGGCCGGTGCTATGATGTGTCGCGTCAACTCGTATAACGAGGAGAAGCTTGATTTTACTACACGCTTTTCCCTCACCCATGCGGCGCGGTTGCTCGCAAACGAGGACAGGCGTTTGCTTAGTAGTATTTCTACAACAAGCTATCCGTCCCTTTCGCGGTGGACGGACATGCAGCGATGGATTCGACCTTTGTAAGTAGTAGTAGTAACATCATTGTTCGTCTTCTCGAAGAGGCGAAGAGCCAAGCGCAAACCGAGCGTTGCGATTCAAGAACATTGGAGCACACATATAGCCGAGCTCTTGCATGAGACAAAATTGCTATGTGAGCCCACTATTGTACTAACGCATACAACTACTTGCTATTATAGCCCTGTAAACCAGAAAGGAGTATTTGCCCTTCTAGAGATTTCAACAAGTTACTAGACTACACCGAGACGGAGTACATATGGAGCAAAATGAGTGAATTTGCACCGTAAATAAATACGTACTTGTTCTATCGTTTTTCCTCTCCGAGGTGCACAATATTGAGTATTCTGACTATTCTATTTTTGACACACATTTACATTTGTTTTACAAAGTACAGACGCAAGTGCTCATACACACACGCATACACTCACCCCTATGAACGCACACACGCACGACACTATCATCTTGAAATTTACGAAGTCACCATAGGCACCTCGTCGTCGACGGGTCCATAGGTGCTTGAATGCCAAGGAGGGAGAGGGTAGCGGTTCCCGAGACATTGAACGGTCAATGATGCATCCTAAATTACATGCAGAGGGAATTAATTGGAGAAGCAGAATAGAGCTAGCACGATGTGAATGCCACAGAGTTTGGACTCTCATATAATAAAGGCGCCCCACCACTCCAATCCATCTACTCCCAAGTCTCTGCGCAACACTGCTCACTCCAATCCAAGACCAAGTGACCAGAAGCCACACGCACCTATGGAGGAGATGGACGCGAGCGGCAGTCGGCTGTGCCAAATTATCCAAGGCACCGGCCTACGGCCCCGCACCACGCAGCGTTTCCAGACGGTGTTGGCGACCGCAGGCATCGTAGCCCTCACCGACGCCGGCTTCGCCTCTCGCATGGACGACATGATGGTCAACTCCATCCGCAAGTTCACTGCCGCCAAGAAGCGCGCGGACGACCTTGCCGTACTGCTCCAGCCCGCGCGCTCAGGCTCCTCATTGCCTGCCACCCTCATCGGCCTCCATGGCAATGAACTCTTTCAAGCCCTGGTGGCCCTGCAGGTGCCGGAGGTCGTGACGAAGAATGTGCACCTCGAGGCCGCGCTCGCCGCGCAGTGCCTCGCCATGCAAGAAACCGTCGACCTGCACATCCACGTCTACGAGGAAATCTTCTACATAGGCCACTACAAGGCAAGTGAGGACAAAAAGACGTCGGCCTTCTTCCAGCGGCTGGAATCTTTGGACACCATTGTTCAGAAGCACGTCGACCTGGCCACGAAAGCCGCTACTACTTAGGCGCCATTCGGTGGGCCGGTGCCCTGAGTCGAGGAGGTGGACGTCATCGATGGATGCATCTCTTCTTGCCTCCTATAACCAGCACTGCATCGCCTCGTGGCCTTAATGTTTTATTAGTATAGTACTCCCTCCGTTCCCAAATATGAGTCTTTCTAAAGATTCCAGCAAGTGACTACTACATACAGAGCAAAATGAGTGAATCTACACTCTAAACTATGTCTACATACATCAGTATGTTGTATTCCATTTGAAATAGTATCTAAAAAGGCTTATATTTATGAACGGAGGGAGTATATGGCATTTTTATTCCAGTCGTAACGTTTTCACTGTGAGGTGGGGCCGCAGTTGAGCAAACCCACCCCGCCCACCGGGCGTGGGCCGAGTTTAGAATTAGAAGAGAGAAACGAGGCAGGAGAGCTAGCTATAGCATGGACGCTGTTGTCAGCTGGGACTCGTGTTTATAGAATAGGAGTACTGAGCACTCGTGCCTCTTTTTTTTAGGGAAAAATTAGTCGTATGTCTAGTTCCACTAGTTCGGGTCGTGCGACCTATAGCTGTCATCACTTTAGGTCTCCTTTTCGAACCGCGGCTACGCTTCATAGTACATATTATTTCACACATTTATCCTCCTATATGTACTCCTAGGCTATTTCCACGTGCTCCCATTCGCCGACATGTGGGACATAGAGCATCTGGGTCGTAGTGCATGCACGACTCGGAACATATGCAGGTACTTTACATTTCAGACCTCACAAATTACAAGAAAACCCCCTGCAGAAGAATAAATAAATGAATGAATTACTACATCAAACCGGATTATTTTTTTGGAAACCGGAGCACGTTTATTAAATTTTGGACATAACACGTTTATAAAAAATGACCGGACCGAAACCAGTCTAAGGGCCTCTTTGTTTTTCCCGCAAAAAAAGGGCCTCTTTGTTTTCGCAGGATACTGAAAACACAGGAATGGGGAAACTATGATGGCGATGAACCGAGACAAGGAGAACTCTAACTCAGTTAGAGGTTAGAGTTAGATTCTAACCCTGAACTAACTCTAAACCAAAGAGGTGTATGGATGGCAGGGTTAGATTGACAATAAATGCTCTATCTCAATCATTTGACTACTTTGGACCCTATTTCCTGCCGGATTTGGAGGGTGCTTGGATACGTTTTAGTTCCATGACTAAAAGTAGAGGGACTAGAACTTGGTAGCCTCACCCATGCTTGGATCCAAATACTAAAGAGACTAAAATCAAGTTAATGAGCATTATTATCCTCCAAACCCTCCAATCCAGAACTTGCCTGTGTTGAAGGAGAGGAGTTAAATGAGGAGACAGAGGACTAATCCACATTTTAGTAGGGGTACCCCTGACTAAAATGTTTTAGTCTCAAGACTAGATTTAGCCCCTCTTTAGTCAGGGGTGCTTGGAACTTTAGCCTGTAAAAGAGACTATTTTTAGTCAGACTAAAATAAGTCCCTTGGATATCAGCACCCTCTTGGTGTGGCCGGCTCTTCTGTGGCGTCCTCCCGCTCACAATTGACCTAAACGAACCATCTATACAAATCAAGCATGCGAAACATGATAATTTTTACTTTGTCCATACAAATGAGATATGCCACTTAAACATACAAGTCATCAATCAAGCTTCACAAAATAAAAAAAACACTTCATGAAACAAAGAATGAGCTAACTCATCACGGAAGTCATTCACGATAGGGAGGGAGGCCGGAGCCCCTCACGCACCGAGGCAGGAGCTCGCCATCGTCGCTCTGGAGGAAGGCTCTGTAGAGCCCAAGCCCCGGGAACCCCTCCGACGCCGGACCTTGCGAGTTGAGGTCGACACCGGCATGGGTAGCAGGGCCGCTTGCCGCCGAGTGGGGAACTTAATCTTTGGGCCTCTCGAAATAATGCAAGCCTGTAACTAAAATACCTAGAAAGGTGAACTGAATCTTTGGGCCTCTAGAAATAATGCAAGCCTGAAAGTTAAATACCTAGAAAGGTGAACTGAATCTTTGGGCCTCTAGAAATAATGCAAGCCTGAAACTGAAATACCTAGAAAGGTGAACTGAATCTTTGGGCCTCTAGAAATAATGCAAGCCTGAAATTTAAATACCTAGAAAGGTGAAATGAATCTTTGGGCCTCTAGAAATAATGCAAGCTTGAAATTGAAATACCTAGAAAGGTGACCTGAATCTTTGGGCCTGTAGAAAGATTTATTACCTCCTCAAGCAGCATCAAACAATTCCATGCGTGCACCACAAATCTATACCAAGTTTGATCAGGATCTACTTTTCCAAATCAGACTTAGCGCTAGAGCAAGCAAGATCGATGATATGGCCGTGTGACAGAGAAGGAACGAACAAACTCACCCCTCTCATGACCTCCCTGTTGATGCGCCGCCGCCGCGCACGATAGAGGGAGAAAAACGACTGGTGAAGGGGGAGCGGGGCGACCTTCGAAGGCCGGAGGGAGAGGGCGGCCGGAGTAGGGCGGCGAAGGCCGGAAGGAGAGGGCGGCCGAAGGGAGAGAGGGCGAGCGGCCCTATGGGGAACAGAGAGGAGTCATGCGAGAGGGGGGGGAGCGATCTGGTGCGGGCAGGAGAGATTTTTTAGTTCTCTTTTAGTGGGCCCGAGGATACCTAACCGAATTAGAACCTCCCCACCAGGCTAGTTTTTTTAGCTGGGTTAGAGCAAATTAGCTCAAACTAACCCCTCTTGTTTCGATAATTTGAGGCTATTTCAACCCAAACTAGCTCTAACTCAGGAATCCAAACAAAGAGGAGTGTTACTGTACATGCTACAGTGTGGACCGTAGCACATTGTTTTTTATGGCCATATCACCACATTGTTTTCTACTGCTGGTTCACTTGGCTACCGTGGTTCGCACTCGCTGGTTCACTTTGGGCTGCCGTCGTTCGCCTTTTTCTCGACTGAGTAGTACTCCTCCGTTCCTAAATATAAGTCTTCGTAGATATTTCACTTTGTGGACCACATACGGATGTATATAGATGCATTTTATGTGTAGATTCACTCATTTTTCTCCGTATGTGGTCCATAGTGAAATCTCTCCAAAGACTTATATTTAGGAACGGAGGGAGTAGTATAGTACTAGTATATACCGCATTATTCTTTGCTCCTTCTTACTACTCCGAGATGTGGGAGAGCCAGCATCCGGGCCGACGTGTCATGCACCAGATTAGAGGGCGGAACGGAAGGGGGGTGTCAGGGAAGCTGATCGTGACCCACGAACACCTATGGGACCTGGCGGACCGAGTCCCTTGTGGTTCGGAGGGGGGCGGAGATTGCACGAAGAGCAGATCGAGGCGATACACACGAGTAGTTTACCCAGCTTCGGAGCTCTCCGGAGAGATAATACTCCTACTACTGCTTGGTTGATTGTATTGTGTTCTTGCTAGGGAGCAATGGGAGCTACAAAACCTAGCTTGAGTGAGTGTAGTCTCGAGTGAGTCGAATGAATCGAACCCTTTCTACGTTGCACATGGGCCTCCTTTTATAGGCTCAAGGGGTCACCACAGGTGGCAACGTAGATGAGGGTACAAATGGAAAAACAGTAGTTGGTACACCGACTTGTACAGTGTACAGTGCATATACCTAACTCTGACGGCAAGGGACAAGATCAATAAATGCCTGTCCCTATCGCCTAAACTGTGCAACAGGAACCATCAAGTGCACCACCGTTTGCCACGATGGTAAGCTTGACACGCACGCCTGGAATGGCCCCATGGCGACACGTTGGGTGGATGAGCTGGACCGGAGATGTAGATAGGTTGCCTGCCGCGGCAAGCACCTTGCCGCGGCTGAATCCTTGTCGCGCTCGGGAGCTTGTCGCTCACCAAGCCTTCCCGGCAAGCTCCTCTTGTCGGGGTCTTGTTTCCTTCGTGCCCTGAGTGGCCTTCCCGGCAAGCTCCTCTTGCCGGGGTCTTGAATACTTTGTTCTTGAATGGCTCCAAAGGAGCCGCGGAGGACCTTGGCGGTCACTAGGCAAGCCCTGCCGCGGAGTGCTACAACTGCCCGTGCACGAGTTCGGGATACTAGGGTACCCCTACTCTAGTACACCGACAGGGGGCATCACCCCGGTCGTAGCGCTAGTAATTCATGACTATAGTGAGTGGTCATATCACAAGTCTTTCCAGCAGTAACGCGCTGTCAAATCGCACAGGCCCACTCGCTCACCCTCCTCGCCGCTCTGTCAAACCTCTTACCTGAAAACTACCGCGCGTACTGCTCGGGAAAAGACCCGCCCTCAACTTTTAACTACGCGAAAATAGTTCGAGCTTGTTCGTTCTATATAAATACAGTACTTACTGTATGTTTATTCACCCATGGAGTTGTTCAATGAATGGAGGGGTGGGGAGCACAAGTGAACAATACTGTAGTACTACTAGTAGTAAGTAGGAATCGTACAGTAGTCACCTTAAATAGAGAGTTTCTTTTCTTTAATGCCACATACACAAATTGAAATGCTTGTTGTGGAGAGAAAAAAGATAATCACTCCACCATATATGGACGCAGGGGCCTGAGCGCTTGCTTTACTAGGGTTGCTCTCTTCATTCTCTCATCCTCTCCGGATATAAACAAGACAACGGTAGCGAGATTTTCTCTCTGCTCAGCGCTGGTCACAGATCTGGCCGGATCCCTTCGACCGGTGTGTGTAGAGGACTAAAAGGTGCATCATTCACGCGGTCATCGCCGCCGAGGGAGGAAACCCACAGCTGCCGGAGGGGCCCGATCCTCTACCCGTGCCGTTCTTTCCGACACAGCGCCGGCTCGGGAGGTCCTCCGACCCTTCTTCCTTCCTGCCGTATTGTCCATGAGATCCGACCTGCCGCCGCCGACATCCGGCGACCCTCGTATAAGTTCTTGAAACCGGCCTTGCTCTCTGCCCCAGCTCCCCATGTGTCTGCATGTGCATCTTTTTCTACTCCCATCAGCTCTTCCAAAGCCACCTAAATTTTAGTATTATTAGAGGTAAAGCTACTTCATGCATTGAATGTAGGGATTTGTTCAAACAACGAAGAAAGGGGGGAAAGTTGTAGCATGAATCTAGGACTTGATTCAAAGAGGAAATAATATGGTGAAAGTAGTAGAGACCGGGTACCCAACCGGTCTCTTGGTTGAAAAGGGAAATAATGGGAAAACGCAGACAAACTGGATAAGGAACAGATCTATTATTGATTGAAAAAGGATAGAAAGTGGCTGCTTGGTGGATAAGTCAGCGAGTATGTCCAGGATTAGATTTGCTGCCGTCACATAGAAAAAGGTCTCGAGATTAGATTTGCTGCCCTCACATAGTAAAAGGTCTCGAGATTAGATTTGCTGCCCTCACACATAAAAGGTCTCGGGACTAGATTTGTTGCCCTCACATAGTAAAAGGTCTCCAGAATTAGATTTGCTGCCCTCACATAGTAAAAGGTCTCCAGGATTAGATTTGCTGCCCTCACATAGTAAAAGGTCTCCAGGATTAGATTTTCTGCCCTCACATAGTACAAGGTCACCATGATTAGGTTTGCTGCCCTCACATAGCATGAACAAACTCGGCATCACCACTTTATGCCTCCTTGTAGGTACATTGTCTTTGATCGTCCACCGTCGCATGTCCTTATACCAACCTTTTGTTGTTGTTAATGTAAGGGCGCATGTAAAATGAAGCGATCACACTGTTACCTTAGGGACATGTCTAACCAGTGTTATTGTTAATCTAATGCCTCCAGTGATAAGATGCAATTAAACTGTGTTCCAAATGGCACTCCTGCTGTTTTCCCCAGTATGATAAGTAAGTTGTTCCTTTACGCTGCTGAGTGTCCTGGTGTCCCCATGGTCCCATGCCCTTAAACCAACTCTTTAGCTGCTGTTGATTTAGTGTGTCTGGTAAACAAGCAATGCCACCATTAAAGTAATCCCATATTTGAGGAATCTCATTGTTGATCGTAATGCTTCCGGTAACATGAAGCATTCTGGCGTTTAAAATTTCTACTATCCTTGCGTGATTGCCATGAACATAATTAAGATGCTTCTTTTCATTTTGTATATGTTTCGTATATTCTTATTGACCAGCAACTGTTTACTTTCTATCTTTTTGTGCAGATAGGGATATCCATTTCACCTTGTTGCTATTGTGACCTTTTGGTGAACTGCACAAAACACTTTTTTTGGAATGAGTGTCTTGTGCAGTTCAACTAAAATGTCACTGGGCAACATCTCTCAATTTCGATGGAACTGCACAAAATGGTGATTGGAGTTTCCAAAATCTCCGTCAAGTGCTGGTGGTAATCTCGTGCAACATTTTATTAGCCTTTGCAAGATGGAGCCGTCACTGTCACCACAATGGCACTTTATTTTAGTGGAACTGCACAAAAGGATAAGAAAATTATAGTTGCACCTTGCATGAGCCGGACAACCAACCTTAATGTTCCTCAATTTTAGTGCAACTACTAAAGAAGAACCTGCCAGCTCACAAGAGCAAGTACTTCTTGCTAGCTGAATGATGCAATCTTTGCTTCATTTCAAGTGAACTGCAGAAAAAGGCGCATGAATTGAATCATGGAACTCCAGACAGACCTCATCCAAGTAGAGCTGGAGGTTGAGTTCAAGGAGGCCGCTATTAAAGCGAAATCATGTTCTCCTGTCTCCTTGTTTGTGTTGTGCAAACATGCTGTGGAAACAGGAATACTCAACTACAGATGTTGTGACGGTCAAGAGCATTCGCCAAGTTCTTTGATTGTATGACATGGCTAGCCAAGATGGATTTAATCCCGATATTCACTTTATCAAAAGGCTCTAATGGGTTGGTTCTGAATCTTGCAAGCTGGGAATCAGTGAGATGTGTAGGCATCTTTGTTGTACTTATTATTTGAATCTTATTTTTTGGTTCTAAATCTTGCAAGCTGGGAATCAATGAGATGTGTAGGCATCTTTGTTGTACTTATTATTTGGATCTTATTTGTTGGTTCTGTATCTTGCAAGCTGGGAATCAATGAGATCAGTAGGCATATTTGTTGTACTTATTATTTGGATCTTATTTGTTGGTTCTGAATCTTGCAAGCTGGGAAACACGGCATGATGATGCATATGACAAGAACCATAACAAACAGTTCAAACTTGGTAGTATTATCTTTGTGAAAGTGCGACAAATGTGCTGATCGTAAAGGCCCTGAGAATAATAATTCTAATTGTTGTGCATGTTGATCCTGTGGCACTGATAGAATGAGCGAATGCATTGCTTGTTTTAAGTATAAATTTCTATTAAAGCTACTTAAATTTAAGTAAAATGACCACTAACTCCTGTTATTACAGTACCAATACAGACCCACTCATGAACCGACGTGTGGCCAAGGGTGCGTCTTCTGCCGGGCGTGCAGCGGATGAGGGAGAGGTAGTAACTGTTGTCGCATGTACACACTCAGCTTACTGTTGAATCTAGTTCCCCAAGAGTCGGAAAACGAACTGCTGCCGCCGCCTACACACTTGTTCACTCAAAGAGACTCCAATGGCGATCCGAGGAGTGAGCCTGCTGGATATGGACTCAAGCAAGGAGTTCCCCTTTGAGTTCGCCGTTCAGTCCTATGGCTAAGGACGCATACGCATGCTACGACATGTACATGTAGATCTTGGACATGAGGGCGTGTCTGCTTCCAGTAACCGACGAGTACACGGACAGCCGCAACGTCATGATCATGCGTGCCAGGAAGGTCTCGATGTTGTACTTTATCTGTTTATAAGCACATTTATCATCTAAGTGTTTCATGCATTAGCCTATGTGTCGTAATTATCTGTTTTGTCCGAAATATTTCTTTTTAGTGGCTTTTAGTGGCTTTTTGCCGATGTATGTAAACTAGTTCACTTGTCCGTAAAAAAACTAGTTCACTCGGCTGCCGTGCTTTGAATCTACTTCCTCCCAACATATTCCCCTCCTCAGGTAGACCCAGCAGGTCTCTGAATTTTCTCCCACTTTCTTTTTTGATGTAAACCGAGTTTTCTCCCAAGACTTTCCCTAGAACCAACTCAACTGTCCCATGTCTAGCCTAAAAATAATAATACCCCATGTACTATTAACTCATCAAATTAAAATGATATTTTATTTTTAAGTTGAAAGTTCTTACAAAATAATAATAATAATTGTTTATATATAACTTGAAGTTAACTCCTAGTGATTGCGTACATAAGCTTGCAAAGATTTTACCGACGTGCAATCATGTGTTTATGTTTTATAACATTTCTCCGTCTAGCCCAACATGATATTTTCACCCAGCCCAGCAAGTCCATGGATTTCGAGAAAAATGCAAATGGGATTTAAGCGGGCTGCATAGATGCTACATCATTGTTTCACCCAGCCCACCAAATGGACTAAAAACAAATGGACTGGTGACATGTGGGCCAAGGGTGAAACCTAAGAAGGCGTTGGATTTACATCCAACGGCCAACATTCTTCTTCAATCTCGTCTTCTTCCCCAGCGCTGCGGAACCGCCTGCTCCAGCCTTCGGCGTCCAGCGGCGTTCTTTTGCGCTCCTCGGTAACGCTACCCGCCGACGGCCAGCCATCCCTCCACTCCGCACCTCCTGTTATTCTCTACCAAGTGTAGGCCCACCCCGCACCCGAACCAGTCAAGTTTCCCACTCCTCTCTGTCTGCGACTCCACTGCCGCGTCTTCCCCATCTCCGGGTTGTTCCAGTCTGGGGCCTCGCCGTCGTCCACCGCCTCGGTGCGCTTTCGGCGGGCGTGGTCAACATATGAGAGTCATCGGAAGAGGATCAGACGTGGAGAGCTGACGGCTGGGACCCACGAGGTCCATGGTCGCACACAAGGAAAGTTCCTTCTTATTACGCACTGTACATGCACTGTACGTGGGAAGGGCTTCTGTATTTCGTGAAAAAAACGTCCCCCCGCTGACAGGTCGGACCCACCAGCTATATCTTCGCACACAAGGAAGTGCCTCCTTATTATGCACCAAAAAATGAATACCCCCTGCTAGCTGGGACCCACCATAGTGGGTGGCTGACTTGTGGGCCTACTAAGTTGACGAGGACAGAGGGCTTTGTTAACTTAGTGAATATGAACGATTCTAGCTCCAATGACCGTACGATGTCCATCCAATGGCCATAGTGCTTCTTCAACCTCTGGTCTTCTTGCTCCAGCCGCCTAAAGCAGCGCTGGTCGTGCCGCATGATCCTGCCTCTCGTGGCCGGCTGTGATGCTGCGGAGGCCTCACTGTCCCCTACTACTCCCCCGCTGGCCTAGGGTGTCCCTCTACTCACCCACACCCCCTGTTATTCTGCGGTGACGGCAGCCTCACGTCGCAGCTGAATCAGTGAACCCTCGTACTCCTCTCCGCGTGGGCATCCACTGTCGCGTCTTCCCCGGCTCCGCGTCATCCCCTTCCTAGGCCTCGCTGTCGTCCACTGCCTTGGTGCTCTCAGCGCGGCGTGGTCAATGTGTTCAACGACCGATTTCCATCGGAAGAGTGTTGTACGTGGAGAGGCTGACAGCTGGGTCCATGGCCACAGCCCAGTTTTTTTGTGATTTGCCAAGTAAGTCGCTTTGTCAGGCCTGTTGGGCTGCAAATATTTCAAGACGAGGAGAGCTTCATTCGGCTGGCCGAGAAAATTGCCTATTAGTAATGAGAAATGGGTTATACATTTTTAAAACACATCAAACTGGCAATTAGTTTCAAATATCTTTTTTTCATTTCGATATTTTAAATTACATTAATTTGTATGCGCGGAGAATTTGTTGGATTTTATATTGATATACATTTCTTTTTAAAATCAGTTTGAATGTGAGTCAAAATTTCGGGATTAAAAACAGTTCGGACCGCACCGAAATATGCAAAATTTCGTATAATTTTTTAAGCATGGCCACAATATGTGCTGTAATGCTAACAAAAAGAATATGGGCTCCAAAAAAACCTTAAGAATTAGCAAATGGGCTGTAAATTATTAGAAATAAGGGCAGATGGGTTGTATGCTGTTTTCCACAGATTTGAGGCTTTCCTAAAAAAAAGGTTGGCCTTTAAAAGGATGTTGGATGTCCATCAAACGGCCGTCGTGCTTCTTCAATCTCTGCTCTTCCTGCTCCAGCCGCTCAAACAAGCGTTGGCGGGACAACCTGCTCCCTCCTCCCCACAGCCGGCTGTGGTGCCGCGTAGGCCTCACCGCCCCACCATACTCCCATCGCTGGCCTAGCCATCCCTCTACTCACCCACACCTGCTCTTATTCTCCGGCGATGGCAGGCGAACCAGTAAACCCTCGTACAGTCCTACTCCCCTCCGCGTGGGAAACAACTGCCGAATCTTCCCTGCCTCCGTGTCGTTCCCTTCCTAGGCCTCGCCGTCGTCCACCGCCCTGGTGCTCTCGGGGCGGCCTGGTCAACGTGGTCAACAACCGACATGCATCTGAAGTGGACTGTACGTGGAGAGGCCGACAGCTGGGTCCACGGCTGCACGCAAGGAAATGCCTCCTTATTACGCGCAAAATAATGATTCCTCCACCTGTCATCGGGGACCCACCGAAAGGGCCTCTGTATTTCGCAAAAAAACGTTACCGCCGCTGACATCTCGGACCCACCAGCTATATCTTCGCACGCAACGAAGTGCCTACTTATTACGCACAAAAAAAATGAATACTCCCCCTGTTAGCTGATACCCAGTATAGTGGCAGGCTGACTTGTGGGCCTACTAACTTGACGGGGACAGAGGGCTTTCTCAATTAGTCAATATGCACGATTCTAGCTCCAGTTACCGTACGATGTCCATCCAACGGCCGTAGTGCTTCTTCAACCTCTGGTCTTCTAGCTCCAACCAGCCAAACCAGCACCGGTCGTGCCTCGTGCTCCTGCCTCCCGTGGCCGGCTGCGATGCGGAGGAGGCCTCACCGCCCCATACTACTCCCACCGCTGGCCAGGCCATCCCTCTACTCACCCACACCCCCTGTTATTCTGCGGCGACGGCAGCTTCACACCGCAGTGAACCAGTGAACCCTTGTACTCCTCTACGCATGGGCATCCACTGCCGCGTCTTCCCCGGCTCCGCGTCGTCCCCTTCCTCGGCCTCGCCGTCGTCCACTGCCCTGGTGCTCTCGGCGCGGCGTGGTCAACATGGTCAAGGAACGGCTTCCATCGGACGTGGACGGTACGTGGAGAGGCTGACAACTGGGTCCACGGCCGCAGCAACGAAGTGCCTCCTTATTACGTGCAAAATAATTATTCCTCCACCTAACAGCGGGGACCAACCGGACGGGCCACAGTATTTCGCGAAAAAAATGTTTGCCCCTGACTGTTGGGACCCACCAGCTACATCTTCGCACGCAAGGAAGTGCCTCCGGGCAAAAAAAACGATTCGCCCCCTGACTGGTGGGACCCACCAGCTACATCTTCGCAGGCAAGGAAGTGCCTGACAGTCGGGACCCACCTGGTCGAAGTGTACGTAACGTTGTCATTCTGGTCGTGAACATGTACGTACATATATACTGGTGGATGTAGAGGCGCGCACGTGTTGTAGTAGAGGCACATACGTGTCGTAGTAGAGGCGCGCACGTAGCATGCACACGTACGTAGAGCGGCCAGGGTGCAAGAAAGAAAATACGGCCGCGTATGTGTACATACGGGCAGGGTCTCGAACGCCTACTCGCGCATACGTACGGCCAGGGCTCGTGTACATGGCTCGGTCGGAATGGAGAAACGGCATCATCGTCGTGTTCATGGGGAGGCAACGGAATGCGTAGTGTTCATTCCGAGGAAACGGAATGTGTCATGTTCATCAGGAGGCAACGGAACGCGTGGGAGCCAACCGGCTGGGTCGGAACGGAATGCGTGGTCGTGTTCATCGGGAGGGCTTGGACGGAACAGGCGATGGAAGCGAGGCTGGCGTGCCGCTGGCGGAGGAAAGCGGCCTTGTGTTCGACCGGCCACGTTCAAACAGGATCTTGTTCATCGGGAGAAGTGCAGCGTCTCGCCAAAGCGGACGAAACAGACCTCCTATGGTCGAAACGGGGGTCCTGTTGATTGGGAGGGGTGTGGCGTACCGCAAAACGGAAGAAAAGGACCTCCTACGGTCGAAACAGGGTTCCTGTTGATTGGGAGGGGTGTGGCGTACCGCAAAACGGACGAAAAGGACCTCCTACGGTCGAAACGGGGGTCATGTTCATCGGGAGGGGTGTGGCATACTGCAAAACGGGACTCCACGAGATACTGTTCATCTCCACCATCGACCTCCTCCAACCTCCACGGGCTACCGTCGACCTCCTCCAGCCTCCACGGGCTCCTGTTCATCCAGCCTCCACCGCGCGCTACTCCATCGGCTACTGTTCAACCACCCCTCCACGGGCACCCCTCCACCGTCTACTGTTCATCCAGCCCTCCACACCACGGGTCTGTTCAACCACCCTCATGGGCACACCTCCACCGTCTCATGTTCATCCAGCCCTCCACCACACCAAGGGGTCCTGTTCATCCGGATACAACGCCACCGTTCACTCGCTCATCCAACCCCATAGCGCTCATTTGTTCATCCTGCACGAAGCATTGATCGGCTTGATTAGCGCGATAGCGAAGAATCGCTCGATCGGGTTCGATTAACAGCCATCAATTGATCGCTCGGGTTGATGGCGCGTAGCCTGCAGGTGCTGTCGCTTCGGGTTCGATTAGAGCCCAACGCCTCGCTTCGGGTTCGATTAGAGCCAATGCCTCGCACACACGCGCGTGCGTCGTGTACGAGAAAGCAGCGCATCGCTCGGCCCCGACCTCCCACCGTAACCGGAACTCGCCAAATTTTCCTCGCCCTCGCTTCTACCATGGTTTTTCCATCATGGGCGGCCCAAAGAATGTCATGCAGCTGCGTCTCCGGCCCGCCGGGACGAAAAGCCCATTTTCTGTCATGATTTTTTGTCATAGAAGTAGGAGCCCACCACATCTATGATGATACCAGGTTTTGTCACAATTATCGTCATAGAAGTGTCATATGTATGACAGAAAAAAAAATTCGTTCAGCCCAATAATGTCACGGATGTGTCTTTTTTTGGTAGTGTTGGCTAGCTCCTCCCCCATAGCTTGTCGTTTGGGTTCGGAAAAGCGCCACAGTGTTTGCTTGACCAGTTTATATCCCTTCAATATATTGAGGCTGTGTTCGGCCAGCCTGCGTGGGATTCCTGGCATATCGGAAGGGTGCCAGACGAATATGTCCTAGTTCTCGCCTAGGAACTCTCATAGCGCGGCATCGACCGTTGGGTCCAGTTGTGCCCCGATGGATGCTGTCTTCTTGGTGTTCGCCGGGTGGACTTGAAACTTGACTATTTCATCTGCTGGTTTAAAGGAGGTGGATTTGGGTCGCTTGTCCAGGATTACGTCGTCCCTATCCACTGTGGAGCGTAGTGCAGTTAACTCTTCGGCCGCGAGAGCTTCAGACAGTGCCTCGAGGGCCAGGGATGCAGTTTTGTTTTCAGCACGGAGTGATATGTCCGGATCACCGGCAAGAGCGATGATGCCATTGGGCCCGGGCATCTTGAGCTTCATGTACCTTTAATGAGGTATAGCTTGGAAACATGTAAATGCATCTCGCCCCAATAGGGCGTGATATCCACTGTTGAAAGGGTCCACTTGGAAGGTTATCTCTTCGGACCGATAATTCTCCGGCATGTCGAATCCCACGTCGAGTGTGACTTTTCCCGCACATCGCGCCTCCGACTAAGAATAATTACTCGGAACGTCGTGCTACTTTGCTCGATGCAGCTCCTGTGTATTTCCATTTTGTTGAGTGTATCCTCGTAGATGAGGTTTAGTCCGCTGCTGCCATCCACGAGCACGTTGGTGAGCCGAAAACAGTCCACAGTTGGATTGAGGATCAAGGCGGCTGGTGCCCGGACTGTCCTGAATTTTGGTTCGTCACTGGCGTTGAAGGTTATGGCCGTGTCATTCCAGGGGTTTATTGCTGCGACTTGGCAGACTTCGGCGAGGTCGCGAAAGGCCCTTTTGCGCTGATTGTTTGAAGCGAAGGTCTCGAAGACTGTCAATATGCTGAGGTCGTCATCTTCTGGGGGGTGTTGCTCTGGGGTATTTTTGGTGAGGATATCCTTGCCTCTCTTGGCCACTTGCCGGAGTATCCAACAAGCTCTGAGGTTGTGGGTTCGTGTGGTATCCTGTGTTGTGTGTATTTTGCATGGCCTATCGAGCCATCCCTCCAGAACGGTCCCGCGCACCATAATGGGCTTAGATTTCTTTACTGTTGGGTCGGGCGCCCCGCGAGGGTGCGTCCTTTTTTCCCAGACGAGGGGCTGAGTGGAAATCGGTGGTTCCCAGCGAGCTGCCTGAGTTTTCCAGGTGCTTTCCATTGCGCAGTACTTCTGTACTATGGTCGCCAAGTCAGCAAAGTGTGATACGCGATGGCGGTTGATGGCATTGAGGATTCCTTCGTCCGTGCAATTATTGCAGAATACTGAGATCGCGTCTTCGTCGCGGCAATCTTTAATCTTGTTTTTGACATAGAGGAATCTGGCCCAAAAGTGATCGACTGTTTCCTGAGACTGCTGCCATACATACATGAGATCGCGTATATCTGGGTGGGTGGGTGGATTTAAATATGAACCCTGGCCCAATTTGGGATCCGGAGTTTGAGAAACTTCTGAGCTTAATAGTTCGGGCTACAGGATATCAACCGGTTTTCCAGTTCCACCGTCCGCTTCCAAGTTCAGAGGACATGGCATGTCGTTCTGCGGACGGGTGTCCGGCTCTTCGTTCTCGGAAATCCAAACATAGTTCATCCTCAATATAGAGGCAGAGTTGTTGTTTTTCTCCTCTACTACCGCTATTTGATGGGTGATAGGCGGAGATTTGATTCCTCTCTGATCGGGTTTAAGCCCAATCCGATCGTAGTCTGTAGCGACCCCCAAAGCGGCGATGCGATCCAGGAGTTCGTTTAAAGATGACAGCTCTGTCATATCCATCTATTTGGAGTATTTGGAGTCAACACGGAGACAATTTTTGATGACCCGAGAAGTCATCGTTGGCTTAACGGCCGGACGGGCGGTCATGGTAAAGCCGCCCAACCGGAGGGTTTGGCCTGAGGCCAGGGCTCCTCCGGAGGTGATACTGTCCTTGGTAACAAGGCGAGCCATCAATCCTGTTTTCGACATCACAGCGGAACTCTCAATGAAAGCACCAATGTTAGTGTCAAAACTGGCGGATCTCGGGTAGGGGGTCCCGAATTGTGCGTCTAAGGTCGATGGTAACAGGAGACAGGGAACACGATGTTTACCCAGGTTCGGGCCCTCTCTATGGAGGTAATACCGTACTTCTTGCTTGATTGATATTGATGAATATGAGTATTACAAGAGTTGATCTACCACGAGATCATAATGGCTAAAACCCTAGAAGTCTAGCCTGTATGATTATGATTGCCTCTACGGACTAAACCTCCCGTTTATATAGACATGGGAGGTGATTAGGGTTGTACAAAGTCGGTTATAGAGAAAGAAATCTTCATATCTGAACGCCAAGCTTGCCATCCACGCCAAGGAGAATCCCATACGAACATGGGTGAGAGTCTTCGGTCTTGTATCTTCATAGCCCATCAGTCCGGCCCATGTCACTTGGGCCGGACACCCGAGGACCACTTAATCCAGGACTCCCTCAAGGCGAAAACACCATATGATCCGACTATATTAACAAAGCTCGCGATATGTCGGGGAAACGACACCTATGGGATCACTGGAATCCCTTCTACGGTTGGCGGGCGCGGGGTTGTGAGAAGAGCAGGTTTAGGAGCTAGCACAAAGATCGTTTGCCTAGGTTCGGGACACAAAGATGCGTAATGCCCTAGTCCTGCTTTGGTGTGTATTTCAGTGTTTTCTTGAGCTCTGGAACTAGCTACGGTGGCTGCGTTGTTCCAAAGAGCTGAATCCTTCTCCTGGTCGCCTCGGGCCTCCTCTTATAGGCAAAAGGGGTCGCCACAGTGGCACACAGGAGGTGGAAAGGTCTACAGTGCGCGAGCTTATCGCCCGGCATTACGGGACAAAGCACATTAAATGCGCTACTTAGGTGTCCATTAGCTTTATCAGGGACGGGAAAGAGGCCCGTCCCATCCGTCGCCGCTCTGACTCGCTTCGACACGTGCCCAGGCCAATGATGTGTGCAGCGCCATGTAGGCAGGCAGGCTGCTGAGGAGGCACGGTGGTGCCTGCCCAAGTGGTTGAGCTAACAGCTACTTGGGGACAGCGGTGGAGTCTTGGCAGGCACGGGCCTGGCTGTGGCCCTGCTGATGTCCTCGGCAAGGGTCTTGCCGGGGGGGGGGGGCGACAAGGGTCTTGTCGTGGCGCTGCAGTCGTCCCCGGCAAGGCGCTTGCCGAGGGTCTTGTGGATTTCCTCGGCTAGAATCCCGCCGAGGGTCGTCGTCTTCTAGTTCTCATCTGATCCCATGTATTAAGGATCTTGACAAAGATCTGCATGCCACCAAAGTGGTGCCTCCCGAGCCCTGGGTCCAATGTAGTTGTTGGCGGTGTTAGAACCCGTGCGCTCAAGGGTGGCTCGCTCTGCTGGCGTTGGGCCAGTTGCCCCAGCAGGGCTCTTGCCGGGGCTGCGGAGGCCACCCCGGAAAGGGTCTTGCCGGGGGGTGGAGTCCACCTCGCCTCTCTGCTCTTTAGTGTTTCTGGTCTTGGCATCGCCTTGTTTGTCTTGTGCTTCGGTTTCCCTCTGGCTTCCCTCCTCTGCCATGTTAAGTGTGGCTGCGGGCGCGGCTCTGACTCCCGGTGCACAAGTAAAGGGGTCAAAAGGAGAGCCCCTACTTTTGTACACCGACAGGATCCCGGGCCTGGGCCACACATAAGCGCGACGTGTTGTTGGGCTAGTCCCAGAACGGTGCGCGGGCAGGTGGGGTGGATTTTACCACAAGAATCTGTTTCGTCATTATGCGTGTCCCCACGACCATGCTTGAACGCGCGACGGGAGGGTCGCGGTTGTTGGGGGGTCGTGGGGCGGTTCCCGCACGCATGCGTCACATCATGGTCAAGAGGCGGCTCGCGCGTTCCCCAAAAAAGAGGGAGGCGCAGAGGCGCGACTCATTTACTCGGGCAGACTCGGGTCATGGACTTCAAGGTGTCCGTGCCCCATGATCACGGGGTGGGGAACGGTCGCCTCACCCCTTCCCTCAATTATGCTTTCTCGCCACGTGTCCCCCATGTAGGTAGCAGGCGGTGGAGGTGGGAAACCTGGCCGTCGCTGATTGGGGCAGCGGGTCGGTATCGATTCCCTGCGCCCCCGATGGCCGGATTGGCCGAGCGGGGTGGCCGAGCCCTGACCCCGCCCCATTATAAGAAGGGGAGGGGGACGGCATCCCACATCCTTTCATCATCCATCCCCATTCACTTCGGCTCCTTTCTTCCGTCTGCCATGGCGAGAGGAGGCGCCGGCCCTTCAACGGTGGCGGCAAGGGTCGCTGCTCGATAGCGCGTCCCTCTTTCCCAAGAACTCGTGGCGATGGAGCCGGCCACAAGAGGAAGGGGGAGGGGGCGAGGCCGAGGTCGTTTTCGCCCCCGCCAGCGATGCCTCCCCCGATGGAGGGCCACATCGGGGACCAGCCCCGCGAGTTCTTCATCAGGCTGCGTCGGCGACCGTGTCGCTGCCTCCGTCTCCCTACCCCATTTTCTCGGGAGATGGAGCTCGATCCACCCCAGACCCTCAGGTTGCACATGAGGGGCGGCGGTGACGGCGGCACACGGGTCGACGTCGACTTCCCCGCTCCTCACGTCATGTACCTCCGTCGTGGATGGAAAACGTTTGCTCGCGTCCACAGCCTGACTGCGGGGCTCGTCCTTTACTTCAAGTTAATGGAGAACGACCTACTCTCTGTCAAGGTCTTTGGAGATCTTGGAACTCACCTGAAGTGCTGCACGGAGAGGTCCTCCCACGATGAAGATTCCTCCTCGAGCGGGAGTGACGAGGAGGACAGTGACAGCAACGACGAGGGCGTCGAGCAGCGGGACACCGATCCCGACTCTGACTGACCGTGTCGCCCCTCCCTCGACCACACGCCCTGCCGAGGGCCTTCCTCGTCAACTCTCAATCGTCGCATTCCCCATCGCCTCCTTGGGCGGCTGGCTTAGGAGGGTCGAGGAAGGCGAAGAAGGCGGGCGGCGACCGTCTAATCGGAGTACGCGGGCACCGACGCCTTCATCGCGTATTGTCGGGCCGCTGCCTCATCTTCCAGCCCCTCTCGCAGCACCGGGATGCTCTCTTCGTGCCTTCTGCTTCTCGCACCTCGCCTAGGCGCTCCTTTCGCCCTCCTGCTACTTTGTTCCATATTCTGAGGAGAGGGACAAGAAAGGGATTACGGGCACCTTATCTTTTTTTAGTTTGTAAGCCTGCGGGCACTTGTTGGACTTAAAACTTGTAATCCCCTTGCTCATGTTTTTATTCCGTACGAACTGTACCTGTATGGGACGTTTTTAATGAAAAAGAGTGCTTTCCTGGTTCTTTGTGCATGAGCGAGGCCCACGCCAAGGAGTGAATCCTTGTTATTTTTAAGATAAACATCGACGCCCGGCAACAGGCCTTGCCGCCCCCCTTATTTGAGCCGACCATTCTCACGCTCTTGGCGGAGGCTGGGGCGAAGTAGAGTTAGGCCCCTCGTTTATTTCCTCGCCAGCGCGACTATGACCCGGTTCCAACCCAGGGACTTGGGTAGAGGAAAGAGGGGGAGAACGGTGGTCTAGGAGCAAAACGAGGCTTCACATGTCCCAGTTCCAAACGGAAATGCAAAACAGGGGATGAAAGACTTATCTAAATCCGCAGCCCCTGCCAACCTTGGCTTGCCGTGGTTGGATCCTTGTGTCTTCAGCCCCCGGTAGTCTTGTCTTGCCGGGGCCGGAGCGCTGGTTCGTTCTCTTTCTTCCAAGTGGCTCAGCAGAAGTGTCCACGTGCCCTACGAACCAAAGAGGACAGAAAGACGCACACTCGACCTCTAGGCTAGGGGTCAGTCACCGCTAAGCACTATCAACCCTAACCGAGGAGAGACTTAACCTAGCATGCAGGCTATAACTTAGGGTGCCAGCGTTTCATTTATTTATGCTCAGGGTCTGCGCCTGGCTATGTACAGAGGGTTACATGCCTTGCTCGCAAAGCTTGTACAAAAGGTGCCTTGACAGGAGGCCCGGCAACCGCGCCTTATGGGTAAAACTTGTGAAGATGTTCGATGTTCCAGGAGTTGCTCAGTGGGACAGCATGTTCGGTCTCCAGGCGGACTATGCCGTGCCTGGTGACTCGTATTATCCGATAAGGGCCTTCCCACTTCGGCGCTAACTTGTTGGAATTCTTGGCCGATTGAACGCGCCGAAGAACAAGGTTTCCTTCCTCAATGCTTCGAGCATGAACCTTGTAGCTATGATAGCGGCGCAAGGCTTGATGGTAGCGCGCTGCTCGCACAGCCGCCCGAAGATGATCTTCCTCGAGGAGCATTGCGTCATCTTGCGTCGTCTTGGATGTATTGCATGAAGGTGTGTCTTGTGAACTGCATGCCGTTGTTGGTTATGACTCTATTTGCCACACCAAAACGGCATACTAGCCCTTGAAGAACTCGACGGCTAACTGTGCTGTCACCTTCCTCACTGCTTCCACCTCCGGCCACTCTGTGAACTTTTCGATCGCAACATACAAGTACTCAAAGCCCCAGACAGCACGAGGGAAAGGGCCCAGGACGTTGAGCACCCAGACCGAGAATGGCCAGGAAAGATGAATTGTTTGAAGGGCTTGAGCTGGTTGATGAAGCTTCTTCGAATGGAACTGACACGCTTCACACCTCGCTACTTGTGCAGTTGCATCCTAGAGGGCAGTGGGCCAGAAGAAACCCTGCCGGAACGCCTTGCCGGCAAGGGCCCTTTACCCTATGTGGGAGCCACATATGCCTTCGTGTATCTCCGCCAACAGCTCTAGTCCTTCCTCCCGGGGAATGCACTTCAATTTCACACCGTTCGGTCTCTTCTTGTATAGGATGTCATCGACGAACTGATACATAGCAGACCGACATGCTACTTTCTCCGCTTCTTCCTGCTCCTCAGGAAGTTCCCCTAGTTGGAGGAATCGGACGGTATGTTGTGCCCATGCCGGAGCCTGGGGCTCGACGGCAAGGACCAAAGGCATTTCTTCTGCCATGGGAGCGGTCGTCTCTACGGCCAAGGCTTGCCATCCTGTCGGAGTCAATCGCTCCTCGGCAGGCTCAGGATCCACGACAACACCCTTGCCAGCAGCCCCTTGGGGCTTAGCGGGAAAGTACTTGCCGGGGCCTGATTTCCTCCGTTTGTTCTGCTCCGTTGATGGTTCGACGGATGGTTGAGTTAACCAAAGCAAAAAAAAGTACCTGGTTCCACAGGTAGCTTGAATGCATCGCGCTTTGACAGGTAATCGGCGATGTCGTTCTCCGCTCGGTGAACATGCTCTGCTTGTATACCATCAAAGCGCTCCTCCAGCTTCCTCAAATAATCTACGTATGCCTCCATCAACGGGCTCTGATAATCTTTGTTGACTTGTCTGCCGACAAGCTGCGAATCACCCCTAATGATGAGCTTCTTAACCCTGAGGTCTGCCGCGATCCTGAGACCGGAAAGCAACCCCTCGTACTCAGCACTGTTGTTGGTGGACATCTCCCAGGGAAAGTGCATCTAGATTACATACTTGAGGTGCTCTCTGGTGGGTGCGACGAGTAGCACACCAGCACCGGTGCCTTGCAGCGAGAAAGCCCCGTCAAAGTACATAATCCAGTCGCGAGCTGTTTCCTTGCCAGGGAGAGTGGTCTCCTGGATCTCCTCGTCAGGCGTAGAGGTCCATTCTGCAATGAACTCTGCCAGGACTCTGTCTGGATTGTCGAAGTACTTTCAAACTTCAAACCAAATCTTAATAACTCCAAGGCCCACTCCACAATCCTTCCGGTTGCGTCTGGGTTGTGTAGTATCCGTTGCAACGGGAGGCGGGTGATGATGGTGATTTCATGTGCTTGGAAGTAGTGACGCAGCTTCCTCGAGGCCATAAGGAGGCCGAAGAGCAATTTCTGCACACCATAGTACCTTGACCTAGCCCCCTGCAGGAGGGAGCTGACAAAGTAAACCGGGTGCTGCATCATCTACTTCTTGTGCACCACTTCATTTGATTGCATGGGCCCTGTCCCGATGGCGTCAGACTCTACCGTGGGCCTTGCCTTGCCAGCATCAGGCCTTGCTGGGGGAATCTCTGGCTTGCCATCCGCCAGTCCCGCTGTCGCCACTGCCTCTTCGTCGACCTCCCTCTGCGCCACTAGTGCAGCGTTGACCACTTGATTCGTCGCCGCCAGATACAGCAGCAACGGCTCTTGTGGTTTAGGCACCACCATTACTGGTGTAGAAGAGAGGTATTTCTTCAGATCCTGCAGTGCTGCTTCGGCCTCCGGTGTCCACTCCATTGGGCCCACCTTTTTCAAAATCTGGAAAAAGGGAAGGGCCCGCTCGGCAGACTTGGAGATGAATCGCTCATGGCAGCAATGCAGCCAGTAAGCCTACGCACATCCTTGATCCTCTTGGGAGCCTCTATCTGCTAGATAGCCTTGATCTTGTCTGGGTTTGCCTCGATCCCATTCCGCGACACAAAGACCCCGAGAAGTTTGCCGGACGGAACACCGAAGACACACTTCTCACGGTTCAACTTGAGGTTGATCTTGTGTAGGTTGGCAAACGTCTCTTGTAAGTCTTGTACAAGAGTTGCCTTCTCCTTGGTTTTGACCACTATGTCATCCATATAAGATTCCATATTTCTATGTTGATGGGGCTCGAAACCAATTTGGACTGCCCTTGCAAACATTGAGCCAACACTCTTCAACCCGAAAGGCATCCGTAAAAAGCAATGCGTACCACATGGGGTGATGAATGTTGTCTTCTCTTCGTCGTCTCTTGTCATGAAGATCTTGTGGTAGCCCGAGTACACGTCAAGGAATGGTAACAGATCACACCCGGCCGTGGAGTCAACAATCTGGTCGATGCGCGGCAACGGGAAGGGGTCCTTAGGACAAGCCTTATTGATATCTGTGTAGTCAATACACAGCCTCCACTTCCTGTTTGCCTTGAGCACCACCACCGGATTGGCCAACCACATCCGATGGAGCACTCCCCTCACCAAGCCTTCTGCTTCCAACTTCCTGATCTCCTCTGTGATGAACTCATGCCGTTCCAAACCTTGCTTCCTGACCTTCTACTTGACGAGTCACGCATGGGGGCAGATAGCAAGATGGTGCTCAATCACTTCCCTGGGAACGCCGGGGATGTCAGATGCTTGCCATGCAAACACATCGATATTCACCCACAGGAAAGTGACGAGCGACCTTTCCTATTTGATATCGAGGGTGGAGCTTATGGTGAAAGCCCCTCCCGTGCCATCCTCCTTGACGGACACCTTCTTGGTCCCTGGTGGCACAGCTCTGGATTTCTTGCTCTTGCCGGTGGAGCTCTCTGGCACGTCCTCGACGGTAGCACAACACTTCGAAATAGGTGCGCTTGCCAGAGTGGGTGCGAGAGGTCTTGCCGTTCTCCTTCTCCCGAGGCTTCAGCGGCAGGAGCAAGTGCCTTGGCGGCAGTTGCTGCAACTGCTTCCCGATAGAGTAGGTCGACACAGATCACCGCATCCTTCTTGTCGCAAGGAACGGTGATGATGGTCATTGGCCCAGGCATCTTTAGCGTGTTGTAGGCGTAATGTGATGCCGCCATGAACTTGGCTAGTGCCGGACGGCCGAGGATCCCGTTGCAGGGCAAGGGGATCTCAGCTACATCGAAGATAATCCTCTCTGTCTTGTAGTTCAGCTCGCCTCCAAACGTCACAGGCAGTGTGACCTTGCCCTTCGGCTGACTCCTTCCTGGGTTGACCCCTTGAAACATGCCCGTCTCTTCGAGGTCTCCATCAGGAATTTGCAGCCTTTTGATCACAACGGGCGAGATCAAGTTTAGACCGGCCCCACCGTCAACCAGCATCTTGTTCACCTTGGGTTTGTGTATCATTGGTGAGACCAACAACGGCAAACACCCGACCGCAGTTGTGCGATTAGGCTGGTCCTCGGCGTCAAAGATGATAGGCGTGCTGGACCACCTCAGCGGCTTCTGAGCGTTCAACGCCAGCTCCGCTGTTGTGATCTCACGCGCCCACTGCTTGAGTCGGAAGTGAGAAGTATGCAGCGAGGCGCCACCATCGACGCACATGTTCTCCATAGCCTTCTAGAACTCATGCTCGCCGGACTCGTCGTCTTCGTCACAATCATCGTCTTCCTGCTTCTTGTCGCGGGCCCGAGCAGGCCTCTCTTGCTGGTTATCATTGCCGTGGTGACCTCCTAGGCCGCCACGCTTCTTGCCGGATCCCTCGGCATCATTCTTGCCCTTCTCCTTGTACCGCCTCTCATACTCAGCTTTTTGCTTCTCAGCAAGTAGCTCTACTTGCCGGCAGTTCTGGAGGTCGTGGCCCTTGGTGCGGTGGATCTTGCAGTATTGCTTGTCGGAGCCTCCTGGCTTGTCGGCAGCCGCCAAGGCCCGGCAAGCGGCGCACCCGGCTATTTCCTTGCAGGTGTCATCTGCCTTGGCCTTCTTGGCAGCGCCGGTGTCCTCGGATCCCTCGACGGCAAGCACGGTCTTATCCTTGCATTTCCTGTTGCGGCACCGACGTCCTCGCCGGGGTACTTCCTTCCCTCTTCAGCCCGGGCGCATCTATCGGCCAGAACATAAAGTTCGGCCACATCCTTGACCTTGTTCATCGCCAGCTCTTCGCGCATCTTGCGGCTGTGCACATTCTGATGGAATGCGCTGATCACGGCGGCGGGAACATCTGGGATGTTGTATTCCACTCGGCTGAACCTCTGTATGTACTTGCGCAGGTTTTCACCTTCCTTCTGGGGAATGATATGCAAATCACTAGCCTGGCCATGAGCTTGGTGGCCTCCAGTGAAGGCACCAATGAACTCATGACACATATCCGGCCAAGAAGAAATGGAATCCGCCGGTAAGTGCATCAACCAAGACATGACATTGGGCTTCAGGGCCAACGGGAATTAATTGGCAAGCACCTTGTCATCACGAGCTCCAGCGGCCTGCATCGCGATGGTGTAGATGCTGAGGAACTATGACGGATGGGTCTTGCCACTATACTTCTTGCCAACGTCGGGCTTGAACGTGCGGTAGGACGGCCACTGGAACTGTCACAGCTCACGGGTAAAGGCTGGGCAACCCACCTCGTAAGGTAGGCCGCCGGGGCCCCCCGGTGCTGGGTGGTCTATAGCGGGCCCCGCCCGCCTATCTGACTGGTGGCGTGTATCGCGCCGGCGTTTGATGGTGTTCTAGCGTCTTCATGGGCTCGCTCCCGAAGAACTTGGCGCTGATCGCGGTGGGTTCGTGGGTCGGACGCCGCTATGGAAATGTTATCACAAGCATCATCACGACGGATCGATGCCCGCGGTGGCTGGCATGGAGGAGGAGAGTGCACCGTGTCCGCAGCACCTCTGGCCCCTCCACCGCTGGCATGCGGTGGTTCGATGGAGCGCCGGCCTGAGGGCCCCGTTGGTCGTGGCCTGTCTTGGTTGGCGACGCCGACAAGGCTCCGGATGGTGGCCCTCCACTCATCGAGCCTTTTCGCAGCAGGAGGGAAGTCGAGGAGTAGTTGCGTGCGCGCCAAAGCTTCCGCTGGCATGGGTGGTGGCGAGAGCTGCATGGACCGTGGTGTGCTTCTACTTCTAACCACGTTAGAAGGAACTCTATCACGGCCCAATGGCTGCGTGCCATTTTCGCCAGCACTTCGGCGGGCATGCTGGCCGCCTTCGTCCCGCGAATGATGCACATGACTCTTCCCACGGCGGCGTCCGTGGTCCCCAGCATGGTGGCGCTGCTCGTCGCGCGCACCCTGGGAAGAGCGCGTCGTGGGCGCCGGTGTAGGCGTCTTGGAGGTTGCTGCGCCGCCCGTAGGTGGCACAGCGACACCCCTGGAGGGCCCCGCGCCGCCTGCAGGGGGCCCATCCCCATCTTTGGATTTGGTGGTGTGCGGCCCGTCGTCTGGCGCACGAATGACCCCGCTCGCAAGTCTCTGACTACCAGAGCGATGCTGGTGCTCGCGGGCCGTGGCTCGGGTGCTATCCGCGACCGGCCCACTGCTCGCGCGCACTGGCACGGGCTGTTCGGCTCCCGACGCGCTGATTGCCGTGATCATCTTCTTCTTGGGAGCCATGGCGACGAAGAACTGCTAGGCTAACTGCTAGACTAGATTCTCACAACTGCACCCCCTACCTGGCGCGCCAAAGATGTCGAGGAAACGACACTTATGGGATCACTGGAATCCCTTCTACGGTTGGTGGGCGGGGGGTTGTGAGAAGAGCAGGTTTAGGAGCTAGCACAAAGATCGTTTACCCAGGTTCAGGCCGCGAAGATGCGTAATACCCTAGTCCTGCTTTGGTGTGTATTTCAGAGTGTTCTTGAGCTCTCAAACTAGCTACGGTGGCTGCGTAGTTCCAAAGAGCCGAATCCTTCTCCTGGTCGCCTCGGGCCTCCTTTTATAGGCAAAAGGGTTGCCAGCGATGGCACACAGGAGGTGGAAAAGGTCTCTGATCTTGTGAGCTTATCGCCTAGCATTACGGCACAAAGCACATTAAATGCGCTACTTAGGTGTCCATTAGCTTTATCGGGGACGGGAATGAGGTCCGTCCCGTCTATCGCCGCTTCGCCTCGCTTCGACACGCGCCCAGGCCAGCGATGTCTGCAGCACCATTTAGGCAGGCAGGCGGTGTGGAGGCCTTCACGAAGATCTGCATGCCACCATGCAGGTGCTTGCTAAGTCGGTGTGGAGGCCGCCCGTCGCCACGCAGGTGCCTGCCCAGCTGGTTGAGCTAACAGCTTCTTTGGGACAGCCATGGAGTCTTAGCAGGCGTGGGCCTGGCTGTGGCCCTGCTGATGTCCTCAGCAAGGGTCTTGCCGGGGGGCCCGGCAAGGGACTTGCCTGGTGCTGGGGTCGTCCCCGACAAGGCGCTTGCCGGGGGTCTTGTGGATTTCCCTGGCTAGAATCCCGCCGAGGGTCGTCGTCTTCTGGTTCTCATCTCATCCCATGTATTCAGGATCTTGACAAAGATCTGCATGCCACCATAGGGGTGCCTCCCGACCCTGGGTCCAATGTAGTTGTTGGCGGTGTTAGAACCCGTGGGCTCAAGGGTGGCTCGCTCTGCTGGCATTGGGCAAGTTTCCCGGCAAGGGTCTTGCCGGGGGGAGTCCACCTCGCCTCTCTGCTCTTTAGTGCTTCTTTTCTTCGCGTCGGCTTGTTTGTCTCGTGCTTCGGTTTTCTTCCGGCTTCCCTCCTCTGCCATGTTAAGTGTGGCCTCGGGCGCGGCTCTGACTGCCCGTGCACAAGTAAAGGGGTCTAAAGGAGAGCCCCTACTTTTGTACACCGACACGATACATCAAGATCGTGACATCTCAAGAACATGAGAGAGAGAGAGATTAAACACATAGCTACTGGTACAAACCCTCAGCCCCGAGGGTGGACTACTCGCCGAGGGCTGAGGGTTCGTTCCAGTAGCTATGTGTTTAATGTCTCTCTCTCTCATGTTCTTGAGATGCCAGGTGCACCCTGGTGGGTTGTGCCCCCCTCGGGGCAACCCCCAGGTGCTGCTCTAGCCCATCTTGGGTGTTCTGGTCCATCAAAAATCTCCAAGAAGCTTCGCGGTGTTTGGACTCTGTTTGATAATGATTTCCTGAGATGTAAAAAACAAGCAAAAAACAGCAACTGGCACTAGGCATTGGGTAAATAGGTTAGTCCCACAATGATATAAAGTTGCTATAAAATGATTGTAAAACATCCAATAATTATAATAACAGCATGAATACTTCATAAACTATAGACACGTTGGAGACGTATTAGGGGCTGGTCAATTTATTTTTTGCCCGGTAGACACAGTTCTCCGGCAAACAAAAGGGTGCCGGCAAGATAGCCTGCCGGGGAAAACTCGTTTATTTACACTAAGGAGGCATCCCACCTCTGCATGGACATATACATGCACAGGTTCCCGGCAAGGTTCATCTTTTTCATTAATATGCTGATAATGCAGGTACAAGCAATACAGGACACAAACATGGACTCGAGAAATTACATTATTTGAATTAAAATTTGGCAAATGCCTACAAGTTTAAGATTGAAAAAAGATAAGTGCTCCGTAAACTCCTCTCCCTATCCCTCTTGTCCTAGGTAGTGCGGTGGGAAGAGAAGAGGGCGGGACGCGCACCGGCACAAGGCCACCCCGATCCCGCCAGGGCCTGCCAAATGCAGCCTGACAAGATCGGGAGTGGCAAGGTTGCGAAGGAGGAGGACGGAAGGAGCAGCACAGCGGCCCCCTGGTCACCACCTCCAGGACCAGTCGGTAGACACCAACAGAAGCTCCGACAGATGAAGACGTCGAGGCCTAGCTAGAAGACCACTGGAGGAAGTGGAAGCACCAGAGGGGCAAGACTTTCCCCGGCAGCTGGGAAAACGGTGATGACGGCGTCGGGGAAAGGGGCAAAGTGAATTGCCAAGTTACTTTCTACCACTCCCTTTCTCATTAAAGGGTGATGCTAAGTTATGGTTTAATTCTCTTGCTCCTGGTTGTGTGCGTAGTCCCATGATATGATTTATTACTTCTCTGAAAAAATTCCTGCTCATAAGAAAAAAGTTGCTTTAAAGGAAATATTTAACTTTGTGCAAATTGAAGAAGAGAGTCTCCCACAACTTTGTGGGAGGCTTCTCCAATTACTTAATGCTTTGCCTGATCATCCCCTCAGGAAAAATGAAATACTTGATATCTTTTGTAATGTACTAACCGATACTTCTAGGGACCACCTAGATAGTTGTGTTGGTTGTGTTTTCAGGGAACAAACTGTTGAACAAGCTAAAGTACTATTGAATATTATATTGAGTAATGTATGATTGGACTCTTCCTGAACCACCTCCTAAGCCAACTCCAAAGAAGAGAGGTATTCTATTTCTCAGTCTTGAAGATATGCAAGAGGCCAAGAAATCTATGAAAGAAAAAGGTATTAAAGCTGAAGATGTTAAGAATTTACCACCTATTGAAGAAATACATGGTCTTGATAACCCGACACAGGTAGCAGAGGTAATTTCTCTCTATAGATTTGATGAAGGTGATATTCCTCATAATAAATCTGCTAGTTAATGCTTGGATGAATTTGATAACTTTATTGTTAAACAAGAAAACTTCAATGCATATGTTAGTAGACAATTGAAACAAAATGCTTATATGCTTGAATGCTTGGGTGACTATATGTCTAGAACTGTTAATGATCTTAAGATTGTTAGTAAACGTGCTTCCATGGTAAAAAAACTCAAGTAGAACAAGTTCTCAAGGCACAAAATGATTTGCTCAATGAAATGAATAGTAAGATGAATGATCATGTTGTTGGAGTTATGACTTGAGGTGGTAAAATGACTCAGAAACCTTCTTATCCTGAAGGTCATCCAAAAAGTATTGAGCAGTACTCTCAGAGAATTAATACTAATGCACCTAGTCCTTCTAAAAAGAAAAAGAATAATGATAGGACTTTGCATGCTTCTAGTGAACCTGTTATAGATACACCTGAGAACCCAAATGATGTTTCTATTTCTGATGCTGAAACACAATCTGGTGATGAACATGAACCTGGTGATAATGTTAATGATGATGTTCATGTTGATGCTCAACCTAGTAATGATAATGATGTGGAGATAGAACCTACTTTTGATGTTGATAACCCACAACCTAAGAATAAAAGATATGATAAGAGAGACTTCATTGCTAGGAAACATGGAAAAGAAAGAGAATCATGGGTTCATAAACCCATGCCCTTTCCTCCTAAACCATCCAAGAAAAGGGATGATGAGGAATTTGAGCGCTTTATTGAAATGCTTAGATCTTTTTGCGTACACGTTTGACTGATATTCTGAAAATGTCTCCTTGTGCTAAGTATATGAAAGATATTGTTACTAATAAAAGGAAGATACTAGAAGCTGAAATTTCCACCATGCTTGCTAATTACACTTTGAAGGGTGGAATACCAAATAAACTAGGAGATCCCAGAATACCAACTTTACCATGCTCCATTAAAAGAAACTATGTTAAAACTACTCTATGTGATTTAGGAGTCGGTGTTAGTGTTATGCCTTTCTCTTTCTATCGTAGACTTAATTTGAATAAGTTAACACCCATAGAAATCTCTATGCAAATGGCTGATAAATCAACTGCTATACCCATCGATAATTGTGAGGATGTGCCTGTCGTAGTTGCGAACGTTACTAGTTTAACGGACTTTGTTATTCTTGATATACCCGAGGACGACAGTATGTCGATCATCCTTGGTAGACCCTTTGATTACTATAGGGGCTGTTATTAATTGCAATAAGGGCAATGTCAGTTTTCATGTTAATGGTAATGAGCATATGGTACACTTTCCAAAGAAACAACCTCGAGGGAATAGTATCAATTCTATTGGAAAATTTTGAACTATTGATAATGGAGGTTTTGAATTCCCTATTCCTACTATCAAAAAGAAATATGATATACTTATTGTTGGGGACATGCATATAACCGTTGAGTTAACCTAGTGTTATACGAAGATTCTCTAGTTTCATTTGAGTCGGAAGAAGTTTGTTAATAAGACTTGATCAACCTTGTTGATGAATTCCTTTTGATGAGCATGCGATGGAGGAATTTAGTAAACACAACCTTCTGTACCCACTTTTTACTTTATGTTATTTAGAATAAATAAAGCAAAAATACTTTTATTTTTCTGTTTTTTGATTTATCCATGCAATTAAAAAACGACCAAAAAATAGAAGTTCTCCAAATGCCCTGAAATTTAATATGATATCTTTTCTAGAATATTTAAAAATGTTTGGCACTGGAAACACATAAGGGGCTGCAGCAGTGGGCCACAAGCCCACAGGGTGCGCCCACCCCCCTTGGTGCGCCTAGCAGGCTTGTGGGTCCCACGTGGGTCCCGTTCACTTGTTCTAGCACCCATCCACTTCTTCCTCCAGAAAAAATCCCACCATTGCTCAAACCCGTGTTCTTGCTCATTTTTCCATTTTAGATCTCCTTGCTCGGAACTCTGTTTCTGAAACTGTTTCGAGGATTCGTTCATCGATATGTAACTCCTCCAATGGTCCAATTAGTTTTTGTTCTAGTGCTTTATATATTGTAATTTTTTGCTGCTATGGTGACCTTGGTCTTGAGCTTGCAAATCAAATTTATATGGTCCAATGTAGTTTTGTTGCATGATATAGCCTCTAGACACTTGTGGAGTAGTTGCTATCAATCTTGTTGAGTTTGGTTCACTTTTATTTTGATTCACTAAAAATTTACGAAATTTTCAGAGAAAGAAAATGTTGAGGAAAGTGTTCCAAGGTGGTTCCTCGAAGAAGAAATCCCCAAGGCCCGCGATACGTGAGCCGGATCTCCAAACACCAAGGGAGGCTTCAGTGCAACCTTGTGAATGGTCGTCGGATCATTTCATGACTCGTGCCGGTTTCAAGGATGAATTCCATGTGTACCTGCATAACGCCGAGCTGACGAACTTTGTGTCAGATAACTGCCCTCAGTACTACAACCTTATCGATTCCTTTGTGAGGAGATTGAAGTATTCTATCCAGCGCAATACGCATTCTGTTTTATTTGATCTTTACGATAAATCATTTACCATGGACATTGAAGATTTTAGTGATGCATGTAAAATTCCACAATGGGGCAGTTGTACTGAACCTCATAAATCTGATTGTTCTGAGTTCCTTGCTAGCATTACTGTAGGAGAAACTAGAACCATAACACAAGCTACCATAGGGAGCATTCACTTTCCTACATTACAGTACTTTGCTCTCTTTATAGGTAGATGCATTAATGGTAAAAATGATTATAGCCACCTTTGCGCCTCCGATCTTATTGTTCTTAAGAGTGCGGTAATGAATGATAAATGATTTGATTTGGGGGCTATCATTGCACGTCGATTACATAATAATGCTAAAGATGGAGACTTTTTTGGCGGAATTTATGCCACTCGTTTAGCTCAGTATCTTGGGGTTCCAATTAAAGAAAATTTTGTTCCTCTACCACATGCTCACCTTGATTATGATGCTAGTCAGTTTCTTGAGAGAGGCGAGTTGCCTTTTCAGTACATTCTAATATTTGACAGGCAGCATGTTGTCCATATTACACTTCCCGCTTCTGCCTTTGTTGCCTTTCAAGTAAAACGAAGATACTTCATTGTCATGGGAAACCATGGCCACATATGGGACCAGAGGGCCCCTTGCTGGTTCGGCAGGGGGACATCACGTTGCACAAAGAGAAGGCGAGCGTGGGGCAGCACAACAGAGATTGTAGAGGCAATTTTACCCAGGTTCGAGCCGCTGTGAGGCATAAAACCCTACTCCTGCTTTGGTGGATTGATGGTGGAAGAGTGGTGGTGGAGCATAGTACACTTGCCCGGCAAGGGCGGCAGTGGTTATGCGCATATGAGTGTGAGTTCTCCAACCTTCTAACCCTTTCTATGGTTTCCATGAGCCTCCTTTTATAGGTTAAGGGGTTACCACAATGGCAGAGTAGTCATTATGTACTGATAAGATAGCAAACAGTGCTATCATACCTAACTCTGTAGGCTGACAGGGTGCATTAAATGCACCGCTTAACGTCACATTGTTGGTTTCCCGGCAAGCCTTGCCGGGCTATCTTGCCAGCTTCACACCTGCTCGCTTCACACGTCGCAGGACGGGTGTCATCTGTAGGCATCTTCCGTAGAGAAGCTACCATGTGGCGAATGGCTGCCACTTAGTCACTTTGCGGCTTTACACCGCACTGATTGATGACACGGGTCGTGGTGGAGTGGTTGGGTGAGGTGGTTTTGTCCTTGTGAGTCCCGGCAAACCCTGTCGGGACGTCTTGGGTGCCTTATTCTGGGGGTGGCCTCTCCCCTGCCGGGCTCGCCTGCCCGGCAAGGGAGGCTCTTCTCTTGGCAGCATCTTACTTCCTTGGCTTGACTCTGGTCCTCTTGATCTGCATGTTGATCCTTCGAAGCTCTTGGTCTCTTGTACTCTGACTTGGGTTGGTGCCTCAATCTTGTTCACGTGCCTATGTGTGTAGCAACAGAAGCACTCGGCCCTGCCCCAAACGCGCTGCCGAGCACCATCGGGGTAGGGCCTAATAAGTGCACGGGTGGGGGGGGGGCTGAAGAGGCTGGTCTCTTGAGGTCTTCTTTGCTTCTTCATTAATCTTGGGTCCGGGCTGGTTTCCGGTTTCCCCGCGCGTCGTGTAACGCCAATAGTGGTGGGGCCGCCCTTGTAATGGCATGTGAATGACTTTAACGCACGGGGTGGAAACCGCCAATTCACTCTTCCCACCACACCCTTATCCTTAGCCATGTATGCTGCATGCATCACGCGGGGTAGGTAACTGAGGCGCGTGGCACGAGAGAGCATCAAGGTGAGGGAGAGCCATCTTGAATTGGTGGAGGAGGACGGTGGTCACCCGTTGAGGGAGCGGCTCCCCTGCCCGGCCAGCCTATAAAACGAGGGGCGAAGGAAGGTCGGGGTCATCCATCCTTGCACTCTCCCTCCTCTGTCTTCTGCTACTTGCTGGTTATGTTGAGGAAAAGAGCCTAGGGCCAGGCCCCAGGCTCCATTCTCAGGCTTTTCCTGGATCTGAAAAGGGGTACTCGGGTGGCCCGGCGACAACGCCAGAGGTGGCAACTCCAGCGTGGTCGCCGCCGGGCCGCCCGTAGCCTTGACTTCAGTGAGAGGGGACACGAATGACACCATGTCGAGGCCTGTAATGGGAATGGCGTGTGGTAGTCGATCGCTCCCCATTCTTCTTCCCTTCGTGGTGCTAGGGAGGAGTCATGGAAGAGATTCGCCGATAGCAAAGCCGAATCTGACTCCTCCTGGGCGCCGTCCTCTTGCCTTGCAGGAGGGCTCTTTGCTCCCATACACGTCTTCGGGGCGTGCGATGACTTCTAACGTACGGATGCTGGGGACGACTGTCACAGCCCTAGATTATTGCTTGTATTAGTTGCATCATAGAGCACTCATGCATCATGTCTAAATTTCTGAAACTTGGAATTGAGGAAAGTGGAAGCCTCAAAAACTTAAATAAAAGAAGGGCAAAGAACCCTTGAAATCTCATTCTTTGTTTCCAAGATGTCCTTTTGCAATGTTTGATAATTTTCGCAAGAGCTATATATCAAACCAGAATTTAGGAACATTTCTAAGGATTTATTTTTTGGACTCTGAATTTAAATCAATAGCTATCTGAATTTGAGATATATTCATATAACTAGAATATAATTTCAAATATCTTTGAAACATTTTATGTGCATCTGGAAATGTCCATTCTGCAACATAAAATTATTCAAAGGGTTTTTGTCACTGTTTTGAAATTGTTTGAATTTTGAACAGTGGCAGAATATTAAACAACAGAAAACATAACAGAAAAATAAAACAGAGCAACCTTACCTGGCACTCACCTGGGCAGCCCACCTAGCCAGTCCACTTGGCGGCCCAGCCCATAGGGGCACGCCCGCCTTCTTCCTTCACCAAGTGGCGCGAGAGGCGTGGCAGCAGCAGCGGCTTCTTGCCACCTCCTGCTTCCACCTGGGAGCCCTGATCCTTCCCTCGTCGCCGCCCTGGACCCCTCTCTGCCTCTCCCCGTTACTCTCTGCTCTGACCCCTCCTCTAACCCTCTCTCTCGCGCGCAACCGAGCGTTGCCGCCGTCGCCGCTTGCAGCCACCGTGACCACCGCCGTCCCCTTGCCCCGTGGCCGTGCCCCCGAGCTCCGCCCAGACTCCAGCTACCTCTCCGCCAACCCACGCAAGCTCGGACGACTCCAAGACAACGCCGGGAGCCCTGCATCGCTGCCCACGCCGTCTTCCCCATCTCCAGCCGCCCGAGATCGCCGGCTTCACTACGTCGCCGTCCGACCTCCCTCGAGCTCGCCGTCTGCTCCAATCGACTCCTCGTGAGCTCCTCTTCTCTTCCTCTCACTCCGTGCACTTGATTTCGTCCCTAGCTAGCTGCCCCACAACCCGAGCTCGGCCGCCGCCATGGGCGGTGAGCTTCGTGCTCGAGCTCCTCCACCTGCGCTTGTTGCCTCCGTGTGTTCTGGTGATCCCAAGAACCAAGAGAGCCCATCGGCCGCGCCCGCCGTGCCCATAACGCCTAAAGCTTGGATTCCCGAACTTCGGCGGCCGCCCGGCTCGCCGCCGCTGCTGCTACACACACCCCCAGCACACCACGCGACCTCCACCGGATGCGCCTCACTCCCAACGTCCCGTAGACGCAAACCACTCGCTAAATCGAGCCCCGTAGCGGTTTTCCGGCAAGCTTCCGCCGCGGCTTGAGGTCGCCGCCGGCCAAACGCCCCCTTGAGCCACTGCCATGTGGGCCCCTGAGCCTAATTAGGTTAGTCTAATTTTTCTGTTAGGATTAGTACTAATTGTTTTAGCTAATCTAATTACAGCGACACGCAGGCCCACATGTCGGTTGACTGACTGCACCCGTTGACCGCTGACATCACGGTGGCGTCATCTCGATGCAATAACTCTTTTCTCGATTTATTCTTTTACGTGATATTCCGGAAAATAGTGCTAACTTCTAAAATTCATAGGAAATAATCTATAACTCCAATGGAAATAAGTTATATATGAAAAAGGATCAGAAAAATATGAAGAATCTGTTTATTCCATGATTATGCATGTTTGAACAAGTTAACCTCACTGAATAGGACAAATGATGATTAGGGCAATTTATAAAATAACATTTGGATTTGGAATTTGTTCTTGTTCGAGTTCCACTTCAATTAACTTGGCTAGATATTGCATTAGGTGAATTTAGTACCTTAACATGACATGTCATTCATGTGAATGTGCATTGCATTGATTGTGTTCTTTCTCAGTTGCCGGTGTTTATCCCTCTCGATGAGCAGCGTCTGCGACGATGAGTTCGATGACACCGATGAAGAACTATATTATCTTCAGAAGTGCCAGGCAAGCAAAACCCCCTTGTTCATTCCGATACAATCCCACTCTCTCGCTCCTGCTCTCTTTTACTTCATTAGGACAACAACGATTCATTTGTTACTTGCTGCGGTAGTTGAACCCCTTTATCCTCTGCATGACCTGTCATTGCCACAGTAAATAGATGAAACCCACTAGCATGAGTAGGAGTTGTTTGAGCCCTGATGTGCCTACTAATTCATGCTTGTTTGTCATGCCTGCTACTGCTTAGAGTTGAGTCAAGTCTGATTCATCGGGAATGAATTGGAATGGTGTGTGAACATGTCCTACTGTGTGTGAGCTAAGTGTGTGAACACGATTTGGTAAAGGTAGCGGTGAGAGGCCATGTAGGAGTACATGGTGGGTTGTCTCATTGCAGCCGTCCTCAGGAACTGAGTTCTGTGTTAGTGATCCATGAACAGTTACTACCACACATTGGGTTCGGTAACTCGGCCCTCTCGACTTATTAATCAACTCGATCTCTGTCCGGGAGTTGCAACTAGTTTCGGTGTTTGTAGGTAGTGTTAGTAGTCTACCAAGTGGCACCCGATGCAGGTGGGCTTGGGACAGACTAAACACATGGCATGGTGTACCAAGTGGCACCCGGTTGGTGGGCTTGGGAACCCTGCTCACATCGTTGGGGCCGTGAGCGACACCGGCGGATCTCCTTGCGGATGGAACCGAATAGGCGATAAATCTGGGCGAGACTTGTGTGGTTAGTTAGGTCGTGGCGACTCCTCGCCCGACTTCCGCTTGAAGGTTGCGAGGTACATGGCGTGTCTGAGGCGATAAGTGGCGAGGCGTGTGTGAAGAAGTACACCCTGCAGGGTTATCATTATCTATTGAATAGCGGATTCCTCGGATATGGAAACTTGGACCCTTGCATAGTTCATAGACAAGTGAAAGTGGATACTCTAAAACTCGCAAGATAAGCGTGAGTGCTATGGATGGCGTTCTCGTAGGTAGACGGGAACGGATCCATAGTGGTGTATTGATATGGTGAATATGTGGACTCGTGTACGCCACCTCAAAAGAGTTACCTTCAGTCGTTGTTCAGGATAGCCACCGAGTCAAAGCTGGCTTGCTGCAGTCAAACTCCACCACCCCCTTTGTTGATAATGATGCATATGTAGTTAGTTCTGATGTAAGTCTTGGTGAGTACATTTGTACTCACGTTTTCTTATTTTATGTTTTGCAGAGAGATCTCAGTCTTGCTAGTAGTTCCGCGTGGACTTCGACGTTTAGCTTGTTACCTCAGCTATGATCTTGTGCCCTCAGCAGGATCTGGTAGATAGTCGGGCTTCTCAGCCTTTTTCATTTGTAGATGTCTGTACTCAGACATGTTAAGCTTCCGCTTGTGCTTGTTGCTTGTATGCTTTGTATGTTGGGTCATGAGACCCATGTTTGTAATATCTCGCTCCTCCGAGCCTAATGAATAAATACTTGAGTCGTAGAGTTATGTTGTGATGCCTTGTTGTATTTACACATATCGAGCATATTGTGTGTATGTTTGAAATGCCTGGTATGTGTGGGATCCGACAATCTAGTTGTTTATCCTTGGCAGCCTCTCATATGGGGAAATGTAGTCTAGTGCTTCTGAGCGATAGTAGTCCGCTACAGCCCATTCACCGAGTCCTGCTAGCCCGGCCTACTTGCTCTGGACACTTGACTGGCGGCATGTGTTTCACTTTGTTCTGTGTTTGTCCTTGAAATGTCATGCGGTGACATCCGGAGTCTGCCTAGCCTGCTACAGCCGGGTTCTTGGAGTCCTGTAGCCAGTGCTACAGCCCGGATTCATCGTTGATGACCGACATGCTCGATGTGATTCATGTATGCTGTCCCCATGGGTTAGTGCCGCTTTGGGTTCACGACTAGCCATGTCGGCCGGGTTCTCTGTCATATGGATGCTAGCGACACTATCATATACGTGAGCCAAAAGGCGCAAACGGTCCCGGGCCATAGTAAGGCGACACCCGTGGGAATACCGTGCGTGAGGCCGCAAGGTGATATGAGGTGTTACTGGCTAGATCGATGTGACTTGGAATCGGGGTCCTGACAGCTTTGGTATCGAGCTGACTTGCTCAGGGATTACCAAGCCAAACTGGTCGAAGTTGTGTCTAGCAATGCTTTAGTTATGTAAGGGAATTGTTTGTGGAAGGGAACGTAAGGCTCTTTTTACTCCTTATACCTCATGGCCTTCTTATCTGAGTCAACCTCTTCTCTTCTACGGGGATTAAGAATTAGGCCTTCTCATCTATCTATCAGGATCACGTGTTACTAATCCATAGACTTACAGGATTGTTGGTTTTAAGCCCCAGTTCAGTTTCTATTACTTCCGTATGTTAACTGTTGATCCCGAAACCTTGATATGATGTTGTTGAGTGGTTATGCCACCATTTTGCATGATGTCTCAAATCATTTTGAGCATTTACAGCCGTTATGCTGTCCGTGTCATCCCAGGTCTCTAAATAGTCTGATGCATTTGCAAATTCTTTCTTTCCGTTCCCGATGTCCTTTTTGTCAGAATAAGCACACTAACTAGTCAGTCAAGGTACTCTATTGCCTCGACATATATGTTGGAGTTATTATTATGACCCTAGGTGTTTAGGAAGTCACCTAGTAATTTAGCAATGCTTCGTATCCCAAGTGTGATTATTCTGGCCATTACTCTTGAAAGCATCCTGTGATGCCATTTAGTAGTAGGTATTCTATTCCTGGGTTCTTGAACCCGAGATTCACCCTACTTACCTCCTGTTGATAGTGTTTGCTAGTTCCTTTAGGATATTAGTAACCTTGCAATAGTCCTCGAGGTCCGTGGTATTTCCTTCTTCCAAATACCATGAACCAATAAGGCAGAAGTTCTTTGAATTAAAAGATCATAATCAGAGTACTCTTGAGGAGTTCTCCATTCATAATTGTGACTCTGCCAGTTCTACCTTCTCCGCACGGGTTATCCGGAAGAAATGTTGAAATTGCTCGACATACTAATCCATGCCTCGACAACTCAGAAAGTTATATGTTCCTTGAGTTGTTCTCTTTAGTTGTATTTTGACCCCGTCTATCAATTGATACTCAAGGGTATGTGTGCATTCGTTTATCGATGCCTATTACTCTTGTGGTCCGTCAAGCCATTATATCCTGAATGACTTGGAGAAACAAACTCCAGTACCTTATCCATGTCTAGGATTGGGTCAAAGCAGTTGTATTCCGCAGATCAAATGCAATCAAGCTTTTGGTATGTTCTACCCTTAAGTATTACCCACTTTATGTCAGGAATGTCATGAGAATTGCACCTTCTCTTATGAATTCTTGATGTAGTGATACTTCTCGCCATCATTATTCATTCCTCGGTATCGTGTTGTCGCAACCAGAATGCCGACAAGTGAATCGTGATGTGTGAAATCAATGCTCCTAGAAACTCCGTTGCTTGGTAGTTAAAGGACAATAATTACATTCTTAGCATGTTGGTTATTGAATCATCATTCTAAGATTGATCGTGCTACCTAGTCCATTCTCCTGGTGCACTCCTCCATCGATGAGTTAGGATTATTTCAGATCTTCGCTCTATTGATCATATCGCCTTGCCCTGAAAAGCAAGATTGTTCTCGAGCTTAGTAACATATCGGTGGTTCGTGATTTTCCGAATATCTTATCGGAAGTATTACCAGGTTGTCCCCTGACTGTTATGTTGAGTTCGTGATCAAGTTGGTTTCTTGTGAACGACCCTTTCTCCAAGAATATTTGTTGGATACCCCTGAGCTAGTTGGTTAAGCTAAACAACAACTTGGAGAGTTGGAAGATGAAAGCTTGTCCGACTTAGTTCATCTCTAAGGGATGTCCTTGAGTGTGTGTGTGTGTGTGTGTGTTGAAGAAAGATGATATCTTCATCGACTGATCCCCGTGATCAGTTGTTGAATCTATTGTCTTGTTCAAACCTTGATTTGAGTGTGGGCTATCGTCAAATCAAGATAGAACCAACGATATTCGTAATGTTGTCTTACTCGTGGTTGATCCCTCAAGCATACACCATTACATCCTTTGGTCTGACCAATACTATCACCGTGTTCACATGATGGCGGAAGTCCAGTGATATGGAAATTCCGATGAGTTGTTGTTGAGCCCATCAGCAGCATTTTGTCTCCCCCAGGACTCATTTTGAACATCAACCTAGTGTTGGAAACTTTTATTAGCATTATCTTCATGTCCCATTCGTGAAGAATATGTTGGATGAAAGAAGTGACTTTCTCTGATTCACGTGCATTTGGTGCAACTTGCCGCCGTGAGTTCGAGAAAGATTGTTTTTGTTCCCCCCTGGTACCATCCCAAGTCGGTCATGCATGTGCAAAGTATACTATGGTTTGGTAGATTAATTACCTCCACTCCATATGAATTCTGTAGCACACCGAGCCACTGATTGACTTGTTCTAGGTAAAGAAGTCTAATTTAAGTGCACAGGACTTCGATATCCTCGATGATGGTTCCCCACCTGAACTCGGTAGTATTTTATTATAAGACTACTATGTGGTCATGCTTGTCTAGGACAGCGTGTTCACATGCTTGTAGCAGAACTAGCCCATGTTTTGGAGCTTACTACCGTAGTTCATTACCCGAAAATCTCGCAACTTCATCTAAATGGATTTGTGTTGCAAACTTTAATTTTCCTTTACGGACTTGGCAGTGCAGGATATTACGACACCAACCAGATCTGAATCTCAGGCAGATATGATGGTTGGAACTATTCCAAGATCTATGATGTAGGTCCCGACAACGTTGATGTTGGCCAACACACCTAGCCGAAGATCTATTATTGTAGCATATTAACTGAGCAAGTTGACCATCCTCTCCATAAGGATGTCGTGCGACTTATTTTAGAAGTTGTTCCTTATGGATCCTTTGTTCTCCCGAAGTCTGACCTTTTACTTGATTTCCTAGATATCAAACCATATCTATGAATGGATTACGCTAGCACATCAAGAAGAACATTAGAAGCGGAGTGCTAAATGTCTCTCGGTCAATCATCGATTCTGTTTCCTTAGCCTCGCTAAGGAAGTCTGAAGGTGTTATCTTCCTTTGTATCCGCATTGTCCATCACTATTCATCATGGTAGTAAGATTTGATGCGGGATCCTCGGCACGGATGTTGGTAAAACCACGATGAATATGGAAATGCTCAAGTTCTTGAGCACACTTTCAGGTCACTAGGTTATATCCTCGGTATCAATTGGGATGTGCCTTCCGTTTGCCGACTTGTTCTATAACCATAGTTTGCTTTCCAATCTGAGTATGCCACTTCTTCGAACTCCTTTAAATGATCGATAGTGATTTTCCTTAGGCTGGTATAGAGAGTTTCAATGATCTCTGTGTCAAAAGTAATTCTCTTTGCCACTTAAGGGAATAATTCAACGATTCACCTTCCCCGAGGTGTCCCGCTGTGGAATCATGGCAATTATTTCCTCGCCACCTTGACACCATCCACCATCTCTCTAAGCGTGGAATTGTTGCCCACCAAATCAAACCTCGTTGTTTGTTCTTCCATCCCTCTCGATGTGTTTTGTGTCTCAACTCGAGATGTTCCAACATCTCATTCCACGAGTTGATCTTTGACTGCTCGATTTTCGAGGAGATCGTTTCCTATAGAGTTTCTTTCTGTCGCCATCGTGTTGGATGAAGATCTTGGAAGCAAGGACGTCAAGATCAATTGGAGCAATGAACCAACATCTTCGGGAAGGGCAATTGGATCGACAAGTTCATGTTAGCTAGTGTCCCCTCTGTCTTTTTACCTCGCGTCTTGAATCTCGGAAAGAGATTCTTGTTTAGTGGGGGTGAGTTGTCACAGCCCTAGATTATTGCTTGTATTAGTTGCATCATAGAGCACTCATGCATCATGTCTAAATTTCTGAAACTTGGAATTGAGGAAAGTGGAAGCCTCAAAAACTTAAATAAAAGAAGGGCAAAGAACCCTGGAAATCTCATTCTTTGTTTCCAAGATGTCCTTTTGCAATGTTTGATAATTTTGGCAAGAGCTATATATCAAACCAGAATTTAGGAACATTTCTAAGGATTTATTTTTTGGACTCTGAATTTAAATCAATAGCTATTTGAATTTGAGTTATATTCATATAACTAGAATATAATTTCAAATATCTTTGAAACATTTTATGTGCATCTGGAAATGTCCATTACGCAACATAAAATTATTCAAAGGTTTTTGTCCACTGTTTTGAAATTGTTTGAATTTTGAGCAGTGGCAGAATATTAAACAACGAGAAAACATAACAGAAAAATAAAACAAAGCAACCTTACAGCACTCACTGGGCAGCCCACCTGCGATACACTTGGCGGCCCAGCCCACAGGGGCACGCCCGTCTTCTTCCTTGACCCGGTGGCGGAGGAGGCGTGGCGCAGCGCGGCTTGACTTGCCACCTCCTACTTCCACCTGGGAGCCCCGATCCTTCCCTCGTCGCCGCCCTGGACCCCTCTCTGCCTCTCCCCGTTACTCTCTGCTCTCACCCCTCCTCTAACCCTCTCTCTCGCGCGCAAGCGAGCGTTGCCGTCATCGCCGCTTGCAGCCACCGTGACCACCGCCGTCCCCTTGCCCCGTGGCCGTGCCCCCGAGCTCCGCCCAGACTCCAGCTACCTCTCCGCAAACCCACGCAAGCTCGGACGACTCCAAGACAACGCCGGGAGCCCAGCATCGCCGCCCACGCCGTCTTCCCCATCTCCAGCCGTCGAGATCGCCGGCTTCACTACATCGCCGTCCGACCTCCCTCGAGCTCGCCGTCTGCTCCAATCGACTCCTCGTGAGCTCCTCTTCTCTTCCCCTCACTCCGTGCACTTGATTTCGTCCCCTAGCTAGCTGCCCCGCCGAACCCGAGCTCCGGCCGCCGCCATGGACGGTGAGCTTCGTGCTCCCGAGCTCCTCCACCTGCGCTTGTTGCCTCCGCGTGTTCCTGGTGATCCCAGCAACCAGTAGAGCCCATCGGCCGCGCCCGCCGTGCCCCGTAACGCCTAAAGCTTGGATTCCCGAACTCCGGCGGCCGCCCGGCTCGCCGCCGCCGCTGCTACACACACCCCCAGCACACCACGCGTCCTCCACCGGATGCGCCTCACTGCCAGCGTCCCGTAGACGCAAACCATGCGCTAAAAGGAGCCCCGTAACGCCTAAAGCTTGGATTCCCAAACGCCGGCGAGCTGACGTGGCCGTATCATTAGCTGCTAATGACCACTCTAAACACCCCCTTGAGCCACTGCCATGTGGGCCCTGCGCCTAATTAGGTTAGTCTAATTTTTCTCATTAGGATTAGTACTAATTGTTTTAGCTAATCTAATTACATCGACACGCAGGGGCCCATAGGTCGATTTGACTGGACCGCGCCCGTTGACCGCTGACATCACGGTGGCGTCATCTTGATGCAATAACTCTTTTACGGATTTATTCTTTTACGGAAATTCGAGAAAATAGTGCTAACTTCTAAAATTCATAGGAAATAATCTATAACTCCAATGGAAATAAGTTATATATGAAAATGATTAGAAAAATATGAAGAATCTGTTTATGACATGATCATGCATGTTTGAACAAGTTAACCTCACTGAATAGGACAAATGATGATTAGGGCAATTTATGAAATAAAATTTGGAGTTGGAATTTGTTCTTGTTCGAGTTCCACTTCAATTAACTTGGCTAGATATTGCATTAGGTGAATTCAGTACCTTAACAGGACATGTCATTCATGTGAATGTGCATTGCATTGATTGTGTTCTTTCTCAGTTTCCGGTGTTTATCCCTCTCGATGAGCGACGTCTCGAAGCGATGAGTTCGATGACACCGATGAAGAACTATATTATCTTCAGAAGTGCCAGGCAAGCAAAACCCCCTTGTTCATTCCAATACAATCCCACTCTCTCGCTCCTGCTCTCTTTTACTGCATTAGGACAACAACGATTCATTTGTTACTTGCTGTGGTAGTTGAACCCCTTTATCCTCTGCATGACCTGTCATTGCCACAGTAAATAGATGAAACCCACTAGCATGAGTAGGAGTTGTTTGAGCCCGATGTGCCTACTAATTCATGCTTGTTTCTCATGCACTGCTTGCTTAGAGTTGAGTCAGTCGATTCATCGGGAATGAATTGGAATGGTGTGTGAACATGTCCTCTTGTGTGTGAGCTAAGTGTGTGAACACGATTTGGTAAAGGTAGCGGTGAGAGGCCATGTAGGAGTACATGGTGGGTTGTCTCATTGCAGCCGTCCTCGAGGAACTGAGTTACGTGTTCGTGATCCATGAACAGTTACTACCACACATTGGGTTCCGTAACTTCGGCCCTCTCGCTTATTAATCAACTCGATCTCTGTCCGGGAGTTGCAACTAGTTTCTGGTGTTTGTAGGTAGTGTTAGTAGTCTACCAAGTGGCACCCGTGCAGGTGGGCTTGGGACAGACTAAACACAGATGGCATGGTGTACCAAGTGGCACCCGGTTGGTGGGCTTGGGAACCCTGCTCACATCGTTTGGGGCCGTGAGCGACACCCCGGCCGGATCTCCTTGCGGATGGAACCCGAATAGGCGATAAATCTGGACGAGAGACTTGTGTGGTTAGTTAGGTCGTGGCCGACTCCCTCGCCCAGCTTCCGCTTGAAGGTTGCCGAGGTACATGACGTGTACAGGGCGATAAGTGGCGAGAGTGTGTGTGAAGAAGTACACCCCTGCAGGGTTATCATTATCTATTCTAATAGCCCGATTCCTCGGATATGGAAACTTGGACCCCTTGCATAGTTCATAGACAAGTGAAAGTGGATACTCTAAAACTCGCAAGATAAGCGTGAGTGCTATGGATGGCGTTCTCGTACGTAGACGGGAACGGATCCATAGTGGTGTATTGATATGGTGAATATGTGGACTCGTGTACGCCACCTCAAAAGAGTTACCTTCAGTCGTTGTTCAGGATAGCCACCGAGTCAAAGCTGGCTTGCTGCAGTCAAACTCCACCACCCCCTTTGTTGATAATGATGCATATGTAGTTAGTTCTGATGTAAGTCTTGGTGAGTACATTTCACGTTTGCTTATTTTATGTTTTGCAGAGAGATCTCAGTCTTGCTAGTAGTTCCGCGTGGACTTCGACGTTTAGCTTGTTACCTCAGCTATGATCTTGTGCCCTCAGCAGGATCTGGTAGATAGTCGGGCTTCTCAGCCTTTTTCATTTGTAGATGTCTGTACTCAGACATGTTAAGCTTCCGCTTGTGCTTGTTGCTTGTATGCTCTGTATGTTGGGTCATGAGACCCATGTTTGTAATATCTCGCTCCTCCGAGCCTAATGAATAAATACTTGAGTCGTAGAGTTATGTTGTGATGCCTTGTTGTATTTACACATATCGAGCATATTGTGTGTATGTTTGAAATGCTTGGTATGTGTGGGATCCGACAATCTAGTTGTTTATCCTTGGCAGCCTCTCATATGGGGAAATGTAGTCTAGTGCTTCCTGAGCGATAGTAGTCCGCTACAGCCCGGTTCACCGTAGTCCTGCTAGCCCAGCACTACTGCTTTGGACACTTGACTGGCTGGCATGTGTTTCACTTCGTTCTTGTGTCTGTCCCTTCGAGGAAATGTCACGCGGTGACATCCGTAGTCCTGCCTAGCCTGCTACAGCCAGCGTTATCGGAGTCCTTTTAGCCAGGTGCTACAGCCCGGATTCATACGTTGATGACCGACATGCTCGATGTGATTCATGTATGCCTGTCCCCATGGGTTAGTGCCGCTTTGGGTTCACGACTAGCCATGTCGGCCCGGGTTCTCTGTCTTATGGATGCTAGCGACACTATCATATACGTGAGCCAAAAGGCGCAAACGGTCCCGAGCCATGGTAAGGCGACACCCATGGGAATACCGTGCGTGAGGCCGCAAGGTGATATGACGTGTTACTGGCTAGATCGATGTGACTTGGAATCGGGGTCCTGAATAAATCCAGAAAAGAGTTATTGCATCAGCATGACGTCACTGTGATGCCAGCGGTCAACGGGCGCGGTCCAGGTCAAACTGACCTATGGGCCCTGCGTGTCAGTGTAATTAGATTAGCTAAAAACAATTAGTAATAATCCTAACAGAAAAATTAGACTAACCTAATTAGGCTCAGGGGCCCACATGGCAGTGGCTCAAGGGGGTGTTTAGAGTGGTCATTAGCAGCTAATGAGACGGCCATGTCAGCTCGCCAGCGTTTGGCCGGCGGCGACCTCAAGCCGCGGCGGAAGCTTGCCGGAAAACCGCTACGGGGCTCGGTTTAGCGCGTGGTTTGCGTCTCACGAGGCAGCAGGCGATGGCGCATCCGGTGGAGGCCGCGTGGTGTCTTTGAGGGTGTGTGTAGCAGCGGCGGCGAGCAGGTGGCCGCCGAGTTCGGGAATCAAGCTTTAGGCGTTACGGGCACAGCGGGCACGACCGATGGGCTCTACTGGTTCTTTGGGATCACCGGAACACGCGAGGCAACAAGCGCAGTGGAGGGGCTCGGAGCACCTGAAGCTCACCGTCCATGGCGGCGGCGGAGCTCGGGTTCGGCGGGGCAGCTAGCTAGGGGACGAAATCAAGTGCACGCAGTGAGGGGAAGAGAAGAGGAGCTCACGAGGAGTCGATTGGAGCAGACGGCGAGCTCGAGGGAGGTCGGACGGCGACGTAGTGAAGCCGGCGATCTCGGGCGGCTGGGGATGGGGAAGACTGCGTGGGCGGTGATGCAGGGCTCCCGGCTTTGTCTTGGAGTCGTCCGAGCTTGCGTGGGTTGGCGGAGAGGTAGCTGGAGTCTGGGCGGAGCTCGGGGGCACGACCACGGGGCAAGGGGACGGTGGTGGTCACGGTGGCTGCAAGCGGCGACGACGGCAACGCTCGGTTGCTCGCGAGAGAGAGGGTTAGAGGAGGGGTGAGAGCAGAGAGTAACAGGGAGAGGTAGAGAGGGGTCCAGGGCAGCGACGAGGGAAGGATCGGGGCTCCCAGGTGGAAGCAGGAGGTGGCCGAAGCCGCTGCAGCGTCGCCACGCCTCTCCTCTCGCCCTCTTGGTGAAGGAAGAAGGCAGGCGTGCCCACGTGGGCTGGGCAGCCAAGTGGACTGGCAGTGGGCTGCCTGTGAGTGCCGTAAGGTTGCTCTGTTTTATTTTTCTGTTATGTTTTCATTGTTTAATATTCTGCCACTGTTCAAAATTCAAACAATTTCAAAACAGTGACAAAACCCTTTGAATAATTTTATGTTGCAGAATGGACATTTCGGATGCACATAAAATGTTTCAAAGATATTTGAAATTATATTCTAGTTATATGAATATAACTCAAATTCAAATAGCTATTGATTTAAATTCAGAGTCCAAAAAATAAATCCTTAGAAATGTTCCTAAATTCTGGTTTGATATATAGCTCTTGCCAAAATTATCAAACATTGCAAAAGGACATCTTGGAAACAAAGAATGAGATTTCCAGGGTTCTTTGCCCTTCTTTTATTTAAGTTTTTGAGGCTTCCACTTTCCTCAATTCCAAGTTTCAGAAATTTAGACATGATGCATGAGTCCTCTATGATGCAACTAATACAAGCAATAATCTAGGGCTGTGACAACGACCATGCTCTCTGTGGGATGACCGAGACAGCATAGTGTCCGAAGTGACTGTCGCGCTGTGGTCTTCGGGTGGTAGTGATGCCGACAGCGGCGGCAACCCACGACGCGTCAAGAACGGGGGTGACCGTTCTGACAAGCCGTGTTGACGGTGACTCCGTGTCCCCCATCTGGTCCTCCGGCAACGTCACCATCCACGCCTACCCTCCGCTTTCTTCCTCCCTGCTGGGGAGCGGCGCCATTCTGATCCCGGGGAGGCGCCAAATCCCAGCTGGGTCCGCCATCGGCCTCCTCGACCTCTTCCTGAAGGAGATGGACAAGGGAAAAGGCATCACGGGGCACTTATCCTTTTTCAATATTAAATCTGTAGGCACTTGCCAAATCTTAATTCAAATAACGTAACTCCTCGAGTCCATGTTTGTGTTATGTAATGCTTGTACTTGTATTATCAGCATATTAATGAAAAAGACGAACCTTGTCGGGAACCCGTGCATGTATACGTCCATGCAGAGGTGGGATGCCTCTTTAGTGTAAATAAAAGATTTTTCCCTGGCAGGCTATCCTGCCGGCACCCATTTGTTTGCCGGAGAACTGTGTCTCTCGGGCAAAAAATAAAGCGACCAGCCCCCGCCAACTTCCTTTTGCCAAAGGCCACTGCGACCATCCTGACTGAAGCAATGTTCCAGTCAACGATGGGAGCACCTAAGTTTCAAAAGAGTGGTGAGGTTTTCTCATGCACAAGTTATAGCTTACAGAACACTAATGTATAATATGTAGAACTCATCTGTTTGACTGGCTGAAGATCGCAATGTTGGTTCATCATCCCAACTCCTTGTAGTGGCCAGGTTCACAGCAGGAACCTGCAGCTTCATGCAGATGGGAATGATGCAAGATGTGATCCTATCTCTATGCATATGCAGATGCCCATGAAATACTCATGCATGCATGCAACTTAGTCGGGGCCCCCCACAGTGCTTCGTTTATTTTTCTCTTGCTCAGGGTCATCGCCCTGGCTTTGTACAAGGGGTTACATGCAGCTGAGGCAAGGCATGTACAAAAGGGTGGCTGTCGGGCAGGGCCCGACAGCCACAACGCACAGGTAGAACTTGCGGAGATGCTCAATATTCCATGAGTTTTGCAATTTCATGCCATCTACGGTGTCCAGACGGACTACGCCAGGTCTATTGACTCGTACTACCCGGTAAGGGTGAGGGAGTCCTAGATTGGGGGGTCCTCGGGTGTCCGGGCTATTCGATATGGGCCGGGCTGATGGGCCATGAAGATACAAAATGGAAGGCCTTTCCCCGTGCCCGGGTAGGAATCCCCTATACGTGGATGGTAAGATTGGTGTCCGGATATGTAATTTCCTTCCTCTACAAACCGACTCTCTACAACCCTAGGCCCCTCAAGTGTGTCTATAAACCGGAGGGTTTAGTCCATTCGGACAATCAGAATTCTCATAGGCTAGACGGCTAGGGTTTAACCATTACGATCTCGAGGTAGATCAACTCTTTTAACCCCTATACTCATCAAATACAATCAAGCAAGATGTAGGGTTTTACCTCCATTAAGAGGGCCCGAACCTGGATAAACATTGTGTCCCACTTGTCCCCCTACTAGAGATCCTCAGACACACAGTTCGGGACCCCCTACCAGAGATCGGCCGGTTTTGACACCGTCATTGGTGCTTTCATTGAGAGTTCCACTGTGTCATCGGCAGAAGGTTTGATGGCTCGTTTGATCATCGACAACGATGTTGTGTCCGGGAAGACCTTCCTCCCTGGTCAACTTTTCGTGTTTGGCGGCTTCGCTCTGCGTGCCAATTCAACTGTTCGCCTTGAACAGATTGACAGCTATGCTCCTGGTCACCAGATCAGGTTCGGAAGCCTAACCTATATCGCTGATATCCGAGGAGACTTGATTTTCGAAAGGTTCTCGCCCTCGACCGCCGCTCCTCATCTACATGAAGGAAACTCGTCGGATCCACCACCAGGCTCCGTTCAAGGATCGACTATCATTCCTGCCCTGGCCTTAGATCCCGAGAGGACCACCCTATGCGAAGACGGGGGTATGAACATCACCGAACCCTCTCCTACTACGGAGCTCCCTGCCGAAGACCCAGAGGTGACCATATTATCGGCAGACCTAGAATCAAACAGGGCTCTCCCTGTCATCGGGAAGCTGGGCACACCTCTAGATGTTAACTCCGAACTCTTGAGGTATGCATCCATTGAGCATGGTCAAGCGGCGATTTCTAGACCCAGCTCCGCAGGCCCTCAATCATCCGTCCAACTATCATTCCTAAACGAGGCTCTGGACTTAATGCAATCTCTTGCTATCACGGAACTGTCACTTCCGGACTACGCCCAACTTGAACAAGGGGCTGAGCGCGGGGAATTTTGCGTCCCACCCACCACCCACTTAATAGCCACTGTCGAGGACTTGACCGACATGCTAGACTATGCCTCCGGAGACATCGATGGTATGAACGATGATGCCGGAGCCGAACCAGGCCAAAACCCACCTATCACTGGGCGTTGGACGACCACTTCTACTTACGACGTGTACATGGTGGATACCCCCGAAAAGAAGGACGACGATAGCGTTCAAGACCCGATCGAGGACAAGCCTGTCGAGGCACCACCAAAACACTGATGTCAGCGGCGCCGCTGACGATCGCGTCGCGAAAAGGAAAGCAATACCTACACCGAAGACAATGACAGTCCATAGATGTTGAAGACTCCGACCACCCATCGAGCCTGCTGTTGAGCAGGATGAGTGGGAAGATGGACAAGTCAATCCGGACGAACTTGTCGAGCACGAGGATTTGGAATATAGTAACTATCTACCGGCCTACGAGGAGGATTTCAGCCTAGGCAACGAAGATATCATCGTGCTAGAGGAACCCCTCGAGCAAGAGCGCTTCAAGCGACAACTCATCGCCACTGCGAGGAGCCTCAAAAAGAAACAGCAACAGCTTCAAGCCGAACAGGATACGCTCAACGACAGATGGACCACGGTCCTGGCTGCCGAAGAATACGGCTTCGAGCACCCAACAAAAAGCTACCCGAAGCGCAGGCTACTACCACAATTTGACGACGTAGCCCTTGAGCCAATACCGTCATGATTTAATCATGCTAACGAACCAGACCGACCACCACGTGGACAGGAAAAAGCGGCTACTTACGATGAACACCAGCCCGCGCCACCTCGCCGTGGAGGCAAAGAAGCAGTGGCTCCAGGCTATACCTACGAGTTACGTCAGGACCTGAAAAATAGAGCCGGTCAGACTAGGTACATCTACGGATCAAGGGGATGTGCTCCAACACGAGACGACATCCATCAAGCTTGGCGCGATCAGCATAACCAAACTCGGGCCGAACACCGAACACGAATGTCATCCGAACTCCGTCGTGACGTTGCCCGATACAGAGGCGCCGCACACCCCTTGTACTTTACGAATGAGGTAATGCAGCACCAGTTTCCAGAAGGGGTTAAACCCATAAACATTGAAGCATACGATGGAACGGCAGATCCCGCTGTATGGATTGGAGATTTTCTTCTCCATATTCACATGGCTCGCGGTGACGATCTCCATGCAATTAAATACCTCCCCCTAAAGCTAAAAGGACCAGCACGACACTTGTTGAATAGCCTCCCAGAGAACTCTATTGGCAGCTAGGAAGACTCTGAGGACGCTTTTCGAGACAACTTCCAAGGTACTTATGTCTGGCCACCGGACGCTGGTGACCTTAGTCACATAGTCCAGCAACCCGGAGTGTTAGCCCGCAAACTCTGGACTCAGTTCTTAATTAAAAAGAACCAACTCCTCGACTGTCTGGACGCCGAAGCCTTAGCGACCTCTAAACACAGCGTTCGTGATGAATGGCTTGCCCGACACCTCGGTCAGGAAAAGCCGAAGACTATGGCAGCTCCTACTGCACTTATGACCCGCTTCTGCGCGGGCGAAGATAGCTGGTTGGATCATAGAAGCAACAGTACCGGCAACCCTGGCACCTCTGAAGCTAGGGATGAAAACGGAAGGCCATGACGTAACAAAAACAAGCATCCAACTTGGTCAACGCCGGATTCAGTGGTTCCAAACCCGGTCAGCGGAAGAAGCCATTCAAAGGAAATAGACACGGTCCATCTAACATGGATTAGATACTCGACAGGCCTTGCTAGATTCATGGCACCCCCAACAAAGCCTTCCAACCACTCCAACAGAAATTTCTGGGTTTTTAAACAGGCTGGTAAGTTAAATACCGAACACCAGGGGAAAGGGCCTCAAAGCAGCATCGATGATGAGCCCCGTCCACCGAACACGGGGGCACAAAAGAAATTTCCCCCCGAGGTGAAAACAGTGAACATGGTATATGTCACACATATCCCCAAGAGGGAGCACAAGCACGCGCTAAGGGACGTCTACGCCATAGAGCCCGTCGCCCCAAAATTCAAACCATGGTCAGCTTGTCCGATCACCTTCGATCGCAGGGACCACCCAACTAGTATCCGTCATGGAGGTTCGGCGGCCCATGTACTCGACCCAATCATTGATGGATACCATCTCACTTGAGTCCTTATGTACGGCGGCAGCAGTCTTAACCTGATTTATCAAGACACTATCCGTAAAATGGGTATTGACCCATCAAGAATCAAGCCCAATAACACTGCCTTTAAAGGAGTGATTCCTGGCGTAGAGGCCCGCTGCACGGGCTCCTTAACTTTGGAAGTAGTCTTTGGTTCGCCGGATAACTTCCGAATCGAATACTTAATCTTCGACATTGTCCCTTTTTGCAGTGGTTATCACGCGCTACTCGGAAGAACTGCTTTTGCCCGTTTTAATGTTGTCCTGCACTATGCTTACTTAAAGCTCAAAATGCCCGAACCGCACAGTGTTATCACAGTGAATGGAAATATGGAGCGCTCCCTCCATACCGAGGAGCACACTGCGGCCCTTGCAGCCGAAGTACAGAGTGGCCTCATCACGCCGAACAAATCATCGGTCATTAAGACCCCTGACACTGCCAAACGAGTTTGGTCCACTCTGCAGAACGACAGCTTGGTGGATCCAGAGCTTGAATAGCAGTTTCGCCTCCGCCGAATGCCCCATAAAACCATGGCATATGTACCACCCATGCATAATTACGCACTTAAAATACCTTGGGCAGCGACGGAGGCACACTGTGGAAAAGGTCTACAGTGCGGCCTGACCCTATTCGGACCTTAATCTTTTTCCCCCTTCTTTCTTTTTTCTTCCTCTATCGTACTACAGGTTCATTAAAAACCTACCTACCCTACGGTCGTGCAAGGGCCCTTTTGATCCCCCCCCTTTCATATAGACGACCATCGACTTCTCCTCTCAAAGGATTCTTCACCAAGGAGAAACGGCGCACACATGCGGCAGGGCACCACTGGGATCTTCAAGACTACCTTTGCTTTTAGGCCCTGTATAAAGGTTCCCCTCGTGTACAAATTCTTGGCATGTCAAATAGCCTCGATGTTCAAGGAATTATCCTTAATAGCACGTCTTGACGTATTAATCAGGGTATAAAGGAAACACTTCATCGCCAACTTCTGTTCGGAATTGGTTTATTTTACCATCTGTATTCCCTCCTTGCTTCAGATTGCCACATATGCTTTGGTCCGGCCTAAATGCCGGGCGCTCTATCCGGCTATGCATATTTTCAAAAGTCCGAACACCTATAGGGTACACTTCGGTGTCCCGAATATTGCATTATATGCATCAGCTCTGAATCATGTCTTTGGTCTATAGTTGGGTTGCCCGGCTCCTGTGATTACCACCTTACGTTCTGCTAGTTCGTCTAAGTAATTAAAGGGAGAACTACTGCGATTGTGTTTCCAGTTCGTCCGGTCAAATACCTCAGTAGAGAAAGCCAAAAGCTGACTGTATGGCGAGAGCTGGTCGGCGATTCAGCGACTTACTACAAATCATTAGTGACTTACTCCGTGTTATACGAAGGGCTGGTCTTCGCCCAGTCATGCGACAAAGGCATCCTAGTTCAGATTGCCGCATACGCACTAGGGGCTAGTATTTAGCCCCACCCTCAAACTCCTATGGCTAAGTGAAGGCAATAAAGACGCATAGTCTGATTGCTTGGTTCACTGCGTGGACACCTCCTTTATGGACCAAGACGTTGGATAAAGTGTGATCACGCGCTATACTGAATACCCCTGTAGCATCTATGTGGGGGCTGAAGCCGACGACAGACCAACTTTCAGAATTAAAACGGCCGCACAGGAGGAAAATAACTCAAGATAAAAGCATAAATATATGACAAGCCTTGGTTCACAAAACAAAGTTTTTACAACCCGGATACATCTACTAAAATATGACGTCCTTCGAGCATTGGCACTCTACTATTCGGGCACCCGACAGGACGTCTTCAAAGTATCTCTCCGGCTTGCGGTGGTCCTTGCCTTCGGGCGGGCCTGCGGTCGTCACGTCGGTGGCCTTCATCTTTGCCCAATGCATCTGACACGGGCGAAAGCCATCCAATCACCCTCTATGCATGTCGAGCGCTTCACAGTTTCAACCTCTGGATCGTTAGATCCTTCATGGCCAAGATGGCCATCCTATGTAGCTGCTTCATCTGGTCGTTCAGAGGCGTCGGATGCTCCGACGCAAGAAACTGCGACCAGAACAGCTTCTCGGTCGAGTTCCCCTCCTGGGTTCGGAAGAATTGTGCGGCATAAGTGGCACTCTTCAGAAGATCCGCAAACGCGTCTAGAGAACTCCACAGCCGTGTGAGTAACGCATACCACAGACCTCCAAAAATACTCTGCAAAAGAAAGACCTTACCAGCCGCTATTTGCTTCGCCTGCTGGATCTCCTCGCGAGAACTTCGGGATTCGACCCGTGCCGCCTTAGCATCTTGGAGTGCTTTGGCCAGTTCGGAAGATTGAGCTGAAGCCTTCTCCTCCAAACCCTCGCACTTGAGGATGACATCCTTTAGCTCCTGCTCGACCTCGACCACCCGAGCTTCGTGTTATTGGCGGGCGGCCCGTTTAGTCTTTAGTTCTGCAGCCGCTTTGTCAGCGGATGCCTTGTTTGCCTTCGCCTCCTTTTGGGCTTGGGCAAGGGCACCTTTGAGGGTTTCGACCTCGGCTGCTCCAACTACGCCCATAAACAAAAGCAGTATATGAGTTCATCTCTAGATGTACACTATTGCTTATGATATATAACAAAACGTTTCAACACGTGTACCTTGCGTATCATCGAACTGCTTGTTCACGAGGTCAATTTCTTCATCGGCCAGCTTCAGTTTCCGATTGAGCTCGGAAACTTCGGCGGCCTAGGCGGTTGCCGCCAACAGGGAAGCCTGTTATACAATAGAAAAGTAAGTTATCTCTTCCGAATACTATGTTCTCCTCTGTCTGGCTTTTTCAAAACCGGAAAGAGTTTTAGGGGCTACTATCTATACACAGGTATATTCCCTTATATGAAAAAGCGTCTAGAGCATTACGTCACATACCTCAAAGCCTGTCAGTAGACTAATGAAGGCTTCGTTCAGCCCGCTCTTGGCGTACTGAACCTTTTCTACCACCACACCCATTAGGGTGCGGTGCTCCTCGACAATGGAAGCACATTGTAGTGCTTCCACTAGAGTATTCGGCGCCTCCGGAGTAGTGGAGTCTGCCGTCAGATCTGATTCTGCCCCCTCCTTCAAAGGGGGTTGCTCGCCCGATTCCGGAGCCACATTGGTCTCCGGAAGGATATCCAGCTGGGGACGGATTGATCAGGGCCCCCGCCGTCAGTCGCCATGGGGGTCGACCCCCCATGTCTTCGACAGCCGAGGTATCACCCTCGGGCGCCTTCTCGACAGCCTCACTCGCCCCTCCGCGGCTAGAAGTGATCCTTCGGGACAACACCTCAGTGTCATCCGTGGTGACTGGCGAAGGGGCTCGCGGTGGCATCTCGCTCTCTACCATCTCGGGTGGCAGAGAACTCCCTTCAGATAGCGCAGGGTTGGGGAGGTCGCGAGCAGGGATGAAAGCCACATGGTGTAATATGTTATATTATAAAAACATAGAGGACCGAAGACATATAATAAACCCTTTGGTACTTACGTCGGCCAAGGGCTTCACGCTGGGAAGTCTCTTGGGGACGGGTTCTGCTTACTGTCGGGTGGTAGGTGCGACATATGCCAACGGGTGGCTTATCATAGTGGAAGCCAATAAGACGTCGCCGGTGCCTGGAAAAGGGATGAGGCGAAGACATGCACGCCGACGAATCTTACCCAGCTTCGGGGCTCTCCGTGGAGATAACACCCCTACTGCTGCGCTGCGGGGTCTCCGCATGATCACTGGATGAACAAGTGGCTACAAGAGGCTCCTTGAGCTGTTCGGTGAGAGGAAGAAGGAGGGCTCGGCTAGCTCTCCTCTTCTCTCTATGTGGTGTCTAAAGCTCTAAGAGATCAACCCTTTGCATGGGTGCCCTGGGGGGTTTATATAGGCCTGCCCCCCAGGGGTACAATGGTAATCCGGCTAGGCATGGGCCCTAGCCGTCAGTGTCTATATCCGCCGGCTTCTCCGTCGGTCGCTGGGGCCCGCCGACTGGTGGGTCCCGCCGACTGCCGGCTTCTTGGTCGACACGCAGGCCCCACTGCTGAGGGCCTTGTCGGGGGCTGGTTACTATTGCCTCAATCTTGATGACGAGGGCTTGGTCGGGGTAAACATGGCTACAGTGCCGCCGCCTTGGCGGCGATCACTGTAGTCTCACCCCATCTTGTCTCCTTAATGAGGCACTTCCTTCGAGGGAGGTAACAAGCCGGCTATGGGAAGCCGGCCATATCTTAGGCCGACTAGGGGAGGCCATGCCGCCTTCGGGCATCTCTCTGACCGGAGGGGCCCGCCGCCTGCGGGTCGTACTGACAGCCTGTCGCGTCTGACGCCATGGTCAACATGGCAACAGTGCCGACCCGGACGGGGGATGGCCGCCCCGTACAGCGCACTGTGGGCATGCATGCTCCAGGATACGGGGGTGGCAGGCTTCATTGTAGCCACGCCCCGTCTCATCACCGTTATGTGGGTGCAGATTCTGAGGGTGCGGCCTTGGCCGCCTGCTGGGAGGCCGGCCTTTTGGAGTCGGCCTTCTCATGGCTGGCTTTTCGGAGTCGGCTCTCGGGTAGCCGGCTCCATGGAAACCGGCCCTCTTGTGGCCTTCTTCCTGGAGGTCTTGGGGCCACGCGCGCGACTGGACGTCGCCGCAGGCTGGGGCCCACCATACCTAGGCCTCGGCCCATGTGCGGATCCTCTACGGCCCGACCGAACCGCACGTCTTCCTGCGGCGGTTTCAGCACACCTTTAGGGCGCAATAATCACGGGACGTGGGGGGAGTGGGCGCAGTTAATCCCACGTTCCCCCACGCCTCCCCTCCTCGGCTCCGGCGAGCCTATAAGTTGGGGGAGGAGGGGGAGCGGCAGACGCTCGCACGCTCGCCCTCGCTCCACCCTTCTTTCTTCCTCCTTCTCCTTTCTTCCGCCGCCACAGCGCACTCGTCACTGCGACGTTCCGCCGCCAACCTTCTTGGTTTGCCGCGGCTCCTCCACAACGTGGCTGTGCTCCCCGCCATGGCGCTTTTCTCGCTTCCTCTTGTTCCCATGGCGTTGTCCAGCTCGTGGGCCGGCTCCAACGTCCACGAGGACCATATCGATTGGCTTCGCAAGACGCGGCGGTTGCCGGGCGAGGACCTCGTGAAGACCCACCTCGCGCCGGAGGAGGGCGAGCGGGTCATCTTCCGCTCGCACTGCCTGCGTGGCCTCGGCCTGCCGGTGAGCAGGTTCTTCCACTCCTTCCTCGACTTCTACCACCTACAGCCGCATCACCTCACACCCAACACGGTGATGCTGCTGTCGGCCTTCGTCACCCTGTGCGAGGGTTTTCTTGGCGTTGTCCCCACCCTTGAGCTCTTAGGGGATTTCTTCCAGTGCAAACTTGGCACCGTCTCCACGGGTGTGTCCGCCTCCTGTGGCGCCTTCATCGCCATGCGGAGGACAGCCGACAATAACCCTTTTCTGGCTATCCCGCTGATCCAGTCGGTGAAGCTCTGGCTGCAGCCATATTTCTACGTGAAGAACGTCGCCTCGCAAGGCGACTTTGTGAACCTGCCGGCTTACGTAGCCGGCCCGCCGCCTGGGAGACAGCCGTCTGGGTCCTTCCGAGTCCGGTCGCTCTCCCTGGCCGGGAATGCCGCCATCACCCTGCTCCGGGTGATGAACCAGTTAGAGGGCTTGGTGGGGGCCGACCTGGTCGCCGCCTTCGTGGAGCGCCGGGTGCTCCCGCTCCAAAGCTGGCCACACATGATCTGCCAGATGAGCGGCCGCTTCGACCCATGCCGGCTCAGCACCAGGGAGATGCCTCGTGGCGAGGTGGCCCATATGGTGAATTATATCTCCAACTGCAAGCTCACCAAGGAGTGGCAGTATGGCAAGCCGCCGTATTTTTGGGCTGATCCCCCGCCTATAGTGAGTTTTCCTTCTTTTCTTCTTCTTTTGTTGCCGGGTTCGTGACGGCCGGCTTTTGACCAGTCAGCTTGTCTTTGAGCAGAACCCCCTTCTTCCACCAGCGGCCGGGTGAAGGAAATATGCCCTAGAGGCAATAATAATGTTATTATTTATTTCCTTATATCATGATAAATGTTTATTATTCATGCTAGAATTGTATTAACCGGAAACATAATACATGTGTGAATACATAAACCTACAGAGTGTCACTAGTATGCCTCTACTTGACTAGCTCGTTAATCAAAGATGGTTATGTTTCCTAACCATGAACAAGGAGTTGTTATTTGATTAACGGGATCACATCATTGGTTGAATGATCTGATTGACATGACCCATTCCATTAGCATAGCACCTGATCGTATAGTTTGTTGCTAGTGCTTTTCTTCATGACTTATACATGTTCCTATGACTATGAGATTATGCAACTCCCGTTTGCCCGAGGAACACTTTGGGTGCTACCAAACGTCACAACGAATCGGGTGATTATAAAGGTACATTACAGGTGTCTCCTAAGGTACATGTTGGGTTGGCATATTTCGAGATTAGGATTTGTCACTCCGATTGTCGGAGAGGTATCTCTGGGCCCTCTCGGTAATGCACATCACATAAGCCTTGCAAGCATTGCAACTAAATGTGTTAGTTGTGAGATGATGTATTACGGAACGAGAAAAGAGACTTGCCAAGATGCTAGATTGAACTAGGTATTGGATACCGACGATCGAATCTCGGGCAAGTAACATACCGATGACAAAGGAACAACGTATGTTGTTATGCGGTCTGACCGATAAAGATCTTCGTAGAATATGTAGGAGCCAATATGGGCATCCAGGTCCCGCTATTGGTTATTGACCGAGAGGTGTCTCGGTCATGTCTACATAGTTCTCGAACCCGTAGGGTCCCGCACGCTTAACGTTTCGATGGCAGTTATTATGAGTTTATATGATATTGATGTACCAAGGTTGTTCGAGTCCCGGATGAGATCACGGACATGACGAGGAGTCTCAAATGGTCGAGACATAAAGATTGATATATTGGAAGCCTATGTTTGGACTCGGAATCACTCCGGGTGAAATTGGGAATTTTACCGAGTACCGGGGTTACTGAACCTCCCGGGGTCAATGGGCCTTGATGGGCCTTAGTGGGAAAGAGAAGGGGGCCATTATGCTGGTCAGCACCTTCCCCCTTCCTAGTCCTATTAGGACTAGGAGAAGGGGCCCTCTCTCTCCCTTCCCACTTGGGGAAACCTAGTTGGACTAGGATTTGGGGGAATCCTACTCCTAGTAGGAGTAGGACACCCTGGCGCACCTCTCCTTGGCCGGCCAGCCCTCCCTTCCCTCCTTTATATACAGGGCAGGGGCACCCCATGACACACAAGTTGATCATTGAGATCGTTCCTTAGCCGTGTGCGGTGCCCCTTCCACCAAACTACACCTCGAATATACCGTTGCGGAGCTTAGGCGGCCTGCGCCGGTGGAACATCATCATCGTCACCACGCCGTCGGTCGATTTGAAACTCTCCCTCAACACTCGGCTGGATCGGAGTTCGAGGGACGCCATCGAGCTGAGCGTGTGCAGAACTCGGAGGTGCCGTCGTTCGGTACTTGGATCGGTTGGATCGGGAAGAAGTACGACTACTTCCTCTATGTTGCGTCAACGCTTCCGTTGCTGGTCTCACGAGGGCGTGAGACAACACTCTCATCTCGTTGCTATGCATCACCATGGTCTTGCGTGATCGTAGGAAAATTTTTGAAATTACTACGTTCCCCAACAAAGGTATCGAGCCTGGTTTTATGCGTTGATGTCATATGCACGAGTAGAACACAAGTGAGTTGTGGGCGATACAAGTCATACTACCTACCAGCATGTCATACTTTGGTTCAGCGGTATTGTGAGATGAAGCGGCCGGACCGACATTACGCGTGACGCTTACGCGAGACTGGTTTCACCGCTGTGAGCACTCGTTGCTTAAAGGTGACCGGCGGTGTCTGTCTCTCTCACTTTAGTTGAACCGAGTGGCTACGCCCGTCCTTGAGAAGGTTAAAACGGAGTCTATTTGACGAAGTATCGTTGTGGTTTTGATGCGTAGGTAAGAACGGTTCTTGCTCAGCCCGTAGCAGCCACGTAAAACTTGCAACAACAAAGTAGAGGACGCCTAACTTGTTTTTGCAGGGCATGTTGTGATGTGATATGGTCAAGACGTGATGCTATATTTTATTGTATGAGATGATCATGTTTTGTAACCGAGTTATCGGCAATCGGCAGAGCCATATGGTTGTCGCTTATTGTATGAAATGCAACGCCATGTAATTGCTTTACTTTATCACTAAGCAGTAGCGATAGTCGAGAAGCAATAGTTGGCGAGACGACAACGATGCTACGATGGAGATCAAGGTGTCGCGCCGGTGACGATGGTGATCATGACGGTGCTTGGAGATGGAGATCACAAGCACAAGATGATGATGGCCATATCATATCACTTATATTGATTGCATGTGATGTTAATCCTTTATGCATCTTATTTTGCTTTGATTGACGGTAGCATTATAAGATGATCCTTACTAAATTATCAAGAAGTGTTCTCCTGAGTATGCACCGTTATGAAAGTTCTTCGTCTTTGAGACACCACGTGATGATCGGGTGTGATAGGCTCTACGTTCAAATACAACGGTGCAAAACAGTTGCACACGCAGAATACTCAGGTTATACTTGACGAGCTATGCATATAAGATATGACCTCGAACACGGAGACCGAAGGTCGAGCGTGAATCATATAGTAGATATGATCAACATATTGATGTTCACCATTGAAACTACTCCATCACACGTGATGATCGGTCATGGTGTAGTTGATATGGATCACGCAATCACTTAGAGAATTGGAGGATATTTTTCTAAGTGGGAGTTCTTAAGTAATATGATTAATTGAACTTAAATTTATCATGAACTTAGTACCGATAGTATCTTGCTTGTCTATGATGTGTAGATAGATGGCTCGTCTTGTTGTTCCGTTGAATTTTAATGCGTTCCTTGAGAAAGCAAAGTTGAAAGATGATGGCAGCAATTACACGGACTGGGTCCGTAATTTGAGGATTATCCTTATTGCTGCATTGAAGAATTACGCCCCGAAGCACCGTTAGGTGCCAGGCCTGGTGCAAGGGCTGCGCCGGAAGTTGTGAACGTCTGGCAAAGCAAAGCTGATGACTACTCTATAGTTCAGTGTGCCATGCTTTACGGCTTAGAACCGGGACTTCAACGTCGTTTTGAACACCATGGAGCATATGAGATGTTCCAGAGTTGAAGTTAATATTCAAGCGAATGCCCGGATTGAGAGATATGAAGTCTCCAATAAGTTCTATAGCTGTAAGATGGAGGAGAACGGTTCATCGGTGAGCATATACTCGTAATGTCCGGATATAACAATCACTTGATTCAACTGGGAGTTAATCTTCCGGATGATTGCGTCATTGATGAAATTCTCCAATCACGCCACCAAGCTACAAGAGCTTCGTGATGAACTATAATATGCAAGGGATGACCAAAACAATGCCCGAGCTCTTCGCGATGCTTGAAAGTCATGGAGGTAGAAATCAAAAGGAGCATCAAGTGTTGATGGTTAACAAAACCACTAGTTTCAAGAAAAGGGCAAAGGAAAGAAAAGGAAACTTCAAAAGAGCGGCAAGCAAGTTGTTGATCAAGAGAAGAAACCCAAGTCTGGTCCTAAGCACTGAAACTGAGTGCTTCTATTGCAAGCAGGCTGGTCATTTGGAAGCGGAACTGCCCCAAGTATTTGGCGGATAAGAAGGATGGCAAGGTTAACAAAGGTATATGTGATATACATGTTATTGATGTGTACCTTACTAATACTCGCAGAGCACTGGTATTTGATACTGGTTCATTGCTAATATTTGCAACTCAAACAGGGCTACGGATTGCGAAGATTGGCTAAGGACGAGGTGACAATGCGCGTGGGAAATGGTTCCAAAGTCGATGTGATCGCAATCGCACGCTACCTCTACATCTACCTTCGGATTAGTATTAGACCTAAATAATTGTTATTTAGTACCAGCGTTGAGCATGAACATTATATCTGGATCTTGTTTGATGCGAGACGGTTATTCATTTAAATCGAGAAATAATGGTTGTTCTATTTATATGAATAATATCTTTTATGGTCATGCACCATTGAAGAATGGTTTGTTTTACTTAATCTTGATAGTAGTGATACACATATTCATAATGTTGAAACCAAAAGATGCAGAGTTGATAATGATGGTGCAACTTATTTGTGGCATGCCGTTTAGGTCATATCGGTAAAGCGCATGAAGAAACTCCATATTGATGGACTTTTGGAGTCACTTGATTATGAATCACTTGGCACTTGCGTAACCGTGCCTTATGGGCAAGATGACTAAAACACCGTTCTCCGGAACTATGGAGAGAGCAACAGATTTATTGGAAATCATACATACCGATGTATGTGGTCCAATGAATGTTGAGGCTCGTGGCGGATATCGTTATTTTCTCACCTTCACAGATGATTTGAGCAGATATGGGTATATCTACTTAATGAAACACAAGTCTGAAACATTTGAAAAGTTCAAAGAATTTCAGAGTGAAGTGGAAAATCATCGTAACAAGAAAATAAAGTTTCTACGATCTGATCGTGGAGGAGAATATTTGAGTTACGAGTTTGGCCTACATTTGAAACAATGCGAATAGTTTCGCAACTTACGCCACCCGAACACCACAACGTAATGGTGTGTCCGAACGTCGAATCGTATTTTATTAGATATGGTGCGATCTATGATGTCTCTTACTGATTTACCGCTATCATTTTAGGGTTATGCTTTAGAGACGGCTACATTCACTTTAAATAGGGCACCATCTAAATCCGTTGAGACGACACCTTATGAACTGTGGTTTGGCAAGAAACCAAAGTTGTCGTTTTGAAAGTTTGGGGCTGCGATGCTTATGTGAAAAGCTTCAACCTGATAAGCTCGAACCCAAATCGAGAAATGTGTCTTCATAGGATACCCAAAGGAGACAGTTGGGTACACCTTCTATCACAGATCCAAGGCAAGATTTTGTTGCTAAATTGGAAACTTTTGGAGAAAGAGTTTCTCACAAAAGAAGTGAGTGGGAGGAAAGTAGAACTTGATGAGATAATCGTATCTACTCCCTTATTGAGAATAGTACATCACGTAAAACAGTTTCGTGACACCTACACCAAATAGGGAGGAAGCTAATGATGATGATCATGAAACTTGGATCAAGTTTCTACAGAACTTCAGAGATCAACCAGAGCAAGATCCGCACTGAGTGGTACGGTAATCCTATTTTGGAAGTCATGTTCTTTGGAACATGATGAACCTCGAACTATGAAGAAGCGATGGTGAGCCCAGATTCCACAAAATGGCTTGAGGCCATGAAATCTGAGATGGGATCCATGTATGAGAACAAAGTGTGGACTTTGGTTGACTTGCCCGATGATCGGCAAGCAATTGAGAATAAATGGATCTTCAAGAAGAAGACGACGCTGATGGTAATGTTATCGTCTATAAAGCTCGACTTGTTGCAAAAGGTTTTCGACAAGTTCAAGGGATTGACTACGATGAGACCTTCTCACCCGTGGCGATGCTTAAGTCCGTCCGAATCATGTTAGCAATTGCCGCATTTTATGATTATGAAATTTGGCAAATGGATGTTAAAACTGCATTCCTGAATGGATTTACGGAAGAAGAGTTGTATATGATGCAACCGAAGGTTTTGTCGATCCAAAGGAGCTAACAAAGTGTGCAAGCTCCAATGATCCATTTATGGACTGGTGCAAGCCTCTCGGAGTTGGAATAAACGTTTTGATAGTGTGATCAAAGCATTTGGTTTTATATGACTTTTGGAGAAGCCTCGTATACAAGAAAGTGAGTGGAGCTTTGTAGCATTTCGATATTATATGTGGATGACATATTATTGATCGGAAATGATATAGAATTTCTGGATAGCATAAAGGGATACTTGAATAAGAGTTTTTCGATGAAAGACCTCGGTGAAGCTGCTTACATATTGGGCATTAAGATCTATAGAGATAGATCAAGACGCTTAATAGGACTTTCACAAAGCACATACCTTGATAAAGTTTTGAAAAAGTTCAAAATGGATCGTGCAAAGAAAGGGTTCTTGCCGGTATTACAAGGTGTGAAGTTGAGTAAGACTCAATGCCCGACCACCGCAGAAGATAGAGAGAAAATGAAAGATGTTCCTATGCTTCAGCCATAGGCTCTATCATGTATGCAATGCTGTGTACCAGACCTGATGTGTGCCTTGCTGTAAGTTTAGCGGCAGGTACCAAAGTAATCCAGAGTGGATCATCGGACAGCGGTCAAGAACATCCTTAAGTACTTGAGAAGAACTAAGGATATGTTTCTCATTTATGGCGGTGACAAAGAGCTCGTCAGAACGGTTACGCCGACGCAAGCTTTGACACTGATCCGGACGATTCTAAATCGCAAACCGGATACGATTTACATTAAACGGTGGAGCTGTCGGTTGGTGCAGTTCCAAACAAAGCGTCGCTATGGATCTACATGTGAAGTTGAGTACATAGCTGCTTCGAAGCAGCTAATGAAGGAGTCTGGATGAAGGAGTTCATAACCGATCTAGGTGTTGTACCTAGTGTATCGGGTCCAATGAAAATCTTTTGTGACAATATCGTGCAATTGCCTTGGCAAAGGAATCCAGATTTCACAAGAGAACCAAGCACATCAAAAGACGCTTCAACTCCATCCGGATTTGGTCCGTGGGAGACATAGAGATATGCAAGATACATACGGATCTGAATGTTGCGCACCGCTGACTAAGCCTCTTCCACGAGCAAAACATGATCAGCACCAAGACTCCATGGGTGTTAGAATCATTACTGTGTAATCTAGATTATTGACTCTAGTGCAAGTGGGAGATCAAGGAAATATGCCCTAGAGGCAATAATAATGTTATTATTTATTTCCTTATATCATGATAAATGTTTATTATTCATGCTAGAATTGTATTAACCGGAAACATAATACATGTGTGAATACATAAACCTACAGAGTGTCACTAGTATGCCTCTACTTGACTAGCTCGTTAATCAAAGATGGTTATGTTTCCTAACCATGAACAAGGAGTTGTTATTTGATTAACGGGATCACATCATTGGTTGAATGATCTGATTGACATGACCCATTCCATTAGCATAGCACCTGATCGTATAGTTTGTTGCTAGTGCTTTTCTTCATGACTTATACATGTTCCTATGACTATGAGATTATGCAACTCCGCTTGCCCGAGGAACACTTTGGGTGCTACCAAACGTCCACAACGAATCGGGTGATTATAAAGGTACATTACAGGTGTCTCCAAGGTACATGTTGGGTTGGCATATTTCGAGATTAGGATTTGTCACTCCGATTGTGGGAGAGGTATCTCTGGGCCCTCTCGGTAATGCACATCACATAAGCCTTGCAAGCATTGCAACTAAATGTGTTAGTTGTGAGATGATGTATTACGGAACGAGAAAAGAGACTTGCCAAGAACTAGATTGAACTAGGTATTGGATACCGACGATCGAATCTCGGGCAAGTAACATACCGATGACAAAGGAACAACGATGTTGTTATGCGGTCCGACCGATAAAGATCTTCGAGAATATGTAGGAGCCAATATGGGCATCCAGGTCCCGCTATTGGTTATTGACCGAGAGGTGTCTCGGTCATGTCTACATAGTTCTCGAACCCGTAGGGTCCGCACGCTTAACGCTTCGATGATGCTTATTATGAGTTTATATGATATTGATGTACCAAGGTTGTTCGAGTCCCGGATGAGATCACGGACATGACGAGGAGTCTCAAATGGTCGAGACATAAAGATTGATATATTGGAAGCCTATGTTTGACTCCGGAATCACTCCGGTGAAATTGGGAATTTTACTGAGTACAGGGTTACCGGAACCTCCGGGGGTCAATGGGCCTTGATGGGCCTTAGTGGGAAAGAAAAAGGGGCCATATGCTGGTCGCACCTTCCCCTTCCCTAGTCCTATTAGGACTAGGAGAAGGGGCCTCTCTCTCCTTCCCACTTGGGGAAACCTAGTTGGACTAGGATTTGGGGGAATCCTACTCCTAGTAGGAGTAGGACACCCTCGGCGCACCTCTCCTGGCCGGCCAGCCCTCCCTTCCCTCCTTTATATACAGGGCAGGGGCACCCCATGACACACAAGTTGATCATTGAGATCGCTCTCAGCCGTGTGCGGTGCCCCTTCCACCAAACTACACCTCGAATATACCGCTGCGGAGCTTAGCGAAGCCCCGCGCCGGTGGAACATCATCATCGCTACCACGCCGTCAGGTCGACGTAAACTCTCCTCAACACTCGGCTGGATCGGAGTTCGAGGGACGCCATCGAGCTGAACGTGTGCAGAACTCGGAGGTGCCGTGACGCTCGGTACTTGGATCGGTTGGATCGGGAAGAAGTACGACTACTTCCTCTACGCTGCGCCAACGCTTCGCTGTTGGTCTCGAGGGTACGAGACAACACTCTCATCTCGTTGCTATGCATCACCATGGTCTTGCGTGATCGTAGGAAAATTTTTGAAATTACTACGTTCCCCAACACCGGGGCCGCAGGGCCGGAGCGCCAGTTTATGGCCGACCGCGCGGTGGACGACCCCGACGACCCAGATCTAGGTGCGGCCGCCATGGATGATGCCATAAGCGGAGCCGGCAGAGAGGCAGGCGCCTCGAGTTCACGGCCGACTTCGGGGACTGGCCGGATGATGATGAAGCCGAGGCCATCCCACGCCGCCAGCCGGCGGCCGATCGCCAAGGCGCGGGACCTTCTGCCACGCTAGCTGCTCGGGGTGGCACGCAAAAGCATCGGGCCGGGCCGGGTCTCTTCGGCAGCCGACCGAAGAAACCCAAGGGCTCCACGGCGGTGACCAAGCGGGACGAGGCGGCCGCGAAAGCGGCCCGCTTCCGCAAGGTGGTGAAGCAGCCACAGGCGATCTCGGCGTAAGTGTTGGATGCCTCGTACTTTTTTGTTGTCTTCTTTGGTTGAGGCTCGTCTAAGCCGTCTTCTTGATTTGCTGAACAGGGCGCCGCTTTCCCTCGAACGGGTTGACGCCGCCTCCATAGTCGGACCAATGGGAGGGTCTTCGAGCTCCCGCCGCGTGGATCCCCGCGCCGACTCATGGAGGCAACGGAGCGAAACGCGCGAGAGGCGCGGGAGGAGCGGGAAGTAGCGGAGCGGAGGGCCATCCAGGAGGCGGCGGAGAAGTCGGCCGAGGCGCAGGCCGATGCAACGGCCAAGGCCCAGGCGGAAGCCGCGGCCGCGGAGAGGGAGGCGGAGGCTCTGCGTAATCAGCCTCCACAACTCGTCATTCCTCTTCGCGCCATTGCCCCCAACATCCTCGTGCCTCCGTCGGAGGAAGCCGACCACGACCAGCCGGTGATGGAGAGGAGGGAGGATGACGTGATTTATCTTGGGGAGGCGCCACAGCCGGGCGCCGACCGGAGCGGGCAAGGCGGCCACCTCTGCGGCGCGCTGAGCAGCCGGCCATGGGCGAAGTCGGGCGGCGGGGCGGATCTTGTGGTGCAGTCGCCGCGGTGCCGGCACATGGGAGAGGCGTCTTCGGTGCCGGAGCCGCAGAGAGCTGCGGGCGCCAGCTCGACGGCTCAAGACCTGGAGGCGGCCAACGCCAGCTCGTCCGAGTGGACGCCCAGCGGCGGGACGACCGAGCTGAACGTGGCGGCGCAGGAGGTCCGACGCCGGCTTCAGACCCAGGCCGCCTCGCTGCAACGGTACACCCAGGAGCTTCTTGCTACGCGAGCGGTCATCCGGGTGAGTCTTCTGGCCTTGGTCGATTTCTTTCTTGATTTCTTCCGTGGGGGCGCGTCAGTGCACCCACTGGGTGTAGTCCCCGAGTTTCGAGTCGGCTGCTGAGCAGGCGGCTTGGAACTTTTAGCAGGCCTTGGCGGCAATCTTGTTCTTATTCGTACTCCGTCTGATATTCAGGAATACCAGAATCTCCGCGCGGCTGCCTTCAACTCCCAGGCCCAGGAGCTGAACCAAAAGGCAGCCGACTTGACTAATAGCCGGAGTGAGTGCTTTGCTTCCTTTATCTCATGTGGGGGCGCGTCAGCGCACCCACTGGGTGTAGTCCCCGAGATTCGGGCCGACTGCTGAGCAGCCGGGTCGGATCTTTCCTGACGACTTTTTCCTTATTTCCCTTTTTTCCTTTTTTCCATGCTTGCAGGGGCTAATGCTGACTTGAGGGAGCAGCTAGGCGGGGCCCAGACCGCCGGTCGCGCCAAGGAGGCCGAGTGCAGCGCCTTGGCCCAGGAACGCGACCGCCTGGCCAAGAGACAGGCCGACCAAGAGGAGAGCCATAAGGCGGCCTTGAAGAAGGCGCAGGACGGCGAGGCCGCCCTTAAGGCCGAGTTTGAGACCGAGGCGGCGGGCTGGGCTGAAGCGAGGCAGGCGCTGAGGGAGGGCTATGGACAGGTTGAGGATCTGATCGACGGTAAGCCGCCTTCCTTTTCACCCCTTTGCTTGCCCCTTGCCCCCTTGTCTATCTTCTGATTTTTGCGCTGTTTCTTTGTTCTTCACGCTGATTAGTTCCCCGGTTACTCCGTCTCCGCCAGCCAAGCCATCGAGGCCCACCGCGAGGCACGCCGGTAAGCAGGGGTTGAGATCGCGCCAGATGCTAGCCGGACGCTTGAGGAGGAACTTTTGGCGATCCAGGCCGGGGCGCAAGTGCTGACCGCCTCACGCTGGGCGAGGCGATTCTCAGACTCCAGTCAAGACCGCCGACTGGGTGGAGGTTGCGGTTGGCCGCTTCAAGGCCTGGAAGGCTTCCGCAGCTCAGTCCGGCGCCAGGCGGGCGCTAGAGTTCGTTCGGGCTTGGTATCCTGGGCTGAGCTTGCGCCAGCTGAGCACCTGGAGGTAGGAGGCCGACGAGGAGCTGGTGGCGGTACGGCCGGCTATCATTCAGCATGCCTCGGCTATCGCCGAGTATATTGATACCAGCGTTTTTGCTCCTGATGTAAATGACAACGGTGTCGCCCAACCGGAGGAGTGGTTCGGGCTGAACCCGACGGAAGGTGAGGACTCGGCGGAGGAGATCGCTCTCAGCGATGAAGGCTAAGATGAAGAAGGGGAGGGCGGTGAAGACGTCGTGCCCGACAGCGAAGCGACCAGCCAACTTCAGCCTGATCGTGCCTCCAGCAACGAGGCACGTGCGAGCGCGCCGCCTGCCAGGGGTGAGGATCAGGCCGAGACCCGCCAGCCAGCCACTCCTCCAGCCAGCACTGCCGCCTCCACCGACCTGCTCGACTCGCCCATTACTCCTTTGGCCTGATCTGCCGTTCTTGCTTTCCTACTGTTACTCTTTGAACAACATTTATTAAATTTGTGTGGCTCCACCCACTGGCGGTCTATTCAAACTATGTTGAATGCCGGCCTATCGAAAGCTTTTGTGTAAATATAATTATGCATGTGTTCGGCTTCCATTTGAATTTGCTTTTTATCCTTAGGTTGTTTCCTTTGCCGTCTTCCCTTGGTCGCCGCCCTCCCAGCCGAACAGTTGCTCTGCAGTCTGTGGCTAGGGAGGAACTTGGACATTTGTGGGAAGACAAGTACTTAAGCTTTCTTGGATTGTAGCAAGGTGGAATGGGAAGCCTGCCGGCCAGCTACTGTGGTAGCCGGTCGGCGATGGGAGGAATCCGGCTTTTGTTATACGAGTTCATTAGTCCTTAGCCGTTTTTCGTGTGGGCACCCTTTCTTGCCTTTGACTCTTGCCAGCCGGACAGTCGGTTCTTCGAGCTGCGACTTTCGAGAAGAGAGGGCTTGGGTGCCGGCACACTACTTGTCTGACTGCAGGTGGAACTTGAATATAACTCAAGGCGGCCAGTCCCCGGGCCGACTAGTCGAACCCGGTGCCGGACGAGGAGGAAGAATGTAATGACATAATCATAAGCATGATAATCATCATTCATAGATGAAAGGTGGCAGTCCCCGAGAGTTCCTCGGGGGGCCTATTGTCTTATACTTAGTACAAAAGGTAGCGTGATATATACTGCATTTTAACTGTAAAATCGGAGGAGGTTGGCGTTCCATGGTCGTTCCGACTCCTTGCCGGAATCGTCTCTCTTTCGCGCCTTCGGGTTCTGTGCGTCAATTAGGTAGTAGGAGTCGTTCCCCAATGCTCTGCTGATGACGAAGGGGCCTTCCCAAGGGGCTGAGAGCTTGTGTTGGCCCGCTGTTCGCTGGATCAGCCGGAGCACAAGGTCGCCCTCTTGAAAGGATCTTGGCTTGACCTTCCGGTTGTGGTAGCGGCGCAAACCCTGCTGGTAGATGGCGGACCGGCTGAGGGCTAACAGTCGGCTTTCTTCCAGCAGGTCGACGCCGTCTTCTCGTGCTTCTTTGGCCTCTGCCTCCGTGTACATGGTCACCCGAGGCGAGTCGAACTCAACGTCAGTTGGGATGACAGCCTCGACACCATATACAAGGAAGAAGGGGGTGAAGCCGGTTGACTTGTTCGGGGTAGTGCGCAGACTCCAGAGGACGGCCAGCAGCTCGTCGAGCCAACAGCCAGCCGAACGCTCCAGTGGCACGACCAGTCGGGGCTTGATGCCGGAGAGGATGAGGCCGTTGGCTCGCTCAACTTGGCCGTTTGACTGCGGGTGGGCAACAGACGCTAGGTCCAGTCAGATGCCCTGCGTCGCGCAGAAACGTGCCAATGCTCCCTTGGCAAAATTCGTGCCGTTGTCGGTGATGATGCTGTGTGGTACGCCGTACCGAGTTGTAATGTCTGCGATGAATGTCACGGCAGTCGGCCCATTCAGCTTCTTAATCGGCTTTGCTTCAATCCACTTGGTAAATTTATCCACGGCGACGAGCAGATGTGTCATGCCGCCGCACGCCGTCTTGAATGGGCCCACCATGTCCGGTCCCCAGACGGCGAAAGGCCAGGTGAGGGGAATGGTCTTGAGTGCTGAAGCCGGCAGGTGTTGCTTGCAGCCGAAGACTTGGCACCCTTTGCAATGTTTGACCAACTCCTTGGCGTCATCCAAAGCAGTCGGCCAAAAGAATCCATGGCGGAAAGCTTTGGCAACAAGTGATCTTGAGGCTGCGTGGTGGCCGCATTCACCTTGGTGAATGTCCTTGAGGATTGCTATGCCCTTCTCTGGCTCGACGCAGCGCTGGTAGACTCCGGTGACACTGCGTCTGACGAGCTCTCTGTTAACAATTGTATATGCTCCAGCTCGGCGTTGGACTTGTCTTGCCGCGATCTCGTCAGCCGGCAGTTCTCTGTTTACCAAGAAATTGAGGATGGGCTGAGCCCATGATGGAGCTGTGAGTTCTTCTATAGCCAACACGGCTACTGCAACCAGGGCGGGTGGGCTGGGTGGTGAAGAGCTGGAGTTGGCCACCGCCTATGGTGTTGATGCAGTCCAGACGGCCGACCGCCAGAGTCCCCGGCCGGTTCAAAGTCCCCGGTCGGTGCGACTATGGCAGTCCCCGAGCCGCCTATCGAAGTCCCCGGGCCGCCTGCTTGGTTCCCCAAGCCGGATCCAGCTGCGTCAGGGTTAAGCGGCACGAAGATGGAATCGAATTCTGGGGATGGCTTGATAGACGGCTTGAGGAGGCGTTGGAGAGAGATGCCGGTTGGTATAGCTTGTCTGGTGGAGCCTATTCGTGCCAGAGCATCTGCTTGCTTGTTGTCGGCCCGTGGCACATGGAGGAACTCACATCCTTCAAAATACCTGTTGATTTGCTGAACGAGGAAGCGGTAGCTTGCCATGTTTGCGTCATGTGCGTCCCAGTCACCAGATGACTGCTGGACCACCAAATCCGAGTCGCCATAGCACAGGATCCGGCGGATGCCGAGCTCTTTGGCTAGCCGGAGTCCATGTATGAGCGCCTCATACTCGGACACATTGTTGGAGGCGGCAAAGTGAATTTGCAATGTGTATCTGAGCTTGTCGCCTTTGGGAGAGGTGAGGATGATGCCGCCTCCCAAACCAGTGCGCATTTTGGACCCGTGGAAGTGCATCCGCCAATGAGTGGAGTCGGGAGCCGGCGGCAGGGACTGGGTCTCGGCCCAGTCGATGAGGAAGTCGGCCAATGCTTGGAACTTGATGGCGGTGTGAGGCTGGTAGAAGATCGTGTAAGGGGCCAGCTCATTGGCCCATTTTGCCACCCGGCCGGATGCGTCCCGGCTGCCTATGATCTCGGCGAGCGGGGCGGTGCATACGACCTTGATGGGGTGCTCTTGAAAGTAGGGCTTCAGCTTCTTGGCGGTGAAGTACACGCCATAGCACATCTTCTGGTAATGCGGGTAGTTCTGCTTCGAGGTGGACAGTACTTCACTTAAGTAATACACCGGTCTCTGGACTGGCTGAGCTCGGCCTTCTTCTGGGCGCTGGACCACGATGACGGTGCTGGCCACCCGGCTGGTGTCGCAATATAAAGGAGCCTGGAAACGGGATGAGGCAAAGACATGCACGCCGGCGAATCTTACCCAGCTTCGGGGCTCTCCGTGGAGATAACACCCCTACTGCTGCTCTGCGGGGTCTCCGCATGATCACTGGATGAAAAAGTGGCTACAAGAGGCTCCTTGAGCTGTTCGGTGAGGGGAAGAAGAAGGGCTCGGCTAGCTCTCCTCTTCTCTCTATGTGGTGTCTAAAGCTCTAAGAGATCAACCCTTTGCATGCGTGCCCTAGGGGGTTTATATAGGCCTACCCCCAGGGGTACAATGGTAACCCGGCTGGGCGCGGGCCCTAGCCGTCAGTGTCTATATCCGCCGGCTTCTCCGCCGGTCGCAGGGGCCCATAGACTGGTGGGTCCCGGCGCCTGCCGACTTCTTGGTCGAAAGGCAGGCCCCACTGCTGAGGGCCTTGTCGAGGGCTGGTTACTGTTGCCTCAATCTTGATAACCAGGGCTTTGTCGGGGTAAACATGGTTACAGTGCCGCTGCCTTGGCGGCGATCACTATAGTCTCACCTCGTCTTGTCTCCTCAATGAGGCGCTTCCTTTGAGGGAGGGAACAAGCCGGCTATGGGAAGCCGGCCATATCTTAGGCCGACTGGGGGAGGCCAAGCCGCCTTCGGGCATCTCTCTTACTAGAGGGGCCCGCCGCGTGCGGGTCGTACTGATAGCTTGTCGCGTCTGACGCCAGGGTCAACATGGCAACAGTGCCGCGCTGGATGGGGGATGGCCGCCCCGTACGGCGCACTGTGGCCATGCATGCTCCGGGATACGGGGGTGGCAGGCTTCACTATAGCCACACCGCATCTCATCACCGTTATGTGTGTGCAGATTCTGAGGGTGCGGCCTTGGCCGCCTGCTGGGAGGCCGGCCTTTTGGAGTCGGCCTTCTCATGGCCGGCTTTTCGGAGTCGGCTCTCGGGTGGCCGGCTCCTTGGAAACCGGCCCTCTTGTGGCCTTCTTCCTGGATGTCTTGGGGCCGGGCCGCCTCCTGACAGCCGGCCTGAGGGGCAGCCGGCCGGGGGGAGGCGGCCCTCCGTCTTGGATGTTTGGACGGCTTGATTGGCTTGTAATTTTTTCAGAAGTCCCAGGGGAGCCGGCTAGGCTATCTGTGGTCATTTACTCCGACACTTACGAATCGGAACCATTTGAGAGGGCCATCTTCCCCCTCTTGGGCGCCTCCCCCTCTGGGTCTATGGAGTATGTCCTCTTCTTCTTCCCCCCTTAAGAGGGGAGTCGCTTTCCACTTCCTCCTCCTCTTCTTCCTCGTCTCCCTCATGGTAAGAGAGGGCTTCGGTCTCTCTGGATGCTACGTCCGAAGAACCCTTGTGGCGGAGGCCACCTCTGGCCTCTTTGCCCTTCTTCTTCTTGACCTTCTTCTCCGGCGTCTGGTAGGGCGCCGGGACCAGCATCCCTGCCAGCTGGGGTGTGGCCGAGTCCTCAGGCAGCGGTGCCAGACACTTGATCCGCTCCGCTTTTGCTATCCACCCCCGAACGAAGGACAGAAAATTCATTATGTCTGAAAATTTATTGATCGAACAAATATTCAGGAAAACATACTTACCGGTGTGGCCGGATTCTCGATGTCAAGACCGTTGTCTTTGGTCTTCTTCGGCCATGTTTTTTGGGCCTTGAAGAGTAGCTTCCAGATGTCTTTGTGTGTTCTGTCAAAGAAGCGCTTCAAGGTCCGTGGATCTTCCGGATTGAACTCCCACATGTGAGAGGGCCGAAGTTGGCAGGGAAGAATCCGGTAGAAGAGCATCACCTGAATCACGTTTGTGAGACTGATGTTCCTGCCTATCATATTGGTGATGCGCTTTTGCGGCATCAACACTTCTACCGTGGATCCCCAGTCTAGACCCTTAGCGGTCCACGAGGTAAGCTGCGTAGGGGATCCGAATCTGAACTCAAGAGTGGTCGCCCACTTGGCGTCGCGGGGTTCGGTGACGTAGAACCACTCCTGTTGCCACTGCTTGACCGTCTCCACGAAGTCCCCCTTGGGCCAAACGGCTTTGGGGAGCTTGCTTACCATGGCGTCGCCACAGTCCGCATGCTGCCCGTCGACCACCTTCGGCTTCAGATTGAAGACCTTGAGCCATAGGCCGAAGTGTGGGGGTATGTGGAGCAGCGCCTCACACACGGCGATGAACACCGAGATGTGGAGGAAAGAATTCGGGGCTAGATCATGGAAATCTAGCCCGTAGCAGAACATAAGGCCACAGACGAAGGGATGGAGGGGAAACCCTAGCCCATGGAGGAAGTGGGGGATGAATACGACCCTTTCACCGGGCTAAGGAGTGGGGATGACTTGATCCTTGGCAGGGAGCCTGTGCGCGATGTCCACAGACAGATATCCCATTCCCCGGAGCTCCTCGACGTCCTTCTTGGTGACGAAGGAGGCCTCCCACTTGCCCTTTGAACCAGATCCTGACATGGTTGGGGAGGTTGGTGGCGGTGGGAAAGATTGAAGTTTGGGCGCTGGAGCTTGAAGATGGGAAGGCAGGAGAAGGAAGAAGGCATTGGGAAAAATAGGAATCTTTACCCTGTTATATAGGCAGTGAGTATCAAACGCCCCCCTCAAGCCTTAAAACGCGCCTGTTCCCAAGGGGTCGTGCGGTTGGATTACCCAAAACCATATTGATGGGGATCCCGTAATGGGCGGACACCATCTCTGTTTTGACAAGACATGCCAATGGAGGCTGTGCCTCGAAACACGAAGCGGGAGGCATGAAAACAATTCGAAATGTTAAGAGGCTAGACGTAACGTTTTGCCGAAAAAAAGTTGTTAGTGGAAAGACACTGTTTTGTTTGATATCTTGCCTTCGTGGCTAAGGGTTGTAATAATTAAAGAGAGCCGGATACAGTTCTTTTGTTCAGAAAACTACTTTCAAGTATTCAGGAGGAGGAACCCTCCTTGCAATGCCCAAGACAATCTGCGTGCCAAACATATCATCATTGAAGACTGGTTCAGGGGCTACTGAGGGAGTCCTGGATTGGGGGGTCATCGGGTGTCCGGGCTATTCGATATGGGCCAGACTGATGGGTCGTGAAGATACAGAGCAGAAGACCTTTCCCCGTGTCCGGGTAGGACTCCCCTATGCGTGGATGGCAAGATTGGTGTCTGGATATGTAATTTCCTTCCTCTACAAACCGACTCTGTACAACCCTAGGCCCCTCTGGTGTGTATATAAACCAGAGGGTTTAGTCCGTAGGGACAATCAGAATTCTCATAGGCTAGACGGCTAGGGTTTAGCCATTACGATCTCGAGGTAGATCATCTCTTGTAACCCCTATACTCATCAAATACAATGAAGCAGGACATAGAGTTTTACCTCCATTAAGAGGGCCCGAACCTGGGTAAACATTGTGTCCCACTTGTCCCTTGTTACCTTCGATCCTCAGACACATAGTTCGGGACCCCCTATCCGAGATTGGCCAGTTTTGACACCAAAAAAGGGCCTCCCCCCTTCGGTGTCAATTTGTTTGTACCCTTGCCGGACTGAACGTGCCTAAGGACAAGGTCGCCTTCCTCAAAACACCGAGCATGAACCCTGCAGCTATGATAGCGAGGCAGGGCTTGCTCACAGCGTGCAACACATGTAGCAGCCCAGAGATAGTTCTCCTTGAGTAGCACAGTGTCGTCACGCGGATGCGAAACTTGTGCTACTTCATCGCAGGCAAGCACCCGAGGTGACCCATAAATGAGTTCCGTGGGGATAACTGCTTCTGCCTCGTAGACCAGGGAGAAAGTAGTCTGCCCGGTAGCTCGATTTGGTGTCGTCCTGAGGGACTAGAGAACAGCTCATCGATCCACCGCCTGCCGTGCTTCTGCAGCGTATCAAAGTTTCTCATCCACTTCCTGCTGCGCCACCAAGGCTGCCTAACCACTTGGTTGGTTGCCGCTAAGTACAGCAGCAACGGTTCTTGTGGTTTCGGAGAAACCAAGGTAGGCATAGAGGTCAAGTAGGTCTTCAACTCTTGCAAAGCTTCATCTGCTTCTGGGGTCCACTTCATGGGCCATGCGTTCTTCAAAATTTTGAAGAACGACCGGGCGCGCTCGGCAGACTTGGAGATGAACCTGCTTAGCGCAGCAATGCACCCTGTTAGACGCCTCACATCCTTGACTGTCCTTGGTTCTTGGATTTGTTCGATAACTTTAAGCATGTCGGGGTTTGCTTCGATCCCACAATGGGACACAAAGAACCCAAGTAGCTTGCCAGAGGGAACGCCAAACGCGGACTTCTCGGGGTTGAGCTTCAAGTTGATCTTGCGCAGATTAGCAAATGTCTCCTCCAAATCTTGAATAAGGGTGGCTCTATCCTTGGTCTTGAACAATATCATTCGTATAAGCTTCAATGTTTCTGTGCAGCTGTGGTTCAAAACCAATTTGGACTGCCCTTGCAAAAGTGGACCCCGCACTCTTTGATCCAAATGGCATGTGGATAAAACAGTATGTACCACATGGAGTGATGAACGATGTCTTCTCTTCATCTTCCTTGGACATGAAGGTTTAGTGATACCCAGAATATGCATCTAGAAAGGAGAGAAAATCACAACCTGAGGTGGAAACCACAATCTGATCAATACGCGGCAAAGGGAACAGGTCTTCGGGGAAGCTTTGTTGAGATCTATGAAATCTATGTAAAGCCTCCACTTCCCGTTAGCCTTCCGGACTACCAATGGATTTGCCAACCATGTGGGATGCAGTACTCATCTGACCAAACCAGCTGCTTCAAGTTTCTTGATCTCTTCTGCAATGAACTGCTGCCTCTCCAAGGCCTGCTTCTGAACTTTCTGCTTGACAGGTCGGGCGTGTGTGTAGACAGCAAGGTGGTGCTCGATTACCTCATTGGGAACACCGGGGATATCAGATGGTTGCTAGGAAAACACATCGATATTCACCCGCAGGAAGGCAATGAGCGTGCTTTCCTATTTGTCATCAAGGGTGGCGTTGATAGTGAATGTACCATCAACGCCAGCCAGCCCTGCCGGGGCCTTCTTCACTTGGGGTGCAGTGACCTTGGATCTCTTACTGTTGGAGCTCTCCGACAAGTCATCAACAAGCGCAGCACACTCCGAAGAGGTACGCTTCTCGGATTCCTTGCCGGTATCCTTGCTACCCTTCTTCTTTCCTCTGTCCTCCTTGGCGGGAACTACTGCTGCCGCAACCTCTGCCTCGACTGCGTCCCGGTACATGTTGTCCACGCAAGTGATTGCATCCTTCTCGTCTGATGGGATGGTAATGACTCCCATTAGCCCATGCATCTTCAAGGTGTTGTAGGCATAGTGGGATGCCGCCATGAATTCAGCCGGAGCTGGTCGGCCAACGATCCCATTGTATGGCAGGGGGAGGTCAACCACATCAAACACAATCTTCTCAGTCTGGTAGTTCAGCTCTCCCCCAAATGTTACCGGCAACGTTATCTTTCCCTTAGGATGACACCTACCAGTATTAACTCCTTGAAACGTGCATGTAACCTTTAACTCTTCCTTTGCTGTCAGGACCTCGATCCTAAGTCACACCGATCTAGCATGTAACACATCATATCACTTTGCGGCCTCATGCACGGTATTCCCATGGGTGCCACCTTACCTGGCCCGGGACCGTTTGCGCCTTTTGGCTCATGTATATGATAGTGTCGCTAGCATCCATATGACAAAGAACCCAGGCCGACATGACTAGTCGTAAACCCAAAGTGGCACTAACTTACAGGGACAGGCATACATGACACAGCAACGAACGTGTCGGTCATCAGCGAGTGAATTCGGGCTGTAGCAGCTAGGCTAACAATACTCCGGAGAATCCTGGCTGTACCAGGCTAACAGGACTCCAGTAGACACCGCGTGACATTTCCCTGAAAGGACAGACAAAGGAACGAAGAAGGACACATGCCGGCCAGCCTAAGTGTTTCGGAGCAGTAGCAAGCTACCATGGCTCAGTGGAAGCACTAGGAGACATTTCCCGGTAAGAGATGCTACCAAGGATAAACAACTAGGTTGTCGGATCCCACACATACCATGCATTTCAAATCATACACACAATATGCTCGATATGTGCAAATACAACATGGCGTCACAACAAAACTCTACAACTCAATGTATTTATTCATTAGGCTTCGAGGAGCCAAGTATTACAAACATGGTTCTCATGACCCAACATACAACGCATACAAGCAACAAGCGGAAGCATAAACATGTCTGAGTACAGACAACTCCAAATGAAAAAGGCTGAGAAGCCTAACTATCTACAAGACCCCCCCCCAAGGGTACAAGATTGTAGCTGAGGTAACAAGCTAAACGTCGAAGTCCACGCCGAACTACCAGTGAGACTGAAGACTCTCTGCAAAACATAGATTAAGCAAACGTGAGTACAAATGTACCCAGCAATACTTACATCAGAACTAGCTACATATGCATTAGTATCAATAAAGGGGGCGGTGGAGTTTGACTTCAGCAAGCCAGCCTTGACTCGGTGGCTATCCGGAACTACGACTACAAGTAAGTCTTTTGAGGTGGCGCACACGAGTCCACATATTCACCAATCAATACACCACTATGGACCCGCTCCCGTCTCCCTACGAGAAAGCCATCCATAGCACTCACGCTTATCTTGCGCATTTTAGAGTATCCACTTTCACTTGTCTACGAACTGTATAGGCAACCCAGAGGTCCTTTACCGCGGACGAGACTATTCGAATAGATGATGTTAACCCTGCAGGGGTGTACTTCTTCACACACGCTCTCGCCACTTGCCACCATGTACACGTCGTGTATCTCGGCAACCTTCAAGCGGAAGCCTAGCGAGAGTGTCGGCCACGACCTGACTAACCACATAAGTCTCTAGTCCAGGTTTATTGCCTATTCGGGTTCCATCCACAAGGAGATCCAGCCGGGGTGTCGCTCACGACCCCAAACAATGTGAGCAGGGTTCCCAAGCCCACCAAACGGGCGACGCTTGGTACACTGTGCCACTGCACCTAGTCTGTCGCAAGCCCACCTGTACCGGGTGCCACTTGGTAGACTACTAGCACTACCTACAAACAACAGAAACTAGTTGCAACTCCTGGACAGAGATCATGTTGATTAATAAGTCAAGAGATCTTGGAGTGCCCGGAGCCCAATGTGTGGTAGTAGCTGTTCATGGATCACAAAAACAGAACTCAGTTCTTGAGGATTTTTTCGATGAGACAACCCACCATGTACTCCTACATGGCCTCTCACCACTACCTTTACCAAATCGTGTTCACACACTTAGCTCTCAACAGTAGGACATGTTCACAACTTTCCAATTCATCCCCGATGAATCAGACCTGACACAACTCTAAGCAATAGTAGGCATGACAAACAAGCATGAATGAGTAGGCACATTAGGGCTCAAACAACTCCTACTCATGCTAGTGGGTTTCATCTATTTACTGTGGCAATGACAGGTCATGCAGAGGAAAGGGGTTCAACTACCGCAACATGTAACAGTTGAAACGTTGTTGTCCTAATGCAGTAAACACTACAAGAAATATGTCAACTAGTGACCTTCTGTCAGTGATCCTGGAAGAATTGGTTATAGATCTATGACCATTTGAGACCAATTGGTCAAATGCTGTTCGGGGGGCTCCAAACCCTAAACCCTTGCGACCATTTTGGTCAGAAAGGTCGTAATTTCCTTACATGAAATGGTCATAAAGCAAATAGTGCTGGTCCGCTGCCTTATTTCTAGTTGTTAACGACCAATATAAATGGTCATAACCTTGTAGATTGTGGTGGATTGTGATGACTAGGCGCCATCTCATCAGTTTTGCCTATGTGTCATGTCCATGTGTCAATTTTTTCCCTAGGTTGTGAAGCAACCTACATTTCTGTTATTCCAAAAATTCCCAAAAAATTCTCATCAAATATGTCAAAAACCTTCCTTGCCTAGTTAAAAAATAACTCAACAATATTCATTTTCCTACTCTGTTCAGAGCAGCACTTTGTGAAGGAAGTACCACTTTGGCATGTCCAAATGGCATCCATTTTCTACAGTGCTTTCATATGCCCAAATAACCATCCTCCACCAAATGCCAGCTCAATCCATTCATTATTTTGAGCCCATCTTCAACATTCGTATTTATGTCCAGTGTGGTACTTTGCAAAGCAAGTACCACCTAGGCTCCTCCTTGTGAGGTGAAAATTTGTGAAGACGGTCTTCTTAGTAACTGATCATCCTCAGCCAAAACTCACGCCCATTAGCCAAGTGCATTTCCCGTACTACAAATCAAACACTTGGCTACTTATTCATGTTTGAGCATTGATCGGTCTCCTCGTGAGAATCTTATGTTGTGATTTTCTTCCTAGCACCTACTTGGGGAGTGCCCAACCCACTAGACATGCCTGGGCCGCCCAGAACACATGGCAACGCCACGTCACGCGGTGATCACGCGGCGGGCATGCGAACTTACGCGCTCTAGAGTTGGGGCCCTCGGCCACCGTCCAAACCTCGATGTTTCACCATCAAACCATGTATTTCTAATTAAATAGATACTTATTTACCTAATGATTTTTTGGAAAAAATAAAGAGCAAACTATGAGGCAGCTGTAGTTCAAATTTGACCCGCTTACAGCTGAATCGACGGGAATTTTTCTTTGTCACCAGAGGTGGATCAAAACTTTTGACACCCACCATTTTGTCAATTGTGCATTAAATATGGCCTAGTATTTTATAAAATTTATTAGGTCCAATTTTGCAAAAAATATATGGTAGGTCCTTCACACAAAAAAACTCATTTCGGGCACTCGGAAAATGGAAAATGTATTTTCCGTGAAAAGAAAATGAAGCTCCCTTAGGTAACATTGTTTGGAATTCCAAGATGCACCCTTGTGCATAATATGAGATCATTTGAACAAACTATGCCATGAATGTGGCCATAAGATTGATCGTTTGGCTTGAAAGCCATGAATCTTCACATATGACACCTCATTTCTAAGAACACTTTTTCAAAATAATTACCGTCTTACAAGTTTATTATTTTTCCTGGAAAATTAGTCACATATAATGACACAATGCGAAGGTTTTCCAATTTTTTGATTTTTTTTGAATTTTTTATGGCCGTTTCAAAATGTGGTCAAAATGGCGGGCTTGACCATTCCTAGCTAGTGGTTGAATCTTGGAATTTTTTTGGTGTTTCTCTGATTAAATAGATACTTATGTACCTAGAACTGATTTTTTGAAACGCCAGTGCTAAGTACAACACGACGGCGATGCCCGTCCGGCCAACTCCGGCGATGGGAGCTCGCGTGGCTAGGCGCGTTGGAAGCGGCGCAACAAGGCGCGTTGGTTGGTGGCTTCGGGCAGTCGCGGGGTGGCCGTGTGTGTCGCCGGCGTCGAAGTTTAGCGGCGGCAGAGCTCGGGCTTGAGCGGGTGCGGGGTTTCAGCGCGAGCTAGAGCAAAGGGCGCGGCGCGTTCGCTTCCCGGGGACACGGTAAGCATGTTTGTGGTGATGGGGCGAGCGGGAGAGCGCAGGAGCATGGAGTTCATCGGCCATGGCGGCGGCCGGAGCTCGGAGCTCGCGGGTGAGGGTGCTATGACAAAGAAACAAGCAAAACGAAGGAGGGGGAACGGGCGTGAGCTCATGGTGGTTGTAGTAGTGCAGACGGAGAGCTCGTAGGAGGTTCAAAGCGAGTGGGGCGGCGGAGGCGACCTCGGCAACCTGAGGAAGAAGAAGGCGTCGAGGGCAGCGCTTCGAGGCGTCCGGCGTCGCGTGAGTCGACGGAGAGGACGAGGTAGACGAGGCAGAGCTTCTGGACTCGGGCGGAGGGCGAGGATGTGGCTCTGGCCGCGGCAACTGCAAGCGGTGACAGCGGTGGCGTTCGGCCATGTGCGTGAGAGAGAGACAGAGGAGGGGATAAGGGCGATGGAGACTGCGAGAGAGGTCGAGGGCTACGTGGCATCGTCAGGGTGTCGAGGGACAGGCAGGCTGCCTGGAAGTGGCCGAGCGCATGGCCGCTAGTGCCGGGCGTGTGCCCCTGTCCTCCTTGCGCGAGGAAGGGGACGACTGGCAGGGGCCAGTCGGCTGGGACGGCCTACTGGGCCGCCAGGTGGGCTGTAGGTAAGCACTCTCTTTCTCTCTCTCTCTGCTTTTCTAATTTTTTCTGTTTTCTAATTTGCAAATTTGTTTTTGATTTAGTAACAACACCAAATCACTTGTATAAATCCTGAAATTAATTATGGGCAACTACTGAATTAACTCAGAGGCCCTAAGCTATTTTCAGAATTGTTGGAGCATTTGGTAATATTTATAGCAATTAAATGCCCCAATTCAAATACTTAATGACTTAAATTCAGTGCCCAAATTGTTCCTTAAAAATGTTCATTATTTTTGTTATGGATCAAAACCATTGCCAAAAATATCAAACATCAAAGAAGAGGATTTTGGGTTCATTGAATGCAATTTTTTTCTAGACCTAATTGAATTTCAAAGTGCTAGGGTTTGAACAATCCCCATTTCATCTTTACATAAAATTTAAACATGATGCAACAGACAAGTGCTAGCCTATTGCAAGTTAAAGCTAGGGATGTGACATCTGCTATCTGAAGTTTGCTGATAACTTGTGGGGAAATCAGATTCAACCCGGCCCCGCGGTCCACCAACATCTTTGTGACCTTGAGGTTGCGAATTGTTGGAGAGACCAACAATGGCAAACATCCTACCGTAGTAGTACAGTTAGGATGATCCTCTTCATCAAAGATGATGGGCGTGCGTGACCATTTGAGCGGCTTCCGGGCCTCTGGCGCTGGTTCCATGACATTGACTTCCCGTGCCCATTGCTTGAGCTAACGGTGAGAGGCGTGGAAAGATGCACCCCCGTCAATGCACAAGGCATCAGTGGCCTTTTGAAACTCCTGCTGACTGGTTTCCTCTTCATCCCATCCATCGCTATCATCATCACATGGTTCCTTCTCTCAACCTCTGGCAGGTTTTCCTTGGTTTCGGAAGGGTTTGCGCCTCGGCCCTTACCGCCAGCAGCATTCTGACCAATTTCCTTGTCACACTTCGCATACTCTCCTCTCTGTCTCTTGATAAGCTGCTCAACCTGATAGCACTATTGAAGGTCATGGCCTTTGGTCCGATGAATCTTGCAATATGGCCCATCACCTTTCCCAGCTTTCTCGGCAGTCAGTGCACATGGCAGCTTCCTTGCCGGGGACCTCCGCTTTGGCCTTCTTCCCAGTACTAGGTGTACCCGATCCTTCTATAGTCATCACTGCCTTATCCTTCCGCTTCTTACTGCGCTTCTTGCTCTTCTTCTGACTGGTTGATTCATCATCATCCTCTGAATTGACATTTCTGCAATCTTCCTCTCCGGGCAACTTCCTTCGCTCCTCCATTCGGGCACACTTATCCAACAAGGTGTATAGCTCCTTCACAGTCTTGGGCAACCGCATGTTCATCTTGGAATGAATCTAGTGGTTGCGCACATTGGACTGGAAGGCAGCTATCACAGCTAACGGATGGATATTTGGAATGTTCCTATGGACTTTGCTAAATTTCTGTAAATACTTACACAGGGTCTCTCCTTCCTTCTGTTGGAGAAGCTGCAAGTCGTCGGGTCGGCCTAGCTCTTGATGGCCGCCGGCGAAGGCGCCAATGAACTCGTGGCACAGGTCGGCCCATGACAAAATGGAGTTCTCCTGCAGGTGCATCAGCTAAGACCTCACATTGGACTTGAGGGCCAAAGGGAAGTAGTTGGCAAACACCTTGTCATCGCTTCCCCCGGAAGACTGAACAGCGATGGTATAGATGCTCAAAAACTCTGTCGGGTTCAGCCTCCCATCGTATTTCTCGGGTATCTCTGGCTTGAACGTGCGAACGGACAGCCAACGGACTTGCCGCGGCTCTCGAGTGAAGGCAGGGCACCCAACCTCGAAAGGTAGGCACCCGCCAACACCGAGCACAGGCTCGTCGACATCAAGTGCATCGCACACATCGGTCCGGCAGTGGTCGTCGCGGCGCCGCTCGATGGAGATGTGCGCGTCTCTGAATGGATCGAGAAGAGGTGTCTAGAGGGGGGGGGTGATTAGACCCTCAACAAAGAAATGTAGCAGTTTTTAAGTTCTTTAAGTTAAGGTGGATTTTTAGCACAAGTTTAAACATTCACAATACATTTCAAGCAAGCATGGCAAGAGTATATGAGCAACGGAAAGTAAAGCATGCAAGTTGCACGAAAGTAAAGGGATGGGATTGGAGTGTGAAAACGCAATTGGAGACATAGAGATTTTTGGCGTGGTTCTCATAGGTGGTGCTATCGTACATCCACGTTGGTGGAGACTTCAACCCACGAAGGGTAATGGCTGCGCGAGTCCACAGATGGCTCCACCCACGAAGTGTCCACGAAGAAGCAACCTTGTCTATCCCACCATGGCCATCGCCCATGAAGGACTTGCCTCACTTGGGTAAATCTTCACGAAGTAGGCGATCTCCTTGCCCTTACAAACTCCTTGGTTCAACTCCACAATCTTGTCGGAGGCTCCCTGGTGACACCTAACCAATCTAGGAGACACCACTCTCCTAAAGGTAATAGATGGTGTGTTGATGATGAACTCCTTGCTCTTGTGCTTCAAATGATAGTCTCCCCAACACTCAACTCTCTCTGTCACACAGATTTGGCTATGGTGGAAAGATGATTTGAGTGGAAAGCAACTTGGGGAAGGCTAGAGATCAAGATTCTTATGGTTGGATTGGAGTGTCTTGGTCTCAACACATGAGTAGGTGGTTCTCTCTTAGAAAATGAATGCTAGAAGTGTAGGCATGTTCTGATGGCTCTCTCACTCGTGGAGAGGAGGGTGGAGGGGTATATATAGCCTCCACACAAAATCTAACCATTACACAAAGAAGAGCCAACTCGGTCAGACCGAATGTATGAACTCGGTGAGACCGATTCAGTCCAAAATGTGAACATTTGGATTTTCGATGGGACCGATGTGCTAGGGTTAGGGTTAAAACCTCAACTCGGTTTGACCGATTACTCAAACTCGGTGAGACCGATTTTGGTAATAAGAAAACAGAGAGTTGGTCAAGCAAACTCGGTGGGACCGACTGCATATCTCGGTGAGACCGAAATAATTGCACCAGGCAACATAGAGTTTGCAATCCCATCTCGATGAGACCGAGATCCCATCGGTGAGACCAAACTGATTAGGGTTTCTGGTAGTGGCTATGTCAAGTGAACTCGGTGGCGCCAGATGCATCAAATCGGTGGGGCCGAGTTTGACTTTAGGTTTAGGACATATTTGGATATGGAAAGTGGTTGAGGGCTTTGGAGCATATCACTAAGCACTTTGAGCAATTAGACTATTAAGCAACACCTCATCCCCATTTAATAGTATTGGCTTTCCTATGGACTCAATGTGATCTTGGATCACTAAAATAGAAATTAAGAGTCTTCAGCTTTTGCCAATCTTCTGTCCTTAGAATCCTGAAGGGGTTCCACATCCTCTTGTCCATGCCACGCCTTTGCTGAACTTTCTGAAATATACTAGATGAAAATAGTAGTCCAATAAGAGATATGTTGACATTAATTACCAAAATTACCCAGGGAGCACTTGTGCTTTCAGTCCCCCCCTTTTTGGTAATTGATGACAACATACATCAATGCTTTAGTTACACGATATGAAAAATAACAATTAAAGCTTTGGAAAGACATGTAACATGCATAGGCTCCCCCTACATGTATGCACTCATTTAAATATAGAATGTAAGAGAATGTGAATGCATAAACATGACAGCGCAAGCAATGAGTTACATGTATCTTGGTTATATGCATCAGAGCAAATGATTTGAATATAGGAAATGTACGTCCATGTTCATGAGTCCTTCTTTCAAACAATATGTACAATAGCAAGAAATCATCATGCACATGGATGTGATGCATATACTTACCTTGTGGTATTGAGCTGGCTTTGGAGGAGGTGAACTTGAGAAAACAGTGTTAGATAACACAAGAACACCTGCTAAACAAAGAAAATTGAGATAACCACAAAAGTACCAAGATTGGGATGACATGTAGTGAGTGAGGTCTTAGTACTCTCTTTGGATATAGACATGTCCCCAAAGAATAGAGATATGCAATGAATTCCAAAGATTTTCATCCCTAGGATATGAACTCTTTCTCCCCCTGAATATGATAAAGGATAATGGGAGAAGATAGGGAAAAGAAAATCGGGACAAGGCAATAGGACCTCTAGTTACTTAACATGTCTTTCCCCTCTTAAAGACATGTGACTTCTCTCCTCTATGGTTGATAAGCATCTAGAGAAGCTAAGATGTGCTTTCTCTCTTATGTGATAAGCTTTGATGTGCTCTCTCTCCCCCATTGGCATCAATTTCCAACAAGGGATCTTCTGGAGCATGAGTCAAGTAGGTTTGGTCCTTGAGCCACATTTACAAAGTAGCATGTAATTTAAGATGCTAGTAGAGGACAAGAATCATCGAGTGGAGTTGGAAAGGAAATCACAATGGCAATGGCAAAAAGCTTTCTCAGTAGTGAAATCGGTAGCGCCGAGTTATTTTCATCGGTGACACCGAATTGGCAGTGTCATGGACGATGCATATCGGTCAGACTGGGTTTGTCCTTGTCGGTTGTACCGATGTGCAATCTGCAACGTAACATTGTAGTTCGGTCTAGCCGGGATGTATAAATCGGTGAGACCGAGTTCAATACTGAAGAAAAGATTTTGTCATCTCAGCTCACTAGGCAAATAAGATCTCACAAAGATTTCCATGGAATTAACTTAAAGATTTGCAATGAATTGGATGCAGGGTATGCAGAACATAACAGAGAAAAGAAAAGAAACAAAATTTCTAGATGAAGTGAAAAGGGAAACATGCTAGGCACAAATGCAAGAACGCAAAGAAACACTAGAGAACTTCATCTAGAGAGGGTCGGCGACAAAGTCACCTATGTTAGAGTATATTGACTGAGGAGTCAAGTGAGAACACTTGATCGTAGGTCATACTCATCGTTTAAGCTCAAAATGGGGTTACCATTTTTCATTTATGCTTTTTGATGTATTCACATCTTGGTGAGTTGCTTTGACCCATGTCTTGGGGTAAAGCTTCTCTAAGATGGAATGCCATACCTTGGGTGGTGGTGTTGATCTTGATCATGTAGTTGAACTTGTGTAGGATGCTCTAGGTTGATGTAGTTCATCAAGATTTGGGAGCACCTCTAGTAGTGTGAGTTCATCTACCTACATGGGTTAGTCTTGCAAGGAAGAGCACTTGTGTATCCAAAATGACAATCATGAAGTTTGATACCAAATGAAATTTGATACATAGAAATTGTCAAAGGATATATTAAAAGGATTCATGCTTCCTTGTCTTCAACAACCATATTTTGGAGACTTGGTGATGTAGAGATTGCTCAAGATGTGATTGAGTTGCAATCTCATAGATTTAGATTCATCCAACTACATACAAGAGTTAGATAACATGCAAGGGTACAAGTATAGATCCAAGTCATATGATAATTATCATACGAGAAATATCAAGGACTAGTCAAAGGCTCATGCCTTGCATGTATCCAAATGGAGTTTCTACTCCAAGTTTGAAGCATCAATGATGTTCAATTCACCTCTCAAACAGAAAAATACTTTCTCATCAAGCGGTTTAGTGAATATATATGCCAATTGCTTATTGGTACGAACATGCTTAAGAACAATGTCCCCTTTAGCAACATGATCCCGAATGAAATGATGACAAACTTCGATATGCTTAGTTCGAGAATGTTGCACGGTATTGTGAGCAATCTTAATGGCACTTTCATTATCACAAAGCATTGGAACATGTTTCACATAAATCCCATAATCTTTAAGAGTTTGGGTCATCCAAAGTAATTGAGCACAACATGAACCGGCGACAATGTATTCTGCTTCGGCGGTGGATAAGGATACCGAGTTTGGCTTCTTGGAGGACCAAGACACAAGAGATCTACCAAGAAATTGACAAGTACCCGAAGTGGACTTTCTATCAACCTTGTCACCGGCATGGTCTGAATCGGAGTAGCCAACAAGATCAAAAGAATACCTCTTAGGATACCAAATGCCAAAATTTGGTGTATGAATTAAGTATCTCACTATCCTTTTCACAACCTTAAGATGGCATTCCTTTGGAGTCGCTTGATATCATGCACACATGCACACACTTAGCATAATATCGGAATGGGGGGGCACATAGATATAACAATGATCCAATCATAGTGCGGTAAACCTTTTGGTCAACCGGTTTGCCATCCTTAGTCAAGTCAAGATGTCCACTAGTAGGCATGGGTGTTTTCATACCTTTGCTTTCTTGCATGTTGAACTTCTTGAATAAGTCCTTGCTATACTTTGTTTGGGAAACGAAGGTACCCTCCTTAGTTTGCTTGATTTGCAAACCAAGAAAGAACTTGAGTTCACACATCATAGACATCTCAGAATTCTTAGACATTAGCCTTCCAAACTTTTTACTAAAATGATGGTTAGTCGAACCAAATATGATATCATCCACATAAATTTGGCACACAAATAATTCACCATTAACCCTTTTAGTAAAAAGAGTAGAATCAATTTTTCCAGTCTCAAAGCCTTTTTCAATAAGGAACTTGGTCAAGCATTTATACCACGCTCTAGGAGCTTGTTTAAGACCATAAAGAGCTTTGTGAAGTTAGTAATCATGGTCGGGTTTCTTAGGATTAACAAAGCAGGGAGGTTGTTTAACATAAACTTACTCCTCAATTTCACCATTTAGAAAAGCACTTTTAATGTCCATTTGATACAAAGTAATGTCATGGTATTTTGCATAAGCAAGTAAGATGTGTATGGACTCAAGTATGGCAACGGGGGCATATGTCTCACCATAGTCCATACCTTCGACTTGAGTGTATCCTTGAGCAACGAGACGGGCCTTGTTGCGTACAACTTGTCCATCTTAATCTTTATTATTCCGAAACACCCATTTGGTTCCAATGACATTTTCATTGTTGTCCGGCTTCTCTACCAATGACCACACCTGGTTTCTCTCGAAGTTGTGTAGCTCTTCATGCATGGCGTTCACCCAATCTGGATCATCAAGCGCTTCTTCAACCTTCATAGTTTCAATACTAGATATGAATGCATAATGTTCACAGAAATTAGCCAAACGAGTTTTAGAGTGAGTAATTATCCCGGTTTGGATATCGTCAAAGATTTGTTCAACAGGATGGTCTCTTGAAACTCTTGCTCTAACACGTGAGAGCTTTTGTTTGGGTTGGGGTGGAACATCTTCTTCATCAACTTGTTCATCCACTTGGCCTTCTTCATTGTTGGTTGAGGTGGAGAAGGAGGTTGATGAAGTTCATCTTGGTGTACATCCTCGTTCTCTTCATCTTGGCGTGTCCCACTTGTGGATGCTTTGGAGTCAACTCATGGTTCACCTTGTTGTGAGGTAGAAGCTTCCACTTGGACGAACGAGGTACTCTCCTTCACCTCCGTTGGGAGAATCCTGCCAATAGACAAGCCTTGGATTGCTTCCGAAGGGTCTTTGTCTCCTACATCAATTGGCAATTGCTCTACTTGCGAGCCGCTAGATTCATCAAACTTCACATCTACCATCTCTTCAACCTTTCGGGTGAAATTGTTGTAGACACGGTAAGTGTGAGAGTTTGAGCCATAACCGAGTAGGGAACCCTCATGAGATTTAGGAGCAAATTTAGAACGACGATGCTTATCAAGAATATAGCGCTTCGAGCCGAATACTCGAAAGTATCGAACTAGGGGTTTCTTACCGGTGAGAAGCTCGCATGCCGTCTTGCTGAGTAGCTTTTGAAGATATAGATGATTTGTTGCATGACAAGCTATCTCAACCGCTTCGGCCCAAAAGTGTTTTGGCGTCTTGTACCCATCAAGCATTGTTCTCGCCATCTCAATAAGAGTCCGGTTCTTCCTCTCAACAACTCCATTTTGTTGAGGTGTGTACGTAGCCGAGTACTCATGTGAAATCCCTTCTTCGTCAAGAAAGGTGTCCACATTGGCGTTCTTGAACTCCGTTCCATTGTCGCTGCGAACCTTCTTGATCTTCACTTCAAATTGATTTTGGGCCTTCCTAGCGAAGTTCTTGAAGATCTTTTGGACCAGCGATTTATCATCAAGAAAGAACACCAATGTAAATCTTGAAAAGTCATCGACAATGACTAAACCAAATGAGTTACCACCGAGACTTTTGTAGGCGTTGGGACCAAAAAGATCCATATGAAGAAGCTCAAGCGGTCTTCTCGTCGTCATGATATTCTTCACGGGGTGACTTCCTCCAACCTGTTTTCCTGCTTGACAAGCACTGCACAATCTATCCTTATCAAATATAATGTATTTCACTCCAAGGATATGATCACCTTTAATAAGCTTATTAAGATTTTGCATGCCCACATGACCTAACCTTATATGCCATAACCAACCTTTAGAAGATTTAGCAATTCAGCAAGTTCTAGGTTGAGCCTTTTTAGTGAAATCAACAATGTATATATCACCTCTACGTATACCAGTAAAGACCATATTATGATTATCTCTTCGAAACACTTGGCAATCTACTTCAGTTAATAGGACATTGAAACCGAAGTCAGCTAGTCTAGATATGGAAAGTACATTGTAGCCAAGAGATTCAATGAGCATCACATTTCGGATGGAGCTGTCATGTGAGATGGCCACCTTACCAAGGCCAACCACCTTACACTTTGAGTTATCACCAAAAGTGACATACTTTCGAGGGCAGTCATTTTCAGCAAGCTCACGAAACATATCCTTGTCTCCGGTCATGTGATCGGTACATCCACTATCAAGAACCCATTCCTTTCCTCCAGCCATATAGCCGCGAAGTTAGCCATAAGACCAAAGTGTCTCATAGACTCATCGATATTAAAGTCACTATCATCATCCTCATCATAGTATCCATGTTCAACATCATCTTGTGATTGATCACCACCTAGAGAGAGAGATTCATTAGATGTATGACCATGGCAATGTTCATCTTTAGGAATTCTAATGACTTCCGAGATAATATTACTAATGATTCAACCATCTCCTTTGGCACGCATAAGGTCACGATGCTCAAATAATTAATCACCAAACTTAGGATCCTTAGGATTCATCTGATTTAAAGCAATGGACTTTTGAAGAATCACATCTAGATTTTTCAAGGAATAGTTTAGAAACCGTTCATCAAGATATCTCCATATAGTGTAGCCACATTCAAGAATAGGCAAGCGAGTAATCAAATTTCTAGGCAATCCTCTAATGATAAGATTGACAGTTCTAAGATTGCGGATCATGTCGAGAGACTCATTAGAAGTAGGATGCAAGAGGTCAACAAGGGGCGCACAAGGGCTAGTAATGTACTTGTTCAAGTGATATTCATTGAAAATCTCAAGCATCTCATTTTTCCAAGCATTAAAGAACTCCCCATCAAGCATAGACACTCTAAGTCTAAAACTCCCCATCGTAGACTCAGCCATCTTCCTCCAATGGTGATTAAACCAAAACAATGGGTACCAATGCTCTGATACCAATTGAAAGGATTGAGAAGAGGTGTCTAAAGGGGGGTGATTAGACCCTCAACAAAGAAAAGTAGCAGTTTTTAAGTTCTTTAAGTTAAGGTGGAGTTTTAGCACACGTTTAAACATCCACAATACATTTCAAGCAGGCATGGCAAGAGTATATGAGCAGCGAAAACTAAAGCATGCAAGTTGCAAGAAAGTAAAGGGCTGGGATTGGAGTGTGCAAACGCAATTGGAGACACGGAGATTTTTGGCGTGGTTCCGATAGGTGGTGCTATCGTACATCCACGTTGGTGGAGACTTCAACCCATGAAGGGTAACGGTTGCGCGAGTCCACAGAGGGCTCCATCGACAAAGGGTCCACGAAGAAGCAACCTTTTCTATCCCACCATGGCCATCGCCCACGAAGAACTTGCCTCACTTTGGTAGCTCTTCACGAAGTAGGCACTCTCCTTGCCCTTACAAACTCCTTGGTTCAACTCCACAATCTTGTCGGAGGCTCCCAAGTGACACCTAACCAATCTAGGAGACACCACTCTCCAAAAGGTAATAGATGGTGTGTTGATGATGAATTCCTTGCTCTTGTGCTTAAAATGATAGTCTCCTCAACACTCAACTCTCTCTCACAGATTTGTCTATGGTGGAAAGATGATTTGAGTGGAAAGCAACTTGGGAAAAGCTAGAGATCAAGATTCTTGTGGTTGGATTGGAATGTATTGGTCTCAACACATGAGTAGGTGGTTCTCTCTCAGAAAATGAATGCTGGAAGTGTAGGCACGTTTTGATGGCTCTCTCACTCGTGGAGAGGAGGGTGGACCGGTATATATAGCCTCCACACAAAATCTAACCATTACACAAAGAAGACCCAACTCGGTCAGACCGAATGTATGAACTCGGTGAGACCGATTCAATCCTGTCACACCCTGCTTTTGTAACATGTCATTTGCCTTAATAAAGCATGAGAATTTGGACCAACAAAAACTTTTGCATCATTTGGCTTTTTATTTGCAGTTGGTTTTTCTCTCTGTGATTTTGAGGTGCTCCTTAAAGTCAACACAACTCCAACTTATATACTTCATCTCCTTGCCCCGAGCTTCTGCCCAATGATCATGCCATGTGTATAGTGCAATATAGTATTTTCTTAAAAAAATAATTTGGCCAAACAGTATTTTCAAAAATTAGTTTTCCAAAAACCCCTGAATTGAGGTTTGCACTACAAGTACTTGATTTGGGGTATGTAAAATATTACAAAGAGTATATTTGAAACCTAATAGATATAGGACTCCCATAAACCACAAAAATATAATTTTAAAAGTAATTTTCCTACTTTATTTACAGGCTTTTGCTTTAGGCCAGAAATGGTTTTTAATAGGTTAAATTTATTTTAAAGCTTCAAAAATATTTGAGGAAAATCAGGGAAACTCAGTGGACATATATTTTCCATATATAAGAGTTTCAACCCATGGTCATGTTAAATATATTGGAAAAAACCTCCCAAAACCATTCCTTCCCATTTCAAGGATTTGAAATATTTCTACAAGAAATATTTTCATAAAAATCCAAGGAAAATCTAGCAAGTCACAAATGAATATTGTGATCACCTTGCAAAGCCTCATCTCAATTAAGGTCATTTTGGTCCACCCAAATGCCCCAAAACCCTCTCTGTCCAGAATCAAATATGAACAACTTTGTATTACCAACTTTCTCTCCTTGATCCCAACTTTTGTAAAGCATGATCACATGACCCAATGAGGCCACCACACCAAGTGGTGCATCAAGGAGAAGTGATTTACTCAACTGGATCTGCACAAGTTCATTTCTGCTAATTTCTAGGGTTTACAAAAGTTGCATTGGCAACTTTGCCCAAATGAACTCAAGATTGGTGGAAGGCCCTAATTACATGTGCCATTTCACCCTGTGGAGTCTCATGACAAATGGAACTCATCTACTTGCCCAAACCTGCATCAAACACCTTCTGCCACTTTACCAAAAACCCTGTTTGGTCCTCTTCCACTAATCTCCACGAGTTTTACTTTATACCACAACCCCTCCTGGTCCCCCTCTAGCACCTGGATGCTTTTCTGCCCGAGGAAGCAATGATGAAGGGGGATGTCAGGACCCCGATTCTAAGTCACATCGATCTAGCCGGTAACACCTCATATCACTTTGCGGCCTCACGCACGGTATTCCCACGGGTGTCGCCTTACCATGGCCCGGGACCGTTTACGCCTTTTGGCTCACGTATATGATAGTGTCGCTAGCATCCATATGACAGAGAACCCGGGCCAACATGGCTAGTCGTGAACCCAAAGCGGCACTAACCCATGGGGACAGGCATACATGAATCACATCAAGCATGTCGGTCATCAACGTGTGAATCCGGGCTGTAGCAATGGGCTAACAGGACTCCGGTAACCCGGGCTGTAGCAGGCTAGGCAGGACTCCGGATGTCACCGCATGACATTTCCCCGAAGGGACAGACACAAGAACGACGTGAAACACATGCCGGCCAGTCAAGTGTCCAGAGCAGTAGTGCTGGGCTAGCAGGACTCCGGTGAACCGGGCTGTAGCGGGCTACTATCGCTCAGGAACCACTAGACTACATTTCCCCATATGAGAGGATGCCAAGGATAAAAAACTAAATTGTCGGATCCCACACATACCAAGCATTTCAAACATACACACAATATGCTCGATATGTGTAAATACAACATGGCATCACAACATAACTCTACGACTCAAGTATTTATTCATTAGGCTCCGAGGAGCGAGATATTACAAACATGGGTCTCATGACCCAACACACAGAGCATACAAGTCCAAGCACAAGCGGAAGCTTAACATGTCTGAGTACAGACATCTACAAATGAAAAAGGCTGAGAAGCCTGACTATCTAACAGATCCTGCCGAGGGCACAAGATCGTAGCTGAGGTAACAAGCTGAACGTCGAAGTCCACACGGTACTACTAGCGAGACTGACGTCTCTCTGCAAAACATAAAATAAGAAAACATGAGTACAAATGTACTCAGCAAGACTTACATCAGAACTAACTACATATGCATCATTATCAACAAAGGGGGTGGTGGAGTTTGACTGCAGCAAGCCAGCTTTGACTCGGTGGCTATCCTAAACTACGACTGCAAATAACTCTTTTGAGGTGGCGCACACGAGTTCACATATTCACCATATCAATACACCACTATGGATCCACTCCCATCTCCCTACGAGTAACGCCATCCATAGCACTCACACTTATCTTGCACATTTTAGAGTGTCCACTTTCACTTGTCTATGAACTGATATAGGCAACCCAGAAGTCCTTTTCCGCGGACACGGCTATTCGAATAGATCATATTAACACTGCAGGGGTGTACTTCTTCACACACGATCTCACCACTTACCGCCGTTTACACGACATGTACTCGGCAACCTTCAAGCGGAAGCCCAACGTGGGTGTTGGCCACAGCCTACCTAAACACTCAAGTCCCTAGTCCAGGTTTATCGCCTATTCGGGTTCCATCCGCAGGGAGTCCGGCCGAGGTTTCCACTAACGGCCCTGAGCGATGTGTGCAGGGTTCCCGAGATACCAAGCGGGCATTCGATACACACGTGCCACGGTGTATCTACCGCATCATAGCCCACCCCTAGGGTCAGCGCTACGCACGGCCTCCAACACATATCCTACAAACACCAGAAACTAGTTGCAACTCCTGGATAGAGAACAAGGGTGGTTAAGAAGCCGAGAGGGTCCATTGGTTTCGGGCCCAATGCGTGGTAGTAACTGTTTCATGGATCACAAACACAGAACTTAGTTCCTGAGGATGGCTTCAATGAGACAACCCACCATGTACTCCTACATGGCCTCTCACCGCTACCTTTACCAAATCGTGTTCACACACTTAGCTCACACAGAGTAGGGCATGTTCACACACCTCTGATTCATCCTCGATGAATCACACCTGACTCAACTCTAAGCAGTAGCAGGCATGACAAACAAGCATGAATCAGTAGGCACAACAGGGCTCAAACAACTCCTACTCATGCTAGTGGGTTTCATCTATTTACTTTGGAATGACAGGTCATGCAGAGGATAAAGGGGTTCAGCTACCGCAGCAAGTAACAGATGAATCGTTATTGTCCTAATGCAGTAAAAAGAGTAGGAGCGAGAGAGTGGGATTGTATCGGAATGAACAAGGGGGTTTTGCTTGCCTGGCACTTCTGAAGATAATATAGCTCTTCATCGGTGTCATCGAACTCATCGTCAGAACCACGTCTATCGAGAGGGGACAAACACTGGCAACTGAGAAAGAACACAATCAATGCAATGCCGCAATATGATGCATGATCATGACATGGCAATATGCTTTGATTTGAACTAATGCATCTAGCTATGACTTAAATGAAGTTGGTTTGAATACATGATTCAAATTCCAACTCCATATATGATTATGTAAATGCCCTTTATTTGTTTTGTCCAAAACAGAGGACAAACATTGTTCAAACATGCATGAAGATGGTACAGATGGATTCCTTGAATTTTTTAGATAATTTTTCATATATAAATTATTTGATTTGGAGCTACGGTTGAATTACTATGATTTTTAGAAGTTTGGGGTATTTTCTGAAATTTATAAATCATTTCTGATTTATTTTAATTCTAGAAAACTTTACTGCGTCAGCATTAAGTCATGCTAGCGTCAGCTGGTCAACAGGACCGTCCTGGTCAAACCTGACAGGTGTGGCCCAGCTGTCATTGACTCAGTACCAACGAGGGTTTAAATAAATCCTAACTAAAGTAATTAGAAGGGCTAGGGCCCATAGTCAGCGAGCCAGTGGTTAGCTAAAATTTAATTAGCATCTAAACTAATTTAGCAGGGCTCTCGGCCCACTAGCCCGGACCCAAGGGAGGTCACCTGGTCAACCTGGGTCAAACTCGCCGGAGTTGACCCGGGGCTCATCGCCGGCGAGGCCAGAGACGGTGGAGGGGCTCGGGATTTGGCTTCCGGTGACCAAATCGACGGCTGAGCCCATCTACGAGGAGCTGGGGCTCACGCGCATCGACGGGTGGGGTTTGCTTGGGCCGGGGTGGTCTAAGACGACGGCGGTGGCAACGGCAGCGGCGGCCGGAGTTCGGCCGAGCTCGGGGACGAGGCTACGGTGGCCGTGGAGTTGCGTGCTTGGCTCCCACGGCACCTACACGGCACGGCGAGCACGTGGGTGAGCTTGGTTGGAGACTACGGTGACCGTGGCCACGGCGGCGAGGAGCTCAGGCGGCGGCGTGATTCGGTCATCGTCGAAACGACGGCTGCGGCGAGAAGCTGAGCACGAGAGCAAGGGGAGGAGGTGGAGAAGCTCACAGCGAATCCAATGAGCGCGAGAGCGAGGTCGGCGACGCCCGGTAGCTCCCGAATCGACGGCGAGGATCCACGGTGGCCGGCGAGGAAAACGGCGATGGGGGCGGCGTTGTGGCGCGTCCAGGGCCTCGTAGGTCATCGAGGGGGTCTGGGACGTCGAGGCGAAGCTAGGAGGCGCGGCGAGGGGGCGAGGGGGAGGCTGTGGCCGTGGTGGTGACGGTCGGCGGCGACGACAGCATTCGGTGGCGCCGCGGGAGAGAGCAGAGGAGGGGGGAGAAGCATGGGAGAGAGTGAGAGGGCCTGGGGGGCGCGTGGTGTCGCAAGGGAGGTCCAGGGCGACGAGGGGAAGAGCGGCAAGCAGGAGGTGGCCGTGCGCGTGCTGGCGCGCCGCGGGCACACGCCCTCATCCTTTTGGCGCAAGGAGGAGGACGACTGGCAGCACCACATGGGCTGGCCGTGCTGGGCTGTGTCAGGTGAGCGCCAGGTAAGTCTCTCTTTCTCTCTTTTATTTTTGTTTTCTAATTCTTCTGCAACTGTTGGGCTTTATTAAAAATACTAAAACGTTTCCAAAAATCCTGCAAATAATTGTGGGCTCTGTTGGGATTATTCCTAATAGCCCACACTTAAATTCAGAATTAATTGAGCACTTAACATAATATATAGCATTTAAATGCCCAATTGCAAATACTAAATGATTTAATTCAGTGACCAAATATGTCATGGAAAAATGTGCAACACCTCTGGTTATCGCTTCCAGCATTTTCCAGAAAAGATGAACATTTTTGAAAGCCATTTGGATTCACTGAGAATATTTTGGTTGAACCTAGTGAATTCCTTTAATGCTAGGGTTTAGGCAATCCCCATTTCAAGTTTCTTAGAAATTTAAACATGATGACATGATGAGCAAGCAATGTCAAGCAAGGCCGGTCTAGGGCTGTGACAGCTCACCCCCACTAAACAAGAATCTCGTCCCGAGATTGAAGACGTGAGGTAAGAAGTCAGAGGGGTCACAAGCTAACATGATCTTCACGATCCAACTGTCCTTCTCAAGATGTTGATTCATTGCTTCATATTGATCTTTACGTCTTTGCTTTCGAGATCTTCATCCAACACGACAACGACAGAGAGGAACTCTGCAGGAATCGATCTTCTTAAAGATCGAGCAACTCACGATCAACTCACGGAATGAGACATAGCAACATCTCTCGAGATGAGACACGAAACACACATCCAAAGGGATGGACTGAAGCAGATGACGAGGGTTCACTAGGTAGACAACAATTTCACACTTAAGGGGGTGGTGAATGGTTGTCCATGTAGCGAGGAATTGAGTTTCCATGATACCAAAACGAGACATCTTAAGGAAGGTGACCCGCGGAAATATTCCCTTAAGTGGCAAAAAGAATTACTTTTGATATAGAGATCATTGAGACTCTTAATACCAGCCTAAGGCAATCACAAACGATCATTTGGCGGAGTCCAAAGGAATGACACATCCGGATTCGAATGGATGATGCAGACTACCTTATTGAAGACAACGCAATGGATGATTTTTGCTTATCATCAGAAATGAATGGGACCTATGGCAGACTGACACAATGACGGGTGCGAGCTAGGAACAAAATCCAAATTCTGGAAATGACCCAACCATCATATCTGCCTGAGATTCAGATCTGGTTGGTGTCAGGACATTCCAGACTCATCAAATCTAGAAAGAGAAATGAAAGTTTGCAACAGAAATCGACGAGATGACGTTGCGAGATTCTCGGAAAATGAACTACGATAGCAAGCTCCAAAACATGAGCTGGTTCTGCTACAAACCCATGAACACGCTGTCCAAGACAAGCATGACCACATAGTAGTCTTATAATAAAACATTACCGAGTTCAGGTGGGGAACCATCATCATGGATAATGAAGTCCTTGCAGAAGGCATGCTCTTAAGAAGGAACTTCTTCTCCTTGAACAAATCAGTTAGTGGCTTGGTGTGCTAGAAAATTCATATGGAATGAAGATGATCAGTCTATCAGACCATATAATACTTCGCACATGCATGACTGACTTGGGACGATTCCAGAGGAAACAAAAACAATCTTCTCAAACTCACGGCGGCAACTTGCACCAAATGCACGTGAATTAGAGAAAGTCACTTCTTTCACCAAAGCATAAGCTTCATGAATGGAACACGAAGGCATTGCTTATAAAATTTTCAACACTAGGTTGATGTTCAGCATGAATCATGGGGGAGACAAAATGCTGCTGATGGGCTCAACAACAACTCATCGGAATTTCCATATCACTGGACTTCCGCCATCATGTGAACACGGTGATAGCATTGGTCAGACCAAAAGATGTAATGGTGTATGCTCGAGGGATCAACCATGAGTAAGACAACATTACGAACATCGTTGGTTCTGATTTGATTTGATGATAGCCCATACTCAAATCAAGGGTTGAATAAGACAATAGCACCGACAACGGATCACAGGGACCAATCGATGAAGATATCATCTTTCTTCAACACACACACACACACCAGGATATCCCTTGGAGATGAACTAAGTCAGGTAAGCTTTTATCTTCCAACTCTCTAAGTTGTTGTTTAGCTTAACCAACTAGCCCAGGGTATCCAACACAGATTCTTGGAGAAAGGGTGGTTTACAAGAAAACCAACTTGATCATGAACTTAACATAGCAGTCAGGTGACAACCTGGTAATACTTCCGAGAAGATATTTGGAAAATCACGAACCACCGGTATGTTACTAAGCTCGAGAACAACCTTGCTTTTCAGGGCAAGATGATATGATCAAGGGAGCGAGGGATTGACACAATTCTAACTCGTTGATCGAAGAGTGCACCAGAAATAAGGACTAGGTAGCACAATCTATCTTGGAATGATGATTCAAGAACCAACACGCTAAGAATGAAATTATTGTCCTTTAACTACCAAGCAACGAAGGTGCTAGGAGTATTGATTTCGCACATCACGGTACACTTGTCGGCATTCCGGTTACAATAACACGGGAACCGAGGAACGAACAATGATGGCAAGAAGTATTACCGCGTCAAGAATTCATAAGAGGTGGTTCAATTCTCATGAAACTCTTGACATAAAGATGGTAACACTCCAAGGTACAGCAGATCAAAAGCTGGTTTGGCATTTTGATCCGCGGAATACAATTGCTTTGACCCAATCTTAGATATGGATGAGGTACTGGAGTTTGTTTCTCCTAGTCATTCCAAAATAGAATGGCTTGACGGACCACATGAGTAATAGACATCGATGAACACGAATGCACAATTACTCCTGACTATCAATTGATAGACGAAGGTCGGATACAACTGAAGAGGGACAACTCAAAGGGACATATAACTTTTCGAGTTGTGGAGGCATGGATTAGTATGTCGAGCAAAGTTCAAACATTTCTTCCGGATAACCCTTCCGGAGAAGGTAAAACTGGCAGAGTCACAATTATGAATGGAGAACTCCTCAAGAGTACTCTGATTGTGATCTTTTGGTTAAAATAACTTCTGCCTTAATGGTTCATGGTATTTGGAACAAGGAAATACCACGGACCTCGAGGACTAATGCAAAGGTTACTAATATCCTAAAGGTACGAGCAACACTATCAACACGAGGTAAGTAGGGTGAATCTCGGGTTCAGGAACCCAGGAATAGAATATCTACTACTAAATGGCATCATGGGATGCTTTCGAGATTGGTGGCCAGAATCATCACACTGGGAACACAAAACATGGCTGGATTACTAGGTGACTCCCAAAAACACCTAGGGTCATAATACTAACTCCAACATATATGTTGAGGCAATAGAGTACCTCAACTCACCGATTAGTGTGCTTAACCTGGCCCCAAAGGACATCAGGAACGGGAGGAAGGGATTTGCAAATGCATCAGATAGTTTAGAAACCTGGGATGACTCGGACAGCATAACGGCTGTAAATGCTCAAAAAGATTTGAGACATCATGCAAAATGGTGGCATAACCACTCAACAACATCATATCAAGGTTCCGAGATTAACAGTTAACATACAGAAATAGTAGGAACTGAACTGAGGCTTAAGTTCAACGATCTTAAAAGTCTATGGATTAGTAACACGTCATCCTGATAGATAGATGAGAAGGCCTAGTTCTTAATCCCCGTAGAAGAGAAGAGGATGACTCAGATCAGAAGGCCATGAGGTATAAGGAGTAAAAAGAGCCTTACGTTCCCTTCCACAATCAATTTCCTTACATAACTAAAGCATTTCTAGACACAACCTCGACCAGTTTGGCTTGGTAATCCTCTGAGCATCAAAGCTCGATACCAACGCTGTCACGACCCCGATTCCAAGTCACATCAATCTAGCCGGTAACACCTCATATCACTTTGCGGCCTCACGCACGGTATACCCACGTTTGTCGCCTTACCATGGCCAGGGACCGTTTGCGCCTTTTGGCTCACGTATATGATAGTGTCGCTAGCATCCATATGACAGAGAACCCGGGCCGACATGGCTAGTCGTGAACCCAAAGCGGCACTAACCCATGTGGACAGGCATACATGAATCACATCAAGCATGTCGGTCATCAACGTGTGAATCCAGGCTGTAGCAATGGGCTAACAGGACTCCGGTAACCCGGGCTGTAGCAGGCTAGGCAGGACTCCGGATGTCACCGCGTGACATTTCCCCGAAGGACAGAACACGGAAAGACGTGAAACACATGCGGCCCGATCAAATGTCCGAGCAGTAGTCTTTGGGCTAGCGGACTCCGTGAACCGGGCTGTAGCGGGCTACTATCGCTCTGGAAGCACTAGACTACATTTCCCCATATGAGAGGCTGCCAAGGATAAACAACTAAATTGTCGGATCCCACACATACCAAGCATTTCAAACAGACACACAATATGCTCGATATGTGTAAATATAACGTGGCATCAAAACATAACACTACGACTCAAGTATTTATTCATTAGGCTCCGAGGAGCGAGATATTACAAACATGGGTCTCATGACCCAACACTCAGAGCATTCAAGTCAAAGCACAAGCGGAAGCTTAACATGTCTGAGTACAGACATCTACAAATGAAAAAAGGCTGAGAAGCCTGACTATCTACCAGATCCTGCCGAGGGCACAAGATCGTAGCTGTGGTAACAAGCTGAACGTCGAAGTCCACACGGTACTACTAGCGAGACTGACGTCTCTCTGCAAAACATAAAATAAGCAAACGTGAGTACAAATGTACTCACCAAGACTTACATCAGAACTAACTACATATGCATCATTGTCAACAAAGGGGGTGGTGGAGTTTGACTGCTGCAAGCCAGCTTTGACTCGGTGGCTATCCTAAACTACGACTGCAAGTAACTTTTGAGGTGGCGCACACGAGTCCACATATTGACCATATCAATACACCACTATGGATCCGCTCCCGTCTCCCTACGAGCAACGCCATCCATAGCACTCACACTTATCTTGTGCATTTTAGAGTATCCACTTTCACTTGTCTATGAACTGATATAGGCAACCCAGAAGTCCTTTTCCGGGGACACGACTATTCGTATAGATCATATTAACCCTGCAGGGGTGTACTTCTTCACACACGCTCTCACCACTTACCGCTGTTTACATGACATGTACTCGACAACCTTCAAGCAGAAGCCCAACGTGGGTGTCGGCCACAGCCTACCAAAACACTCAAGTCCCTAGTCCAGGTTTATCGCCTATTCGGGTTCCATCCGCAGGGAGTCCGGCCGAGGTTTCCACTAACGGCCCCGAACAATGTGTGCAGGGTTCCCGAGATACTAAACGGGCATTCGGTTTACCGTGCCATGGTGTATCTACCGCATCATAGCCCACCCCTAGGGTCGATTACTACGCACGGCCTCCAACACATATCCTACAAACACGAAACTAGTTGCAACTCTGGGACAGAACAAGGGTGGTTAAGAAGCCGAGAGGGTCCATTGGTTTGGGCCCAATGCATGGTAATAACTGTTTCATGGATCACAAACACGTAACTCAGTTCTGAGGGCGGCTTCAATGAGACAACCCACCATGTACTCCTACATGGCCTCTCAGCGCTACCTTTACCAAATCGTGTTCACTCACTTAGCTCACACACAGTAGGGCATGGTCACACACCTCGATTCATCCTCGATGAATCGGACTGACTCAACTCTAAGCAAGAGCAGGCATGACAAATAAGCATGAATCATTAGGCACAACAGGCTCAAACAACTCCTACTCATGCTAGTGGGTTTCATCTATTCTTGTGGAATGACAGGTCATGCGAGAGGATAAAGGGTTCAGCTACCGCAGCAAGTAACAGATGAATCGTTGTTGTCCTAATGCAGTAAAAAGAGCAGGAGCGAGAGAGTGGGATTGTATCGGAATGAACAAGGGGGTTTTGCTTGCCTGGCACTTCTGAAGATAATATAGCTCTTCATCGGTGTCATCGAACTCATCGTCGGAACCACGTCTATCGAGAGGGGACAAACACCGGCAACTGAGAAAGAACACAATCAATGCAATGCCACAATATGATGCATGATCATGACATGGTAATATGCTGTGATTAGAACTAATGCATCTAGCTATGATTTAAATGAAGTTGGTTTGAATACATGATTCAAATTCCAACTCCATATATGATTATTTTAATGCCCTTTATTTGTTTTGTCCAAAAAGAGGACAAACATTGTTCAAACATGCATGAAAATGGTGCAGATGGATTCCTTGAATTTTTCTGATAATTTTTCATATATAAATTATTTGATTTGGAGCTACGGTTGAATTACTATAATTTTTAGAAGTTTGGGGTATTTTCTGAAATTTATAAATCATTTCTGATTTATTTTAATTCCAGAAAACTTTACTACGTCAGCATTAAGTCATGTTGGCGTCAGCTGGTCAACAGGACCGTCCAGGTCAAACCTGACAGGTGTGGCCCACCTGTCATTGACTCAGTACCAATCAGGGTTTAATTAAATCGTAACTAAAGTAATTAGAAGGGCTAGGGCCCACAGTCAGCGAGCGAGTGGTTAGCTAAAATTTAATTAGCATCTAAACTAATTTAGCAGGGCTCTGGGCCCACTAGCCCGGACCCAAGGGAGGTCAACTTGTCAACCCGGGTCAAACTCGCCGGAGTTGACCCGGGGCTCGTCGCCGGCGAGGCTAGAGAGGGTGGAGGGGCTCGGGATTTGGCTTCCAGCGACCAAATCGATGGCTGAGCCCATCTACGAGGAGCTGGGGCTCACGCGCATCGACTGGTGGGGTTTGCTTGGGCCGGGGTGGTCTAAGATGACGGCGGTGGCAACGGCAGCGGCGGCCGGAGTTCGGCCGAGCTCGGGGACGAGGCTATGGTGGCCGTGGATTTGCGTGCTTGGCTCCCACGGCACCTACACGGCACGGCGAGCACGTGGGTGAGTTCGGTTGGAGACTACGGTGACCGTGGCCACAGCGGCGAGGAGCTCAGGCGGCGGCATGATTCGGTCATCGTCGAAACGACGGCTGCGGCGAGAAGCTGAGCACGGGAGCAAGGGGAGGAGGTGGAGAAGCTCACAGCAAATCCAATGAGCGTGAGAGCGAGGTCGGGGACGCCCGGTAGCTCCCGAATCTACGGCGAGGATCCACTGTGGCCGGCGAGGAAAACGGCGACGGACGGCGTTGTGGCGCGTCCGGGGCCTCGTAAGTCGTCGAGAGGGTCGGGGACGTCGAGGCGGAGCTAGTAGGCGCGGCGAGGGGGCGAGTGGGAGGCGGTGGCCGTGGTGGTGATGGTCGGCGGCGACGACAGCGTTCGGTGGTGCCGCGGGAGAGAGCAGAGGAGGGGGGGATAAGCACGGGAGAGAGTGAGAGGGCCTGGGGGGCGCGTGGCGTCGCAAGGGAGGTCCAGGGCGACGAGGGGAAGAGCGGCAAGCAGGAGGTGGCCGTGCGCGTGCTGGCACGCCGCAGGCACACGCCCTCGTCCTTCTGGCGCAAGGAGGAGGACGATAGGCAGCGCCACATGTGCTGGGCCGTGTCAGGTGAGCGCCAGGTAAGTCTCTCTTTCTCTCTTTTATTTCTGTTTTCTAATTCTTCTGCAACTGTTGGGCATTATTAAAAATTCTAAAACGTTTCCAAAAATCCTACAAATAATTGTGGGCTCTGTTGGGATTATTCCTAATAGCCCACATTTAAATTCAGAATTAATTGAGCACTTAACATAATGTATAGCATTTAAATTCCCAATTGCAAATACTAAATGATTTAATTCAGTGACCAAATATGTCATGGAAAAATGTGCAACACCTCTGGTTATCGCTTCCAGCATTTTCCACAAAAGATGAACATTTTTGAAAGCCATTTGGATTCACTGAGAATATTTTGGTTGAACCTAGTGAATTCCTTTAATGCTAGGGTTTAGGCAATCCCCATTTCAAGTTTCTTAGAAAATTAAACATGATGACATGATGAGCAAGCAGAGTCAAGCAAGGCCGATCTGGGGCTGTGACAGGGGAGAACCCCATTTTTCTTCTCTCGACAGTCGATTCCTCCTTCTCTCTCAGCCTCCTTATATCCCCTCAGCTTTCCAGAGCATCCAAGGCTCTCCCCAGATTTTGCCCATGACCCATTCAGCTGCCAGACACTAGAGGACGCGTGTGGACGCGGGAAAACTGCGGATGCCGGCAAAGTCGCACACTGGAGCACTTGGCAGGGCACCCGACCGTTGTCGCCGCACCCCCCGACCACCTCGAGTCTCCCCCGCGCGCCAGTCGATGCCCCTCGACGCCCGCTCCACGCCAGCAGGCCGCCCACTTGCTCCCGCGCCCTCCTCTCTCTCTCCTGCAGCTCGCGCTAGAGCGCCGCCCCGCTCGGCCAATGCTCGCGCCACTCCTGTGGTCCGCCGCAGCTCGCCCTGCTCCTCCTCTCTCTCCCTGGCACCCTACAGCACTCCCACAAACTCCCCCGATCCCTCCATTCCCTCTCTAACGGCCACCCGAGCCGATCCCGTGGGCACCCATAGGCCGCGCCTACGGTGGACCTCGGCCAGCCTATAAAAGGCGACCCCGAGCCCCTCTCTCACTCCCTGTCACTCCCCCACACTCCTAATCAACCTCCCGCACCACCCATTTGTCTCCAGAGCCGCCCGAGCTCTAGGTCGAGCTCGAGCTCCGCCGCCTCGGCTCGTCGGCGTTCGTGTGGTACAGGCCTCCTCCGCCCTCGTTTTCTCTAGATTTGGAACCGCGCAAAAACGCTGACCCTTTCCCCTCTCTTCCCCACTCTTTTTGCAGCCGGGAACGGTCGGAACCATCGACGCTCGAAGCACCTCCGCCGTGTGACCTCATCGCTGGCGAACCAGGCTGCTCCGGCGACCATCTCCACCACCACCCGAACGGCGACATCCCCCTGAGTCCAACGGTACCACCCACGCATCCTCCCGTGCCCTATATCACCGCCGGCGAGCTCGCCATTGCCTCTGTACGGAGGTAGATGATGACGGCCGTGGGCCAGGTCCGTCAGCCTCACGCCCTGACGGGTGGGACCCACCCGTCAGGTTTAAAAATGCACGCGCGCGCACCGGTTCGCCCGTCGGCTAAAGGCGTACTTCGCCTTTACGCCTTCAATGTGGCGGCCTCGCGCGGGCTGATTTCCCACTGGGCCTGCTACGTTGTGGCCTTTCTGGCCCAGTGGCACAGTGCCACTTTTCTTTTCTTTTTCTTTTTCTGTCTGTTTTATAAAAATTCCACAGGATAAAATAATTATCCTGGAATAATTCCAACTCCTAAAATCTCAGAATAATCCCACCTATTTATTATTGTAACTTTCGTACACATCCATTACACTTTTCTGTACTGTTCAAATTTAATTCAAATTTGAACAATAAAATCTCTGTTTGAAAATCCACTACTCTGTCCCCCTAACTCCAAATCCAAAACCAAGAATTTTCCCCTTCCTAGTTTTCCTCCTAGTATTTTACAAAAATTAGTTGACATATTTTTGAGCACTTTGACTTTTTTTGTTTTCATTATTGTATTATTTTTCCATTATTTCCATGCGATGATTAGATCCTGAAATTTGACGAAGTTGTCGAGGAAGAAGGAGGAGAAGGATTTGAAGACCTCAAAGAACAAGCCAACCAAGGCAAGTAGCCCTTTGACCATCACACCCCTCTTGTTCATCGGTACCCCTTTTCCGGTTGCACGATGATGAAATATGACGATGGTAAACTTGTTGTGAACCACCACATGATGCATACCCCTAATTATGACCTTAGCTTGTTCATGATTGCATTGTCAAGAGACTAGTCGATGCATAATCATGCATGTGTACCATGAACTCTTCGTGGTTACATTCTTTCGAAAACCCCTTCGGGTTCCCCTAATGCCCTTGGGAGATGTTGAACTAAGGTCACCACTTGAGGAAGAAGTGGTGTACCGAAGAGAGCTTTTGGAGTGGGTAAAATGATGGATTAGATTTATGTGTGATTACCGTCCCAACCAAACATGTGCAACCACTCCACCCCTTTATGGGACGGGGCATTATTGATTACTTGGACTGATACTAGCATGGTGCCCACATTACTAGTGACGGGCGTGACTTGAGGTCACTCTCGGGAAGGGGTCGTGCTTGGATAGGCGGCCATGACTGTTTTCACAGGGCACCGGACACACCGTTGGTCCCTTCGCGTATGCGTGATAATGTGAAAAGGGCAGAGTCCCACGATCTTTTTCTTATACACGAGGGCTATGTATCAACGAGTGGACCCTATGTTAGTGTCGTCTAGGGAAAGGTAATGATCGGGTGCTTCCCCGAGTACTAGAGTTATTGTGGGATCGTGGGTGACAGGAAAGCTTCTCGGATCTCATGGGTAAAGTGTGCAACCTCTGCAGAGTGTCAAACTATTCGAATAGCCGTGTCCACGGTCATGGACAGTTGGGAGGTGCTACTTAAACTAGGTCCAGAAATTTTACAATTTCGGTGCATGTGTGTGTGGAAAGGAACTATTTGTGTCAAGGTGGTGACTTGACATGTTGAATGGCATGGCATTTGATTCAAATTCTATTTATGTTGATATTTGTAACCTGTTCTCAAGGTTAACCAAGTTCGTTGCTGCGTATCTCACGAGTTGATAGGACATCCCAACTAGCGTGAAGCTAGGTTGCTTACTTGTCGTACAATTGCATTGTTACCTTGAACCAAATCATGGGTTGCTTGCGAGTACATTCAACGTACTCATTGGCTTGCCAATGGTTATTTAATTGACCAGGCATGGAAGAACAGGAGTTCGAGGAAGAGTTCTTTGGTGACGAACACACGAACTAGGACGCTTCCCAGTCAGAATGCCTGTAGGGTTAAGGCAGATGGCATGGGTTCTACTTATCAATGAAGATTTACGCTGCTTGTGTTTCATTTGATGTTCAGCCCTTAATGCTTTCTCAATGTAAGACTTGACCATAATGGTCATAATTTGTGTAAGACGGTATGTATGGATATAAGACTCTTGTTATTCAGCTTATGTGTGTTCAGTGAGCATTGATCTCTGGGATCACTATACATGTGCATTCGGGGATCTCGACTTATGAGTCGGGGTCCCCACAAAGCTGGTATCAGAGCCATCACGACTGTAGGAAGCCTTAGTTAGCATGGACGTTAGTTAGAGTGAGGCTATCTACAAAATTACCTATATACCTACATTTTCCAAAATTATCCCAAACATAGGTCACCTTTCCCCTATTGACCCTTCCCCTTCCACTTTTGTAGATGGCCGTCGTACTCGAGGACTTCCTAACCACCGGGTTTCCCGTGCTTCTCGAGGACAGCCTCAAGAAGTGCCAGTTTACTCGAGCCCCCACCTTCTCCTACCATGAGCACTGGATCCACAGTACTAATAAGGAGTATCACGTGGAGGTAGTCGTGAGGGCGAACGACTCCCCGACGAGCTAGTTCTTTGAGGGACCCCAGATGGCGACCTTTCTTCTCGCCGTTGAGACTGCTGCACTCAAGGCGCTGACTCGCCTTCGAGATCTTCTGACAAAGATGGCAAGTGAGCCAGCCACTCGTTACCTGCCTTACCGTCAGGAGGGTGATGACGAGAGCAGCGCACCAGCTCCACCCCTGGACAAGGGGCTTCCCCTCCGTTTCTAGACCTACTTCAGCTTGTGTGCTGACAGCCTTGCACATCACTTGGCCTCGAGGTCAATGGAGCTTCGGAGGGAACTCCATGAGACCAAGTAACTCCTTCGCCTAGCTCAGACAAAGGAGGACAGGATCAAGAAGGATGGTGCACCCCCTAGACAGCCCGTTGTTTCCTATCGAGGCGGGCGACCCCCACAGGCTACGCATGCCAAGGGATCATCTCAGCCACGCCGTATGACGGCGAAGGACTATCGCAACCTCTTCATGGTGCCACCGGCGAAGCAGCGCCATGTTCAGCTCCTCCACTCCCCCACTCCCTCATGTGACGAAGAAACTGAGACGGATGAAGATGAAGAGGAAGACCCAGAGGAGCCGGAATACACGACCAAGCATTCCACCACTTAGACACCGTTCAGGACTAGAATAGGCCAGTCTGTAACCCTTAAGGTAGGATAGGTCGTGTACCCCTTATGCGAAGTCGAGTCCATGTAATGGTTCAAATGAAACCATGTTGCGTCGTGTTTGCTTTCGACTTGTTTTGATGAAAGTTGTACTTTTCCTTTCGGGAACTTGTAAACAACTACATCACCCATTTGGATTTTTAATGAATGTGTTTGGCCTTCTGGCCCTTGCGTGAAAACAGTTAGTGTCATAACGACCGCCTTACTAGGCACCCCATCTATATTGCTTTCCCTCATGAGCCCTTGGCCGCTCCAATAGGATGCCTGTTGTAACACGTACTGGTACCTGGTGTCTACTACACAACCTTCTTCTTGTAGACGTTGTTGGGCCTGCAAGTGCACAGGTTTGTAGGACAGTAGCAAATTTCCCTCAAGTGGATGACCTAAGGTTTATCAATCTGTGGGAGACGTAGGATGAAGATGGTCTCTCTCAAGCAACCCTGCAACCAAATAACAAAGAGTCTCTTGTGTCACCAACACACCCAATACAATGGTAAATTGTATAGGTGCACTAGTTCGGTGAAAAGATGGTGATAGAAGTGCAATATGGATGGTAGATATAGGTTTTTGTAATCTGAAATAATAAAAACAGCAAGGTAACAAGTGGTAAAAGTGAGCGTAAATGGTACTGCAATGATAGGAAACAAGGCCTAGGGTTCATACTTTCACTAGTGCAAGTTCTCTCAACAATAATAACATAGATAGATCATATAACAATCCCTCAACATGCAACAAAGAGTCACTCCAAAGCCACTAATAGCGGAGAACAAACATAGAGATTATGGTAGGGTACGAAACCACCTCAAAGCTATTCTTTCGGATCAATCTATAAAAGAGTTCGTACTAGAATAACGCCTTAAGACACAAATCAATCAAAACCCTAATGTCACCTAGATACTCCATTGTCACCTCAAGTATTCGTGGGCATGATTATACAATATGCATCACACAATCTCAGATTCATCCAACTAACACAAAGTACTTCAAAGAGTGCCCCAAAGTTTCTACTGGAGAATCACGACGAAAACGTGTGCCAGCCCCTATGCATAGGTTCATGGACGGAACCCGCAAGTTGATCACCAAAACATACATCAAGTGGCACTTGATATCCCATTGTCACCACAGATACGCACGGCAAGACATACATCAAATGTTCTCAAATCTTTAAAGACTCAATCTGATAAGATTGCTTCAAGGGGAAAACTCAATTAATTACAAGAGAGTAGAGGGGGAGAAGCAACATAAGATCTGACTATAATAGCAAAGCTCGCGATACATCAAGATCGTATCACCTCAAGAACACGAGAGAGAGACAGAGAGAGAGAGAGAGAGAGAGAGAGAGAGAGAGATCAAACACATAGCTACTGGTACATACCCTCAGCCCCGAGGGTGAACTACTCCCTCCTCGTCATGGAGATTGCCGGATGATGAAGATGGCCACGGTGATGGGTTCCCCCTCCGGCAGGTGCCTAACAGGCTCCCGAGAGGTTTTGGTGGCTCTGAGAGGCTTGCGGCGCGGAACTCCCGATCTATCTTCTGTTCTGGAAGTTTTATGATACGTAGGTATATATGGGAGAAAGGAGTACGTCGGTGGATCGAAGGGGGGCCACGAGGCAGGGGGCGCACCCCCTACCCTCGTGAGCACCTCCCTTCTTTCCTGACGTGCACTCCAAGTCCATCGGGTGGCTTTCCTTCCAAAAATAACTTCTCCAGTTGATTTCGTTCCGTTTTGACTCCGTTTGATATTCCTTTTCCTCGAAATACTAAAATAGGCATAAAACAGCGAATCTGGGCTGGGCCTCCGGTTAATAGGTTAGTCCCAAAAGTAATATAAAAGTGGAAAATAAAGCCCAATATTGCCTAAAACAGTAGATAATATAGCATGGAGCAATCAAAAATTATAGATACGTTGGAGACGTATCAAGCATCCCCAAGCTTAATTCCTGCTCGTCCTCGAGTAGGTAAATGATAAAAAGATAATTTTTGATGTGGAATGCTAGTTGGCATAATTTCAATGTAATTCTTCTTACTTGTGATATGAATATTCAGATCTGAAAGATTCAAGACAAAATTTCATATTGACATAAAAATAATAATACTTCAAGCATACTAACAAAGCAATTATGTCTTCTCAAAATAACATGGCCAAAAAAGTTATCCCTACAAAATCATATAGTCTGGCTATGCTCTATATTCACCACACAAAGTATTTAAATCATGCACAACCCCGATGACAAGCCAAGCAATTGTTCCATACTTTAACATTTTCAAAAAAAAATCGATCTTCACGCAATACATGAGCGTGAGCCATGGATATAGCACTATATGTGGAATAGAATGGTGGTTGTGGAGAAGACAAAAAGAGGGGAAGATAGTCTCACATCAACTAGGCGTATCAACGGGCTATGGAGATGCCCATCAATAGATATTAATGTGAGTGAGTAGGGATTGCCATGCAACGGATGCACTAGAGCTATAAGTATATGAAAGCTCAACAAGAGAAACTACGTGGGTGTGCATCCAACTTGCTTGCTCACGAAGACCTAGGGCAATTTGAGGAAGCCCATCATTGGAATATACAAGCCAAGTTCTATAATGAAAAATTCCCACTAGTATATGAAAGTAACAAAATGAGAGACTCTCTATCATGAAGATCTTGGTGCTACTTTGAAGCACGAGTGTGGTAAAAGGATAGTAGCATTGTCCCTTCTCTCTTTTTCTCTCATTTTTTATTTTTTTATTTGGGCCTTTTCTCTTTTTTTATGGCCTCTTTTTTTTCTTTTTACTTATTTTTTTATTTTTTTCGTCCGGAGTCTCATCCCGACTTGTGAGGGAATCATAGTCTCCATCATCCTTTCCTCACTGGGACAATGCTCTAATAATGATGATCATCACACTTTTATTTTCCTACAACTTAACAATTACAACTCAATACTTAGAACAAAATATGACTCTATATGAATGCCTCTGGCGGTGTACCGGGATATGCAATGAATCAAGAGTGACATGTATGAAAGAACTATGAACGGTGGCTTTGCCACAAATACGATGTCAACTACATGATCATGCTAAGCAATACGACAATGATGGAGCGTGTCATAATAAATGGAACGGCGGAAATTTGCATGGCAATATATCTCGGAATGGCTATGGAAATGCCATAATAGGTAGGTATGGTGGCTGTTTTTAGGAAGGTATATGGTGGGTGTATGATACCGGCGAAAAGTGCGCGTTATTAGAGAGGCTAGCAATGGTGGAAGGGTGAGAGTACGTATAATCCATGGACTCAACATTAGTCATGAAGAACTCATATACTTATTGCAAAAATCTACAAGTTATCAAAGTAAAGTATTACGCGCATGCTCCTAGGGGGATAGATTGGTAGGAAAAGACCATCGCTCGTCCCCGACTGCCACTCATAAGGAAGACAATCAATAAATAAATCCTGCTCTGACTTCATCACATAATGGTTCACCATATGTGCATGCTATGGGAATCACAAAATTTAACACAAGTATTTTCAAATTCACAACTACTCAACTTGCATGACTCTAATATCACCATCTTCATATCTCAAAACAATCATCAAGCATCAATATTTTCTTAGTATTCAACACACTCATAAGAATTCTTACAAATCTTGTATGCTTAGCATATTATGATTATTTAAGCAAATTACCATGCTATTTAAGACTCTCAAAATAATATAAGTGAAGCATGAGAGTTCATCTATTTCTTAAAAATAAAACTACCACCATGCTCTAAAAGATATAAGTGATGCACTAGAGCAAATGACAAACTACTCCGAAAGATATAAGTGAAGATCAATGAGTAGTCGAATAATTGTGCAAGTATGTGAAGACTCTTTAACATTAAGGAGTTTCAGATCTTGGTATTTTATTCAAACATCAAGCAAAACTAAAACTAAACAAAATTACATGACGCTCCAAGCAAAACACATATCATGTGGTGAATAAAAATATAGCTCCAAGTAAAGTTACGGATGAACGAAGACGAAAGAGGGGATGCCTTCTGGGGCATCCCCAAGCTTAGACTCTTGGTTATCCTTGAATACTACCTTGGGGTGCCTTGGGCATCCACAAGCTTAGGCTCTTGCCACTCCTTATTCCATAGTCCATCGAATCTTTACCCAAAACTTGAAAACTTCACAACACAAAACTTAACAGAAAACTCGTGAGCTCCGTTAGCGAAAGAAAACAAAACACCACTTCAAGGTACTGTAATGAACTCATTATTTATTTATATTGGTGTTAAAACTACTTTATTCCAACTTCTCTATGGTTTATAAACTATTTTACTACCATAGATTCTTCAAAATAAGGAAACAACACAATGAAAACAGAATCTGTCAAAAACAGAACAGTCTGTAGTAATCTGCAACTAATGCAAACTTCTGGAACTCCAAAAATTCTAAAATAAATTGGTGGACCTGATAAATTTGTCTAGTAATCATCTGCAAAAATAATCAACTAAATAGCACTCTCCAGTAAAAAGTATTAGCTAATCTCGTGAGCGCTAAAGTTTCTGTTTTTTACAGCATGATCATAAAGACTTCACCCAAGTCTTCCCAAAGTTTTTACTTGGAACAAACACTAATTAAAACACAAAACCACATCTAAACAGATGCTAGATGGATTATTTATTACTAAACAGAACCAAAAATCAAGGAACTAAAATAAAATTGGGTTGCCTCCCAACAAGCGCTAACGTTTAACGCCCCTAGCTAGGCATGATGATTTCAATGATGCTCACATAAGAGATAAGAATTGAAACATAAACAGAGCATCACGAAGAATATGACTAGCAAATTTAAGTATAACCCACTTCCTATGCATAGGGATTTTGTGAGGAAACAACTTATGTGAACAATAATCAACAAGCATAGGAAGACAAAATAAGCATAACTTCAAAACCTTAAGCACATAGAGAGGAAACTTGATATTATTGCAATTCCTACAAGCATATGTTCCTCCCTCATAATAATTTTCAGTAGCATCATGAATGAATTCAACAATATAACCAGCACCTAAAGCATTCTTTTCATGATCTACTAGCATAGAAATTTTATTACTCTCCACATAAGAAAAATTCTTCTCATTCGGAATAGTGGGAGTATCATAAGAGACTTGAATACTATAAATTGTTTCCACATTAAAAGAGTAATGTTCAGAGAACGGGTACTCATAATCATGACAAGTTTTATAAATATAATCATCACTACTATTTATAACATAAGTTTTATCACAATAATCATCATAAGTAGAAACTTTGTTCTCATCATAATCGAGTGAAACCTCTTCCAAGATAGTGGATACATCACTAAATAAAGTCATGACCTCTCCAAATCCACTTTCATAAATATTATAAGATTCAACATCCTCCAAAAGTTGAAACTCTTCCAAACCCACTTTCATAAATATAATCATCATAGGTAGAAGGCATGCTATCATCATAACTACTTTGCATATCAAAACTTGAGAGGCCAAAAATATCATCATTATTAAACATAGCATCCCCAAGCTTGGGACAAACATTAATTGCAGCAAATATATTCTCAAATATGTCGTCCTCATCAAACATAGCTTCCCCAAGCTTGGGCCTTTTCATATCATAAGCATAATCAATCTCATCATTAAGAGTATGGATATCACCAATAGTATAGCAATTATTATATTCTTCCAAGCAAGTGCCAAAAGGATTTTCAAGATCATAAGAAGTATCATTATCTTCCCAATCATAATCATCACAACAAGCAATAGGCATAACGAGATTATCGTCAAGTGTATCATCTTCATTTTCATGAGGCACAACAATAATAGGAGCAACTTTATTTGGGAGAGATACCTTTTTACCTCTCTTCCTTTTTCTTTTCTTGTTCTTCGCCTCATGTGTGGGTTCAATCCTCTTTTTGGAGCTCCATATTAATGAGATTGGTTGGATAGAAGACTCCTCCTCGTTACCTGATTCATCATAAGAAACAATAGGAGGATATTGGGAAGTCTCTTCCCTTTCATTAGCATTCTCTTCATCTTATATTCGTTTTCTTTTCTTTATGTAATTGGCAATATAAGGATTTTCAATGCAATTCACCGCACAATACATATAAATCTTCTCTAGATCAAAATCAAGAAATCTATCACGAATAAATTTTGGAATACCCTCAGTTATACATTTCATTTCTTCATAACACAAAAGAAGGCTAAGCTCTTTATGATGCTCAAGGGTAATCAAATTATCACAATATTTGGAAATGACTTGATCATGAAACAAATAGCATTGGGGCTTTAAATGACCATGTTCATTGCAAAGTTAACAAGGGGTACTATAAATATGGAATCTTTCAGCACATTCATCTAGCTCTTCTTGCAACAATTTGGTTTCTAAGTACTTATGCCTCTTGCAATATCTATCTTCCCTATTTGGTGTGTACTTACAAACCCAATGCACTCCACAAAAATTGACATGTTTATAGGAGACATTTTCATCATAACTAGTGCAATCATCATTAGCATCATGGATATTCAAAGAATTCGTACTAAAAACATTGCAATCATGCTCATCATTCAAATATTTCATGCCAAGCATTCTATGTAATTATTCTTCTAGCACTTTGGCACAATTTTCCTTTCCATCATTCTCGCGAAAGATATTAAAAAGGTGAAGCGTAAGAGACAAACTCAATTCCATTTTTTTGTAATTTTCTTTTATAGAATAACTAGTGCTAAAACAAGAAACAAAAAGATTCGATTGCAAGATCTAAAGATATACCTTCACTTACCTAGCCTCCCCGGCAACGGCGCCATAAAAGAGCTTGATGTCTACTACACAACCTTCTTCTTGTAGATGTTGTTGGGCCTGCAAGTGCACAGGTTTGTAGGACAGTAGCAAATTTCCCTCAAGTGGATGACCTAAGGTTTATCAATTCGTGGGAGGCGTAGGATGAAGATGGTCTCTCTCAAGCAACCCTGCAACCAAATAACAAAGAGTCTCTTGTGTCCCCAACACACCCAATACAATGGTAAATTGTATAGGTGCACTAGTTCGGCGAAGAGATGGTGATACAAGTGCAATATGGATGGTAGATATAGGTTTTTGTAATCTGAAATAATAAAAACAGCAAGGTAACAAGTGGTAAAAGTGAGCGTAAACGGTATTGCAATGATAGGAAACAAGGCCTAGGGTTCATACTTTCACTAGTGCAAGTTCTCTCAACAATAATAACATAGATAGATCATATAACAATCCCTCAACATGCAACAAAGAATCACTCCAAAGCCACTAATAGCGGAGAACAAACGTAGAGATTATGGTAGGGTACGAAACCACCTCAAAGCTATTCTTTCAGATCAATCTATAAAAGAGTTCGTACTAGAATAACACCTTAAGACACAAATCAATAAAAACCCTAATGTCACCTAGATACTCCATTGTCACCTCAAGTATCCGTGGGCATGATTATACGATATGCATCACACAATCTCAGATTCATCCAACCAACACAAAGTACTTCAAAGAGTGCCCCAAAGTTTCTACCGGAGAATCACGACGAAAACGTGTGCCAACCCCTACGCATAGGTTCATGGGCGGAACACGCAAGTTGATCACCAAAACATACATCAAGTGGCATGTGATATCCCATTGTCACCACAGATACGCACGGCAAGACATACATCAAGTGTTATCAAATCTTTAAAGACTCAATCCGATAAGATTGCCTCAAGGGGAAAACTCAATTCATTACAAGAGAGTAGAGGGGGAGAAGCAACATAAGATCCGACTATAATAGCAAAGCTCGCGATACATCAAGATCATATCACCTCAAGAACACGAGAGAGAGAGAGAGATCAAACACATAGCTACTAGTACATACCCTCAGCCCCGAGGGTGAACTACTCCCTTCTCGTCATGGAGAGCGTCGGGATGATGAAGATGGCCACCGGTGATGGGTTCCCCCTCCGGCAGGGTGCCGGAACGGGCTCCCACGAGGTTTTTGGTGGCTACAGAGGCTTGCGCCGGCGGAACTCCCGACTATCTTCTGTTCTGGAAGTTTTACAATACGTAGGTATATATGGGTGAAAGGAGTACGTCGGTGGACCGAAGGGGGGGCCACGAGGCAGGGGCGCGCACCAGGGGGTGGGCGCGCCCCTACCCTCGTGAGCACCTCCCTTCTTTCCTGACTTGCACTCCAAGTCCATCGGGTGGCTTTCCTTCCAAAAATAACTTCTCCAGTTGATTTCGTTCTGTTTTGACTCCGTTTGATATTCCTTTTCCTCGAAATACTGAAATATGCATAAAACAGCGAATCTGGGCTGGGCCTCCGATTAATAGGTTAGCCCCAAAAGTAATTTAAAAGTGGAAAATAAATCCCAATATTGCCTAAAACAGTAGATAATATAACATGGAGCAATCAAAAATTATAGATACGTTGGAGACGTATCAGTACCTCTACCCAGAAGCAAGAAGCCGGAGCAGGAGCCAATCAGGACCAAACCAAAGGACAAGCTCCACCACCGCCACCACCTCCAAACATGGACATGGCTCAGTTTCTCCAAGCCTTCCGAGAGGAACGCCAAGCCAACACTGCAGCTCTCCAGATGATTGCTCAAGCTGTCAACCGCCAGCCGGCGGGGAACGGCAATGGACGTTCCACGTTGGCAGAGTTCAAGAAGCATGCACCACCCACCTTCATCGAGACTGCTGAACCCCTGGATCCAAACAACTGGGTCCGCACCATTGAGGATCTATTGGAACTAGTCGGCTGCACTGAAGACCGTCAAAGGGTGGCATATGCTGCCCACTGTCTCGGGGGAACTGCCAGAGCTTGGTGGGATGGATTCAAGGTCATGCATGCGGGGCAAAACATCACTTGGAATGACTTCAAGGCAGAATTCCGCAAGGCCCACATTCCTTCTGGAATTATGGCCATCAAGAAGCGTGAGTTCCGGGCCCTGAAGCAGGGGAGTAGCACTGTCAAGGAGTACATGCAGAAGTTCAGTGTCCTGTCAAGGTATGCTCCTGAAGACGTCAGCACTAATGCTGCCAAAAGAGAGCGCTTCATGGAAGGCCTTAATCAGACCCTGCAATACTCGCTTGTCATGTGTGACTGCCCAACGTTTCCTGACCTGGCGAACAAGGCACTCATGCTTGATGACAAGCGACGTGCTTTGGATGATACCCGTAAGCGCAAAATGATCAGCAAGGGTAGCTCCAGCAACCATAAGCCTCGCCAATGGCAGCCAGCCCCAGTCAGGCCAACCTATCAGCAGCCAAGAGCTCCTGCACCCCGCACCAACTATCAGCCTCAGCAGTATGCCAACCCCAGGCCAGCTTTCAACAACCCCAATAACAGTGGAGGCAACAAGATCAACAACCCAAACCAAGTCACTTGTTTTGGATGTGGTCAGGCAGGACACATCTCAAGGGTGTGCCCCAACAAGAAGCCTGATGCCCCGCGCCCCAATGCGCAGAACCCAGCATAAGGCCGCAGAATGCCACCAAGGAACCAAGCTCCCTGCAACCCGTCCAACAATGGCAAGGGTCGGGTGAACCATGTCACTGCAGAAGAAGCCTAGGAAGACCCGGACGTCGTGCTGGGTACGTTCCTTGTCAACTCAGCACCCGCAACTATTTTGTTTGATTCTGGAGCCACGCATTCATTTGTCACCCAAAGGTTTGCATTAAAAAGTGGCATGACCCCTACACCCCTGAATAACCCTATGGTGGTACAAACCCCCGGAGCAGAGATGAGAGCCAAGTTAGGATGTAAAGGAGTCGGGATTGTCATTAATGGGGTAGATTTCCTAGCAGACCTTATCATCGTAAGATCACAAGGCTTGGACGTGATCTTGGGAATGGATTGTCTCAGCAAGCACCAAGGCTTGTTAGATTGTGCCAACCGAACTGTCATAGTAACCAATGGCCAAGGAGTTGAAGTTAAGTTTGCTGCCGACTCCTCTTCTGCTCAAGCCACCCAAGTCAACTGTCTGAACGAAGTTGGATTGGAGAAGGTACTGGTAGTATGCAAATACCCCGATGTCTTTCCTGATGAGCTACCGGGAATGCCTCCTGACCGAGACATTAAGTTCATCATGGAGCTCATGCCTGGAGCAGGACCCATCTATAAGAAGCCTTATAGAATTGGAACGGAAGAGTTAGTAGAGCTGAAGAAGCAAATGGAAGAGCAGTTGAGGAAGGGATTTATGCGCCCGAGTGCCTCCCCTTGGGGATCTCATGTTCTGTTTGTGGCAAAGAAGGACGGTACCATCCGCTTGTGCATTAACTATCGCTCCCTCAATGAAGTTACAATCAAGAACAAGTACCCACTTCCCAAGATTGAAGATCTATTTGATCAACTCAATGGGGCCAAGGTGTTCTCCAAGATCGACCTCAGATCTGGGTACTACCAACTGAAAATCAGACCCCAAGATATTCCGGAGACGGCATTTGTAACCAGATATGGCATGTATGAGTTCAAGGTCATGTCCTTTGGATTGACCAATGCCCCAGCTTACTTCATGTATCTCATGAATAAGGTCTTCATGGAATATTTGGACAAGTTTGTTGTCGTCTTCATTGACGACATTCTTGTCTTCTCGAAGATGGAAGAAGAGCACGAGCAACACTTGAGGATGGTCCTAGACAAGCTTCAAGAGCACCAGCTGTACGTCAAGTTCAGCAAGTGCGATTTTTGGCTGCATGAGGTTGGATTCTTCGGTCATGTACTGAATGCCGAAGGGTTGTCAGTGGATCCCACCAAGATCCAGGCTGTGACTGAATGGCAAACCCCGAGCAATGTGAAGGAAGTCAGAAGTTTCCTCGGACTCGCGGGATATTACCGCAAGTTCGTTGAAGGATTCTCAAGCATTGCCCGACCTATGACCCAGCTCCTGAAGAAGGACAAGAAGTTTGAGTGGACACAAAGTGTGAAGAGAGCTTCCAGGAGCTAAAGAAGAGATTAACCACCTCCCCAGTTCTGACCACACCTGATATTCACAAGGAATTTGTGATATATTGTGATGCATCAAGAACCGGACTCGGTGGTGTCCTGATGCAAGAAGGCAGAGTCGTAGCATATCTATCCAGACAGCTATGTCCTCATGAAGAGAACTATGCTACTCATGATCTTGAGTTGGCAGCTGTAGTTCACGCCTTAAAGACCTGGCGACATTACCTTCTAGGGAAGCGATGTGAGATATACACCGACCACAAGAGTTTGAAGTATATCTTCACTCAAAAGGAATTGAACATGAGGGAAAGAAGGTTGCTAGAGTTGATCAAGGACTATGACCTCAATGTCCAATACCACCCTGGAAAGGCTAATGTGGTAGCAGATGCCTTAAGCAGAAAGGCTAGTTCCTTGAATGCTATGTTTAAGGAAAGGTTACCTGCCTTATATGAAGAACTTGAAGGCTTCGGATTGGAACTGGTTGCACCAGGATTCTTCGCCAACCTTCAAGTCAAGCCTACCCTGATGGATGATGTTAAGGAAGCTCAGAAGGGACATGAGAGTATTGAAGGCATCAAGAGGAAGATCAAGGAGGGAAAAGCCCCAAGTTTCTCAGAGGATGAGCAAGGAGTTGTGTGGTTCGGGAATCACATTTGCGTGCCCAACAAGATTGAGCTCAAGAATATGATCTTGCAAGAAGCTCATGACACCTCATATTCCATCCATCCTGGAAGGACCAAGATGTATCAAGACCTGAAGGAAAGAATCTGGTGGCACGGGATGAAAAGGGAGGTAGCCACCTATGTTGCAAAATGTGATGTATGCCAAAGGGTCAAGGCTTAACATCAGCGACCTGTTGGATTGCTCCAACCACTCAAGGTTCCCGAGTGGAAATTGGATAAAGTCGGAATGGATTTCATCACCGGGTTACCCAGGTCAAATAAGGGTCATGACTCCATCTGGGTTATAGTCGACCATTTGACCAAAGTGGCCCATTTCATTCCTGTCAAGACTACCTATGATGGCAATCAGCTGGCGACTCTATACATCGACAGAATCGTAAATCTTCATGGGGTTCCTAAGGATATTGTGTCAGATCGAGGAACCCAGGTTACCTCTAGGTTCTGGAAGAAGTTCACAGGGGCCATGTGAACCAAGTTGTCTTTCAGCACTGCTTTCCACCTATAGGCCGGAGGCCAGACAGAACGAGTAAATCAGATTCTCGAAGACATGCTCCGAGCCTGTGTCCTAGCATATGGAGCTAAATCGGAAGGTTTTCTTCCGTTCACTGAGTTCTCCTATAACAATAGTTACCAATCAAGTCTCCAGATGGCACAATTTGAAGTGTTATATGGGCGCAAGTGTCGCACACCCCTCAATTGGTCAGAGACCGCAGAAGGGCTAGTTTTTGGACCAGATATTCTCTGTGAAGTAGAAGAACAAGTGCAGCTAGTCAGAGAGCGTCTGAAGACCGCCAAGTCAAGACAGAAGAGTTATGCTGACACTTGTGAACTTCCTAGTCGGAGACCATGTGTACCTACGGGTAACGCCCCTTAAGGGAACCAAGCATTTCCACGTTAAGGGGAAGCTCGCACCAAGATTCATTGGCCCCTTTAAGATCACTGCACGGCGAGGAGAGGTGGATTATCAGTTGGAACTACCACCTAAACTATCCGATGTGCACAACGTATTCCACGTGTCACAACTCCGGAAGTGTCTCCAATTTCCAAACAAGCCTGATCTCTACAAAGATGTCGATCACCAAGCCATTGACCTTCAGCCTGATTTGACCTACCGTGAGAGGCCCATTCGAATTTCGGATGAAGCAGAACGACGTACACGAAGCCACACTATCAAATACTTCAAGGTCCAGTGGAGAAACCACACTGAAGCAGAAGCCACCTGGGAACGTGAAGACTACCTTAGATCCGAGTTTCCCGATCTCTTTTAGAGCCAAGTTTAGGAATCTCGGGGACGAGATTCTTGTAAGGGGGGTAGGTCTGTCACACCCTGCTTTTGTAACATGTCATTTGCATTAATAAAGCATGAGAATTTGGACCAACAAAACATTTTGCATCATTTGGCTTTTTATTTGGAGTTGGTTTTTCTCTCTGTGATTTTCAGGTGCTCCTTAAAGTCAACACAACTCCAACTTATATACTTCATCTCCTTGCCCCAAGCTTCTGCCCAATCATCATGCCATGTGTATAGTGCAATATATTATTTTCTTACAAAAATAATTTGGCCAAATAGTATTTTCAAAATTTAGTTTTCCAAAAACCCCTGAATTGAGGATTGCACTACAAGTACTTGATTTGGGGTATGTAAAATATTTCAAAGAGTATATTTGAAACCTATTAGATATAGGACTCCCATAAACCACAAAAATATAATTTTAAAAGTAATTTTCCTATTTTATTTAAAGTTTTTTGCTTTAGGCCAAAAATGGTCTGTAATAGGTTAAATTTATTTTAAAGCTTCAAAAATATTTGAGGAAAATCAGGGAAACTCAGTGGACATATATTTTCCATATATAAGAGTTTCAACCCATGGCCATGTTCAAAATATTGGGCAAAACCTCCCAAAACCATTCCTGCCCATTTCAAGGATTTGAAATATTTCTACAGGAAATATTTTCATAAAATTCCAAGGAAAATCCAGCAAGTCACAAATGCATATTGGGATCACCTTGCAAAGCCTAATCTCAATTAAGGTCATTTTGGTCCACCCAAATGCCCCAAAACCCTCTCTGTCCAGAATCAAATTTGAATAACTTTGTATTACCAACTTTCTCTCCTTGATCCCAACTTTTGTGAGCATGATCACATGACCAAATGAGGCCACTACACCAAGTGGTGCATCAAGGAGAAGTGATTTACTCGACTGGATCTGCACAAGTTCATTTCTGCTAATTTCTAGGGTTTACAAAAGTTGCATTGGCAACTTTGCCCAAATGAACTCAAGATTGGTGGAAGGCCCTAATTATATGTGCCATTTCACCCTGTGGAGTCTCATGACAAATGAAACTCATCTACTTGCCCAAACTAGCATCAAAGACCTTCTGCCACTTTACCAAAAACCCTGTTTGGTCCTCTTCCACTAATCTCCATGAGTTTTACTTTCTACCACAACCCCTCCTAGTCCCCCTCTAGCACTTGGATGCTTTTCTACTCGAGGAAGCAATGATGAAGGGGGCGAGAACCCCATTTTTCTTCTCTGGACAGTGGATTCCTCCCTCTCTCTCTCTCAGCCTCCTTCTCTCCCCTCACCTTTCCAGAGCATCCAAGGCTCTCCCCAGCTTTTGCCCATGCCCCCTTCAGCTGCCAGACACTAGAGGACGCGGGAAAACCGCGGATGCCGGCCAAAGTCACGCCCTGGAGCGCCTGGCAGGGCACCCGACCGTTGACGCCGCGACCCCCGACCACCTCGTGTCACCCCCGTGCACCAGTCGATGCCCCTCGACGTCCGCTCCACGCCAGCAGGCCGCCCACTTGCTCCCGCGCCCTCCTCTCTCTCCTGCAGCTCGTGCCAGAGCGCCGCCCCGCTCGGCCAATGCTCGCGCCACTCCTGTGGTCCGCCGTAGCTCGCCCCGCTCCTCCTCTCTCTCCCTGGCACCCTACACCACTCCCATGAACACCCCCCGAGCCCTCCATTCCCTCTCTAACGGCCACCCGAGCCGATCCCGTGGGCACCCGTAGGCCGCGCCTACGGTGGACTTCGGCCAGCCTATAAAAGGCGACCCCGAGCCCCTCTCTCACTCCCTGTCGCTCCCCCACACTCCTAATGAACCTCCCGCACCACCCATTTGTCTCCAGAGCTGCCCGAGCTCGAGATCGAGCTCCAGCTCTGCCGCCTCGGCTCGTGAGCGTTCGTGCGATACAGGCCTCCTCCGCCCCCGTTTTCTCTAGATCTGGAACCGCGCAGCACCGCTGGCCCTTTCCCCTCTCTTCCCCACTCTTTTTGCAGCCGGGAACAGCCGGAACCATCGACACCCGAAGCACCTCCACTGCGTGACCTCGTCGCTGGCGAACCAGGCTGCTCCGGCGACCATCTCCACCACCACCCGAACGGCGACATCCCCCTGAGTCCAACAGTACCACCCACGCATCCTCCCGTCCCCTATATCGCTACCGGCGAGCTCGCCGTCGCCTCTGGACGGAGGTAGATGACGACGGCCGTGGGCCCGGTCCGTCAGCCTCACGCCCTGACGGGTGGGACCCACCCATCAGGTTTAAAAACGCACGCGCGCGCACCGGTTCGCCCGTCGGCTGAAGGCGCACTTCGCCTTTATGCCTTCAATGTGGCGGCCTCGCGCGGGCTGATTTCCCTCTTGGCTTGCTACACTGTGGCCTTTCTGGCCCAGTGGCACAGTGCCACTTTTCTTTTTCTTTTTCTGTTTGTTTTGTAAGAATTCCATACGATAAAATACTTATCCAAATGAAATAATTCCAACTCCTAAAATCTCAGAATAATCCCACCTATTTATTGTTGTAACTTTTGTACGCATCCATTACACTTTTCTGCACTGTTCAAATTTAATTCAAATTTGAACAATAAAATCTCTGTTTGAAAATCCACTACTCTGTCCCCCTAACTCCAAATCCAAAACAAAGAATTTTCCCCTTCCTAGTTTTCCTCCTATTATTTTACAAAAATAAGTTGACATTTTTCTGAGCACTTTGAATTTTCTGTTTTAATTATTTTATGATTTTTCCGTTATTTCCCTGCTACGATTAGATCCCGTATTTGACGAAGTTGCCGAGGAAGAAGGAGGAGAAGGATTGTCGGGTGGTAGGTGCGACATATGCCAACGGGTGGCTTATCATAGTGGGAGCCAATAAGAGGTCGCCGGTGCCTGGAAACGGGATGAGGCGTAGACATGCATGCCGGCGAATCTTACCCAGCTTCGGGGCTCTCCGTGGAGATAATACCCCTACTGCTGCTCTGCGGGGTCTCCGCATGATCACTGGATGAACAAGTGGCTACAAGAGGCTCCTTGAGCTGTTCGGTGAGAGGAAGAAGAAGGGCTCGGCTAGCTCTCCTCTTCTGTCTATGTGGTGTCTAAAGCTCTAAGAGATCAACCCTTTGCATGGGTGCCCTAGGGTGTTTATATAGGCCTGCCCCCCAGGGGTATAATGGTAATCCGGCTGGGCGCGGGCCCTAGCCGTCAGTGTCTATATCCGCCGGCTTCTCTGCCGGTCGCTGGGGCGCACCGACTGGTGCGTCCTGCCGACTGCCGGCTTCTTGGTCGACAGGCAGGCCCCACTGCTGAGGGCCTTGTCGGGGGCTGGTTACTGTCGCCTCAATCTTGATGACGAGGGCTTTGTCGGGGTAAACATGGCTACAGTGCCGCCGCCTTGGCGGCGATCACTGTAGTCTCACCTCGTCTTGTCTCCTTAATGAGGCGCTTCCTTTGAGGGAGGGAACAAGCCGGGTATGGGAAGCCGGCCATATCTTAGGCCGACTGGGGGAGGCCAAACCGCCTTCGGGCATCTCTCTGATCGGAGGGGCCCGCAGCCTGTGGGTCGTACTGACAGCCTATCGCGTCTGACGCCATGGTCAACATGGAAACAGTGCCGCGCCGGACGGGGGATGGCCGCCCCGTACGGCGCACTGTGGCCATGCATGCTCCAGGATATGGGGGTGGCAGGCTTCACTGCAGCCACGCCCCGTCTCATCACCGTTATGTGGGTGCAAATTCTGAGGGTGCAGCCTTGGCGGCTTGCTGGGAGGCCGGCCTTTTGCAGTCGGCCTTCTCATGGTCGGCTTTCCGGAGTCGGCTCTCAGGTAGCCGGCTCCTTGGAAACCGGCCCTCTTGTGGCCTTCTTCCTGGAGGTCTTGGGGCCGGGCCGCCTCCTGACAGCCGGCTTGAGGGGCAGCCGGCCGGGGGGAGGCGGCCCTACATCTTGGATGTTTGGACGGCTTGGTTGGCTTGTAATTTTTTTAGAAGTCCCAGGGGGAGCCGGCTAGGCTACCCGTGGTCATTTACTCCGACAAGGATTTGAAGACCTCGAAGAACAAGCCAACCAAGGCAAGAAGCCCTTTGACCATGACACCTGTGACGCCCCAAGACCGGAGCTTCAGTTGCCTTCCAGGGTTTCCGAGTTTTGTCGTGTGGTTTGTTTTGTTTTTTTTGCATTGCATCATGTCATCATGCCATCATATCATTAATTTTTGCAACTCTTCTAAATAAATTGTATGGATTTTTCGATCCATTTAAACCGAGGGATTCACATGGTGACTTCTCTTTATAACATACCCTCCCGATATTAGGGAGCTATATAAAATATTCCATTGTTTTGGAATCATCATAACCCACTTGCAAAATCCCATGCCTTTTTCTGCTCCGAGTTTACCTCAAAACCTTGCCATTATTATTTCATCATTTTCCGGAGTTCCACCAAAAATCCTCGGGCCATTTTTGTTAAATTCTTCATATTTTTGTGAGCCCGGGAAAATTATCCTCGTTTCCAAATTCTTTCCCTAACCCTCTCTTTCTTTTTGTCTCTCTTTATTGGTTTTTCTGCTATATTTATAAAGAGTAGAAAGGAGAGAGAGAAGAGTGCCAGCCCAGCTCGGCCTTCTCCAGGCAGCCAGCCCAGTCCAGCCCCCCCTCATCAGCCCACCTAGCGCCTCCCGCAGGCCCAGCCGGCCCCTGGCCTTTCTCCTCCACTAGGCCGGCCCACCAAACCCCAAGGCCCAGCCGGCCCCTGCCCTCTAACCCTAGCCAAGGGAGAGCTCTGCTCGATCCCATCTCTCCCTCGTCGCCCCCATTGCCTCGCTCAGCCCGAACCCCCGCTCGATCTCCTCGCCTCCCTCCTCTCGATCTCCTTCTCCCTCTCGCCTCTCATGGCGCCCGCTCAAGCCGGCCCCTTCCTCGTCCTCCCTCCACCGGCGCCACCCGTTCCCGCGCCACCGCCTCGCGCCATGCCCCTTCGCCCTTCCACCTCCTCGCCGGAGGCCCTGGAGCTCCGCCTCCCATGTCCCCGTCGCCGCTTCCTGCCGCCGGCGCCCCGAGGAGCCGCGCCGAGCCCCGCGCCCGTCCGCCTCGGAGCCGGCCAGGCCCCCATCGCCCTCACCTGCGGCCTCCTCCTCGCCCTTCCTTCTCCCATATCGCCATGTCCCGCGCGCCGCCGTCCGGGCGTGCTCGTCGTCGTCCTCGCCTCGCCCGCCTCCGTTCGCTCGCCACCAGGCCAGACCACCTCGCCAGTGCCTCCTTGGTCCTCCGGACTCCTGCTCTGCTCCTGCCCCGCAGGTCCGCATCCTCGCCTCCAGGGAGCCCCGTGGCCCCTCCGTCGCCTGCGGCCCGCGCCCTGTCGTCCCCGAGCTCGGCCAACTCCGGCGGCCCCGACGCCCGCACCCAAGCTGCTCCACCCCTTGCTTCGCCTCGGGCCGACGGCTTGTCCGACGCTACCCTGCTCCAGCTCGTGGATTCGCCGAGCCCTGCCATGGCTAAGGGTTTTTTGTGCATCGCCGGGAGCTCCTCTAATTGTTGCCCTGTACTCCGCATTGCTGCTGCCGCTGGATTGCCGAGACCGGTACCCCGAGGAACCTCGTGTTCAACTACACAACGAGCGTCAAGTACCACTTCAACCCATGTTCGACTACACGGTGATGCGCCAAATACACGGATACGTCAAGTTCGTCTACACGTGGATGCGACAAGTACCCCTACGGAAACCTGAATCGCCAAGACCGGATCCGACAAGTACCCCGATGACGTGTACCACTACCGTCGACCCTCGAAGACCCCGTGGACCCCGAACATCCACGGGACGTGTACAACTACTTCCGATGACGAGATGTACCACAACCATCGAACGAGAACGTCTACTTCCCCTACGCCGTGTACGACTACCATCGCGAGACCGCAAGTACCTCGACAACCCCGAAGGGATTCGGACCCGTCAAGTACCTCTTCGAAAACGAACGTGAAACACTACTTCCTCTACCGTCGCCGTGTACCACTACTTCCCTCGGCGATCATCGCGAGAACGACTACTTCCTCTACTTCCCTCGACGACCCTTGAACGTCTACTTCCCTCTACGAAACGCTTTCCGTCCCGATTGCTCGCTTCGAAGGTATAACCCATGTCGACCGCCGTGATCGAATCATCCTTGCGATGCCCCTCTGTTGCCATGCCACCGTTCCGTGGGAACCCGGAATCCGGGATCACCCCACCATCCTTGCATGACACGCTCACGCTTTCTTTTGCACCGACATCTCGATGAGCTGTCGGAACCGATATGTTGCCGTGGCACCATTTTCGGATTCGTTGCCGTGGCACCCTTTCTTCCACCACGGTGACATAATGCTTCATATCATGCTCATGTCAACGTTTTCATAAAAATTGCATAAACTTGCACATGTCATCCGCATCATGATAACAACATTTAAATGTTTAATATTGTTGTTTGCTTTAATTTGCTTAATTGCCATGCTAAAATGATTTATTTCATAACTTAATAACCGTAGCTCCATTTTAAATAAATTATATATGTAAATGGGGTAGAAAAATGCCTAGTTTAACATGGTAGCTTTTCTTTGCATGTTTAACAACTCTAAAATATGCTTTAGGTCAGATCAGTACCGAATCCATAATTTGCATATGGGGTTTTTCCGGAATTGTTGTTTGTTGTTTCCGGCCTCATTTAATCTTGCCTAGATAGGTAGTTTAATTTTGCTTCACCTCTTGCCATGTTTAATAACATTTAATATTGTTGAGTACCTAACCGAGAGAGAACTAAATAAGTGTTGTGGTGTTCAGTCAATATGCAACTCGTTGCATATTGGGCTCCATTTAACTTGTAGTTTTGTTTGTGCTTATTGCCATGCCATGCCTCTTTAAACCGGACATGCATCATACTTGATTGTGCATCATGACATGTTTATGTGATGGTTGTTTACTATGTTGTTTGCTTCTTTCCGGTTTGCTTCTCTCGTTAGCTTCGGTTTCGTTCCGGAGTTGTGAGGATTCATTCGACTTCATCCTTTTGTCTTCTTCATGGACTCGATCTTCTTCCTTGCGGGATTTCAGGCAAGATGACCATACCCTCGAAATCACTACTATCTTTGCTTGCTAGATGCTCGCTCTTTTGCTATGCCTATGCTACGATGCCTACCACTTGCTATATCATGCCTCCCATGTTGCCATGTCAAGCCTCTAACCATCCTTTCCTAGCAAACCGTTGTTTGGCTATGTTACCGCTTTGCTCAGCCCCTCTTATAGCGTTGTTAGTTGCAGGTGAAGATGAAGTTTGTTCCTTGTTGGAACATGGAGATGTTGTTCCTTGTTGGAACATGTTTACTTGTTGGGATATCACAATATATCTTATATTATTAATGCATCTATATATTTGGTAAAGGGTGGAAGGCTCGGCCTTATGCCTGGTGTTTTGTTCCACTCTTGCCGCCCTAGTTTCCGTCATATCGGTATTATGTTCCCGGATTTTTGCGTCCCTAACGCGGTCGGGTGATTTATGGGACCCCCTTGACAGTTCGCTTTGAATAAGACTTTTCCAGCAAGGCCCAACATTGGTTTTACCATTTGCCTCACCTATACCCTTTTCCCTTGGGTTTCCGGAGCCCGAGGGTCATCTTTATTTTAGCCCCCCCGGACCAGTGCTCCTTCGAGTGCTGGCCCGAACTAGAGCCCTGTGCAGCGCCCCCTCAAGGCAACTTGAGGTTTGGTTTTAGTTGTATGGACTACTCATCCGAGTGTGCCCTGAGACCGAGATATGTGCAGCTCCTATCAGGATTTGTCGGCACATCCGGGCGGCTTTGCTGGTCTTGTTTTATTGCTGTGAAATGTCTTGTAGCCGGGATTCCGAGACTGATCGGGTCTTCCCGGGGAGAAGGAATATCCTTCGTTGATCGCGAGAGCTTATCATGGGCTAAGTTGGGACACCCTGCAGGTATTATCTTTCAAAGCCGTGCCCGCGGTTATGTGGCAGATGGGAATTTGTTAATGTCCGGTTGTAGAAAACCCGAAGTTGATCTTAATTAAAATACACCAACGCGTGTGTAACTGTGAGGGTCTCTTCTCGGCGAGTCCGGAAGTGAACACGGTGTTGGAGTTATGTTTGACGTAAGTAGTTTCAGGATCACTTCTTGATCATAGTTGTTCGACCGTGCTTTGCCTCCTCTTCTCGCTCTCTTTTGCGTATGTTAGCCACCATATATGCTAGTCGCTGCTGCAGCTCCACCTCACTACCTTGCCCTACCTTTAAGCTTAAATAGTCTTGATCTCGGGTGTGAGATTGCTGAGTCCCTGACTCACAGATACTTCAAAACCAGTTTGCGGTGCCGATGAAACCCGTGCGGTGATGGACCCGAGCTCAAGGAGGAGCTCGATGAAGATCTTTGTGCATTGTGTTGTTTCGTTTCAGCTGATCAAGAGTGGAGCCAGTTGGGACGATCGGGGATCTGTGTAGCATTTGGGGTAGTCTTCTTTTATTTTGGTTCCGTAGTCGGACCTTGATTGTATCTGTATGATGTAATGTTTTACTCATGTATTGTGTGAAGTGGCGATTGTAAGCCAACTATGTATCTCTTTCCCGTATGTATTACATGGGTTGTGTGAAGATTACCTCACTTGCGACATTGCTTTCAATGCGGTTATGCCTCTAGGTCGTGCTTCGACACGTGGGAGATATAGCCGCATCGAGGGCGTTACAAGTTGGTAATCAGAGCCTTCCCGACTTAGGAGCCCCTACTTGATTGTTTGTTTGGCGTTGTTGAGTCGAACGGAAAATGTTTTGAGTCTTAGGATTATATATATCGAGAGTAGGATTCTTTTTACTCCTCGGTCCCTTCGTCGCTCTGGTGAGGTATCCCGACGAGAGTTTTGTTTTTCTCTCCTCAAATTTCACTAAAAATTTTTTAGGATCACGCTGGTATCTTGGAATCGTTCGATGGTTTTGTGACGAGAACATTGTTCTTGGTGCCTCGACATTTAGGGGTTGTGGCGGTGTCTCGGGAGTTGAGCTCCGAGGTGTTGTCGCCACAATTTTATCGTTGCAGTTCGAATACCTGAGTTTTACCGACATCGAAATCTCTTTTGTGCGATTGTTGGTGAGATAACCTCGATAGCCCAAGATCTTGAGGCGAAAAGGGAGTATTGCCATGACTTGTATAACGGATGTTTTTCGAAGGTCGAGGTACACGATTTCCGAAGGTTTCTCGGTTATGTGTTGACGGATGGATATAGCTGGATCTAGGTATTGTTAGTTTGGGTGATATATTTTGTGTCCCTGTATCCCCAACACCGATTGCATAACCGTAAAGTTTCGGAGTTTATAGGTGGGAATTCAAGTAGCTCCTAGAATATCTTTCCGATGATGCATGATATGGGATTGGGTAAATCTCTATCATGTGTTTGTTCCGGCTTATTCTGCAAGCCAAATCCTTTGTTTTTGTTTTGTTTTGTGGTATTCGAGTTGCTTCAATGCCAAGTGTTGATTCCATACCTTTCCTAATTGGTGTTCTCATATTGCTATGTGAATACTAATCCTTCTTGATCACTGAGCTTGTCATGTCAATTCTTTTCTCAACCGGCGTGCTTCTCTTCAAGTGGATCCGATCAATCCAACATTCGCAAGATCAATTCTAAGCTTTTTTCTCAACGGTGTTCGTTTCATCTGACCCAAGTTGTTTGTTTTCCCGCCCTCCCACCCTTTTTCTTCAAGGACTCAAATTTCTTAATCAAGTATCCATTTTGTTGAGTGAAGTTTCTTCATTCTTTTCCTTAATGTTTTATCCGGTGATTTCTCATGAAGACGCTAAGGAAGCTTTAACCTTATCATTGTTCCATTCTAATTTTCTTCTCCGGTGGATTTAGTTCAAGATTTCGGTGTTGATCTTATCCCTTTTCCTATTTTCACAATGTTTTCTCATGTCGGTGCATCTCTTAATCATCCACTTCTCGCTATTCAATTGTTCCGGAGTGTTGAAGATATCTCAGAAGATTCTAGTTTCCATTCTCAATTCACTCAAGTTCTTTTGAGGATGCTATCTCATTCAAGCCATTTAATTCAACCGGTGCAATCTCTCTTTTCAAGCAATCGTTCAACGATGTTTCTTTTGAGTGGGCCCTAACCCACAGGTCTTTTCCCAGGATCTTACCTGACTCTTTTATTTTCAGGAGCTATTCTCAAATTCTTTTCGAAGTTTGACGTAAGAATGAATTTTCATCAGTCATATGGCTTTCTCCAAGATCTTTCAAATTCTTTTCATCTTGTGGTTCAACCTTTCTAATTTTCATTCCGGAGTGCTTCAACAATTCATGGTGATGTTTCTCGTCGTCATTCTCGAATTTTGAAGACCGAAGATGAGTTTCTCTTTAATCTTGCTCCATTCTCTTCAAGATTCTTGGTTCTAGCTTCGTGCCATCCTCATAATTGTTTCGGTTGTGAGAATTCTTTTAACCCACCCGGAGCATTTCAGAGTCTTTTCAGTTTGATTCTCCGAAGCCCATCATCTCAGAATTATTCATTCAAGCGTTCAACTCTTGTTTTTCCAAATCTTACTGGTGCATCATTCAACTATTCTCCAATCAGCTCGTCATCTATTCGTTCACTTGTATCTAAATCCCCTTAAATATCTTCATTCGTGTTCCAATTCTTCCCGGTGAATTGTGCCTTTGCTACGTTCATTCTCAATTCTTACGGTGGTTTGTTCAAGATTTCACTTCCTTCTTTATCATATCAATTCATTTGTTGTTTCCAAATCCTACCGGTGGTTCGTTGAAGACCTTCCCAAGTTTGCGCCATATCTATCTTAATCCTTTCTACGAGAATAAGTAGTATGCCTAATCCATTTGCTTGTCATCAATTTAATTGGTGAAGGATCAGCATAATGTAATTCTTATTCTTGTTTCATCGAGTAAATTCAATTCCTTATTCCGGAGGATCGTCAAAATTCTTGGTTTCATTCTTCGTTCTATTCATTCCAACTTTCTATCTATCATTCATTGTTTCCAGAGGCATTGTGATGTTGCTCTCTTCGACCCATCGTCTCGTTTTGCCAAGATCATGTTCTTTTTCTTGCTTATCCATTTAACCGGAGGTTGTGTCATCTCTTCAAGTTCTTTTCATCTTATCAAGTTTTCCTTCTTCTTTTAATCGGAGTGCTGCCCGAATTCTTCCTCTCTCATCTTGTTTTAAACGGAGTGGTTTCAAATTCTATCTTGTCCATTAAACTCTTGATTCATGCCTTTTCAACCTTCTAGTTCTCGTAATACTCCTTGTTCCTCTTTTCGACCGGATTGTTTGCAATCTCGTTCATCTCTGTTGTACTCTTTCTTTTAAATTGTTTAACCTCTCGAGGTTCATTGGTTTCACTCGTTTGTCGGAGAAGCAACTTTGTTTTACCTCTTCCTCTTCCGCTTCTCTCCGGCGCCATCCTAGATCTCGGGACGAGATCCTCTCGTAGTGGTGGAGTGTTGTGACGCCCAAGACCGGAGCTTGAGCTTGCCTTCCGTGGTTTCCAGTTTTGTCGTGTGGTTTGTTTTGTTTTTTTGCATTGCATCATGTCATCATGCCATCATATCATTAATTTTGCAACTCTTCTAAATAAATTGTATGGATTTTTCGATCCATTTAAACCGAGGGATTCACATGGTGACTTCTCTTTATAACATACCCTCCCGATATTAGGGAGCTATATAAAATATTCCATTGTTTTGGAATCATCATAACCCACTTGCAAAATCCCATGCCTTTTTCTGCTCCGAGTTTACCTCAAAACCTTGCCATTATTATTTCATCATTTTCCGGAGTTCCACCAAAAATCCTCGGGCCATTTTTGTTAAATTCTTCATATTTTTGTGAGCCCGGGAAAATTATCCTCGTTTCCAAATTCTTTCCCTAACCCTCTCTTTCTTTTTGTCTCTCTTTATTGGTTTTTCTGCTATATTTATAAAGAGTAGAAAGGAGAGAGAGAGAGTGCCAGCCAGCTCGGCCTTCTCCGTGCAGCCAGCCCAGTCCAGCCCCCCTCATCAGCCCACCTAGCGCCTCCCGCAGGCCCAGCCGGCCCCTGGCCTTTCTCCTCCACTAGGCCGGCCCACCAAACCCCAAGGCCCAGCCGGCCCCTGCCCTCTAACCCTAGCCGAGGGAGAGCTCTGCTCGATCCCATCTCTCCCTCGTCGCCCCCATTGCCTCGCTCAGCCCGAACCCCCGCTCGATCTCCTCGCCTCCCTCCTCTCGATCTCCTTCTCCCTCTCGCCTCTCATGGCGCCCGCTCAAGCCGGCCCCTTCCTCGTCCTCCCTCCACCGGCGCCACCCGTTCCCGCGCCACCGCCTCGCCCATGCCCCTTCGCCTTCCACCTCCTCACCGGGAGGCCCCAGAGCTCCGCCTCCCATGTCCCCGTCGCTTCCTCTGCCGCCGGCGCCCGAGGAGCCGCCGCCGAGCCCAGGCCCGTCCGCCTCGAGCCGGCCAGCCCCCATCGCCTCACCTGCGGCCTCCTCCTCGCCCTTCCTTCTCCCATATCGCCATGTCCCAAGCCGCCCTGGCGTGCTCGTCGTCGTCCTCGCCTCGCCCCGCCTCCGTTCTGCTCGCCACCGGGCCAGGACCACCTCGCCGTGCCTCCTTGGTCCTCCCGGACTCCTGCTCTGCTCCTGCCCCGCAGGTCCGCATCCTCGCCTCCAGGGAGCCCCGTGGCCCCTCCGTCGCCTGCGGCCCGCGCCCTGTCGTCCCCGAGCTCGGCCAACTCCGGCGGCCCCGACGCCCGCACCCAAGCTGCTCCACCCCTTGCTTCGCCTCGGGCCGACGGCTTGTCCGACGCTACCCTGCTCCAGCTCGTGGATTCGCCGAGCCCTGCCATGGCTAAGGGTTTTTTTTTTGCATCGCCGGGAGCTCCTCAAATTGTTGCCCTGTACTTCGCATTGCTGCTGCCGCTGGATTGCCGAGACCGGTACCCCGAGGAACCTCGTGTTCAACTACACAACGAGCGTCAAGTACCACTTCAACCCATGTTTGACTACACGGTGATGCGCCAAATACACGGATACGTCAAGTTCGTCTACACGTGGATGCGACAAGTACCCCTACGGAAACCTGAATCGCCAAGACCGGATCCGACAAGTACCCCGATGACGTGTACCACTACCGTTGACCCTAGAAGACCCCGTGGACCCCGAACATCCATGGGACGTGTACAACTACTTCCGATGACGAGATGTACCACAACCATCGAACGAGAACGTCTACTTCCCCTACGCCGTAATGACTACCATCGCGAGACCGCAAGTACCTCGACAACCCCGAAGGGAATTCGGACCCGTCAAGTACCTCTTCGAAAACGAACGTGAAACACTACTTCCTCTACCGTCGCCGTGTACCACTACTTCCCTCGGCGATCATCGCGAGAACGACTACTTCCTCTACTTCCCTCGACGACCCGTGAACGTCTACTTCCCTCTACGAAACGCTTTCCGTCCCGATTGCTCGCTTCGAAGGTATAACCCATGTCGACCGCCGTGATCGAATCATCCTTGCGATGCCCCTCTGTTGCCATGCCACCGTTCCGTGGGAACCCGGAATCCGGGATCACCCCACCATCCTTGCATGACACGCTCACGCTTTCTTTTGCACCGACATCTCGATGAGCTGTCGGAACCGATATGTTGCCGTGGCACCATTTTCGGATTCGTTGCCGTGGCACCCCTTTCTTCCACCACGGTGACATAATGCTTCATATCATGCTCATGTCAACGTTTTCATAAAAATTGCATAAACTTGCACATGTCATCCGCATCATGATAACAACATTTAAATGTTTAATATTGTTGTTTGCTTTAATTTGCTTAATTGCCATGCTAAAATGATTTATTTCATAACTTAATAACCGTAGCTCCATTTTAAATAAATTATATATGTAAATGGGGTAGAAAAATGCCTAGTTTAACATGGTAGCTTTTCTTTGCATGTTTAACAACTCTAAAATATGCTTTAGGTCAGATCAGTACCGAATCCATAATTTGCATATGGGGTTTTTCCGGAATTGTTGTTTGTTGTTTCCGGCCTCATTTAATCTTGCCTAGATAGGTAGTTTAATTTTGCTTCACCTCTTGCCATGTTTAATAACATTTAATATTGTTGAGTACCTAACCGAGAGAGAACTAAATAAGTGTTGTGGTGTTCCGTCAATATGCAACTCGTTGCATATTGGGCTCCATTTAACTTGTAGTTTTGTTTGTGCTTATTGCCATGCCATGCCTCTTTAAACCGGACATGCATCATACTTGATTGTGCATCATGACATGTTTATGTGATGGTTGTTTACTATGTTGTTTGCTTCTTTCCGGTTTGCTTCTCTCGTTAGCTTCGGTTTCGTTCCGGAGTTGTGAGGATTCATTCGACTTCATCCTTTTGTCTTCTTCATGGACTCGATCTTCTTCCTTGCGGGATTTCGGGCAAGATGACCATACCCTCGAAATCACTACTATCTTTGCTTGCTAGATGCTCGCTCTTTTGCTATGCCTATGCTACGATGCCTACCACTTGCTATATCATGCCTCCCATGTTGCCATGTCAAGCCTCTAACCATCCTTTCCTAGCAAACCGTTGTTTGGCTATGTTACCGCTTTGCTCAGCCCTCTTATAGCGTTGTTAGTTGCGGTGAAGATGAAGTTTGTTCCTTGTTGGAACATGGAGATGTTGTTCCTTGTTGGAACATGTTTACTTGTTGGGATATCACAATATATCTTATATTATTAATGCATCTATATATTTGGTAAAGGGTGGAAGGCTCGGCCTTATGCAGTGTTTTGTTCCACTCTTGCCGCCCTAGTTTCCATCATATCGGTATTATGTTCCCGGATTTTTGCGTCCCTAACGCGGTCGGGTGATTTATGGGACCCCTTGACAGTTCGCTTTGAATAAGACTTTTCCAAAGAAGGCCCAACATTGGTTTTACCATTTGCCTCACCTATACCCTTTTCCCTTGGGTTTCGGAGCCCGAGGGTCATCTTTATTTTAGCCCCCGGACCGGTGCTCCTTGAGTGCTGGCCCGAACTAAAGCCCTGCAGCGCCCCTCAAGGCAACTTGAGGTTTGGTTTTAGTTGTATGGACTGCTCATCCGAGTGTGCCTCGAGACCGAGATATGTGCAGCTCCTATCAGATTTGTCGGCACATCCGGCGGCTTTGCTGGTCTTGTTTTATTGCTGTGAAATGTCTTGTAGCCGGATTCGAGACTGATCGGGTCTTCCGGGAGAAGGAATATCCTTCGTTGATCGCGAGAGCTTATCATGGGCTAAGTTGGGACACCCTGCAGGTATTATCTTTCAAAGCCGTGCCCGCGTTATGTGGCGATGGGAATTTGTTAATGTCCGTTGTAGAAAACCCGAAGTTGATCTTAATTAAAATACACCAACCGCGTGTGTAACCGTGAGGGTCTCTTCTCAGCAGAGTCCGGGAAGTGAACACGGTGTTGGAGTTATGTTTGACGTAAGTAGTTTCAGGATCACTTCTTGATCATAGTTGTTCGACCGTGCTTTGCCTCCTCTTCTCGCTCTCTTTTGCGTATGTTAGCCACCATATATGCTAGTCGCTTGCTGCAGCTCCACCTCACTACCTTGCCCTACCTTTAAGCTTAAATAGTCTTGATCTCGCGGGTGTGAGATTGCTGAGTCCCCGTGACTCACAGATACTTCCAAAACCAGTTTGCAGGTGCCGATGAAACCGTGCAGGTGATGGACCCGAGCTCAAGGAGGAGCTCGATGAAGATCTTTGTGCATTGTGTTGTTTCGTTTCAGCTGATCAGTAGTGGAGCCCAGTTGGGACGATCGGGGATCTGTGTAGCATTTGGGGTAGTCTTCTTTTATTTTGGTTCCGTAGTCGGACCTTGATTGTATCTGTATGATGTAATGTTTTACTCATGTATTGTGTGAAGTGGCGATTGTAAGCCAACTATGTATCTCTTTCCCTTATGTATTACATGGGTTGTGTGAAGATTACCTCACTTGCGACATTGCTTTCAATGCGGTTATGCCTCTAAGTCGTGCTTCGACACGTGGGAGATATAGCCGCATCGAGGGCGTTACAACACCCCTCTTGTTCATCGATACCCTTTTTCCGATTGCACGATGATGAAATATGACGGTGGTAAACTTGTTGTGAACCACCCATGATGCATACCCCTACTTATGACCCTACCTTGTTCATGATTGCATTGTCAAGAGACTAGTCGATGCACAATGATGCATGTGTACCATGAACTCTTCGTGGTTACATTCTTTCGAAAACCCCTTCGGGTGCCCCTAATGCTCTTAGGAGATGTTGAACTAAGGTCACCACTTGAGGAAGAAGTGGTGTACCGAAGAGAGCTTTTGGTGTGGGTAAAATGATGGATTAGATTTATGTGTGATTACCGTCCCAACCAAACATGTGCAACCACTCTACCCCTTTATGGGACGGGGCATTATTAATTACTTGGACTGATACTAGCATGGTTCCAACATTACTAGTGACGGGGGTGACTTGAGGTCACTCTCGGGAAGGGGTCGTGCTTGGATAGGCGGCCATGACTGTTTTCACAGGGCATCGGACACACCGTTGGTCCCTTCATGTATGCGTGATAATGTGAAAAGGGCAGAGTCCCACGATCTTTTGCTTATACACGAGGGTTGTGTATCAACGAGTGGAACCTATGTTAGTGTCGTCTAGGGAAAGGTAATGATCGGGTGCTTCCCCCGAGTACTAGAGGTATTGCGGGATCGTGGGTGACATGAAAGCTTCCCGGATCTTGTGGGTAAAGTGCGCAACCTCTGCAGAGTGTTAAACTATTCGAATAGACGTGTCCACGGTCATGGACAGTTGGGAGGTGCAACTTAAACTAGGTCCAGAAATTTTACAATCTCGGTGCATGTGTGTGTGGAAAGGAACTATTTGTGTCAAGGTGGTGACTTGACATGTTGAATGGCATGGCATTTGATTCAAATTCTATTTATGTTGATATCTGTAACCTGTTCTCAAGGTTACCCAAGTACATTGATGCATATCTCACGAGTTGATAGGACATCCCAACTATCGTGAAGCTAGGTTGCTTACTTGTCGTACAATTGCATTGTTACCTTGAACCAAATCATGGGTTGCTTGCGAGTACATTCAAAGTACTCATTGGCTTTCCACTGGTTATTTAATTGATCAGGGATGGAAGAACAGGAGTTCGAGGAAGAGTTCTTTGGTGACGAACACGCGAACTAGGACGCTCCCCAGTCAGAATGCCTGTAGGGTTAAGGCAGATGGCATGGGTTCTACTTATCAATGAGGATTTCTGCTGCTTGTGTTTCATTTGATGTTCAGCCCTTAAGGCTTTATCAATGTAAGACTTGACCATAATGATCATAATTTCTGTAAGACGGTATGTATGGATATAAGACTCTTATTATTCAGCTTCTGTGTGTTCAGTGAGCATTGATCTCTAGGATCACGGTAAACGTGAATTCGGTGATCTCGACTTATGAGTCGGGGTCCCCATAAGTCTAAATGTGAACGTTAGGATTTTCGGTGGGACCGACATGATCAGCTCGGTGGGACCGATGAGCTAGGGTTAGGGTAAAACATCAACTCGGTTTGACCGATTACTCAAACTCGGTGAGACCGATTTTGGTACTAAGAAAATAGAGAGTTGCTCGATCAAACTCGGTGGGACCGACTGCATATCTCGGTGAGACCGAAATAATTGCACTAGGCAAGAGAGAGTTTGCAAGCCCATCTCGGTGAGACCGAGATCCCATCGGTGAGACCAAACTAATTAGGGTTTATGGCAGTGGCTATGTCAAGTGAACTCGGTGGTGCCGGATGGATCAAATCGGTGGGGCAGAGTTTGACTTTAGGTTTAGGACATATTTGGATATGGAAAGTGGTTGAGGGCTTTGGAGCATATCACTAAGCACTTTGAGCAAGTAGACAGTTAAGCAACACCTCATCCCCTTTTAATAGTATTGCCTTTCCGATGGACTCAATGTGATCTTGGATCACTAAAATAGAAATGAAGAGTCTTGAGCTTTGTAACATCCCAAATTTTCAATTTGGAATGTTATACATAGATCATCACTTGCATAACATATTTTATTGCATTTTGGCTCGATCCTAGAAATTTCACGCAACTCAAGGACCCACGGAGAGAGTTGGAGATTTCGTTATTTTCATATTTGAGTTTTCTCAAATTCTGAAAATAGGATCATTTGATTTTATTTATTTTATCTTCAATTATTTCTACTGTCAAAATATGAGAGAGGGAATAAAATGACTACCCAAAATAAAGGAATATTGAAGATTTAATAAAAAAATCAAATAAGATTTTTATTTGGAGTTTTTCGCTATTTTATTTGAATTTAGGAAAAAATCACGTTTTTGAAAATTGCATTTAGGTCCCAAATAAATGTTCATCTTGTCCGGCTTGATTTTAGAAGCCGGGGAAAATTTATTTCGGGATTTTTGGAGTCTGCTTAAATTTTCTTTTGTTAGTTTTTCTGCGCGAAATTATTTTAAAAAAATCCGAACCGCCTTTGGGCCGGATCCGGCCAGGACTGCTCTGGCCGGGGGGCTTTAAATAGTGCCACCCCGGGCAGCCCCAGCCCCCAGCCAAAGCCGTCGCCGCCGCCCACCGGAGCCGCCGCCGCCGCCGAGGTTGACCGCCACCGGTCTTTTTTAGAAAACCGTTGGGTTCCGTCGGTTTTCGTCAGTTTTTTTCTTTAGATCCGTTTTTTATTAGATCGGTTTTTTCGGTTTAGGTTAATTAGCGAGCGTTCGCTCGTTCGTTCGTTTAACAAACACGTTCATCATTTAGATCCAGTTAACGAACGTTCGTTCGTTAATCTGTTCGTCGTTTTTCTTTTTCTCGGATTTATTCCGCGATTTTTCTGATCGCGATTTCTGATCCTATTTTCGATCTAGTTTAACTTTTACCTCGTTTATCGGAATCAGGCGATTCAAGCGCCTAGAATTTCGTCTCGAAACCATCTTTCCGAATAATCAACTCAAACAAGTTTTTTCTACTATAAAATTTGACTTAGGTCCAGATTAGTAAACGAAGCTTGTTTCTTTCGGCGTTTGACTTTCGTTGCTTCGTTTGATTTGATTCTTTTTGCAAACCGGAGTTCTTAAGTTGAACTTTCTGGTTAGATCTCTTATTTGAGTTTTACCTGTGCATTAGATGAGTACTTATTGTGTGTTTGGTGTTTTGCGATAGAGTAACCGGAGTGCGCCGCTTGCTACTTTGAATCTTTAGGTTTCGCGGATCATCAACAAGGCAAGTAACACTTTGATCATACCCTTTTTCATACCCAGTTTTTATGCATTAGATCAATCCTCAAACATTGCATTATTAGGATCTAATTAAACTGTGGGTTTTGGGAAAGTAGTTGAGGTAGTACCTATTACCTATTTTATTATCAAACCCTTGGGAGTTACTTCTACGTTTTCTTATTATGCCATGCTATGCTAGTAGACGTGGATTGGGTGAGTGCATCCATGACAGATGTGAGATTGTTAATTAATGGTTTATTTAAGGTGGCAACTTAAACACACATCTGGGTGGATTGAGGTACCTGGGTATTCCAGGATTGCCTATTTCTTTTTGGACCGCCACCCAGGCTCAAAGGGATCATGAGATTATTCATGCTAGAAACTTCCGTGTGCAGCCACAAGCTACTATGGGCTCTAGCATAGTTGACTAAGTCGTGAAAACTCTTACAGTGGTAGACTAGCTGATGTGCGGGATGTAGGTTGGTACGGTCTACCCATTCGTAAGGTGATAGCGCTTCTGAAAGACTATGTCTCGGTCATCCGTCTCTCAAACACCATGTAGTGCGAGAATCCCAACGGAGGAGATCGAGTCTTGTGGGGAAAAGTGCGCAAACCTCTGCAAAGTGTATCAAACTAATCATGGTTAGCCGTGTCCCCGGTTATGGACATCTTGAGTATCTAGTACTTGGATTATCATGTGAATCTCATCATGTTACTTCAATTAATATTGTTGGGTTTTTAATTGATGATGCTTAATTGGGATTGAGAATGCTGTCAACCATTCTCAATGTTTAACAACCACCATGATAGTTAAATAAAATTTATTCCTTTGCAGTAGGGAAAAATTGGCTTTATGCAAAACTGTAACCACAGAGCTTACCACCAGCCATATATGCATGTAGTATAGCATTCGCTTAATTGGGATTGAGAATGCTGTCAACCATTCTCAATGTTTAACAACCACCATGATAGTTAAATAAAATTTATTCCTTTGCAGTAGGGAAAAATTGGCTTTATGCAAAACTGTAACCATAGAGCTTACCACCAGCCATATATGCATGTAGTATAGCATTCCTCTTTCATATTGCTCTCTATGTGTTACATTGCCAGCATATTCCATGTGCTGACCCGTTTTCGGGCTGCAACATTCATGTTGCAGACTTTTCAGACGACGAGTAAGGTACCTTAGGTCGTGGTTCTATACTCAGTGATGCCGTTGGAGTTGATGGACTCGCTTATCTTCCAAGCCTTCCGCTGTTATCGTTATTAGATGGCCTTAAGCCATATTTATTGTAAAAGTTCTCTTTTTGAGATATTCGATGTAATAAGTGTGTGATTGCTACTCTGTTATAAATCCTTCAAGTACTGTGCGTGTCAGCATTACTGATCCAGGGATGACACTGATGCACAGAGATCCGACTGTTTGAGGTCTGGTCGCTACAAGCTTTTGCCAATCTTCTGTCCTTAGCATCTTGAAGGGGTTCCACATCCTCTTGTCCATGCCACGCCTTTGCTCAAATTTCCACATCAAGAGATATGTTGACATGAATTACCAAAATCACCCAGGGAGCACTTGTGCTTATAGTCTCCCACCCGCCTATCATCCGGGGCTCGCCGTCGGCCTGGACGTCCTCGAGGGTCAGAAGAGGCCATCGAGATGTTGTCAGGGTCTTGATTCTGCTACGCCCGCGCTGGCAGCCGTGGTGGTGACTGCACCGTGGGGGTGGCCCCTTCTATACGGCCAGCAGCACGAGCCGTCGTCATCGCTTGGGGAGGCCATGGCGGGCCATCTTGCTGCGGGCCCCCAGCCTCGGCGAAACTGAGTAGACTTTGGATAGTGGCACGCCATTCGTCCATCTGCTCGACTGCTGGCGGAAACCTCAACAGCAGCTGAGCCCGCGCCATGGCCTCTGTGGCTGTACTTGGCATGGGTGATGATGAAGTAGATCGCACCATTGCTCGGCTCCTAACGGTGCCAGCGGCGGAAGCACTGTGCCCCTGCTATTGCGGAGCGACCACCTGGATGGCAGGGTGGTGTGGTTAAGGCGCTCAAGGGCCAGCCGCTCCGTCGGGAACAGTGACTTGGTCGACCTGTCCCGGGGAAGGCGCATGCGCTGCGATCGCTCCTGTAGTAGGGGCGGCCGGAGGGCGGCGATTCGCTCCGGTCCAAACGCTGTTGCTGCGGCTATGCCCGTCGGGGAGAGGAGGGGGCGCGGACGGAGTAACCCCCTCACCTGTACCTTGTGGAGCGTGGCCGTCGGTGTGCTGCTGATGTTTTTCTCCTCCGATACCTCCTACTCCTATGTCGGCCGCGGGGGAAGTGGTGACGGTGCCACCTGCTTCGATCACATCCCCAGCGGCGTCCACGTCCTCGCGTGCCTCCGCATCCCCCACAACATTGGAGGCCGCGGGCGGCGGAGCCTTCGAGGTGGACGGATGAGCCGAAGCACTGGCTTTCTTCTTGGGTGCCATGGTCGATGGCGCTGTCGAACGTGAAGACGGTGATGAAGATGACGCGCTGCACACGCTTTCAGGTTCGCGCAAGAGAGCCCCCTACCTGGCGCGCCAAAGATGTCTTGGGAAACCACGGCCACCTATGGGACCAGAGGGCCCCTTGCTGGTTCGGCGGGGGGACGTCGCGTTGCACAAAGAGTAGACGGGCATGGGGCAGCGCGACAGAGATCACACAGGCAATTTTACCCAGGTTCGGGCCACCCTGAGGCGTAAAACCCTACTCCTGCTTTGGTGGATTGATGGTGGAAGAGTGGTGGTGGAGCGTAGTACACTTGCCCGGCAAGGGCGGCAGTGGATACGCGTGTATGGGTGTGAGTTGTCTAACCTTCTAACCCTTTCTACGGTTGCCATGGGCCTCCTTTTATAGGTTAAGGGATTACCACAATGGCAAAGTAGTCATTATGCACTGATAAGATAGAAAACAGTGCTATCGTACCTAACTTTGCAGGCTAACATGATGCATTAAATGGGCCGCTTAAGATCATGTTGTTGGTTGCCTGGCAAGCCTTGCCAGGCTATCTTGCCAGCTTCACACCTACTCGCTTGACACATCGCATGACGGGTGTCGTCTATAGGCATCTTCTATAGAGAAAAGCTGCCATGTGGCAAACGGCTGCCACTTAGTCACGTTGCGGCTTGACACCACACTGATTGATGACGCGGGTCGTGGTGGAGTGGTTGGGTGAGGTAGTTTTGTCCTCGTGAGTCCCAGCAAGCCCTGCCGGGATGTCTTGGGTGCCTTCTTCTGGGGGTGGCCTCGCCCCTGTCGGGCTCGCCTACCCGGCAAGGGAGGCTCTTCTCTTGGTGGCATCTTGCTTCTCTGGCTTGACTCTGGTCCTCTTGATCTGCATGTTGATCCTTCGAAGCTCTTGATCTCTTGTACTCTGACTTGGGTTGGTGCCTCAATCTTGTTCCCATACCTGTGCACAGTCTGGGCAACAGACCCAGGGTTTGTTGCACTGACATTCATAATCAAAGAGGAGGCAGCCGAGTACGAGAGCGAGAGAGAGCTCTCACCTCCATGAGGCAGCTCGCGAGGCGGTGGCAGCTGCAATCCAGTACAACCCCAACTACAACCCTGGATTTTACCCCAGGCCAGCCATGGCCATAGACCAACTTAGGCCAAAAGCCTAAGCTTGGGGGAGTACGTATTTCTCGCCGACATTACATTCATGTGCACACACTCATTCTAGTTGTCGGTGTTCATACTTTTCCATTGTATTATCCATGCTAGTTCATTTTCTCATGAGTTCAATTTTGCCAAGTTTAATAGACAACCTCGTGAAAGGGAACCACCTAGTAAAGATGAGATTATTGGTCTTGCTTCCATAGCTATTCCTCCAACTGATCCGTTAGAACATTATTTGTTAGACCATGAAAATGATATGTTTATGAAGGAAAGGGAAGAAATAGATGAAGTGTTCCTTAAACAAGAACCTGTGCTGAAACATAACCTTCCCGTTGAAATTCTTGGGAATCCCCCTCCACCCAAGGGTGATCCCGTGTTTGAACTCAAACCTTTACCTGATAATCTTAAATATGCTTATCTTGATGAAAAAGAAATATAACCTGTTATTATTAGTGCTAACCTTTCAGAGAAAGAAGAAGAAAGATTATTGAGAACTTTGAAGAAGCACCAGGCTGCTATTGGGTATACTCTGGATGATCTTAAGGGCATCACTCCCACATTATGTCAACACAAAATTTCGATGGAGAAAGATGCCAAACCAGTTAGAGATCCTCAAAGACGATTAAATCCCAAAATGAAGGAGGTGGTAAGAAAGGACATTCTAAAGCTCCTTGAGGCAGGTATTATTTATCCCGTTGCTGATAGTGAATGGGTAAGCCCTGTCCATTGTGTCCCCAAAAAGGGAGGTATTACCGTTGTTCCTAATGATAAAGATGAATTGATCCCAAAAATTATTATTACAGGTTATAGGATGGTAATTGATTTTCGTAAGTTAAATAAAGCTACTAAGAAAGATCATTACCCTTTACCTTTTATTGATCAAATGCTAGAAAGGCTATCCAAACACACACATTTTTGCTTTCTAGATGGTTATTCTGACTTCTCTCAAATACCTGTGTCAGCAAAGGATCAATCTAAAACTACTTTTACTTGCCCTTTTGGTACTTATGCTTATAGACGTATGCCTTTTGGTTTATGTAACGCACCTGCTACCTTTCAACGATGCATGATGTTTATATTCTCTGATTTTTTTGAGGTATTCATGGATGACTTCTCCGTCTATGGATCCTATTTTGATGATTGTTTGAGCAACCTTGATCGAGTTTTGCAGAGATGCGAAGACACTAGTCTGTCCTGAATTGGGAAAAGTGTCACTTTATGGTTGATGAAGGCATTGTCTTGGGGCACAAGATCTCCGAGAGAGGTATTGAAGTTGATAAAGCCAAAGTTGATGCTATTGAAAAGATGCCATGTCCCAAGGACATAAAAGGTATAAGAAGTTTCCTTGGTCATGCCGGCTTTTATAGGAGGTTCATTAAGGACTTCTCTAAAATCTCTAGGCCTCTGACTAATTTATTGCAAAAAGATATTCCTTTCGTCTTTGATGATGATTGTGTAGAAGCATTTGAAACACTTAAGAAAGCATTGATCATCGCACCTATTGTTCAGCCACCGATTGAATTTACCTTTTGAAATTATATGCGATGCTAGTGATTATGTTTGTAGGTGCTGTTTTAGGGCAAAGAGTCGATAAGAAATTGAATGTTATCCAGTATGCTAGTAAGACTCTTGATACTGCCCAGAGAAATTATGCTAGTACTGAAAAAGAATTCTTAGCAGTTGTGTTTGCATGTGATAAGTTTAGACCATATATTGTTGATTCCAAAGTCACTATTCACACTGATCATGCTGCTATTAAATATCTTATGGAAAAAAAGATGCTAAGCCTAGACTCATTAGATGGGTCCTCTTGCTCCAAGAATTTGACTTGCATATTATTGATAGAAAGGGAGCTGAGAACCCTGTTGCAGACAACTTGTCTAGGTTAGAGAATGTTCTTGATGACCCACTGCCTATTAATGATAGTTTCCCTGATGAACAATTAGCGGTTGTCAATGCTTCTCGTATTGCTCCTTGGTATGCTGATTTTGCGAATTACATTGTTGCTAAATATATACCGCCTAGTTTCACATACCAGCAAAAGAAAAAGTTCTTTTATGATTAAAGACATTACTTCTGGGATGATCCACGCCTTTATAAAGAAGGAGTAGATGGCATTATTAGACGTTGTGTGCCTGAACATGATCAGGAACAAATCCTACGCAAGTGTCACTCTTAATCCTATGGAGGACACCACGCTGGAGATAGAACTGCACACAAAGTACTTCAATCTGGTTTTTATTGGCCTACTCTTTTCAAAGATGCTCGTAAGTTTGTCTTATCTTGTGATGAATGTCAAAGAATAGGTAACATTAGTAGATGTCAAGAAATGCCTATGAATTATTCCCTTGTTATTGAACCGTTTGATGTTTGGGGCTTTGATTATATGGGACCTTTTCCTGCCTCCAATGGTTATACACATATTTTAGTTGTTGTTGATTAAGTTACTAAGTGGGTAGAAGCTATTCCAACTAGTAGTGTTGATCATAACACTTCTATTAAAATGCTTAAAGAAGTTATTTTCCGAGGTTTGGAGTCCCTAGATATCTTATGACTGATGGTGGTTCACACTTTATTCATGGTGCTTTCCGTAAGATGCTTGCTAAGTATGATGTCAATCATAGAATAACATCTCCTTATCACCCGCAGTCTAGTGGTCAAGTAGAGTTGAGCAATAGAGAGCTCAATTAATTTTGCAAAATACTGTGAATAGATCTAGAAAGAATTGGTCCAAAAAACTTGATGATGCATTATGGGCCTATAGAACTGCATACAACAATCCTATGGGTATGTCTCCACATAAGATGGTTTATGGAAAAGCATGTCATTTACCTCTTGAACTTGAACATAAAACATATTGGGCTATTAAAGAGCTCAATTTTGACTTCAAACTTGCCGGTGAAAAGAGGTTGTTTGATATTAGCTCACTTGATGAATGGAGAACGCAAGCATATGAGAATGCCAAGCTTTTCAAAGAAAAAGTCAAACCCTGGCATGATAAGAGGATACAAAAGCGTGAGTTTAACGTAGGAGATTATGTGTTATTATTCAACTCTCATTTAAGATTTTTTGCAGGAGAACTTCTCTCAAAATGGGAAGGCCCCTACGTTATCGAAGAAGTCTATCGTTCTGGCGCTATAAAAATCAACAACTTCGAAGGCACTAACCCGAGGGTGGTAAACGGTCAAAGAATTAAACATTATATTTCAAGTAATCCTATCAATGTTGAAACTAATATTATTGAAACCATAACCCCTGAGGAATACATAAGAGACACTTTCCAGAACATTCCAGACTTCGAAAAGGCATAGGTACGTGGTACGATAAGTAAACCGACTCCAAAACAACTCTAATGGCAATTTTATCAGTTTTGGATTATTTAAGAATTTTAGGAAGAAGAAGTAGTCCGAAGGGACACGAGGCTCCCACGAGAGGAGGGCCCCCAGAGGGCGCGCTTCTATCTCGTGGGCACCTCGTGTGCCTCCCGGACTCCGTTTTCTTGTATGTTATGTATTTTGGTCGGTAAAAATTCACTATATATACTCCCGAAGGTTTTGACCACCATATCACGCAAATATCCTCTGTTTTCGTATCGAGCTGTTTCTGTTTCAGATTTAGAGCACCATGACTTCTCCCTCCTCCGACAACAAAGACAAGGATGCTTGGCTATAGAAGATAGAGTTGAAAAGAGAGGAACCGGATGAGATTAACAAGGATGAAGGGGTCAAAAAGGCCATGGAGGTTCAAGCTCCGGTGGTGAAATAAGAAGACATCCCTCAACCTTTACCTAACCTTTTTACTCCAACAGAGATTGAAGCTTTCAAGATGATTGAGTTAGCCCGCGTACAGAATAAGTATCTCACACAGGAGAATATTTTGTTGAAGGATCATATTGCTGGGCTCAAGGGCATTATTCGCAAGTTGGAGGAGCTATTACGCTCGATGTGCGATTATCCACCGACATCATCACCAGCTCCATCACCTTCGAAGAAATAATCACATGGGTATGGGCACTCCCCTTGGCAACTGCCAAGCTTGGGGGAGGTGCCCCAGTATCGTATCACCATCACACTCCTATCTTTACCGGTTTACTTAGTTCGATCCTTTTAGTAGTATCTTGATCTAGTAGATTGAAGTTTTGGTATCAACTAGTTTTGAGCTTTGCTTTGTGATTTCTTTATGTAAGCGAGTCCGTGTGCTATCTATAATAAAGATTAGTGTTGAGTCAAGGGCTTTGCTATGATGCTATGATCTTGAGAAAGTAGAAAGAATAAAAGAGTTCATATTGATCTTATGCATAGTGATAACTTCACACATAGAAAGTATGAGGCATAAAAATCGTTGAGAGTTGATGAATGTAGCCTTGGTCATCGTTGCAATTAATAGGAAGTGATAAGGAAAGAGGGGTTCACATATAAATATATTATCTTGGACATCTTTTATGATTATGAAGCACTCATTAAGTATGACATGCTAAAAGAGTTGATGTTGGACAAGGAAGACAACATAATGGTTTATGTTTTCCGACATCTCAGTTAAAGTATATTGTCATTGACCTTCCAGACATGTTGAGCTTGCCTTTCCCCCTCATGCTAGCCAAATTCCTTGCACCAAGTAGAGATACTACTTGTGCTTCCAAATATCCTTAAACCCAGTTTTGCCATGAGAGTCCACCATACCTACCTATGGATTGAATAAGATCCCTCGAGTAAGTTGTCATCGGTGCAAGCAATAAAAATTGCTCTCTAAATATGTATGACTAGTGCAGAGAAAATAAGCTTTGTACGAATTTGTTGTGGAAGTAATAAAAGCGACGGACTACATAATAAAGGTCCACATACAAGGGGCAAGATAAAGTGACGTTCTTTTGCACTAAGATTTTATGCATCAAACCTAAACGCGCATGACAACCTCTGCTTCCCTCTGCGAAGGGCCTATCTTTTACTTTAGGTTTTACCTTATGCTTGAGTCAAGGTGATGCTCACCTTTCCCTTTTTGTTTTTATCCTTTGGCAAGCTCCTCGTGTTTGAACGATCATGATACATATATCCAATAGGATGTAAGTTGGCATAGGCTATTATTGTTGACATCACCTAAAGGTGAATGTGTTGGGAGGCAATACAATAAGCCCCTATCTTTCTCGGTGTCCAGCTGAAACTCTATAACCACAAGTATTGTGTGAGTGTTAATAATTATAGGGGACTACGAGATAGTTGAGTATGTGAGCTTGCTGAAAGCTCTATTATTGACTCTTTCCGATGTTACGATAAATTGCAATTGCTTCAATGACTGAGATTATAGTTTGTTAGTTCCCAATGAAGTTTTTGAACCATACTTGACATTGTGAATTGCTTATTACTTGAGCATAGGAAATCATATGAAAAAACCCATATATGTTGCTGTTATTAGAATGATCATGATACCCTCATGTCCGTATTTTATTTTTATCGACATCTCTATCTCTAAACATGTGGACATATTTTTTGATTTTGGCTTCCGCTTGAGGACAAGCGAGGTCTAAGCTTGGGGGAGTTGATACGTCCATTTTGCATCATGCTTTTATATCCATATTTATTGCATTGTGGGCTGTTATTACACATTATATCTCAATACTTATGGCTATTATCCCTTGTTTTACAAGGTTTACCATGAAGAGGGGGAATGCCAGCACCTGGAATTCTAGCTGGAAAAGGAGCAAGCGTTGGAAACCTATTCTGCACATCTCCAAAAGTCCTGAAACTCCACGAAACAACTTTTTGGAATTTATAATAAATTATGAGCAAAAGAAATAGGCCACGGGGCCCACACCCTGTCCAGAGACAGGCGCGCCCCTCTGCTGTATGCGCCCCAATCTCCCCGGGCCCCTCGTGGCCTCCGGCGCCCATCTTCTGCTATATCATCACTTTTACCTGGAAAAATCGTGGGCAAGCTTACGGACGAAACTCGCCGCCACGAGGCGGAACCTTGCGAGAATCAATCTAGGGCTCATGCGGGCTGTTCGTCGGGGACACTTCCCGGAGGGGGAAATCATCGTCATCATCATCACCAACGCTCCTCTTATTGGGAGAGGGCAATCTCCATCAACATCTTCATCAGCACCATCTCATCTCCAAACCCTAGTTCATCTCTTGTATCCAATTCTTGTCTCCAAGTCCGGGATTGGTGCTAGTAGGTTGCTAGTAGTGTTGATTACTCCTTGTAGTTGATGCTAGTTGGTTTATTTGGTGGAAGATCATATGTTCAGATCCTTTATGCATATTATTACACCTCTGATTATGAACATGAATATGCTTTGTGAGTAGTTACATTTGTTCCTGAGGACAAGGCAGATGTCTTGCTATTAGTAGTCATGTGAATTTGGTATTCGTTCGATATTTTGATGAGATGTATGTTGTCTAGCCTCTAGTGGTGTTATGTGAACATCGACTACATAACACTTCACCATTATTTGGGCCTAGAGGAAGGCATCGGGAAGTAATAACTAGATGATGGGTTGCTAGAGTGACAGAAGCTTAAACCCTAGTTTATGCGTTGCTTCGTAAGGGGCTGATTTGGATCCATATGTTTCATGCTATGGTTAGGTTTACCTTATTACTTTTGTTGTAGTTGCGGATGCTTGCAATAGAGGTTAATCATAAGTGGGATGCTTGTTCAAGTAAGAACAGCACCCAAGCACCGGTCCACCCACATATCAAATTATCAAAGTACCGAACGCGAATCATATGAACGTGATGAAAACTAGCTTGATGATATCCCCATGTGTCCTCGGGAGCGCTGTTCCTATTATAAGAATTTATCCAGGCTTGTCCTTTGCTTCAAAAAGGATTGGGCCACTTTGCTGCACTTCATTTAATCTTGTTACTTGTTGCTCGTTACAATTTGCCTTATCACAAAACTATCTGTTACCACTTATTTCAGTACTTGCAGAGAATACCTTGCTGAAAACCGCTTATCATTTCCTTCTGCTCCTCGTTGGGTTCGACACTCTTACTTATCAAAAGGACTACGATAGATCCCCTATACTTCTCGGTCATCACGGCTCCCTTGGCCTTGGAGGCGTCCGCGTCGGCGGGCTACACCATTGTGGCGTACTTGAGGGCAAGCTTGAGCGTCATCAGGGCTTCCTTGGTGTCCCCAACTACTGTGAGGACACCCTTGCTCCCGGGCATGTTCATGAGGCTGTAGGCCGGATGGGTTGCCGCCATGAACTAAGCCAGGGGCGGGTACCCGAGGATGGCATTGTACGGGATGCCAATGCGGGCGATGTCGAAGTCGATCAACTCGGTGTGGTAGTTGTCGTGCGTGCCGAAGGTGACAGGAAGGCGGATCTGTCCCAGGGAGTGGGCGGTGCCGCCGCCAACCCCTGAGAAAGGCTTGCTGAGGCAGTGTCAGGACCCCGATTCCAAGTCACATCGATCTAGCCGGTAACACCTCATATCACTTTGCGGCCTCACGCACGGTATTCGCACGGGTGTCGCCTTACCATCGCCCGGGACCGTTTGCGCCTTTTGGCTCACGTATATGATGGTGTCGCTAGCATCCATATGACAGAGAACCCGGGCCGACATGGCTAGTCGTGAACCCAAAGCGGTGCTAACCCATGGGGACAGTCATACATGAATCACATCGAGCATGTCGGTCATCAACGATGAATCTGGCTGTAGCACCGGGCTAACAGGACTCGTAACCCGGCTGTAGCAGGCTAGGCAGGACTCGGATGTCACCGCGTGACATTTCCCGAAGGGATGATACAGAACGAAGTGAAACACATGCCGGCCAGTCAAGTGTCCAGAGCAGTAGTGCTGGGCTACCAGGACTCCTGTGAACTGGGCTGTAGCGGACTACTATCGCTCAGGAAGCACTAGACTACATTTCCCCATATGAGAGGCTTCCAAGGATAGAACCCTAGGTTGTCGGATCCCACACATACCAAACATTTCAGACATACACACAATATGCTCGATATGTGTAACTACAACATGGCATCACAACATAACTCTACGACTCAAATATTTATTCATTAGGCTCCGAGGAGCGAGATATTACAGACATGGGTCTCATGACCCAACATTCAGAGCATACAAGTCAAAGCACAAGCGGAAGCTAAACATGTCTGAGTACACACAACTATAAATGAAAAAGGCTGAGAAGCCTGACTATCTACCAGATCCTGTCGAGGGCACAAGATCGTAGCTGAGGTAACAAGCTAAACGTCGAAGTCCACGCGGAACTACTAGCGAGACTGACGTATTTCTACAAAACATAAAAAAGGAAAACGTGAGTATAAATGTACTCAACAAGACTTACATCAGAACTAACTACATATGCATCATTATCAACAAAGGGGGTGGTGGAGTTTGACTGCAGCAAGCCAGCTTTGACTCGGTGGCTATCCTAAACTACGACTGCAAGTAACTCTTTTGAGGTGGCGCACACGAGTCCACATTTTCACCATATCAATACACCACTATGGATCCGCCCCAGTCTCCCTACGAGAACGCCATCCATAGCAATCACGCTTATCTTGCGCATTTTAGAGTATCCACTTTCACTTGTCTATGAACTGTTATAGGCAACCCAGAAGTCCTTTACCATGACACGGCTATTCAATAGATCATATTAACCCTGCAGGGTGTACTTCTTCACACACGCCTCGCCACTTACCGCCATGTACACGCTATGTATCTCGGCAACCTTCAAACGGAAGCCTAGCGAGGAGTCGGCATGACCGACTAACCACACAAGTCTCTAGTCCAGGTTTATCGCCTATTCGGGTTCCATCCGCAAGGAGATCTCGCCGGGTGTCGCCACGGCCCCAAACGATGTGTGCAGGGTTCCCAAGCCCACCTCGACGGGTGGTTCTACGCTGGTACACCGTACATGATGCCTAGTCTGTCCCAAGCCCACCTGCACGGGTGCCACTTGGTAGACTACTAGCACTACCTACAAACACCGTAAACTAGTTGCAACTCCCGGACAGAGATCAAAGTTGATTAATAAGTCGAGAGGGCACTTAAGCATTCCAATGCATGGTAGTAACTGCTCATGGATCACAACACGTAACTCAGTTCCCGAGGACGGTTTCAATGAGACAACCCACCATGTACTCCTACATGGCCTCTCACCGCTACCTTTACCAAATCGTGTTCACACACTTAGCTCTCAACAGTAGGACATGTTCACACACCTCCGATTCATCCCGATGAATCAGACCTGACTCAACTCTAAGCAGTAGCAGGCATGACAAACAAGCATGAATGAGTAGGCACAACAGGGCTCAAACAACTCCTACTCATGCTAGTGGGTTTCATCTATTTACTGTGGAATGACAGGTCATGCAGAGGATAAAGGGGTTCAGCTACCGCAGCAAGTAACAGATGAATCGTTGTTGTCCTAATGCAGTAAAAGAGAGCAGGAGCAGGAGAGTGGGATTGTATCGGAATAAATAAAGAGTTTTTGCTTGCCTGGCACTTCTGAAGATAATATAGTTCTTCATCGGTGTCATCGAACTCATCGTCGGTACGTCGTCTACTGAGAGGGGACAAACACCGGCAACTGAGAAAGAACACAATCAATGCAATGCACATTCACATGAATGACATGTCATGTTAAGGTACTGAATTCACCTAATGCAATATATAGCCAAGTTAATTGAAGTGGAACTCGAACAAGAACAAATTCCAACTCCAAATGTTATTTCATAAATTGCCCTAATCATCATTTCTCCTATTCAGTGAGGTTAACTTGTTCAAACATGCATGATCATGGCATAAACAGATTCTTCATATTTTTCTGATCATTTTTCATATATAACTTATTTCCATTGGAGTTATAGATTATTTTCTATGAATTTTAGAAGTTAGCACTATTTTTTGAAATTTCCTGTAAAAGAATAAATCCAGAAAAGAGTTATTGCATCAGCATGACGTCACTGTGATGTCAGCGGTCAACGGGCGCGGTCCAGGTCGGGGCTCTACAGCGACGGCGGCGATGGCAAATCTTGGCGGCGGAGCTCGGCGAGCTCAGCGCTTAGGCTACTGATGCACTAGCAAGCGACCTGAAGCGTGCAGCGGCTTCCTGGGGATGCCCGGAGTATGCCTACATGCTTGGTTTGGCTAAGCGGGGCTGCTAGTGACGGCGAGCTTTGTGGTGGCGGCGGCGGGCTCCGGCCGAGGTGGGAACCACGGCTAGAGGCCGCAAGAGACGACGGGGAGAGGGGCGGAGGAAAGAGGGGCTCACAGGGAACTCGCGGAGCAGGCTAGTGAGCTCGGTGGAGCGCGGACAGCGACGTAGCGAAGCCGGCGATCTCGGGCGGCCGGAGATGGGGAAGACGGCGTGAGCGGCGATGCAGGGCTCCTGGTGTTGTGTATCTCCATGGAGAGGTCGGGGCGTCGAGCCGGAGCCTTTGGACTCATTGGCAGGGCGAGGGGTGGTCGATGGCCGTGGTGGCGCGAACGGCGGCGTCGGGCGCGCTCGGGTGCGAGAGGGTGGGAGAGCAGAGGAGGAGAGAAGGAACGGGAGAGAGTGAGAGGGGTCGGGGAGGGTACGTGTCGACATCCAGGCGTCCAGAGGGGAAAGGGGGCAGCCAGGCAGGGAGGAGATGGCGGGCGCGTGCTGCGCCGCCAGGGTGGCCCTACGCCTCGCGTCCTTCCGGGCGCGAGGTGGGAGACGTGGTGGCTCGTGGGCTGGGCTGTAAGTGGGCCACTAGGTGGGCTGCACAGGTAAAATCTCTCTCTCCGTGTCCTTTCTAATTTCTTTCTGTTTTGCTATTTTCTGTAATTTGTTTTGATTTAGTTTTAGAAACTAAATCATTTGAACAAATCCTGAAAATAATTTTGGGCATTAACTGGAAAAATTACAGAGACCCTTATCTATTTTCATAATATGTTGGAACATTTAAAATTATTTATAGAATTTAAGTGCCGAAATTCAAATACAATATGGGTTAATTCAAATACCAAAAATGTCTTGGAAAAATATTCATCATCTCTAGATATGGTTTTCACCTTTTTCCATCAATCATGAACATTTTTGCAAACCAATTTGGGTTCTTTGAAAATATTTTGAAGTTGAACCTATTTGCATTGTTTCAGTATTAGGGGTTTGATCAATCCCCATTTCAAATTTCATGAAATTTAGACATGATGCATGGATGCAATGCCACAAGTTACAAGCAAACTCTAGGGCTGTGACAACTCACCCCCACTAAACAAGAATCTCGTCCCGAGATTCAAGACGTGAGGTAAGAAGACATAGGGGCACAACACCAACACAATCTTCATGATCCAAGTTTCACTTCATAAGAACGTTGACATGATCACCATCTTTGTCTCGATGTCTTGCTCCGAGAACTACATCCATCACGATAAAGGGAAGAAAAGAAACTCTCGAAGAATCGATCTTCTCGAAGGTCGAGCAACCCAGGATTAACCCATGGAATGAGACATAGCAACATCTCTCGAGTTGGGACATGAAACATACATCCAGAGGGATGGAGTGTAACAGATGACGAAGATTCACTATGTAGACACAATTCCAGACTTAAGAAGGTGGTGAACGGTTGTCAACGCAGCGAGGAGTTGAGTAGCCATGATACCATAACGAGACATCTTAAGGAAGGTGACCCATAGAAAAATTCCCTTAAGTGGCAAAACAATTACTTTTGATATAGAGATCACTGAGACTCTTTATACCAGCCTAAGGCAATCACAATCGATCATTTGAAAGAGTTCGAAAGAATGACATACTCGGACTAGAATGGATGATGCGGACTACCTTGTTGAAGACAACGCAATGGATGATTTTTCTTATAATCGGAAATGGATGGGAGCCATGGTAGGACCACTTTTGAAGATGATCCTAAACAACAATTACTGAGAGGGCAGCCCATGGAAATTGGCACAATGGTGGTGCAAGCTGGGAACAAAATGCAACTGTTGGGAATGTTCCAACCATCATATCTACCTGAGATTCAGATCCGGTTGGTGATAGGATACTTCAGACTCAGCATGTCCGAAAAGAAAGGTTGCAACACAAACCGATGAGATGACGTTGCGAGATTCTCGGGGAGTGAACTACGATAGAAAGCTCCAAAACATGAGCTGGTTCTGCTACAACATGTGAACACGTTGTCCGAGACAAGCATGACCACATAGTAGTCTTATATTAAAACACTACCGAGTTCTGGTTGGGAACCATCATTGCGGAGAGCGAAGCCCTTGCATAAGTCATATGATTAGCTCTTATGAAGGAACTTCTTCTCCTTGAACAAGCCAATCAGTGGCTTGGTGTGCTAGGAACACATATGGAGTGGAGGCGGCCAACCTATCAAACCATAGGGCACTTTGCACATGCATGACTAACTTGGAATGACTCCAGAGGCAGCAAAACAAACTTTCTCAAAGTCACGATGGCAACTTACACCTAATGCATGTGAACTTGGAGAAAGTCACTTCTTCCATCCAAGCATATGCTTCATGAACGGAACACGTAGGCATTGCTTACAAAGTTTTCAACGCTAGGTTGATGTTCAACATGAGTCATGGGGGAGACAAAATGCTGCTGATGGGCTCAACAACAACTCATCGGAATTTCCATATCACTGGACTTCCGCCATCATGTGAACACGGTGATAGTATTGGTCAGACCAAAAGATGTAATGGTGTATGCTCGAGGGATCAACCACGAATAAGAAAACATCACGAATATCATTGGTTCTGATTTGACTTGACGATGGCCCATACTCAAGTCAAGGTTTTGACAAGGCAATAGATCCAACAACTGATCACGAGGACCAGTCGATGAAGATATCATCTTTCTTCAACACACACTCAAAAAGGATATCCCTTAAAATGAACTAAGTTAGGCAAGCTTTTATCTTCCAACTCTCCAAGTTGTTGTTTGGCTTAACCAACTAGCTCAGGGGTATCCAACACAGATTCTTGGAGAATGGGTGGTTTGGAGGAAAACCAACATGATCACGAACTTAACATAGCGGTCAGGTGACAACCTGGTGATACTTTCGAGAAGATATTCAAAACATCACGAACCACCGATATATTACTAAGCTCAAGAACAATATTGCTTTTCAGGGCAAGACGATATGATCAAATGAGCGAGGACTTGACAAAATCCTAACTCATCAATCGAAGTGTCCACCAGGAAAATGGACTAGGTAGCACGATCAATCTTAGTATGATGATTTAATAACCAACATGCTAAGAATGAGAATATTGTCCATTAACTACCAAGCAACGAGGTTGCTAGGAGTATCGATTTCACACATCACAATTCACTTGTCGGCATTCCAATTACATCAACACGGGACCGAGGAATGAATAATGATAGCGAGAAGTATCACTACATCAAGAATTCATAAGAGAAGGTGCAATTCTCATGACGTTCCTGACATAAAGTGGGTAATACTTTAGGGTAGAACAGAACAAAAGCTGAATTGGCATTTTGATCTGCGGAATACAACTGCTTTGACCCAATCCTGGATATGGATGAGGTACTGGAGTTTGTTTCTCCTAGTCATTCCAGAATAGAATGGCTTGACGGACCACATGAGTAATAGGCATTGATAACATGAATGCACAACTACTCCCGACTACCAACCGATAGACGGGATCGAATACAACAGAATGGAAACAACTCAAAGGATCATATATCTTTCTCGAGTTGTGGACGATAGATTAGTATGTCGAACCAAGTTCAACATGTTTCTTCCGGATAACCCACGCAGAGAGGTAGGACTGGCAGAGTCACAATTATGAATGGAGAACTCCTCAAGAGTACTCTGATTGTGATCCTTCGGTTCAGCGAGGAATTTTTGCCATAAGCGGTTCATAGTATTTGGAAGAAGGAAACACTACGGACCTCGAGGACTAATGCAAGGTTACTAATAACCTAAGGGAACTAGCAATTACTATCAACATGAAGTAAGTAGGGTGAATCTCGGGTTCAAAACCCAGAAGTGGAATACCTACATACTAAATGGCATCACGGGATGCTTTTGAGAACGATGGCCAGAATCATCACACTCTGAACACGAAACATGGCTAGATTATAATACTAGTTGACTCCCAAAGACACCTAGGGTCATAAAAATAACTCCAACATATATGTCGAGGCAATGGAGTACCTCAACACACTGTTTAATGTGATTAATCCAGCCCAATAAGACATCGAGAACTGGAAGGAAGGATTTGCAAATGCATCAGACTATTTAGAAACCTGGAATGACTCGGACAGCATAACGGTTGTAAATGCTCAAAATGATTTGAGACATCCTGCAAAATAGTGGCATGACCACTCAACATCACAATATCAAGGTTCTGAGACCAGCTATGAACATACGGAAGTAGTAGAAACTGAACTGGGGCGTAAAACCAACAATCTTAGAAGTCTATGGATTAGTAACATGTCATCCTGATAGATAGATGAGAAGGCCTAGTTCTTTATCCCCGTAGAAGAGAAGAGGATGACTCAGATCAGAAGTCTCTGAGGTATAAGGAGTAAAAGAGCCTTACGTTCCCTTCCACAATCAATTCCCTTACATAACTAAAGCATTTCTAGACACGACTTCGACCAGTTTGGCTTGGTAATCCTACAGGCAGTCAGGCTCTGATACCAAAGATGTCAGGACCCCGATTCCAAGTCACATCAATCTAGCCGGTAACACCTCATATCACTTTCCGCCTCACGCACGGTATTCCCACGGTGTCGCCTTACCATGGCCCGGACCGCTTATGCCTTTTGGCTCACGATATGATGCTATCGCTAGCATCCATATGATAGAGAACCCGGCCGACATGGCTAGTCGTGAACCCAAAGCGGTGCTAACCCATGGGGACAGCATACATGAATCACATCGAGCATGTCGGTCATCAACGCTTGAATCCGGGCTGTAGCACTGGGCTAACAGACTCCGTAACCCAGTGTAGCAGGCTAGGCAGACTCAGATGTCACCGCGTGACATTTCCCGAAGGGATGTACACAGAACGAAGTGAAACACATGTCGCCAATCAAGTGTCCAGCAGTAGAGTGTGGGCTAGCGGGACTCCGTGAACCGGTCAGAAGCGGACTACTATCGCCAGGAAGCACTAGACTACATTTCCCCATATGAGAGGCTGCCAAGGATAGACAACTAGGTTGTAGGATCCCACACATACCAAGCATTTCAGACATACACACAATATGCTCGATATGTGTAACTACAACATGGCATCACAACATAACTCTACGACTCAAATATTTATTCATTAGGCTCGGAGGAGCGAGATATTACAGACATGGGTCTCATGACCCAACATTCAGAGCATACAAGTCAAAGCACAAGCGGAAGCTAAACATGTCTGGGTACAGACAACTATAAATGAAAAAGGCTGAGAAGCGTGACTATCTACCAGATCCTGCCGAGGGCACAAGATCGTAGCTGAGGTAACAAGCTAAACGTCGAAGTCCACGCGGAACTACTAGCGAGACTGACGTCTCTCTGCAAAACATAAAATAGGCAAACGTGAGTACAAATGTACTCAGCAAGACTTACATCAGAACTAACTACATATGCATCATTATCAACAAAGGGGGTGGTGGAGTTTGACTGCAGCAAGCCAGCTTTGACTCGGTGGCTATCCTAAACTACGACTGCAAGTAACTCTTTTGAGGTGGCGCACATGAGTCCACATATTCACCATATCAATACACCACTATGGATCCGCCCCCGTCTCCCTACGAGAACACCATCCATAGCACTCACGCTTATCTTGCGCATTTTAGAGTATCCACTTTCACTTGTCTATGAAATGTTATAGGCAACCCAGAAGTCCTTTACCGCGGACATGGCTATTCGAATAGATCATATTAACCCTGCAGGGGTGTACTTCTTCACACATGCTCTCGCCACTTACCGCCATGTACACGTCATGTATCTCGACAACCTTCAAACGGAAGCCTGGCGAGGGAGTCGGCGATGACCTGACTAACCACACAAGTCTCTAGTCCAGGTTTATCAGCTATTCGGGTTCCATCCGCAAGGAGATCCGGCCGGGGTGTCGCTCACGGCCCCAAACGATGTGTGCAGGGTTCCCAAGCCCACCTCGACAGGTGGTTCTACGCTTGGTACACCGTGCCACGATGCCTAGACTGTCCCAAGCCCACCTGTATCGGGTGCCACTTGGTAGACTACTAGCACTACCTACAAACACCAGAAACTAGTTGCAACTCCTGGACAGAGATCAGGTTGATTAATAAGTCGAGAGGGGCACTTAAGCATTCCAATGCGTGGTAGTAATTGTTCATGGATCACAAACACAGAACTCAGTTCCTGAGGACGGTTTCAATGAGACAACCCACCATGTACTCCTACATGGCCTCTCACCGCTACCTTTACCATATCATGTTCACACACTTAGCTCTCAATAGTAGGACATGTTCACACACCTCCGATTCATCTCCGATGAATCAGACCTGACTCAACTCTAAGCAGTAGCAGGCATGACAAACAAGCATGAATGAGTAGGCACAACAGGGCTCAAACAACTCCTACTCATACTAGTGGGTTTCATCTATTTACTGTGGAATGACATGTCATGCAGAGGATAAAGAGCAGGACCGGGAGAGTGGGATTGTATCGGAATGAACAAGGAGTTTTTGCTTGCCTGGCACTTCTGAAGATAATATAGTTCTTCATCGGTGTCATCGAACTCATCGTCGGTACGTCGTCTAATGAGAGGGGACAAACACCGGCAACTGAGAAAGAACACAATCAATGCAATGCGCATTCACATGAATGACATGTCATGTTAATGTACTGAATTCACCTAATGCAATATCTAGCCAAGTTAATCGAAGTGGAACTCGAACAAGAACAAATTCCAACTCCAAATGTTATTTCATAAATTGCCCTGATCATCATTTCTCCTATTCAGTGAGGTTAACTTGTTCAAACATGCATGATCATGGCATAAACAGATTCTTCATATTTTTCTGATCATGTTTCATATATATCTTATTTCCATTGGAGTTATAGATTATTTTCTATGAATTTTAGAAGTTAGCACTATTTTATGAAATTTCCTGTAAAAGAATAAATCCAGAAAAGAGTTATTGCATCAGCATGACGTCACTGTGATGTCAGCGGTCAACGGGCACGGTCCAGGTCGGGGCTCTACAGCGACGGCGGCGATGGCAAGTGCGGCGGCCGGAGCTCGGCGAGCTCAGGCGCGAGGCTACGGTGCACTAGCAAGCGACCTGAAGCGTGCCGCGGCTTCCTGGGGATGCCCGGAGCATGCCTACATGCTTGGTTTGGCTAAGCGGGGCTGCTAGCGACGGCAAGCTTCGTGGCGGCGGCGGCGGGCTCCGGCCGAGGTGGGAACCACGGCTAGAGGTCGCAAGAGATGACGGGGAGAGGGGCGGAGGAAACAGGGGCTCACAGGGAACTCGCGGAGCAGGCTAGTGAGCTCGGGAGAGCGCGGACAGTGACGTAGCGAAGCCGGCGATCTCGGGCGGCCGGAGATGGGGAAGACGGCGTGAGCGGCTATGCAGGGCTCCCGGCGTTGTGTAGCTCCATGGAGAGGTCGGGGCGTCGAGCCAGAGCCTTTGGACTCATTGGCTGGGCGAGGGGTGGTCGATGGCCGTGGTGGCACGAACGGCGGCGTCGGGCGCGCTCGGGTGCGAGAGGGAGGGAGAGCAGAGGAGGAGAGAAGGCACGGCAGAGAGTGAGAGGGGCCGGGGAGGGTACGTGTCGACGTCCAGGCGTCCAGAGGGGAAAGGGGGCATCCAGGCAGGGAGGAGGTGGCCGGGCGCGTGCCGGCGCGCGGTGGCCACACGCCTCGCGTCCTTCTGGCGCGAGGTGGGAGACGGTGGCGGCTCTGGTGGGCTGGGCTAGGTAAGTGGGCCACCAGGTGGGCTGCACAGGTAAACTCTCTCTCTCCGTGTCCTTTCTAATTTCTTTCTGTTTTGCTATTTTCTGTAATTTGTTTTGATTTAGTTTTAGAAACTAAATCATTTGCACAAATCCTGAAAATAATTTTGGGCACTAACTGGAAAAATTACAGAGACCCTTAGCTATTTTCATAATATGTTGGAGCATTTAAAATTATTTATAGAATTTAAGTGCCCCAATTCAAATACAATATGGGTTAATTCAAATACCAAAAATGTCTTGGAAAAATATTCATCATCTCTGGATATGGTTTTCACCTTTTTCCATTAATCATGAACATTTTTGCAAACCAATTTCGGTTCTTTGAAAATATTTTGAAGTTGAACCTATTTGCATTGTTTCAGTACTAGGGGTTTGATCAATCCCCATTTCAAATTTCATGAAATTTAGACATGATGCATGGATGCAATGCCACAAGTTACAAGCAAACTCTAGGGCTGTGACAACTCACCCCCACTAAACAAGAATCTCGTCCCGAGATTCAAGACGTGAGGTAAGAAGACATAGGGGCACAAGACCAACACAATCTTCATGATCCAAGTTTCACTTCATAAGAACGTTGACATGATCACCATCTTTGTCTCGATGTCTTGCTCCGAGAACTACATCCAACACGATAACGGGAAGAAAAGAAACTCTCGAAGAATCGATCTTCTCGAAGGTCGAGCAACCCATGATTAACCCACGGAATGAGACATAGCAACATCTCTCGAGCTGGGACATGAAACATACATCCAGAGGAATGGAGTGTAACAGATGACGAAGATTCACTATGTAGACACAATCCACACTTAAGAAGGTGGTGAACGGTTGTCAACGCAACAAGGAGTTGAGTAGCCATGTTACCATAACGAGACATCTTAAGGAAGGTGACCCGTAGAAAAATTCCCTTAAGTGGCAAAAGAATTACTTTTGATATAGAGATCATTGAGACTCTTTATACCAGCCTAAGGCAATCACAATCGATCATTTGAAAGAGTTCGAAAGAATGACATACTCGGACTAGAATGGATGATGCGGACTACCTTGTTGAAGACAACGCAATGGATGATTTTGCTTATCATCGGAAATGGATGGGAGCCATGGTAGGACCACATTTGAAGATGATCCTAAACAACAATTACTGAGAGGGCAGCCCATGGAAATTGGCACAATGGCGGTGCAAGCTGGGAACAAAATGCAACTCTTGGGAATGTTCCAACCATCATATCTGCCTGAGATTCAGATCCGATTGGTGATAGGATACTTCATACTCAGCATGTCCGAAAAGAAAGGTTGCAACACAAACCGATGAGATGACGTTGCGAGATTCTCGGGGAGTGAACTACGATAGCAAGCTCCAAAACATGAGCTGGTTCTGCTACAACATGTGAACACGTTGTCCGAGACAAGCATGACCACATAGTAGTCTTATATTAAAACACTACCGAAGTTCTGTTGGGAACTATCATTGCGAGAGAGAAGCCCTTGCATAAGTCATATGATTAGCTCTTATGAAGGAACTTCTTCTCCTTGAACAAGTCAATCAGTGGCTTGGTGTGCTAGGAACACATATGGAGTGGAGGCGGCCAACCTATCAAACCATAGGGCACTTTGCACGTGCATGACTAACTTGGAATGACTCAAGAGGAAGCAAAACAAACTTTCTCAAAGTCACGACGGCAACTTACACCTAATGCACGTGAACTTGGAGAAAGTCACTTCTTCCATCCAAGCATATGCTTCATGAACGGAACACGAAGGCATTGCTTACAAAGTTTTCAACGCTAGGTTGATGTTCAACATGAGTCATGGGGGAGAAAAAATGCTGCTGATGGGCTCAACAACAACTCATCAGAATTTCCATATCACTGGACTTCCGCCATCATGTGAACACGGTGATAGTATTGGTCAGACCAAAAGATGTAATGGTGTATGCTCGAGGGACCAACCACGAATAACACAAAATCACGAATATCGTTGGTTCTGATTTCACTTGACGATGGCCCATACTCAAGTCAAGGTTTTGACAAGGCAATAGATCCAACAACTGATCACGAGGACCAATCGATGAAGATATCATCTTTCTTCAACACATACTCAAAAATGATATTCCTTAAAATGAACTAAGTTAGGCAAGCTTTTATCTTCCAACTCTCCAAGTTGTTGTTTGGCTTAACCAACTAGCTCAGGGGTATCCAACACAGATTCTTGGAGAATGGGTGGTTTGGAGGAAAACCAACATGATCACGAACTCAACATAGCGGTCAGGTGACAACCTGGTGATACTTTCGAGAAGATATTCGAAACATCACGAACCACCGATATATTACTAAGCTCGAGAACAATCTTGCTTTTCAGGGCAAGACGATATGATCAAATGAGCGAGGACTTGACAAAATCCTAACTCATCAATCGAAGTGTCCACCAGGAAAATGGACTAGGTAGCACGATCAATCTTAGTATGATGATTTAATAACCAACATGCTAAGAATGAGAATATTGTCCATTAACTACCAAGCAACGAGGTTGCTAGGAGTATCGATTTTACACATCACAATTCACTTGTCGGCATTCCGGTTACATCAACACGGGACCGAGGAATGAATAATGATAGCGAGAAGTATCAGTACGTCAAGAATTCATAAGAGAAGGTGCAATTCTCATGACGTTCCTGACATAAAGTGGGTAATACTTTAGGGTAGAACAGAACAAAAGCTGAATTGTTTTGATCTGCAGAATACAACTGCTTTGACCCAATCCTGGATATGGATGAGGTACTGGAGTTTGTTTCTCCTAGTCATTCCAGAATAGAATGGCTTGACGGACCACATGAGTAATAGGCATTGATAACATGAATGCACAACTACTCCTGACTACCAACTGATAGACGGGGATCGGAATACATCTGCAATGGAAACAACTCAAAGGATCATATATCTTTCTGAGTTGTGGACACATAGATTAGTATGTCGAACCAAATTCAACATGTTTCTTCCGGATAACCAATGCAGAGAGGTAGGACTGGCAGAGTCACAATTATGAATGGAGAACTCCTCAAGAGTACTCTGATTGTGATCCTTCGGTTCAGCGAGGAACTTTTGCCATAAGCGGTTCATAGTATTCGGAAGAAGGAAATACTACGGACCTCGAGGACTAATCCAAGGTTACTAATAACCTAAGGGAACTAGCAATTACTATCAACATGAAGTAAGTAGGGTGAATCTCGGGTTCAAAACCCAGAAGTGGAATACCTACATACTAAATGGCATCACAGGATGCTTTTGAGAACGATGGCCAGAATCATCACACTGGGAACACGAAACATGGCTAGATTATAATACTAGGTGACCCCCTAGGACACCTAGGGTCATAAAAATAACTCCAACATATATGTCGAGGCAATGGAGTACCTCAACACACTGTTTAATGTGATTAATCCAGCCCAATAAGACATCGAGAACTGGAAGGAAGGATTTGCAAATGCATCAGACTATTTAGAAACCTGGAATGACTCGGACAGCATAACGGCTGTAAATGCTCAAAATGATTTGAGACATCCTGCAAAATAGTGGCATGACCACTCAACATCACAATATCAAGGTTCTGAGACCAGCTATGAACATACGGAAGTAGTAGAAACTGAATCAAGCGAAACCAACTATCTTAAAAGTCTATGGATTAGTAACACGTCATCCTGATAGATAGATGAGAAGGCCTAGTTCTTAATCCCCGTAGAAGAGAAGAGGATGACTCTGATCAGAAGGCCATGAGGTATAAGGAGTAAAAGAGCCTTACATTCCCTTCCACAATCAATTCCCTTACATAACTAAAGCATTTCTAGACACAACTTCGACCAGTTTGGCTTGGTAATCCTACAGGCAGTCAGGCTCTGATACCAAAGCTGTCAGGACCCCGATTCCAAGTCACATCGATCTAGACGGTAACAACTCATATCACTTTGCGGCCTCACGCACGGTATTCCCACGGGTGTCGCCTTACCATGGCTCGGGACCGTTTGCGCCTTTTGGATCACGTATATGATGCTATCGCTAGCATCCATATGATAGAGAATCCGGGCCGACATGGATAGTCGTGAACCCAAAGCGGCGCTAACCCATGGGGACAGGCATACATGAATCACATCGAGCATGTCGGTCATCAACGTTTGAATCCGGGCTGTAGCACTGGGCTAACAGGACTCCGAAAACCCGGGCTGTAGCAGGCTAGGCAGACTCCGGATGTCACCACGTGACATTTCCCGAGGGACACACAGAACGAAGTGAAACACATGCCGCCACCAAGTGTCCAGAGCAGTAGTGCTGGGCTAGCAGGACTCAGGTGAACCGGGATGTAGCGGACTACTATCGCTCAGGAAGCACTAGACTACATTTCCCCATATGAGAGGCTGCCAAGTATAGACAACTAGGTTGTCGGATCCCACACATACCAAGCATTTCAGACATACACACAATATGCTCGATATGTGTAACTACAACATGGCACCACAACATAAATCTACGACTCAAATATTTATTCATTAGGCTCGGAGGAGCGAGATATTACAGACATGGGTCTCATGACCCAACATTCAGAGCATACAAGTCAAAGCACAAGCGGAAGCTAAACATGTCCGAGTACGCATAACTATAAATGAAAAAGGCCGAGAAGCCCGACTATCTACCGATCTGCCGAGGGCACAAGATCGTAGCTGAGGTAACAAGCTAAACGTCAAGTCCACGCTGAACTACTAGCGAGACCGACGCCTCTCGCAAAACATAAAATAGGAAAACGTGAGTACAAATGTACTCAAGAAGACTTACATCGTAACTAACTACATATGCATCATTATCAACAAAGGGGTGGTGGAGTTTGACCGCAGCAAGCCAGCTTTGACTCGGTGGCTATCCTAAACTACGAACGCAAGTAACTCTTTTAGGTGGCGCTGCAGTCCACATATTCACCATATCAATACACCACTATGGATCCACCCCGCCTCCCTACGAGAACGCTATCCATAGCACTCACGCTTATCTTGCGATTTTAGCGTATCCACTTTCACTTGTCTATGAACTGTTATAGGCAACCCGTAAGTCCTTTACCGCGGACTCGCTATTCAATAGATCATATTAACCCTGCAGGGGTGTACTTCTTCACACACGCTCTCGCCACTTACCGCCATGTACACGTCATGTATCTCGGCAACCTTCAAACGGAAGCCTGGCGAGGGAGTCGGCATGACCTGACTAACCACACAAGTCTCTAGTCCAGGTTTATCGCCTATTCGGTTCCATCCGCAAGGAGATCTGGCCGGGGTGTCGCTCACGGCCCCAAACGATGTGTGCAGGGTTCCCAAGCCCACCTCGACGGGTAGTTCTACGCTTGGTACACCGTGCCACAATGCCTAGTCTGTCCCAAGCCCACCTGTACCGGGTGCCACTTGGTAGACTACTAGCACTACCTACAAACACCAGAAACTAGTTGCAACTCCTGGACAGAGATCAGGTGGCACTTAAGCATTCCAATGCGTGGTAGTAACTGTTCATGGATCACAAACACAGAACTCAGTTCCTGAGGACGGTTTCAATGAGACAACCCACCATGTACTCCTACATGGCCTCTCACCGCTACCTTTACCAAATCGTGGTCACAGACTTAGCTCTCAACAGTAGGACATGTTCACACACCTCCGATTCATCCCCGATGAATTAGACCTGACTCAACTCTAAGTAGTAGCAGGCATGACAAACAAGCATGAATGAGTAGGCACAACAGGCTCAAACAACTCCTACTCATGCTAGTGGGTTTCATCTATTTACCGTGGAATGACAGTCATGCAGAGGATAAGGGTTCAGCTACCGCATCAAGTAACAGATGAATCGTTGTTGTCCTAATGCGGTAAAAGAGAGCAGGAGCGAGAGAGTGGGATTGTATCGAATGAACAAGGGTTTTGCTTGTCCGCACTTCAAGATAATATAGTTCTTCATCGGTGTCAACGAACTCATCGTCGATGCGCCGCTCATCGAGAGGGACAAACACCGGCAACTGAGAAAGAACACAATCAATGCAATGCACATTCACATGAATGACATGTCATGTTAAGGTACTGAATTCACCTAATGCAATATCTAGCCAAGTTAATTGAAGTGGAACTCGAACAAGAACAAATTCCAACTCCAAATATTATCTCATAAATTGCCCTAATCATCAATTGTCCTATTCAGTGAGGTTAACTTGTTCAAACATGCATAATCATGGCACAAACAGATTCTTCATATTTTTCTCATCATTTTTCATATATCACTTATTTCCATTGGAGTTATAGATTATTTTCTATGAATTTTAGAAGTTAGCACTATTTTTTGAAATTTCCTGTAAAAGAATAAATCCAGAAAAGAGTTATTGCATCAGCATGACGTCACTGTGATGTCAGCGGTCAATGGGCGTGGTCCAGGTCAAACTGACCTATGGGCCCTGTGTGTCAGTGTCATTAGTTTAGCTAAAAACAATTAGTACTAATCCTAACTAATTAACAGGGCCGGGCCCCACCTGTCATAGACCCAGGGGGGTCAAACTAGGCCCACCCGGTCAACCTACCAACCGGGGAGGGGGTCAAACCCTTGTCGCCAGGTCAATCCCGCCGGCGAGGCCGAGACGGCGGAGGGGCTCAGATCTTTCCCTCCGGCGACCAAATTAGCGACCGAGGGGCTCTACAAGACGCCCAGGCTCGCGCGCATCCATTGCGGCCAGCGGCAGCAGCTGGGGTGCCCTACAGCGACGGCGGCGATGGCAAGTGCGGCGGCCGGAGCTCGGCGAGCTCAGCCGTGAGGCTACGATGCACTAGCAAGCGACCTGAAGCGTGCCGCGGCTTCCTGGGGATGCCCGGAGCATGCCTACATGCTTGGTTTGGCTAAGCGGGGCTGCTAGCGACGGCGAGCTTCGTGGTGGCGGCGGCGGGCTCCGGCCGAGGTGGGAACCACAGCTAGAGGTCGTAAGAGACGACGGGGAGAGGGGCGGAGGAAAGAGGGGCTCACAGGGAACTCGCGGAGCAGGCTAGTGAGCTCAGGGGAGCGCGGACGGCGACGTAGCGAAGCCGGCGATCTCGGGCGGCCGGAGATGGGGAAGACGGCGTGAGCGGCGATGCAGGGCTCCCGCTGTTGTGTAGCTCCATGGAGAGGTCGGGGCGTCGAGGCGGAGCCCTTGGACTCATTGGCAGGGCGAGGGGTGGTTGATGGCCGTGGTGGCGGCGAACGGCGGCGTCGGGCGCGCTCGGGTGCGAGAGGGAGGGAGAGCAGAGGAAGAGAGAAGGCACGGGAGAGAGTGAGAGGGGCCGGGGAGGGTACGTGTCGACGTCCAGGCGTCCAGAGGGGAAAGGGGGCAGCCAGGCAGGGAGGAGGTGGTTGGGCGTGTGCCGGCGCGCGGTGGCCACACGCCTCGCGTCCTTCTGGCGCGAGGTGGGAGACGGTGGCGGCTCTGTGGCTGGGCTGTAAGTGGGCCACCAGTGGGCTGCACAGTAAACTCTCTCTCTCCGTGTCCTTTCTAATTTCTTTCTGTTTTGCTATTTTCTGTAATTTGTTTTGATTTAGTTTTAGAAACTAAATCATTTGCACAAATCCTGAAAATAATTTTGGGCATTAACTCGAAAAATTACAGAGACCCTTAGCTATTTTCAGAATATGTTGGAGCATTTAAAATTATTTATAGAATTTAACTGCCCCAATTCAAATACAATATGGGTTAATTCAAATACCAAAAATGTCTTGGAAAAATATTCATCATCTCTGGATATGGTTTCCACCTTTTTCCATTAATCATGAACATTTTTGCAAACCTATTTGGGTTCTTTGAAAATATTTTGAAGTTGAACCTATTTGCATTGTTTCAGTACTAGGGGTTTGATCAATCCCCATTTCAAATTTCATGAAATTTAGACATGATGCATGGATGCAATGCCACAAGTTACAAGCAAACTCTAGGGCTGTGACAGGCAGAGCCGCTCAAGTGGTACGTGAAGAAGGCTGAAGGCCTCTACGGAGAGCAAGTTGAGGCCGCCGCCGCCGTTGATGAGGGTCTTGGTGAAGGACACATTGCAGATGGTGGGCGTGCAAAGCATTGGGAGCATACCCGAGCTAGCGGTGGAGACGGGATGATCCCCTGAGTCGAAGGTGAGGTCGGCCTCGGGCGCGGCCTATCATAGGGGGGGGGCTTGGAAGTGGCGCTGATCTGGTGCAGGAATGGCTTGATGTGACGGTCTGAAGGCGGCGCTTGAGAACCACCGAGGAGAGCTGCCATAGCATGGGGTGCCGGTGCCGCAAAGCGCGTGACGAAGAGATCGCGCAGCTCCTCCCAAGATGACACCGTGGATCCGGGGAGGTTGAGCAGCCAGGCGTGCGGCACGCCAGTCAGGGCCATGGGAAGCCAGTTGGCCATGACCTTGTCGTCGCCCCTGGCCTTGAGGACGGCTTCCTCGTACGCTAGCAAGAAAACTATCGGGTCTGCCGTGCCATCGTAGCGCAGCGGCATCTCCGGCTTGAACTTGGGCGGCCACTACACCCGCCGCAGGGCGGGAGTAAGGGCCCGGAGCCCCATGGCGCCGCAGTGGGTGCCCGCAGATCCATCCAGAAGAGCAGCGCCAGCCATGGGGAGCGGGCGCGAAGACGGTGGAGCGTGGATCGACGGAAGAAAAGCTCCTGCGCACCTCTACCTGGTGCGCCAAATGTCGGATTTCGGCTTCCGGCAAAACCCTTAAGGTTCGAACACTGGGGTGTGCGTGAAGATCTCCCCCTCACCGATCACGCCCTCACACACTTCGCAATCTCTAGGCTAGGCACGACGAACTCACAACACATGAGGACACAAGATTTATACTGGTTCGGGCCACCGTTGTGGTGTAATACCCTACTCCAGTGTGGTGGTGGTGGATTGCCTCTTGGGCTGAGGATGAACAATATAAGTGGAAGAACAGCCTCCTGAGGCGAGGTGTTCTTGTGCTTGGTGAGCTTGTGTGCTGAGGATGGTCTGAATGATCCGCCCCTCTATGGTGGTGGCTAGTCCTATTTATAGTGGCCCGGGTCCTCTTCCCAAATATTGAGCGGGAAGGGATCCCACAACAGCCAAGTTTGAAGGGGAACAGCTAGTACAGCTTATCCTGACAAAAGCAGTCTTCGCCTGCCAAAGGCTCTGGTGGTGACGCCGTCTTGGGCACCATGATGACCTTCGTCTTGCCGTCCTGCTAGTAATGGTCTCGTTGCACCGATATGGAAACCTTTGCTTGACGCCTCGGTACTCCTCGCCTGCGCTTGCCCCCTTGGCACCAAAGAGGAAAAAAGGACACTGTGCGCGCTGGCGCCCACCTGGTCTCGATCATCATGGCTTGCGTCATTGGAACCTCACGAGGTTTGCCTTGCCTTGATCTCTCCCCCCCTCGCGAGCCAACCTGGTGAGGCCGCTCCCGATGAGGTCTTCTGTCGCCCGCCTCGCGAGGCTTGGCCCCTCGCGAGGGTCTTGAGTGCATGCTGGTGAAGATGGGCCGTATGGGCCCGCTTGTGGAGCCATGCCACGGGCCGCAGGCAGGCAAGTCTGGGGACCCCCGTTCCCAAAACACCGACAGAAGACGCCTTCCGCGACAACTTCCAAGGTACATACGTCCGACCTTCGGATGCCGATGACTTAAGTCACATAGTTCAACAACCCAGAGAGTCAGCCAGGAAATTCTGGACCAGGTTCCTAACCAAAAAGAACCAGATTGTCGACTGTCGGGATGCCGAAGCCTTAGCGGCCTTTAAGAATAGCATCCGCGACGAATGGCTCGCCCGACACCTCGGCCAAGAAAAGCCGAAGTCCATGGCAGCCCTCACAACACTTATGACCCGCTTTTGTGCAGGTGAAGATAGTTGGATAGCCCATAGCAACAGCACTGCAAGCAAACCTGGCACCTCTGAAGCCGGAAATAGCAACGGCAAGCTCCGACGCAACAGGCACAAGCGTCGAAGCAACAGTGACAATACCGATGACACGGCGCTCGACGTCAGATTCTCTGGCTCCGAGTCCGGCCAGCGGAAGAAGCCATTTAAAAGAAACAATCCGGGCTCATCCAGCTTGGACCGCATACTCGATCGTCCATGTCAGATCCATGGCACCCCCGATAAACAAGCCAATCATACCCACAGAAGCTGTTGGGTCTTTAAATAGGCCGGCAAGTTAAATACCGAGAACCAGGAGAAGGGGTCGCAAAGTGAGGACGACGACGAGGAGCCTCGTCCGCCGAAAATAGGAGGACAGAAGAAGTTCCCCCCCCCCCCAAGTTAAAACGGTGAGCATGATATATGTTACGCATATACGTCTATGCGATAGAGCCAGTCGCCCCAGAATTCAACCCATGGTCGTCCTGCCCAATCACTTTCGATCGCAGGGACCATCTGACCAGTATCCATCATGGCAGTTCAGCCGCACTGGTCCTCGACCCAATCATTGATGGATTCCACCTCACACGAGTCCTCATGGATGGTGGCAGCACCCTCAACCTGCTCTATCAGGATACCGTCTGAAAGATGGGCGTCGATCCATCAAGGATCAAGCCCACAAAAACTACCTTTAAAGGAGTAATACCAGATGTAGAGGCCCGTTGCACAGGTTCAATCACATTGGAAGTCGTCTTCGGATCTCCGGACAACTTCCGAAAGCGAGGACTTGATCTTCGATATAGTCCCCTTCCGCAGTGTCTATCACGCACTGCTCGGACAAACTGCATTTGCTCGATTCAATGCGGTGCCACACTATGCTTATCTCAAACTCAAGATGCCCGGACCACGCGGCGTCATAACAGTCAATGGAAACACTGAACGCTCCCTCCATACCGAGGAGCACACCGCGGCCCTAGCAGCGGAAGTACAGAGCGGCCTTATCAAGCAGAATTTTAATTCAGCGGCCAAGCTCCCGGACACTGTCAAACTAGTCCGGACTACTCCGCATCTTGACAGTCCAGCTCTTCAGGACTTTGAATTGCAATTCGGCCTCCGTCTCAGTCCCGATCAAACGGCAGCGTACGTACCGCGCGTACATAACTACGCACTCAAAATACCATGGGCAATGACGGAGGCACAACTTGATTGTGGTCCATAATATGGCTCGACCTTCCTCGGGTACACTTACTTTCTGTTTTCTTTTTATCCTTTTTTCTGTTTCTTTTCCACATGCCCCTCACGACGACCTGATCGTCAACCCTTTCAAAGGACGGATACACCAAGGCAGCAAGCAGCATAGACGTGTGGGGGAATTTCTAGTTGGTCTTCTTGACGATCACTCTAAGTGTTTTCTGGACCCGCACGCAGCTCCCCCTTGGTCCCGGCAAGGTAAATAGCCTTGTTGCCCATCGCACTAATTTTACAAATACACTTTGACGTATTAATCAAATTATAATGGAAGCAGTTTGCGGCCCAACTTATGTGGCACTGGCTTACTACTTCATTTTATTTCTATATTCTTATCGATTGCACCCGTACACATTGGTACGCTTTAATTCGCCAGGGGCTTCATTGCGCTCCACACTACGGCAACAAAGTATGAACACGTTTTACAGTATAGTTCGGCACCCCGAATTTAGCATTATATGCATCGGCTCCGAATCATGTCTTTGATCAATAGTTGGGTTGCCCGGCTCCTGTGCTTACTACCTTACGTTTCGTCCTATCGGCTAGGGTAGTAAAGGGAGAACTACTGCGGTTGTGTTTCTGGTTTATCCGGGTAAACACCGCAGTAGAGAAAGCTAAAAACTGACTGTCATGATGTGGCGAGAGTTGGTCAGCTGTTCGGAGGTTCAAATCTTTTGCGATTTTTTCCGCATTATGCGACGGATCGGCCTCCACCCGATCAGCTGTCTATAGCACCCTAGTCCGGGTTAACATATCCCACTAGGGGCTGCGCCTACATTTCTATTGTCAAACTCCTATGGCTAAGTGAGGGTTCGCTGTGCTAAACACCTCCTTCAAGGACCAAACTCTTGGATCAAGAGTGTTTAGGTTTCAACCCGAACACCCCCGTACTACCTACGTGGGGGCTGAAGCCGACGACTAGCCAACTCTTAGATTTAATAAAAACGGTCGCACAGGAGGTAAAATTTAAATAAACAACAAGCATTATATTACATATTGGCTTTGTTTTAACATATAGGACAGGATAACATGAATGTATTCATTCAAAGATAATGTATTTTGCGCACTGGCCCTCTATAATGCGGGATCCCTCCTGGACATCATCAAAATACCACTCGGGCGTGCGGTGCTCCTTGCCCGCGGGCGGTCCCTTGGTCGCAAGCTTGACGACATTCATCTTGGCCCACTGCACCTTGACACGGGCGAAGGCCATCCGCGCACCTTCGACACCGACCGACCGCTTGATGGCATCAAGCCGAGGGCAGGCATCGACAAGCCGCTTCACTAGCCCGAAGTAGCTGCTGGGTATGGCTTCGGCAGGCCATAAATGGATTATCAAATCCTTCATGCCCAATTCATCCACCCTATGCAGTTCGGTCAGCTGTTTCAGCTGATCGCTAAAGGGTACCGGATGCTCTGGTGCAAGGTATTGCGACCAGAATAGCATCTCCGTTGAGCTCCCCTCTTCGGCTCAAAAGAACTCCGCAGCATCAGCAACACTGTGCGGCAGATCTGCAAACACTCCTGGAGAACTCCAAATCCGATCAGTAAGATGTACCTTTTCTTCACAAATTTGCTCTGCATAATAAAGGCCTTACATGCTGCGATTTTCCTGGCCTCCTGGATTTCCTGGAGGGTGCCCTGGGCTTCAACCCGGGCCTCTTGTGCGCTTTGGCGGGCCTTACCAAGTTCAGACTCTTGGTCCGCAAACTTGCGCTCCAAGGACTCGCATTTCTTTACGGCGTCCTGGAGCTCCAGCTGGACCTCCCCGACCCTTCCCTCGTGTTTTTCGTGGGCAGCTTGTTCCTTTGCCGCTCTCTTTTGGGCCTCGGCCAGCACGTTCTTGAGGAACTCCACCTAGGTTGCAGCTCCTACAAAATATCATGGTAACATGATCAACACAAGCAATTCATATCTTTCTAGATCTGAATAGGTCATTGCATACCTTGCCTGTCCTCTAGTTGTTTTTTCACACGGCCGAGCTCTTCCTCGGCCTCCTCCAGACTCTGCTTCAGTTTGGAGACTTCCACAGAATGGGAGGTCACAGCTAGCATCGGCGCCTGCTTATTCACATAGACATATATGGTTAGTCTCCTGCGAAAATTATTTGATCCTCTGTCCGGCTTTTCTTTTCGAACACCGGACAGAGTCTCAGGGGCTACTGTCTATACTATGACATTCTTTTTGCATAAATTACGTCTCATACCTCAAAGCCTATTAGAAGGCTGGTGCAGGCTTCGGTCAGTCCGCTCTTAGCAGACTGAACCCTCCCAACCACCGTACCCATGAGGCTACGGTGTTCCTCAACAATGGAAGCACTTTGCAGTGCTACCAGTAAAGTATACGGTGCCTCTGGATGGACAGAGGTCACCGGCGGAACAGGTGCACCTCCCTCTTTCGAAGGAAGCTGCTTGCCTGATTCCGAAGCCATATGGGCCTCTGGAATAGTATTCGGCTGGGTGCCGTATTGGATATGGCCCCCATCGCCAGTCTCCGGGGGGATTTGCTCCCCCATGTGTCCAGTGGCCGAGGTATCACCCTCTGGTGCCACCCTGATGGCCACCTGTACCTCTCCCTGGCCTGGGGAGGTCCTTCGGGACAACACCTCAGCATCATCCATGTCCTTGGGAGAGGAGGCCACAGGAAGCGACCCACTATCCATCACATTTGGATCCAGCGAATTCCTCGAAGATGAGGATCGCTTGGGGGCAGGCGTGGGCTGGACTGTAGCGCATGATTCGACATATTACAACCACGAAGTAAAGAAGTTGGATATATGTGTGTATAAGTGCCTTTGAGTACTTACGATTCGGCCAGGGGCTTCTCCCTGGGGCGCCACGCGGAGCTGTTATCGGTGTCCAACACGGAGTTGTCCGCGAGGGAGACCTTCCCCTTCTTGGGCGCCTCTGCTTCCAGATTTGTGGAGGCTGTCCTTTTCTTCCTTTCCCCCTCGGGGGCAGAGTTTCTTTCCTCCTCCTCCTCGTCGTCCTTGGTGGCGGGGGAGGAGTGGGTTTCGGTGTCTTTCGACGTCACGTCCGAAGTGCCTTTACGGCAGAGGCCACTTCTGGTGTCCTTGGCCTTCTTCTCGCTTGCCCGGCGCCGACAGGCGCCGAACCAAAGATCTTCCTCAGAAGTGGGATTGCTGGGTTTTCAGGCAGCGGAGCTGGACACTGGATCCGCTCCGCCTTCGTCGTCCAGCCCTGAAAAGACAGATAGGGAAGCTTAGACATCTTCCTTGAATGTATAGGTGAATGATACACCTTGAAATACGAAAAACTTACTGGACTGGCGGGATGGGTCAGGTTGTACCCACGGTCCTCGGTCGTCTTTGGCCACGTCTCATTGGCCTTAAAAAGCACCTTCTAGATGCCTTCGTGCATAGCACCGAAGAACTGTTGTAAGGTCTGGTGCTTGGCCGGTTTGAAATCCCACAAATTGCACGTCCGGCTTTGACAAGGAAGGATCCGGCGAAAAAGCATCACCTGGATCACATTGACAAGCTTGATGTTCTTGTCCACCATGCTCTTGATGCGCGTCTGCAGTGCCGTCAGCTCGTCCGACGAGGCCCAGTCCAGGCCCTCCTCTAGCCAGGAGGTGAGCCGCATTGGGGCCCTGGACTTGAATCCGGGAGCCGCGGCCCAGGTGGTGTCGCGGGGCTCTATGACGTAGAACCACTACTGCTGCCACCCTTTGACAGTCTCCACGAAGGTGCCTTTGGGCCATGTGATGTTGGACATCCTGCTCACCATAGCGCCTCCACACTCTGTGTGTTGACCACCCACCACCTTCGGCTTCACATTGAAGGTCTTTAGCCACAATCCGAAGTGGGGTGGGATGCGGAGGAAGGCCTCGCACACGACAATGAATGCTGAGATGTTGAGGAAGGAGTTTGGGGCCAGATCATGGAAATCTAGCCCATAGTAGAACATGAGTCCGCGTCGAATGGGTGGAGGGGAAATCCCAACCCGCGGACAAAGTGGGGAATGAACACAACCCTCTACTAGGGCTTCGGGGTGGGGATGATGTACCCCTTGGCCAGAAGCCGGTGGCCAATTTCCTGGGCCAAGTACCCCACCTCCCGGAGCTTCATGATGTCCTTCTCTGTGAGGAGGAGACCATCCACTTGCCCTATGCTCCAGATCCGGACATGGTCGAAGTGCTTTTTCAGGCGGAAAGGATGGAAGCTTGGGTACTGAAGCTCGAGAATGGGTGGGAAGAGGGAAAGAGGGCGTGGGTGAAAGGGTGAATCCTTATCTCTTTATAAAGGCAGCGAATATTAAGCGCCTCCCCACTCGCCCTAAAACTCGCCTATTCCCCAAGGGTCAGGGGGACGGCACGGTGGGATTCCCCACACCCGTATTGATGAGAATCTCGTGATAAGGGGACACGATCTCTGCTTCGACAAGATGTGCCAATGGAAACCGCATCTCGAAACATGGAGTGGGAGGCTGAAAACGGTTCAAAATAATGACCGTGCAGGCACATGGCGTCTCACTACAAAAAATGTCAGTAGATGGGACTTGTTCATATTATACTCTTTGTGGCTGTATGGGGAGCTTGTTTTACATAGCCGGACACATTTCCTATGATCGAGGACTACTTTGATGTATTCGGAGGAGGAACCCGCCTTGCAATGCCGAAGACAATCTCCGCGCCGGACACATCGTCATTGAAGCCTCGTTCAGGGGCTACTGAGGGAGTCCTGGATTAAGGGGTCCTCGGGTGTCCGGCCTATGAGACGTGGGCCGAACCGATGGTCCATGGAGATACAAGATAGAAGACTTCCTCCCGTGTCTGGATGGGACTCTCCTTTGCGTGAATGGCAAGTTTGGCGTTCGGATATGAAGATTCCTTCCTCTGTAAACTGACTCTGTACAACCCTAGGCCCCTCTGGTGTCTATATAAACCAGAGGGTTTATTCCGTAGAGAGAATTACAATGATACAGACTAGACTTCTATGGTTTAGCCATTACAATCTCGTGGTAGATCAACTCTTGTAATCCTCATATTCATCAAGATCAATCAAGAAGGAAGTAGGGTATTACCTCCATCGAGAGGGCCCGAACGTGGGTAAACATCGTGTCCCCCGTCTCCTGTTACCATCGACCTTAGACGCATAGTTCAGGACCCCCTACCCGAGATCCGCTGGTTTTGACACCGATAAGCGCCGCCAGCCATCGTAGGAAGAGGTTGAAAGATTGAACAAAATAAAGAAATACAAATGGATAGGTGGTTGGTCCTAGATGTCTATGTACGAGACCTGTTGGGTCCACCTGAGAAGGGGAATATGTTGGGAGGAAGGAGATTCAAAGCACGGCAGCCCAGTGAACTAGTTACATACATAAGAAAATAGCCACTAAAAAAAAGCTAACAGGTTATTGGTTTCTTAGACGAAATATTTCAGACAAAATAGATAATTATGACGCATAGGCTAATGCATGAAACACTCAGATGATAAAGGTGCTTAAACAGATAAATTCCATCATCTAGACCTTCCTGGCACGTTGATCATGACGTTGCGGCTGTCCGTGTACTCGTCGTTTACGGGAAGCAGACACGCCCTCATGTCGAAGATCCGCCTGTACATGTCGTAGCATGCGTATGTGTCATTGGCCACGTAGGTTATGTAGGCTAGATTCAGAGGTACCTCCCACATGTTCAGGTTCTTCGTATCGACGTCTTCTTTCATGTTGGCGTAGCAGGGGTCGATGATGGTCGCGGCAAGGTCAACCACGGAGTCCTTCTCTTGCCCGTTTGTGATGATCTTGTATTTCTTCTGGCTGTCGACAAGCTTGTTGCTCCAGATGCTCCAGAACCTCTGGTGTCCCTACAACAGTGGTAGACAAGAACCTTGTCCCGCATACATACCTGGGCGACAGCGATCCGTTGGTCCCCGTCAGGAGATGAATGGATGGGCACAAGGCCTAATCCCGCGACCTTGTGTTTTCTCCTCCTGTGTGTACTACTTGAACTTGTTGAGGCAGAGCTTCACCGAGTCCAGATCATTGGTGCACATCACATTCAACTTGGTGCTGCCATGGGTCTGAACGGCAAACGCAAAGGTGAACTCCTTGCTGAAGTCCATATCAAGCAGGCTCACCCCTCGGATCGCCATTGGAGTCTCTTATCACGCAGAGTTGATGTGGTGGTTCCCGTTTGTGGGGATTGGGGCAGGGGTGAAGACGATTGGTGTGTACTGGGGTACTAGGGGCGGCACCGCCGCAACTGCAGTTCATTTTTTCAATCTTGGGGAACTGCAATCAACGGTGAACGAGTGGGTAGGCGGCGGCAGCAGTTTGTTTTTCTGCTCTTGGGGAACTGCATCCAACAGTAAACTGAGTGTGTATAGGTGACAACAGTTACTACACCTCCCTCGCCCGTTGCACGCCCGGCAGAACATGCCCCCTCGGGTTCACGAGCAGGTCTGATTGGTACTGTAATAGCAAGTCTTAGTGGTCACTTTACATAAATTTTATTAGCTTTAATTAAAATTTATTCTTAAAACAACCAAAGCATTGGCTCATTCTATCAGTGCCATAGAATCAACATGCACAACAATTAGAATCATTATTCTCAAGACGCAAACGATCAGCTCATTTGCCGCACTTTTTTTTCAAAACGGAGGCCAAATATTTGCCTCATTGATTAATTAAGAAGAAGAGACTTGCCGCACTTTCACACAAACAATACTACCAAGTTTGAACAACTAGTTATGGTTGTTGTCCTCTGCATCATCATGCCGTGTTTCCCAGCTTGCAAGATTCAGAACCAACCAATATGATTCAAATAATAAGTAAAACAAAGATGCCTACACATCACAATGATTCCCGGCTTGCAACATTCAGAACCAACCAATTAGATTCAAATAATAATAAATACAACAAAGATGCCTACACATCTCAATGATTCACAGCTCAAAGCCAATCGTAAGTGTACAACTCAAACGTTGTGAGAATGTGAACGAATAAATAAAAATTGATTGATGCTTCATGTAAGCAATTTGATCCAAGGATTTGCTTAAACATTGAAACAAGTCCTTTTTAAGGCCACGGAGGTCAAACGTTGGTAACTGAAATATTCTGCATAACTGGTGGCACTACCACTTCCAATATATACACACGAGGGCCTTCTAGATTTTGAAGTAGTGTCTATAGAGCCTCATCCTTAGTATTTAACAAATACACATAGCAGAATCTAGTGGAATCATCAATCAACGTCCTAAAATATATCTTTCCACCTAGCACACACGCATGGAACTTTAGAGCCTTTGGATAAAGTAAATCTCGTGATTAAATCCATCTTGGCTAGCCGTGTCATACAACCCTGGGCGAATGCTTTTGACCATCACAACATCTATAGTTGAGTATTCATGATTGCATAGATAAGAAAGAGCATGATTACAATAATGTTGGCACTAGTTAAAGCAACTTTATTTCCAAAATGAGAAAATATTGTGATAGAATAGCTTTATTAAAAAATACAACATTAGCACAATATGAAAAGGCACAATCATGTTGATAAAGGACAGTACTGACCTGTGTGAGATAACTTTGGGAGATCAAGTTATTCTTCATGTCCCTGTATCTTGCCATGAAGATGATTCATTGACATCCATTAACACCTCAGTGTGGCAATAGAAGGAAGAGCGTCAACTCATTTAAATCACTTTTTTGTGCAGTTCAACTAAAATTGTGGCACCCGCCAGTTAGAGAGGTGGTCAAGGCCAGTTCAGTGCAGCTATGTGATTGATGCAGTGCACATGGACTTGATTCTGCCGGATAGTTCTTCTACAAGCTATCTACATTGGAAATGAAATGGTAGCTAAGATAGTATCTCTATTTTAAATGTATTATTACTTCATTTTATCAGTGGCAGTAGTAGTGCCAAAACAGTAGCACAATATCACTAGCTGGATGCAGAGTCAAAATCAACCAAAAAGGAACATACCCGGTCATGGGAACCATAACTCAGAGAGGGGCCCTATGTCGCCTCGACTCGATGTGGTGAACCTGCAACTCCACTCGGATGATTCAATTCATGCGACTTTTTCTGCAGTTCACCTAAAATGAAGCAAAGATTGCATCATTCAGCTAGGAAGAAGTAGTTGCTCAGATGAGCTGGCAGGTTCTTCTTTAGTAGTTGCACTAAAATTGAGCAACATTAAGGATGGTTGTCCTGCTCATGTAAGGTGTAACTATAATTTGCTTATCCTTTTGTCCAGTTCTACTAAAATAAAGTGCCATTGTGGTGACAGTGACAGCTCATCTTGTAAAGGCTAATAAAATATTGCACGAGATTACCAGCAGAGTTTGGAAGAGATTTTGGAAACTCCAATCACAATTTTGTGCCATTCCACAAAAATTGAGAGATATTGCCCACGTGACATTTTAGTTGAACTGCACAAGACACTTATTCCAAGAAAAAATGTTTTGTGCAGTTAACCAAAAGGTCACAATAGCAACGAGGTGAAATGGATATCCCTATCCGCACAAAAAGATAGAAATAAAATAGTTATTGGTCAATAACAAGATACAAAACGTACACAAAATGAAAAGAAGCATCTTGATTATGTTCATGGCAATCACGCAAGGACTATAGAAATTTTAATACGGCAGCATTGCTTCATGTTACCGGAAGCATTACGATCAACAATGACATTCGTCAAATATGGGATTACTTTAATGGTGGCATTGCTTTTTTAACAGATACAGTAGATCAACAGCAGCTAAAGAGTTAGTTTAAGGGCATGGGACGGTGGGAACACCAGGACACTCAACAGCGTAAAGAAGCAACTTACTTGCCATACTGGGAAAAATTGCAGGAATACCATTTGTAACATAGTTTAATTGCATCGTATTACTAGAGGCATTAGATTAACAATAACATTGGTTAGACATGTCCTTATGGTAACAATGTGATTGCTTCATTTTACATGCGCCCTTATATTAAAAACTGCAAAAGGTCGGTATAAGGACATGCGACAGTGGATGCATCAGCACAATGTAGCTACAAGGAGGCATAAAGTGCTGATGCCGAGTTTTTCATACTCTGTGGGGGTAGTAAATCTAATCCTGGATACCATTTACTATGTGAGGCCAGCAAATCTAATCCTGGACATACTCTTTTGACTTGTCCACCAGCCGCCACATTCTATCTTTTTTTCAACCAATAATAGACATGTTCCTTATCCAGTTTGTACTGCCTTTTCCCTTTATTTCCCCTTTCAACCAAGAGACATGTTGGGTATCCGATCTCTACTACTTCCCCCCTGTTATTTTCTCTTTGAATTAAGTCCTAGATTCATGCTACGAATTTGCCCCTTTCTTCGTTGTTTGAACCAAGTCCTAGCTAGATTCGACTGCATGAAGTAGCTTTACCTCTAATAATACTAAAAATTTAGGTGGCTTTGGAAGAGCTGATGGAAGTAGAAAAAGATCCACATGCATACACGTGGGGAGCTGGGGCAGTATAGCAAGGCCGCTTTCGAAGGAACTTATACCTGAGGGTCGTCGGGACGTGTCTAGGAGGATGGCGGCAGGTCGGATCTCCGCACAATACGGTAGGGTGGAAGAAGGGTCGGCGGACCTCCCAAGATGGCGTAGTCTCGGAGAGAACGACACGGGGAGAGGATCAAGACCCGCTGGCAGCTGCGGATTTCCTCCCTCATCGCCGATGACCGCGCGAATGATGCACCTAGTCCTCTACACACACCGGCTGAAGGGATCCGGCCGGATCTGTGACCACCGGTGAGCAGAGAGAAAAATGTCGCTACCGTTGTCTTGTTTAGATCTGGAGAGGATGAGAGCATGAAGAGAGCAACCCTAGTAAAGCAAGTGCCCGGGCCCCTGCCTATATATATACTGGAGTGATTATGTTTTTCTCTCCACAACAAGCATTTCAATTTGTGTACGTGGCATTAAAGAAAAGAAACTTTCTATTTAACGTGACTAACTGTATGACTCCGACTTACTAGTAGTAGTATTGTTCACTTGTGCTCCCTGGCCCTCCATTCATTGAACAACCCCTCGGGTGAGTAAACATATAGTACTAGTATTTATATAGAACGAACAAGATCGAACTATTTTGGATTTGAGATATCAACGGTACAGTTTGACCACATTGCATCAATGGACTCAGTACTTTGAAGTAACATATACGTATAAACACATGCATGGTTTACATTCCGAATCGCTAGCTAGAGCTTGAACTATATTTGTTTACATGTACCCCCATTTTCTTTTGATTTTTTGCTCCATGGTGCAATTCATCGATACAAAATTGTACTATGAGTAGTTAAAAGTTGAGGGCGGGGATTTTCACGGCCAGTAGGCGCGCAGTTTTTGCGTAGGCGGTTCGACAGAGAGGCGAGGAGGGTGAGGGAGTAGCGGATTCAACTTACTGCTGGAAAGGTAGGGTTGTGCGATTTGACGGCGCGTTACTGCTGGAAAGACAGTGTCTTGTGATATGACTAGTCACTATAGTCATTGATTACTAGCGCTACGACCGGGATGATGCCCCCTTCCGTTCCCCACTCTAATCTGGTGCATGACACGTCGACCCGGATGCTGGCTCTCCAAGATGTCAGCGGAGTATGTAAGAAGGAGCAAAGAATCATGTGGTATATGTAGTGTATATACTAGTACTACTACTCACATCGGAGGAGTTCGAACCACGACGGCCCAGTGAACCCGCAGGCGATAGGCCATAGAAAACAATGTGGTGATTTGGCCAGAAAAACAATGTGCTACAGTCCAGTCTCTAGCATGTACAGTACACTCCTTCCTCCTCCTCTCGGTTCATCGCCATCATACTTTCCCCATTCCTGTGTTTTCAGTATCTTGCGAATCAAAGAGGCCCTTAGACTGGTTTAGGTCCGATCATCTTTTATAAATGTGTTATGTCCAAAATTTAATGAACGTTCTCCGGTTTCTATGAAAATAATCCGGCTTGCATGTAGTAATTCATTTATTTATATATACTTCTACGAGGGGTTTGCATGTCATTCGTGAGGTCTGAAATGTAAAGTATGCCAGCATGGTTGCATATGCTCCGAGTCATGCATGCACTAAGACCCAGATGCTCTATGTCCCACATGTCGGCGAAAGGGAGCGCATGGAAATATTCTAGGAGTAAGTATAGGATGATAAATGCGTGAAAAATATGTACTATGAAGCGTAGCTGCGGTTCGAAATGGAGACCTAAAGTGATGACAGGGATAGATCGTACGCAGCCAACTAGTGGTCCTAAACGTACGACTACTTTTTCCCTCAAAAAACAGAGGTACGAGTACTTAGTAAACCTATTCTATCAACAAGAGTCCCATCTGACAACAGCGTCCATGCTACAGCTAGCTCTTCTCCCTCATTTATCTCAGCCGACACGCGGTGGGTGGGGTGGGGATTTGCCGATAGTCGGTTTCCTCAACTACAACCCCACCTGACAGTGAAAATGCTAAGACAACATGCGTTCTCTAGCTTGAGCGGCGTGCCGGACAGACCGTGTGGGGGTGCAATGGGAATGGCACAGGCATGATGTACTTGTTCCACTTTCTCGTTTTGAACTCGTGACATGTAATAACGCTCAGTTTTGAATTAGTTTGGTTGTCACGCTAGTATATACAGTACTCCCTCCATGTAGGTTGGGTCGCTGAAGTCAAAATTAGACACAAAACACGATGGTGACGGACTATTCTACCTCCGTCCTGGTTTATTGCTCCCCATCGTAATCTGTGCCAACTTTTGACCATAAATTTGACTAACAAAAGGTTCATGCATGTCACAGATGACCCATAAGTATAGGGGATCTATCATACTCCTTTCGATAAGTAAGAGTGTCGAACCCAACGAGGAGCAGAAGGAAATGATAAGCGGCTTTCAGCAAGGTATTCTCTGCAAGTAATGAAATAAGTGGTAACAAATAGTTTTGTGATAGGATAATTTGTAACGAGCAACAAGTAACAAAAGTAAATAAAGTGCACCAAGGTGGCCCAATCCTTTTTGTAGCAAAGGAAAAGCCTGGACAAACTCTTATATAGAGAAAAGCGCTCCCGAGGACACATGGAAATATCGTCAAGCTAGTTTTCATCACGTTCATATAATTCGCGTTCGGTACTTTGATAATTTGATATGTGGGTGGACTAGTGCTTGGGTGTTGTTCTTACTTGAACAAACATCCCACTTATGATTAACCTCTATTGCAAGAATCTACAACTACAAAAAAAGTATTAAGGTAAACGTAACCATAGCATGAAACATATGGATCCAAATCAGCCCCTTACGAAGCAACGCATAAACTAGGGTTTAAGCTTCTGTCACTCTAGCAACCCATCATCTACTTATTACTTCCCAGTGCCTTCCTCTAGGCCCAAATAATGGTGAAGTGTTATGTAGTCGACGTTCACATAACACCACTAGAGGTTAGACAACATACATCTCATAAAAATATCGAACGAATACCAAATTCACATGACTACTAATAGCAAGACTTCTCCCATGTCCTCAGGAACAAACGTAACTACTCACAAAGCATATTCATGTTCATAATCAGAGGGATATTAATATGCATATAGGATCTGAACATATGATATTTCACCAAGTAAACCAACTAGCATCAACTACAAGGAGTAATCAACACTACCAATCCCGGACTTGGAGGCAAGAATTGGATACAAGAGATGAACTAGGGTTTTGAGAGGAGATGGTGCTGGTGAAGATGTTGATGGAGATTTCCCTCTCCCGATGAGAGGAGTGTTGGTGATGACGATGGCGATGATTTCCCCCTCCCAGAGGGAAGTGTCCCGGCAGAACAGCTCTGCCAGAGCCCTAGATTGGTTCCGCCAAGGTTCCGCCTCATGGCGGCGGAGTTTCGTCCCGAAAGGTTTCTTATGATTTTTCTCTCGACGAAAGACCTCATATAGAAGAAGATGGCCACCGGAGGGCCAACAGGGGGCCCACGAGGCAGGGGGGCGCGCCCTGGGGGGTAGGGCGCGCCCCCCACCCTCGTGGCCAGGTGGGCCCCCCTCTGACGTACTTCTTTCGTTCAATATTTTTTATTATTTCAAAAATAACTTTCGTGGAGTTTTAGGACTTTTGGAGTTGTGCATAATAGGTCTCTAATATTTGCTCCTTTTCCAGCCCAGAATTCCAGCTGCCGGCATTCTCCCTCCTTATGTAAACCTTGTAAAATAAGAGAGAATAGGCATAAGTATTGTGACATAACGTGTAATAACAACCCATAATGCAATAAATATCGATATAAAAGCATGATGCAAAATGGACGTATCAACTCCCCCAAGCTTAGACCTCGCTTATCCTCAAGCTGAAGCCGATAATGATATATATGTCCACATGTTTAGAAGTAGAGGTGTCGATAAAATAAAATACGGACATGAAGGTATCATGATTATTTTCATAACAGCAATATATAAGGATATTGTCATATGATTTCCTATGCTCAAGTAATAATCTATTCACAATGCAAAAGTACGAATCATAAACTTTATTGAGAACCAACAAACTATAATCTCAGTCGTTGAAGTAATTGCAATTTATAGTAACATCAGAAAGAGTCTATGTCACAGCTTTCTAGCAAGTCCACATACTCAACTATCAGTTAGTCTTTCATAATTGCTAACACTCACGCAATACTTTTGGTTACAGAGTTTAAATCGGACACAGAGATAGATAGGGGCTTATAGTTTCGCCTCCCAACCTTTTACCTCAAGGGTAATGTCAACAATAATAACTCATGCTCCCCTACATCTGATTAGATATATGTATCAGGATCCTTCCAACATATTGTGCTTGCCAAAGGATAAAATGTAAAAAGGAAAGGTGAAGATCACCATGACTCTTGCATAAGGTAGAAGATAATAATAAAAGATAGGCCCTTCGCAGAGGGAAGCAGAGGTTGCCATGCGCTTTTATGGTTGATGCACAAAATCTTAATGCGAAAGAATGTCACTTTATATTCCCCCTTGTGATATCAACCTTTATTATGCAGTCTGTTGCTTTTATTTCTTCCACATCACAAGATCGTATAAAGCTTATTTTCTTCCACACTAATAAGTCATACATATTTAGAGAGCAATTTTTATTGCTTACACCGATGACAACTTACTTGAAGGATCTTACTCAAATCCATAGGTAGGTATGGTGGACTCTCATGGCAAAACTGGTATAAGGGTTTTTGGAAGCACAAGTAGTATCTCTACTTGGTGCTAAGAATTTGGCTAGCATGAGGGGGAAAGGCAAGCTCAACATGTTGGATGATCCATGACAACATAATTTATCTCAGATATAAGAAAACATAACCCATTACATTGTCTTCCTTATCCAACGTCAACTCTTTAGCATGTCATATTTTAATGAGTGCTCCCAATCATAAAAGATGTCAATGATAATATATTTATATATGAAACCTCTCTTTCCTTCTTCCTTCCTATTAATTGTAACGATGACCAAAGCTATGTTTCTCAACTCTCAACAACTTTTAATCATCATACTCTTTCTATGTGAAGTCATTACTCTCGATAGGATCAATATGAACTCTTTATTTCTTTTTGTTCTTTTTCTCTTTTCTTTTATTCACTCAAGATCACGGCAAAATAATCAAGCCCTTGACTCAACACTAATCTTTATTATATAGATCACGGACTTGATTACATAGAGAGATCATAAAGCAAAACTCAAAACTAGATCATGCCATAACTATATTCTACTAGAACAAGATACTACTAATAGGATCGAGCTAAGAAAAACGGTAAAGATAGGAGATGTGATTGTGATACGATACCGGGGTACCTCCCCCAAGCTTGGCATTTGCCGAGGGGAGTGCCCATACCCATGTGATTATATCTCCTTCTTTGTTGGCGAGGAAGGTGGAGGTGATGATGTTGATGATGTGGGCTTGTCGTCCATCTTCCAAGGCATAGGCTCACCATCATAGAAGGATGATCGAGTCTCCGGGATCCTCAAATCTGTAGCCAAACTCATCCTTTTGAATCTATATTCATACTCACAGTTTTGGGTTTGCAGGTCATAGATTTGGTCTTGAAGGTGCTCGATCTTCTCGTGAAGCTTGAAGATGGCCTCCCCGATGTTATCAGCGTCCAGCTTGTGTTTGTTGGTGAACTCCGCGATCATCATGTGGTTGGAGTTGAGTCCATGTTCCACCATCCCCTGGCACTTGAAAACTTGTTGCTCCATTGCTTCGAGCCTCGTCTCCATGCTTTCGGTCCCCTTCGGTCCCTCAACATCGCAGATGTGCAGCAACCCATCACGCATCTCAATGGTTTGAGGGTGTCGCAGCACCTCCGCGAGGTAAGGGTTGATGACCTTCTCGAAGAACTTGTCCTTGGAGGCGCTTGGAGACGTCATAATAATCTAGATCTGTCAGAAAAACAGCTTGAAACAAGAACAGAGGATAATTGCGTGATACAGGAGTCAAAACCTTCGGGAGAATATATAATGAATTTTTACCGACCAAAATACGCATCGTGCAAGAAAACGGAGTCCAGAAGGCACACGAAGTGCCCACGAGATAGGGGGCGCGCCCTCCACCCTCGTGGAGGCCTCGTGTCCTTCCCGGACTGCTTCTTATTTTTCTATTTTTTTCTAAATATTCTGAAACAGAGAAATATTACCTTAAAAATTGTTTTGGAGTCGGTTTACTTACCGTACCACATACCTATTCCTTTTCGGAGTCTGAAACGTTCCGAAAAGTGTCCCTTATGTATTCCTCCGGGGTCTGTTTCAATAACATTGGTTTCAACATTTATAGGATTACCTGAGATATAATGTTTGATTCTTTGACCGTTCACCACCTTCAGATTTGTGGGTAACGCCCCGGATTCGATGCGCCAGGTGTCTACCGGTTATTCGTCGTCATTGCCATGTCATTTGCTTGCGTGTTGCATTTTATCATGTCATCATGTGCATCTCTTTTGCATACGTATTCGTCTCATGCATCCGAGCATTTTCCCCGTAGTCCGTTTTGCAATCCGGCACTCCTATGTTTGCCGGCGCCCCCTTTTTCCTCTTTTCGTGTGCGGGTGTTAAACTTTCTCGGAATAGCCCGAGCTTTGCCAAGCGGCCTTGGTACACCACCGATAGACCGCCTGCCAAGTTTCGTGTCATTTGGAGTCCGTTTGATGCCCCAACGGATAACTGCGTAGCCTGAAACCCCTCTCTCTTTGCAGCCCAGCCCCTCTTCACCATAGCCCGATAACCCATCCAAACCCCCTCCATGCTCTCGGTCATTCGATCACAATCGTGTGGGCGAAAACCGCTCCTCATTTGGAGCCTCCTAGCTCCCTCTACCTATATATAGACCTCCACCTCCGAAATTTCACAGTCAAACCCTAACCCCCTTCTTCCCCCGCGCGCCGGACACGTCCGCCACCGCCACCTCGTCCAACCACAGCGCGACACGTCGGCCCCGCCGCCCTCTCTCTCCTCCCTCCGCCGCCACGCCACCGAGGCCCTCCCAGCCAGCGCCGCCACCGCCCGGACGTCTCGCCGTCGCCTCCCTGGGCTCCGCGCCGGCGTCGCCGTCGAGCGCCGCCCGCGCCGCCCGCCGCCTCGGATCTTCGCCGCCGCCCGCCGCCACCCGCCCAGCGTGTCCGGCGCCTCGCCGCCCTACGCCGCTTCTAACGGCGCCGCCCTTGCCTCACCAAGCCGCCCCTTGCGCTCCCGGCCGGCGCCACGCCCAGCGCCTGCCCCGCCCGACGCCCCTCCGGTCACCGACCTCCGCGCCGGTGCCCCGTCCCCACTGCCTCTTCTTCCTCTCCGGTGGGAACTCCGGCGAGCCCGGCCCCGCCTCGATCTGCGCACCGGATCTGGATCTGAGAAGACCTAAGGTTGACCCCGAAATTATTTGCATTCTGGTCCCGTGTTCATCGCATCATAACTCTTCGCATACTTCTCCGTTTTGTGCTCGCTATATATCAACTTGTTTATCATGAGATGCTCTTCATTTCATTCCATTGCGTCATGCTTGTTTGAGTTTATATTGATGCCCTAATCATCGTTGCAAGAGTGCTATATGATGTTAACTGCTGTCTATTAACAGAACTTGGTGATTTGTCTTTTTCGTTGCATTTTGTGTGTGCATCCTATGAGCATGAGCTCTACATGTGTTTTGTGCTACATCATGCCATCTTTACAGAGGTGCAATCCATGTATTTTTGTGAGTCTTGTATTGAATGCATCAAGCTTGTTAATTAGGGTACTTGTTGCTGCTGTTTTGCTAGGCTGAATCTGTTATTTTGTGATGCTATGTAAACCTGTTGCTACAAGTCATTCTATGCATAATCTGGAGATGTTCACTAAGGATGTTTTGTTATACATTTCTTTCTCTATCCATCCGTGCCCCTGGTAGCAATTATAGCCTCTGTAGCTTGTTGTAATCTTTCTCTCAAGTTGCTAAATAATGTTGTTGTCAGCCTGTTAACATTAAGTTCGGTTTTGCCATGAGCTTTGCCATTCTTAGCTTCACAAACATGTCTTCTTACTGTTAGTCACCTTGTCATGCCATTTATTTATCTGTGGTGAGTGGTAAAAGCTCACAAACATGCCTGTCTATCGTTGTTCCTGTCATGGTTGAATCTGTCATATAATTTGCCATGTTTACATGGGTGCCATCATATCTTATGATCCTTTTTGGCTCTTGGTCAGTAAAGTACTTTTTTTCTATGCATTTAGTAGTATCATGTCATGCCTTAAGTTTCTATGATATGTTCCTATAGCATGTTGTTTGATAGCTCTAAACATTGCAAACTGATGTTGTTTCTGCAAAGTCTGAAACTGTTATTGTTTGCAATCTTGCCATGTGTGTTTGAGCATGTTCTAGTGATTTCTGGAGATAGCTCAGTGTTCATGTTTTGTCATGCTGTACTTGTACATCATGTCCATGCCTTTTGTTCTTATGTTGGTGTGTTGTAGCATGTTGTTTTGATGCTTGCAATATGCCTAGTTGTTGTTTTGGACAGATTGTTGCTATAACTTGTATAGAGTGTGTGTTGAACCGTTGCTCTGTTTTGAGTGTGCTCTATATGAAACTTGCTTGATTTTGCATGTAGCTTCATATTATCATGTTGCATCCTTGTTTTGAGTGAGTTTGCTTGATGTTTGTATGCATTTTGCATCAATGCCATGTTTAACTTGTTTTGCCCATATCTTCTAAGCCGTAGCTCCGAACTAAATGAACTTTATATGTAACTTGACTAGAATTTCGTGTAGATCATCTTGGTGCATCTTAACTTGATGTTTAACAACTTTAACATAAGGTTATTGAGATCTGGACCAATTTCGAAATTTGCATATGAGGACTTAGGAATTGATATATGTTGTTTTCGGCCTTATTTAAACTTGCTTTGTTGTGTTGATCTTTTATGCATCATCTCTTGCCATGAGTAGCTTCATGTAGTCTTGTCTTGCGTCATACTTGTTTGTGCATCATGTCTTATATATGTGTGGTGTGTTTACCGTGTTGTGTGCTTCTCTCGATAGTTCCCGTTTCGTTGCGATCGTGAGGATTTGTTCGTCTACGCTTGGTTCGTCTTCGTGGCTTCGTCTTCTTCATGGACTCGTTCTTCTTTCTTGCGGGATTTCAGGCAAGATGACCGCTACCCTGGATCTCACTACTATCATTTCTATGCTAGTTGCTTCGTTCTATCGCTATGCCGCGTTACCTACCACTTGCTTATCAAGCCTCCCAAATTGCCATGATAGCCCCTAACCTTTGTCACCCTTCCTAGAAAACCGTTGCTTGGCTATGTTACCGCTTTGCTCAGCCCCTCTTATAGCGCTGCTAGTTGCAGGTGAAGATGAAGATTGCTCCATGTTGGATTATGTTTATGTTGGGATATCACAATATCTCTTATTTAATTAATGCATCTATATACTTGGTAAAGGGTGGAAGGCTCGGCCTTATGCCTAGTGTTTTGTTCCACTCTTGCTGCCCTAGTTTCCGTCATACTGGTGTTATGTTCCCGGATTTTGCGTTCCTTACGCGGTTGGGTGAATTATGGGACCCCCTTGATAGTTCGCTTTGAATAAAACTCCTCCAGCAAGGCCCAACCTTGGTTTTACCATTTGCCTCTCCTAGCCCTTTTTCCCTTGGGTTTCCGGAGCCCGAGGGTCATCTTTATTTACCCCCGCCCCCGGGCCAGTGCTCCTCCGAGTGTTGGTCCAAACTAGAGCACCGTGCGGGACCATTCCTTGGCAACTTGGATTACGTCGGTACCTGTACGCTTCGCTTATCCGGTGTGCCCTGAGAATAAGATATGTGCAGCTCCTATAGGGATTTGTCGGCACATAGGGCGGCTTTGCTGGTCTTGTTTTACCATTGTCGAAATGTCTTGTAAACCGGGATTCCGAGTCTGATCGGGTCTTCCTGGGAGAAGGAATATCCTTCGTTGATCGCGAGAGCTTATCATGGGCTAAGTTGGGACACCCCTGCAGGGTATAAACTTTCTAAAGCCGTGCCCGCGGTTATGTGGCGGATGGGAATTTGTTAACGTCCGGTCGTAGATAACTTGACACCAGATCCGAATTAAAACGCATCAACCGCGTGTGTAGCCGTGATGGTCTCTTTTCGGCGGAGTCCGGAAAGTGAACACGGTTTTGGGTTATGTTTGACGTAAGTAGGAGTTCAGGATCACTTCTTGATCATTGCTAGCTTCACGACCGTTCCGTTGCTTCTCTTCTCGCTCTCATTTGCGTATGTTGGCCACCATATACGCTTAGTCGCTGCTGCAACCTCACCACTTTACCCCTTCCTTTCCCATTAAGCTTTGCTAGTCTTGATACCCATGGTAATGGGATTGATGAGTCCTCGTGGCTCACAGATTACTACAAGAACAGTTGTAGGTACAGGTTTCGCGATGATCATGACGCGAGAGTGAGGTTACTTGTTTTGGAGTTCTTCTTCTGCTTCTTCTTCAATCAGGGGATAGGTTCCAGGTCGGCAGCCTGGGCTAGCAGGGTGGATGTTGTTTTGAGTTTCTGTTTGTGTTTCATCCGTAGTCGGATGGTGTTCTTATGTAAGATGATGTTGTATTCGTGTGGCATTGTATGCCTTATGTATGTATCCCTATCTTTTATGTATTGTTGATGTAATGATTTCCACCTTGCAAAAGCGTCTTCAAGATGCGCTTCTATCCTTGGTGGGACCTTCGAGTTCCTTTAGGATAGGGTCGCATCTTGGGTGTGACAAGTTGGTATCAGAGCCTCGGCTGACCTTACGAACCCCCTTGTTTGATCGTGTAGTTTGGCCGTTGTTGAGTATATAAGAAAGCTGTTTTCAGAGTCTAGTTATATCGGAGAGTAGGAATTCTTTTTTACTCCTCAGCCCCTTCGTCGCTCTGGTCAGGAATCTTGACGTAGGTGTTTTGAATTACTCCTCTTCCCTTTCAAATTTTCTTTAGGATCACGCAGTTGGTTTTTCCGATCGTTGGTTCTCTTCTCTTTTCATCCGGTGCATTTCTCGTCAAGTCGACTCGAGCCTCTTCATCGTTGCCAAGTTCAATCCTCAGTTCTTTCTCAGCGACGAGGTTTTCCCCGTCCTCAGTTGTCTTCTTTTCCCACCCGCCCTCCCCTTTTTACCGACCAAAATACGTATCGTGCAAGAAAACGGAGTCCGGAAGGCACACGAAGTGCCCACGAGATAGGGGGGCGCGCCCAGCAGGGGAGGGCGCGCCCTCCACCCTCGTGGAGGCCTCGTGTCCTTCCCGGACTGCTTCTAATTTTATATTTTTTCTAAATATTCCAAAATAGAGAAATATTACCTTAAAAATTGTTTTGGAGTCGGTTTACTTACCGTACCACATACCTATTCCTTTTCGGAGTCTGAAACGTTCCGAAAAGTATCCCTTATGTATTCCTCCGGGGTTACGGTTTCAATAACATTGGTTTCAACATTTATAGGATTACCTGAGATATAATGTTTGATTCTTTGACCGTTCACCACCTTCAGATTTGTGCCTTCGAAGTTGTTGATTTTTATGGCACCGGAGCGATAGACCTCCTCAATAATGTAAGGACCTTCCCATTTAGAGAGAAGTTTTCCTGCAAAAAATCTTAAACGAGAGTTGTATAGCAATACATAATCACCTACATTAAACTCACGCTTTTGTATCCTTTTGTCATGCCATCTTTTAACTTTTTCTTTAAATAACTTGGCATTCTCATAAGCTTGGGTTCTCCATTCATCAAGTGAGCTAATGTCAAATAACCTCTTCTAACCGGCAAGTTTGAAATCATAGTTGAGCTCTTTAATAGCCCAGTATGCCTTATGTTCTAGTTCGAGAGGTAAGTGACATGCTTTTCCATAAACCATTTTATACGGAGACATACCCATAGGATTTTTATATGCAGTTCTATAGGCCCATAATGCATCATCAAGTTTCTTGGACCAATTCTTTCTAGACCTATTGACATTCTTTTGCAAAATAATTTGAGCTCTCTATTACTCAATTCTACTTGACCACTAGACTGTGGGTGATAAGGAGATGCAACTCTATGATTAACATCGTACTTAGCAAGCATTTTATGGAAAGCACCATGAATAAAATGTGAACCACCATCAGTCATTAAATATCTAGGGACTCCAAACCTCGGAAAAATAACTTCTTTAAGCATCTTAATAGAAGTGTTATGATCAGCACTACTAGTTGGAATAGCTTCTACCCACTCAGTAACATAATCAACAGCAACTAAAATATGTGTATAACCATTAGAGGCAGGAAAAGGTCCCATATAATCAAAGCCCCGAACATCAAATGGTTCAATAAAAAGTGAATAGTTCATAGGCATTTCTTGACGTCTACTAATATTACCTATTCTTTGACATTCGTCACAAGATAAGACAAAATTACGGCCATCCTTGAAGAGAGTAGGCTAATAAAAACCGGATTGCAATACCTTATGTGCAGTCCTATCTCCAGCGTGGTGCCCTCCATAAGCTTCGGAGTGACACTTGTGTAGGATCTGTTCCTGTTCATGCTCAGGTACACAACGTCTAATAACACCATCTACTGCTTCCTTATAAAGGTGTGGGTCATCCCAAAAGTAATGCCTCAAATCATAGATGAACTTTTTCTTTTGCTGATATGTGAAACTAGGTGGTACAAATTTAGCAACAATGTAATTAGCAAAATCAGCATACCACGGAGTACTACGAGAGGCATTTATGACATTTAATTGCTCATCTAGAAAGCTATCATCAATAGGTAGTGGGTGATCAAGAACATTTTCTAACTTAGACAGGCTGTCTGCAACAGGGTTCTTAGCTCCTTTTCTATCAACAATATGTAAATCAAATTCTTGTAGCAAGAGAACCCATCTAATAAGTCTAGGTTTAACATCTTTCTTTTCCATAAGATATTTAATAGTTACTTTAGAATCAACAATATAAGGTCTGAACTTATCACAAGCAAATACAACTGCTAAAAATTATTTTTCAGTAGTAGCATAATTTCTTTGGGCATTGTCTAGAGTTTTACTAGCATAATGAATAACATTTAATTTCTTATCAATTCTTTGCCCTAGAACAGCACCTACAGAATAATCACTAGCATCACACATAATTTCAAAGGGTAAATTCCAATCAGGTGGCTGAACAATAGGTGTAGAGATCAATGCTTTCTTAAGTATTTCAAATGCTTCTACACAATCATCATCAAAGACAAATGGTATATCTTTTTGTAATAAATTAGTCAAAGGCCGAGAAAGATTTGAGAAGTCCTTAATGAACCTCCTATAAAAACCGGCGTGGCCAAGGAAACTTCTTATACCTTTGATGTCCTTGGGACATGGCATCGTTTCAATAGCATCAACTCTCGCTTTATCAACCTCAATACCTCTCTCAGAAACTTTATGCCCCAAGACAATACCTTCATTAACCGTAAAGTGGCACTTTTCCCAATTCAAGACAAGATTAGTTTCTTCACATCTCTGCAAAACTCGATCAAGGTTGCTCAAGCAATCATCAAAAGAGGATCCATAGACGGAAAAGTCATCCATGAAAACCTCACAAATCTTTTCACAAAAGTCAGAGAATATAGCCATCATGCATCTTTGAAAGGTAGTAGGCGCATTACATAAACCAAAAGGCATATGTCTATAAGCAAAAGTACCAAAAGGGCAAGTAAAAGTGGTCTTTGATTGATCATTGGCTGACATAGATATTCGAGAGAAACCAGAATAACCATCTAGAAAGAAAAATGTGTATGTTTAGATAATCTTTCTAGCATTTGATCAATAAAAGATAAGGGGTAATGATCCTTTTTAGTAGCCTTATTTAATTTACGGAAATCAATTACCATCCTATGACCTGTAATAATTCTTTGCGGAATCAATTCATCTTTATCATTAGGAACAACAGTAATACCTCCCTTCTTAGGGACACAATGGACATGACTTACCCACTGACTATCAGCAACGGGATAAATTATACCTGCCTTAAGGAGCTTTAGTGTTTCCTTTCTTACCACTTCTTTCATTTTAGTATTCAGACATCGTTGATGATCAACAACCGGTTTGGCATCTTCTTCCAAATTTATTTTATGTTGACATGAAGTGGGGCTAATGCCCTTAAGATCATCAAGAGTATATCCAATAGCAGCACGGTGCTTCTTCAGAGTTTTCAATAATCTCTCTTCTTCATGCTCTGAAAGGTTAGCACTAATAATAACAGGATATATCTTCTTTTCATCAAGATAAGCATATTTAAGAGTATCAGGCAATGGTTTAAGCTCAAACACGGGATCACCCTTGGGTGGAGGGGGATCCCCTAGGATTTCAACAGGCAAATTGTGTTTCAGAATAGGTTCCTGCTTAAAGAATACTTCATCTATTTCCCTTCTTTCATTCATAAACATATCATTTTCATGGTCTAGCAAATATTGTTCTAAAGGATCACTAGGAGGTACGATAATAGAAGCAAGACCAATAATTTCATCCTTACTAGGAAATTCTTCTTCACGGTGTTGTCTACTAAATTTAGAGAAATTAAACTCATGAGCCATATCACTAAACCAATAGTAACAACATTCTTTTCGCAGTCTATTTTAGCATTGACGTGTTCAAGAAGGTTCTACCAAATATAATGGGACAGAAGCTATCTTGTGGGGAACCAAGAACAAGAAAATCAGCAGGGTATTTAGTTTTCCCACACAAGACTTCAACATCTCTGACAATTCCCATAGGTGAAATAGTATCTCTATTGGCAAGCTTAATTGTGACATCAATATCTTCTAACTCAGCAGGTGCAATTTCATGCATAATTTCTTTGTATAAGTCAAAGGGTATTGCACTAACAGTAGCACCCATATCACATAAGCCATGATAACAATGATCTCCTATTTTAACAGAAATAACAGGCACGCCTACCACAGGTCTATGTTTATCTTTAGCACAAGGTTTAGCAATTCTGGCAGTTTCACGGCAGAAATAAATAACATGCCCATCAATATTATCAGCCAAGAGATCTTTAACAATAGCAATACTAACATGATCAGGAGGTGTATAAGTTCTAATATAGCTTTTATGAACCATAGTTGAAGAATTAGCATGATCCTTTATCCTAACAGGGAAAGGTGGTTTCTCAACATAAGAAGTAGGAACTACACGATCATTATAAGTGACAGTCTTTTATTCAACTTTAGTAGGTGCAGCTACTTTTACTTCTATGGGAGGATGAAATTTAAACCACTTCTCCTTGGGGAGATCAACATAAGTAGCAAAAGATTCACAGAAAGAAGCTACTATCTCAGAGTCAAGTCCATATTTAGTGCTAAATTTACGGAAGATATCGGTATCCATAAAAGATTTAACACAATCACACTTAGGTGTCATACCTGACCTTACCTTCGTCGAGATCCCAATCTTCAGAGTTGCGTTTAATTCTATCCAATAAATTCCATTTGAATTCAATAGTCTTCATCATAAAAGAGCCAGCACAAGAAGTATCGAGCATGGATTGATTATTACGAGAAAGTCGAGCATAAATTTTTTGAAGAATTATTTCTCTTGAGAGCTCATGATTGGGGCATGAATATAACATTGATTTAAGCCTCCCCCAATCTTGGGCGATGCTTTCTCCGTTGCGAGGCCAAAAATTATATATATAATTGCAATCACGATGAACAAGATGCATAGGCTAATACTTCTGATGAAATTCCAATTTCATTCGTTTATAGTTCCATTATCCCGTGTCATCACATAGACTATACCATGTCGATGCATATCCCTTCAAAGATAAAGGGAATACCTTCTTCTTAACAACATCATCGGGTATACCTGCAAGCTTAAATAGTCCACAAACTTCATCCGCATATATTAGGTGCTCATCATGATGCTTTGTTCCATCTCCTACAAAAGGATTATCTAGCAGTTTTTTTAACATACCTGAAGGAACTTCAAAGGGAACATTCTCATTTTCAGTAGGTTCAGTATGTTGAGGAGCAACTCTTTGCTCTACTCGTCGGGGTGAAGATACCCCAAACAAGCCCCTGAGAGGATTACTTTCCATAGTAAGAAGTGACAGTAAATTTCAGCACACTATATAAATTTTTCCTTACCAAATTCCACCTACCAAAGGCACTTCACTCCCCGGCAACGGCGCCAGAAAAGAGTCTTGATGACCCACAAGTATAGGGGATCTATGTAGTCCTTTCGATAAGTAAGAGTGTCGAACCCAACGAGGAGCAGAAGGAAATGATAAGCGGCTTTTACCAAGGTATTCTCTGCAAGTACTGAAATAAGTGGTAACAAATAGTTTTGTGATAGGATAATTTGTAACGAGCAACAAGTAACAAAAGTAAATAAAGTGCAGCAAGGTGTCCTAATCCTTTTTGTAGCAAAGGACAAGCCTGGACAAACTCTTATATAGAGAAAAGCGCTCCCGGGGACACATGGGAATATCGTCAAGCTAGTTTTCATCACGTTCATATGATTCGCGTTCGGTACTTTGATAATTTGATATGTGGGTGGACCGGTGCTTGGGTGTTGTTCTTACTTGAACAAGCATCCCACTTATGATTAACCTATATTGCAAGCATCCGCAACTACAACAAAAGTATTAAGGTAAACCTAACCATAGCATGAAACATATGGATCCAAATCAGCCCCTTACGAAGCAACGCATAAACTAGGGTTTAAGCTTCTGTCACTCTAGCAACCCATCATCTACTTCTTACTTCCCAATGCCTTCCTCTAGGCCCAAATAATGGTGAAGTGTTATGTAGTCGACGTTCACATTACACCACTAGAGGTTAGACAACATACATCTCATCAAAATATCGAACGAATACCAAATTCACATGACTACTAATAGCAAGACTTCTCCCATGTCCTCAGGAACAAACGTAACTACTCACAAAGCATATTCATGTTCATAATCAGAGGGATATAAATATGCATATAGGATCTGAACAAATGATCTTTCACCAAGTAAACCAACTAGCATCAACTACAAGGAGTAATCAACACTACTAGCAACCTACTAGTACCAATGCCGGACTTGGAGGCAAGAATTGGATACAAGAGATGAACTAGGGTTTCGAGAGGAGATGGTGCTGGTGAAGATGTTGACGGAGATTGCCCTCTCCCGATGAGAGGAGCGTTGGTGATGACGATGGCGATGATTTCCCCCTCCCAGAGGGAAGTGTCCCGGCAGAACAGCTCTGCCAGAGCCCTAGATTGGTTCCGCCAAGGTTCCGCCTCGTGGTGGCGGAGTTTCGTCCCGAAAGGTTGCTTATGATTTTTCTCTGGACGAAAGACCTCATATAGAAGAAGATGGCCACCGGAGGGCCAACAGGGGGCCCACGAGGCAGGGTGCGCGCCCTGGGGGGTAGGGCGCGCCACCCACCCTCGTGGCCAGGTGGGGCCCCCTCGTGGAGTTTCAGGACTTTTGGAGTTGTGCTGAATAGGTCTCTAATATTTGCTCCTTTTCCACCCAGAATTCCAGCTGCCGGCATTCTCCCTCCTTATGTAAACCTTGTAAAATAAGAGAGAATTGGCATAAGTATTGTGACATAACGTGTATTAACAGCCCATAATGCAATAAATATCGATATAAAAGCATGATGCAAAATGGACGTATCAGTCACCAAAACTCTATATCATTGAAAACTATGTTCAAATACAAAGCAAATGATATAATTTTTATTGACATGCACTAACATTTTGTCAGTTAAATCTTTGGTTAGAATTTAGCACAAATTACAAAAAGGACTAATAAACCAAGACCTAGGTAGTTCACCAGGACGAAGACAATGATACTACATATAATTAACGCCAAATAAGAGCAAGGGATCACACATGTCATTTACGACTCGAATAAAAATGCCATACACTAATAAAACATTAAGGCCACGAGGCAATCCAGTGTTGGTTACATGAGGCAAGAAGAAAGATGCATCCATCGACGACGTCCACCTCCTCGACTCAGGGTGCCGACCCACCGAACGGCGGCTAAGTAGCAATGACTTTCGTGGCTAGGTCGACGTGCTTCTGAACACTGGTGTCCAAAGATTCCGGCCGCTGGAAGAAGGCCAACGTCTTTCTGTCCTTGCTGGCCTTATACTTGCCTAAGTAGATGATTTCCTCGTAGACGTGGATGTGCATGTCGATGTTTCTTAAATGGCAAGGCGTTGCATGGCGAGCGCGGCCTCGTGGTGCACATTCTTTGTCACGACCTCCGACAGTTGCAGGGCCACCAGGGCTTGAAAGAGTTCGTCACCATGGAGGCCGATGAGGGTGGAAGGAAATGAGGAGGCTAGGCGCATGGGCTGGAGCTGTAAAGCAAGGTCGCATGCGCGCTTCTTGACGGCAGTGAACTTGCGGATGGAGCGGACCATCATGTCGTCCATGCGAGAATCGAAGCTGGCTCGGCAAGGGCTATGACGTCAGCAGTCACCAGCACCGCCAGGAAACCCTGCGCGGTGCGAGGCCGCGGGCCGGTCTCTTGGATGATCTGGCACAGCCAACTACCGCTCGCCTCCATCGCATCCATAAGTGCTTGTGGCTTCTGGTCTCTTAGTCTTGGATTGGAGTGAGCAGTGTTGCATAGAGACTACGAGTAGATGGATTAGAGTGGTGGGCGCCTTTATATGAGAGTCCAAACTGTGTTGCATTCACATCGTGTTGGCTCCATTCCGCTTCTCCAATTAATTCCCTCTGCATACTAATTGAGGATGCATCATTGACCATTCAACATCTATGGAAGCGCTACCCTCTCCCTCCTTGGCGTTCAAGCCGTATGAATGTAAATGCGGGTCAAGAAGAGACTAGTCATTTACTACACTATGCACCACGACCGTGTGGGGATGCGACGCGAATAGCACAAGCATGTTGTACTTGTTCCACTTTCTTGTTTTGAACTCGTGACATGTAGTAACGCTCAGTTTTGAATATATAAGTTTGGTTGTCGCGCCAATATATACAGTACTCCCTCCATGTAGGTTGGGTCGCTGAAGTCAAAATTAGACACAAAACACGATGGTGACGGACCAGTCTACCTCCGTCCTATTTATGGCTCGCCGTCGTAATCTGTGCCAAATTTTCACCATAAATTTGACTAACAAAAGTTTCATGCATGTCACCAAAATTATATCATTGAAAACTATGTTCAAATACAAATCAAACGATATAATTTCTGTTGACATGAACTAACATTTTGTCAGTTAAATCTTTGGTCAAAATTTAGCACAAACTACAAAAGGGACTAATAAACCAAGACCTAGGTAGTACACTAGGACGAAGACAGTGATACCACATTTAATTAACGCCAAATAAGAGCAAGGGATCACACATGTCATTTACAACTGGAAGAAAAAACACTAAGGCCACGAGGCGATGCAGTGCTGGTTATAGGAGGCAATAAGAAAGATGCATACATCGACGACGTCCACCTCCTCGACTCAGGGCGCCGGCCCACCAAACGGTGGCTAAGTAGCAGCGGCTTTCGTGGCCAGGTCGACGTGCTTCTGAACAATGGCGTCCAAAGATTCCAGCCGCTGGAAGAAGGCCAACGTCTTTTTGTCCTCGCTTGCCTTGTAGTGGCCTATGTAGACGATTTCCTCGTAGACGTGGATGTGCAGGTCGACGATTTCTTCCATGGCGAGGCACTGCGCGGCGAGCGCGGCCTCGAGGTGCACATTCTTCGTCGCGACCTCCGGCACCTGCAGGGCCACCAGTGCTTCAAAGAGTTCATCACCTTGGAGGTCGATGAGGGTGGCAGGCAACAAGGAGCCTGGGCGCTCGGGCTGGAGCAGTACAACAAGGTCGTCCGCACGCTTCTTAACAGCGGTGAACTTGCGGATGGAGTCGACGATCATCTGGTACATGCGAGAGGCAAAGCCGGCATCGACGAGGGCTATGACGCCGACGGTCACCAGCACCATCTGGAAATGCTGTGCGATGCGGGGCCGCAGGCCGGCGTCTTGGGCGATCCGGCACAGCCGACTGCCGCTCGCGTCCATCGACGCCATGGGTGCTTGTGGCGTCTGGTCACTTAGTCTTGGTCTTGGATTGGAGTGGGCAGTGTTGCTTAGAGACTAGGAGTAGATGTATTGGAGTGGTGGGGCTCCTTTATACGAGAGTCCAAACTGTATTGCATTCACATCGTACTGGCTCCATTCTGCTTCTCCAATTACTTACCTCTACATGCTAATTGAATGCGGAGGCATCATTGACCGTTCAACATTTTGGGAACCGCTACCCTATGCCTCGTTGGCATTCAAGCCTATGAACGTAAATGCGTGTCAAAAAGAGACTAGTCAGTAGTAGTATACTTAATATTGTGCACCGTGACCAAGGCGGAGAGGAAAACGAGAGAACTGCATACTTATTTACGGTGTACATTCACTCATTTTGCTCCATATGTACTCATTTACGATGTAATCACTTGTTGAAATCTCTAGAAAGACAAATATTTAGGAACGGAGGGAGTAGTCCCTCCTTTCCAGTTTACAGGGCTATACTATTAAGAGCAAGTACAATAGTGGGCTTATAGCCTGCTTACATGGCAATTTTGTCTATGTGGAGGAGAGAGACATAAAAAAGTAACACTAGCCACAGTAGGAGTAACCTCAGCAGTAACATCGAGTCCAACTCAGCAAATTTTCTTATGTGGCAATGAGTTAATGAGGAGAGAGGTAGTTTGAGTAACTTAGTGTAACATCACATGTCCCAATGCAATATGAGTCTATAACCTAATAAATGAGGCTTTGCATACACCACACTTATGTTACTACCTAATATGAATATAGTAACATAGTCTAGGGATATGTCTATGTTACCAGTGTATGTTACTCTCCATTGTGGCTAGTCTAATCTCATGCAAGAGCCTGGCTATATGCGTGCTCCAAGGCAGATGCAATAAATGTGAGGAAAGAGATAGAGAGAAGATGAGAGGCAGATGCAATAAATGTGAGGTAAAATGAGTCTATGTCTCAATTAATGAAGGCTTGTATGTTACCATCCATAGGTTACTACCCATTATGAAGGTAGTAACATGGACTAGTAACAAAAGCATGTTACTAGCAACTGCCACGTTCGGGTTGTGCTTGGCTCTTCGCCTCTTCGAGAAGTCGAACAATGATGTTACTACTTCTACAGTATCGAATCAACTGCTGCATGTCTCATCCATCGCGTGGGTGAGGGAGAGCTTGTTGTAGGAGTAGTAAAAGCAAAAGCCTCTCCTCGTCTGCGAGCCGCCGTGCACATGGGCGAGGGAGAGGGAGCACTAGTAGTAGTAAAATAAAGCTTCTCCTCGTTGTACAAGTTGACGCAACACATCATAGCACTGGCCCACCTCCCTCTCTCACAGAGTGTCTAGGAGCACATGCTAAAGCTGGTTGTTAGTGAGTAGCCCGCTTCTCTTCTCTCTCCTCTTCTCTCTCTACCAACTCATCAAAAAAGTAATATTTGAAGTATTATAGCCCGCCTATGTCATCCTATTGTACTTGCTCTAAAAGACCTGCAGTGTACAATATATTTGCTGCAACCTCTAACATTCAGCCCACCACAAATTAAAATATATATCACTGTCTTGACCAGATGAGGATGCAAACTACTATCACTAGGATTACAGGTAGGGCCAAAAGATTATTTTAATCAAAAAATGCTTCGAGACGGCCTCATAGCATGGAGACGACTCGAATGATTTTAAGCTTAGAGGCACGGTACACGCTATCCTAGACTACGTCACTATACTACCTCCCCTACACATGAAACTACCACACGAGCGTCCGGGTTGCGCTTGGCTCTTCGCCTCTTCGGGAAGTCGAACAATGATGGTACCACTACAGTGGAGTACTACGAGTATGCTTCTGGCCATCTGACACCGAATGAACTACTGCATGTCCACCGCTTGTGGGAGGGAGAGCGTGTAGGGAAAGCTTCTCCCGGTCCTGTGAGCCACCACGCTCATGGGCGAGGGAGAGAGCGTTGTAATCAAACTTCTCCTTGTTGTGCGAGTTGACGTGACACATCAAAGCAGTGCACTCGATATATTTCAAAAATTTGTGTTTACCGATGCATTAATTACAACGCATGCATGCATGTCGTGACTTCCCTTTTGATACTTGCATGTGTTGATTTAATGCAGCTTGAAGTAGTATGAATATGTGATGGTAAAACTTTCTAATGCCCCGGCCTTAAAGCGAGAGATGGTTGTGCACGAGGAGGGCGAGATCATGCCGATGGAATAGGACCCGATGATGGAGCTCTCTATGGTCTCTATGGATCTCATCTTGCTCCACTGCCCCTTGTGCCTCCGCCCCTTGAAACCTCCAGTGTATGAGGTTCGAATACACCTCGTCCGTTCGGCTGATCGAGCAAGGTGCAGGTTTCTTGATTGATGTGTTGTTCGATTGATTTCTGCAGTACAAGGGAGGGCACCTGGCCTGCGCGGACTACCGCCGCGAGCGCCCCGGGAACTAGTGGCAGTGCCAGAAGTGCGAGAGCGGCGGCAGCTTCGATGTGCGGAACACGGCGATGGACACCGTCCTCTCCTCGGTGAGGGTGGAGTGCCCACATGAAGGCTGTGGGCTCTAAGTCACTTAACACAAGCTCGCTGATCACCAGCGCGTGTGTCTGCTCGCGCCCTGCAAATGCCCCGTGCCCGTCTGCGGCTAAGAAGGCCCGCCGCTGGCGCTCCCCCACCACATCAGCACCATGCATCACATGCCCATGCACAAGATCCAGTACGGCAAGGTGCTCCAGCTGCAAGTGCCAGTATCGGAGCCGCGGCTCTTGCTATTCGTGAAGGAGGACGGCCGCACATTTTTCTTGGTTGGCGGCGTGATCGACATGGGCGCACCTATCGTCGTGTCGGTCGTCTGCATCAGAGCGGGGGCAACCCCACCGCCGCACTACTCGGCCAAGCTGTGGGTGAACAACACGTCGGGGAAGCCCAAAGGCAGAACCGACGCCGTCAAGGTGAAAATCAAGGTGACAAGCAACAAGGATCCCGGTGACGTCACCGTGCAGGAGCTGACCTTCTTCACAGTTCCGCCAAAGCTACTGGTCGGGGCTGGGTTGTCGAGGACGGTGTCCTTCCACATTCAGATTGACAAGCTCACCTCCTAAATGATTCTACAGTGCCTTCTGGTTATCTTAGTAATGTTAATATAGGGGTTAGCTCGGTCTACTTTAGCTTAAGAGATGGTGGGTTTTGGTGGCGATGCGGCAATTACTTCGGCATCAGATCAATAGTTAAAGTAATTTCCAACAGTCGAACGGATATTTTGTGTCTGTTGGATATAAAGATCCTTTGGGTAAGAAGTATAAGTAGCGTATATGCTTGTTTGTTGAGGAAGTGTTGCATACTTCTGCGAGTTGACGCGACACATCAAAGTAGTACTACTACTAGTAGTACTCACCCGACTGCGCCCCAGGCAGACGAATCTCGTGTCGTGTTGGTGCCGTGTGTGGCCTGCACATTAACCAAAACCTCGCGCCTCCAGCTTAGCCTTCGCATTCTAAACTTATCCATCTCAAGGCCAAGGAGCAACGGGAACCTATGATAGAGCCAATCGGATGGTTGAGAACACTACAATTCGTAGCTACAGATGCGTGTGTGAGAGAGGACGAGTGTGTGCATGCACCTCTTCTCTTTGTGTATAACGTAATAAACTCAGAGTACAAGTGTATGTGGGTGGCCTTGACCTAGGGATCTAGAGATGGTGCGTGTGAGAAGTCCCGAGAGACAAGGTGTGTGTGGGAAAGAGGGAGAGAGATGATATGTGTAGATGTAATGCATGTGAAAGAAAGACTAGTCTATAGCTTGCCACGAGGCTATTCCTGTCGAACGCCCCAATAACCATAAGATATGTATCCGACGGTGCCAGTTATTGCACGTACACAGCAGTAGAAAAAGAACTACCATGGCATATTACAAAACTGCTACACCACGGTCGAGAACGCGTGCCCACGTTACGCCATCCGGGAATAGTGCCGCACTTCGAAAGTAGAACCGTCAATAAATTTTGAGCTTGCGATCATCACATTCCAAATTACTACCATGCTATATTTAATTGCAAACTTGTTCACATTGATCACAACCTAAACGGTTTCCCACTTAGGAGCATATTAGTACTCCATTATAAATAGTACTATTCCAAGATGACTGCACATTCCTCCTCAATCCTCATCCACAAAAACAAACAAGTCATTCATCATTGTTCCCTTGCATCTACCATGACCAGCGTGAGTTCTGGGTCGAGAGATTACCACCAGGGAGAGGCAAGCATGGAAGCGAAAGCACGAGAGATGTCCCGCCTTGCTGCGAAAGCAGTCGACATGTCCCGCCGGGCTGCCGTAACAGCACAGAGGTCCCCCCGCACCGTCGAAGCAGCACGGAGGTCCCGTCGCACCGTCGATGCAGCAGACTGGTCCGGCAGCGCCGCGGAAGCAGCAGAGATGTCCCGTGATACGCCTCCAACGTATCTATAATTTATGAAGTATGCATGCCATGCTTACAAATTTTTTATATGATTTTGGTATGATTTGATTAGAACTAACCCGGATTGACGATGTTTTCAGCAGAACTACCGTGGTGTCATTTTTTGTACAGAAATAAAAGTTCTCGGAATGGGCTGAAAATTTACGATGATTTTCTATGGACCAAAAGAGACCCCCGAAGCACAAGAGATGGGCCAGAAGAGTCCCGAGGCAACGACAAAGGTGGAGGGCGCGCCCACCCCTAGGGCGCACCCCCCCTGTCTTGCCGCTACCTCATGGACCCCCTTGACGTGAGACCAACGCCAAAGTTTCCTATAAATACCAAAACCCCCAGAGAGAAACCTAGATCGAGAGTTCCGCTGCCACAAGCCTCTGTAGCCATGAAAAACCAATCGGGAGCCCATTCCGGCACCCTGCCGGAGGGGAAACCATCACCGGTGGCCATCTTCATCATCCTGGCGGTCTCCATGACAAGGAGGGAGTATTCACCCTCTGGGCTGAGGGTATGTACCAGTAGCTATGTGTTTGATCTCTTTCTCTCTCTCTCTCGTGTTCCTGATTTGGCACGATCTTGATGTACTGCGAGCTTTGTTACTATAGTTGAATCATATGGTGTTTCTCCCCCTCTACCTTCTTGTGATGAATTGAGTTTTACCTTTGAGGTTTCACTATTATTGGATTGAATACTATTATGGATTTGAGAACACTTGATGTATGTCTTACGTGGGATACCTGTGGTGACAATGGGGTGTTCTGTTGATTCAATTGATGTATGTTTTGGCACTCAACTCGCGGATTCTCGAGGTGACATTGGGGTAATCTATGCATAGGGGTTGATGCATGTTTTCATCCTTGTTTCTCTGGTAGGAATCTTGGGGCCCTCTTTGAGGTTCTTTGTGTTTGATTGAATATTATGAATCTGAAGTTGTTTGAGAAATATCGTATAATTGACCCACGGATACTTGTGGTGACATTGGAGTATCTAGGTGACATTAGGGTTGATTGATGTGTGTCATATGGTGTTATTTTACTACGAACTCTAGGGCTGTTTGTGACACTTATAGGAATAGCTCAATGGATTGATCGGAAATAATAACTTTGAGGTGGTTTCGTACCCTACAAGCAATTTCATCTTATGTTGTCCGCGATAGGAACTTTGGAGTGACTTTTGTCACATGTTGAGGGGTTGCCATATGATCTAATTATGTTATCATTGTTGAGAGAACTTGCGATAGTGAAAGTATGAACCCTAGGCCTTGTTTTCAAGCATTGCAATACCGTTTTCGCTCACTTTTGTTACTAGTTACCTTGTTGTTTTTATATTTTCATATTACAAAAACCTATATCTACTATCCATATTGCACTTCTATCACCATCTCTTCGGCGAACTAGTGCACCTATACAATTTACCATTCTATTGGGTGTGTTGGGGACACAAGAGACTCTTTGTTATTTGGTTGCAGGGTTGTTTGACAGAGACCATCTTCATCCTACGCCTCCCACGTATTAATAAACCTTAGGTCATCCACTTGAGCGAAATTTGCTATTGTCCTACAAAACTCTGCACTTGGAGGCCCAACACGAGTCTACAAGAAGAAGGTTGCATAGCAGACATCATCCCGCCGCGCCGCGAATGCAGTAGAGATGTCCTCCCGCACTGTGGCGGCCTGGGAAAATATCTCGCGGGAAGGCGAGGACTCTTACGGGAGCATGCACATGATCGTCTATAGCTAGATGGATCAGATCTCTAGCTGGGCGAGGTTGTAGGACGACATGAAAGCCTCATTTGAATAGGCTACCGATGTCATCCAGCAACTAGGGAAGGGCAATGCAAAGACCTAGGACGAGTGCGACCTGCTGAGGGCGAAGATCGCCGGAAGGGCGAAGCAGGCGAAGGAGACCACTGCCTTGTTGAAGAGGACGGGCGTCATCGTCAAGAAACTTATGTACGAGAATGCCATGCTCCGCGTCGAGCGTGAAAGGCTGGTGGAGGAATCCATGGATGCTGCCAAGAAGCGTATTAAGGACATCAAACTGATGAAAGAGATCATCGCCGCTCGCTACGAGAACTAGTCTCCGCGACCTGCAGCGCATCAAGAAAGTAGAGATCAGCGAGCCAAATCATTGTATGTGTCTTCCTTCTTCTTTTTCCCTTGGGTATTTCGGGCGTAGCCGCATGTGGCTTTTTTAATTATCTTCCTAAATATATAAGACAATGATTATCCATTGTCATCGTCCTTATATATTCATCAATCTTGCTATAAGTCGCAGTAGATGCTATATAGATCCGTCAGATCTTACATCAAGATCCGTGCAAAATTTTCTTTTTAGATTTTTTTTTCTCTCTTAAATTTCAGTCGAGTGAGACATAGCCACACCATTAATAAGGGGCTCGGGTGCCATTAATGGAGACCTTGGGAGAGAGCTGAGCGGCAGATGGAGGTCAAAGGGCTCTCCTCCCGATAAGCACGCACAGGTGTCTGACTGGATGCCTCCGTACTCAAATAGCTACCCCGCACGGCGCCTCCTAGCCAATAAAAAAGGAGACGCTTGGCGGCAGATAAATGGTAAGTAGAACGCCCACGGTTTCAATAATACTTGTGTTTCCGATTGTAACGTGACGGCACTTGTTCCAAAATGACTTTGTTGATTGTTAATGTGTGCGCCTTCGTAAAATCGGACAACAAAATTACCATATCATGTTGATGACACATGTCATGACACCAAGCCAAGTTTCATGATTTCCAGGCGTGTTTTGGATTTACAGGAATTAGAAATGAAGTTTCTCAATGTTTCCGGCCGAGCCACGATGCCGAGATGTTTGAATTTCATTCCCATTTCTTGCATGGGACCTAGAAATTTATCAGAGGAGACACATGCTATTTTTCAACCAACTTTGTGCAATGGAGCATGTGCTTGTAGTTCAAATTTAAATTATGCACATTAAATGACCAGAAACTCAATTAATGTATAAAAGGCCAAACGAACCCAGAATAATTCCAAAATTTAACACGACACTCATATAGTTCTATGTTGCCTCTGTAAAGAAAATCAAGGGGGGCAACGTATATCGTTTCGCGCACAAAGGTGACACGTTCCATCTCAAAACCTTGACCCTTCTTGAGAGAAGCTTCGGTTTGCAAGAAGCTTATACCAAAACTTGTTCCAATTCGGCCAAAAAATTTACCACAGCATCTTAGTGCCATGAAATGACACGATGCCAAGTTTCATGATTTCTAGCCATGTTTTGGATTTACAAGAATTTAAAAACCAAGTTTCTCAATGTTCTCGGCCGAGCCACGACGCCCAGATGTTTGAATTTCATTCCCATTTCTTACATGGGACCTAGAAATTCACCCGAGGACACGCATGTTATTTTTCAACCAACTTTGGTGCACTGGAGCATGTGATTGTAGTTCACATTTGAATTATGCACATTAAATGACCAGAAACTCAATTGATGTATAAAAAGGGCCAAACGAACCCGGAATAATTCCAAAATTTAACACGACACTCATATAGTTCTATGTTGCCTCTGTAAAGAAAATCAAGGGGGGCAGCATATATCGTTTCGCACACAAATGTGACACATTCCCTCTGAGAACCACGAGCCTTCTTGAGAGAAGCTCCAGTTTGCAAGAAGCTTATACCAAAAATTGTCCCAGCTCGGCCAAATTTTTTACCACAGCATGTTAGTGCCATGACATGACACCATGCCAAGTTTCATGATTTCCAGGCGAGTTTTGGATTTACGGGAATTTAAAAACCAAGTTTCTCAATGTTCTCGGTCGAGTCACGACACACAGATGTTCGAATTTCATTCCCATTTCTTGCATGGGACCTAGTAATTCACGTAAGAAAACACATGTGATTTTTCAACCAACTTTGGTGCACCGGAGCATGTGCTTGCAGTTCAAATTTGAATTATGCACATTAAATGACCAGAAACTCAATTAATGCATAAAAAGGACAAAAAGCCCAGAATAATTCCAAAATTTAACAGGGCACTCATATAGTTCTATGTTGCCTTTGTAAAGAAAATCAGGGGGGAGGCAGCATATATCGTTCCGCACACAAAGGTGACACATTCCCTCTCGGAACCACGAGGATTGTTGAGAGAATCTCTGGTTTGCGAGAAGCTTATACCAAAACTTGTCCCAATTAGGCCAAAAATTATACATATGAAAACATGGGTTAGATTATCCCGAACATCTCGCTACCTAGACCAATGTACTGTGATTTGAATTCAACATAAAATGGATACAAATATTTGAATTGGAGATCGTATGGTACATGTAGTTCATATTGAAATATGATTACTACTATATGCATGTTTTCTATTATCAAGATAATATTTAAATGATGGTATAACTTGACAACAATTGTATTCAAATAAGTAAAAGTGATTCAAATTTAGTCCATATGGTAGACGATAATATATATATTCATAGGGTGGAGTAAAATGTTCATATAAGATGGAGGGTCAAAATGTAGGACTACATCCATTATAAACCACAAGATCACCTAACGATATATTCGAAATCAACATAATGTGGGTTCAAAAATTGAAATTCGAGATCCTGGCATTTGTAATCATATAAAAAGGGACATGACTCTTTTGCGGGTGCTTCAGCTGCCCCGGCGTCGCCACTCACTCCGATGGTGCGCTTCGGCGGCATCCTCATACACTCCAAATTCCAGAAGTTGGTGACCACTATGGACCGGGGGTGCGGCCGCATATTATGGCCGGCGGCTCGGCTGTGCAATTAATACGGACCAGTGGGAGCGAGGCTGGCTGTGGTCAAAAGTTGTCTCGCCTCCCAGTGAGCCTGCGTCGCGAACTTCTGCCATTCCTGCCATCATTTCACACAGCTACTCGCACGCCTCCCCGTCAATACGCACACCTGCACGCACATCTCCCGGTATGCTTGCACGATGGACTGCTCGCATGCGTCCCGTCAACTCACACATGCTCGCACATCACAAGGGGCGTGTGGCAGCACGTATATTTTTTGGTTTATTTTTTGCCGCTTTAGTGCTTAACTGAAGCATGGCACGGTCTAACGCACACGGTCCGAATAAATAATCCGTATGAGATATTGGTTGCCAGTTTTTTATAATCTCCCGTTTGTAAGAACATTATATCAAAATGGGTCTCGTTGACGAAAAAATACAATATCACAGTCTACTGGTGTCCATATATGACACCACGATAAGTTTCATGAATTTCAACTAAGTTTTGGATTTACTAAATTATAAAAATATATATTCTCAATATTTTTAAATCTCTTGCACAGGGAAACATGCACCCAGGGACACATATGATTTTGCAACCCATTTTGGTGCACATGTAGCTCAAATTTGATTTTTGCACATTAAATCCCTAGGAAATCAATCAATGTATAAAACCGGTCGAATGATGTCTGTTTTTTTTAAATTAACACGACACTCCGCCTTTCGTCACATGTTCACTGCAGAAAAAGTTTGACATGCCTTAGAGTGGCTATGGTGGTGCGGGATGTGTGTGTCTGTCTGTGTGGGGGGTGGGGGGAGGGGTCCGACAGTACACTACGAGTCGTGAACCTCCGCGTGGGATTATTCATCATTTTGTGAGTCATATATGCCACATCAAAGTCGTGAATTGGTTATTTAAAGCATTACACAGCCCTTTCATACATAATGTTCGGGCCACATTGTGACGCCCGGATATTTAAGCTACAGTAAACCTCTGCTAATGATGCCATGTCACCTCGATTACTGTTGCTAATCTCTCTTTAGTTCGAAACCGGTTCGAATTCAATTTCAAAATATGGCAAACAATAAAAGTTTTCTAATGTTAAAACTAAAATGTTCGGAGTGAGCCAAATAATGCATAGGTAATTATGGTGAAGAAAACATACTTTTATAAAATCTTTAAATACTCTAAAATCAATAAAACAATAGCAAATACAATTATTTAAATGCTTTAAAAATAAAAAACATTTTCAAAACTAAATTTTTATAAGTATTAAACTATTGTGGCAGTGGCATAATTTGTAAAATCTATTTAGGTGCCACTTTGGTAATTTACTAAAACTAAAATAAAAGGAAACTAAAAGAAAGCAAAAATAGCAAATAAAAATAAGAAAAGAGAAAGACAAACAAAATAAAAATAAAAGGGAAAGAACCCTCGGTTCCCCCACTGGGCCTCGACCCAGCCGCCCCAGTCGGCCACCCCACCAGGCCGGCCCAACCTGGCAAAGGCCAACCGGCCAGCCCACCCCCGCTCCCTTCTCCTCCTACCTACCAAACCCTAGCGACACCCCACTCTCCCCATACGATCCCCCCACTCGCTCCCCCTTGTCTCTCTCCCTTCCCCGTCTGGATCGGGCGCGGCCCCTGACCCCACCGCCAGCCGCCACCACGTCCCGAGTCCCCCCCCGCCGCCGTCTTCGTCGAGACCAAGAACCAGATCGAGGGAAGTGCTAGATCGACGCCATCGGGCCGATCCCCTCCACTGCACCGCCGCGTCCTCGCCGCCTCGACCCGCAGCTTCTTCATCGTCCCCATGCTGCACCTGCACCACCACCGGCCGCCGCCGTCATCGCCACCCCCGTCGAAGCTCGCCACCGCCCCACGTGCCACGACTTCCTCCTCACCCTGTTCTGAGGCTGTCGACCGCACGCCGCGCCACCCCAAGCCACACGCTTATCGGCTCGTCCGGTCGCCGGACCTTCCCGGCAGGGTTCCTCCGGCCTCCTCGAGCCCTCCTCTGCAATGATGTGAGCATCCGGCTCAACCTGGTCTCTCCCCTCTCTTCCCCATGCCCCGTAGACGCCCTGCCGACGAGGTCGTGCCTCTACCGCCGCTCGACGCCGACGTGGTGGTCAATTCTGACCGGCCCAGCACCTGCTAGTAGTTCCAGTGGGTGCGCGACGATTCCCTTGTCTGATCCCTGCCGACCACTCGCTAGAAAGTTTGCCGGAGGAGAGCGCTCGGTCCTCGCCGGTGCGCTCTGCCTCACCGTTGTTACTGTGTTGACGTGGCTCTATGATTAGCACTTAATTACCGTGCTAATCATCCCCCTGTGACATTGACCTATGGGCCACCCCCTACTAATTCACATTGTTTAATAAACCTGTTTAACTAAGCAGACAATAACATGTGGACCCCAGTGCCCAAATAACATTTCACTTAAAACATGCCCATGGCAGTAGGCTCCATACCTAATTATACCTAATTAAAAATCTATTAACTAGATGTTCCACTAACATATGGGACCCACTTATTAATTAACATAATTAATTATATTTAACATTGTCAAGTAAATCTGACAATGGCAGGTGGCCCCCCACCTACCCCGTTGACCAGTCAAACGTGGACCCGATCAACTCTTGTTGGATTATTGACTTTGACCTGACCCCACATGTAATACAATGTGGCTGGCACTACACTATGTGACAAAAGTATTTACTGATTAAATTGGGAATATAAATAAATCCATAAATTGAATAAAACTTTGAAAATTAATATAGAATAATCCGTAGCTCGGATGAAAATACTTTGTACATGAAAGTTGCTTAGAACGATGAGACGAATCGAGATCACGCACTGTTAAGTCGCCACACATCCCTAGCATAGCAAACCTGCAACATTTCACCTCCGGTTCATCTGTCCGAAAACACGAAACGCCGGGAATACTTTCCTGGATGTTTCCCCCTTTCGCCGGTATCACCTCCTATTGCATTAGGTCGCCTCTAGCACCGCGTATCGCCATGTTACGCTTTGTGATGCTTTGATTTCTCTGTTATTTATTGTGTTCCCCCTCTGTTACTTCTTTCCGGTAGACCCCGAGGCTGCTGGCGACCCCCAGTTCGACTACGGTGTTGACGACCCCTCCTTCTTGTCTGAGCTTCCAGGCAAGCCCCCCCCTTTGATCACCAGATATCGCCTATTCTTCTCTATACTGCTTGCATTAGAGTAGCGTAGCATGTTACTGCTTTCCGTTAATCCTATTCTGCTGCATAGCTTTGTCATTGTTACTCTGATTTGTTACCCTTACCTGCTATCCTCTTTGCTTAGTATAGGATGCTAGTATTCCATCTGTGGCCCTACACTCTTGTCCGTCTGCCATGATATACTATTGGGCCGTGATCACTTCGGGAGGTGATCTTGGGCATATACTATATACTTTATAATGTTACATCACTTGTGATACTGTTCGGAGTTGGGGGCTGAAGGGGCAGGTGGCTCCATCCCGGTAGAGGTGTGCATGGGTTCCCGACGGCCCCCGACTGTTACTTTGTGGTGGAGCGGCAGGGCAGGTTGAGACCACCTAGGAGAGAGGTGGGCCTGGCCTTGGTCGGCGTTCGCGGATACTTAACACGCTTAACGAGATCTTGGTATTTGATCTGAGTCGGCCATTTGGTCTATCGCACTAACCAGCTACTGAGGAGCAGTTATGGGCACTCGGCGTCGTGGTATCGGCCGAAGCCTTCGTGGCGTCGGCGGCCGAAGCGGCGCGCGGATTGGACTAGAACGCTGCTAGGCTAGGTGCGCTTCGGCCGCGTTCATAGCGTCTTGGTGTGCTAAGGCGATGGGCCCAGACCCTGTCGCTTAGGTTTAGACCGGCGTCTTGACCTCTCTGTTGGCCTAGGTGGGGCTGCGGCGTGTTGATCTTCGAGGCGGGCATGACCGAGAAAGTGTGTCGGCCAAATGGGATAAAGCGTGTTGGGTTATGTGGTGCACCCTGCGGTGAAGTTAATCTATTGAATAGCCGTGATCTTGATAACAGGACGACTTGGAGTTGTACCTTGACCTTATGACAACTAGAACCGGATACTTAATAAAACACACCCTTCCAAGTGCGGATACAACCGGTGATCGCTCTCTAACGAGGCGGACGAGGAGGATTGCGGGTAGGATTATTGCTATGCGATGCTACTTGGAGGACTTGATCTACTCTCTTCTACATGCTGCAAGGCGGAGGCTGCGAAGCGTAGTCTTTGATATGATTAGCTATCCCCCTCTTATTCTGACATTCTGCAGTTCAGTCCACCGATATGGCCCTTTACACATATACCCATGCATAGGTAGTGTAGCTCCTTGCTTGCGAGTACTTTGGATGAGTACTCACGGTTGCCTTGTTCCCCCTTTTCCCCTTTTCTTTACCTGATTGCTGCGACCAGACGATGGTGCCCGGGGCGAGCGCCATCTTGACGGCGACTCCTACTACTGGAGGTGCCTACTACTACGTGCGGGCGGCGGCGGCGACCGGAGTAGTTAAGGAGGATCGAGGCGGGAGGCTGCGCCTCTTCGATCTGTATCCCAGTTTGTGCTAGCCTTCTTAAGGCAAACTTGTTTAACTTATGTCTGTACTCAGATATTGTTGCTTCCGCTGAGTCGTCTATGATCGAGCACTTGTATTCGAGCCCTCGAGGCCCCTGGCTTGTATTATGATGCTTGTATGACTTATTTATGTTTTAGAGTTGTGTTGTGATATCTTCCCGTGAGTCCCTAATCTTGATCGTACACAATTGCGTGCATGATTAGTGTACGATTGAATCGGGGGCGTCACAAGTTGGTATCAGAGCCGACTGCCTGTAGGAATCCCCTTTCCAACTCCTTGGCCGAACTTGAGTCTAGTCGATGAAAACTGTTTTACTAACATGGCTGTGTGGCCTTTGGGCCCACGTCGCCATTGGGTGATATTAGGATCTTTTATTCCTCCTCTATACTCTAGGACTCCAATCTCTCTTCTATTCAGGTTAAATAAATTTTGCTAAATCTAACATTAGGATCTCGTGATCACTTTCACCCGGAGAGCACCTTGTTATCAATGATCGTCTGCTGCACCAGAAGATTCCGAGGATACTCTATGATGTTTTGTCGAGATTTGTGCCATCACTTTTGCTATTCTCGACCACCGATAAATCCTTATGGATAACTACTTACACTTTCCATTCATACGATCATCCCCCATTGATCTTGTTATTACAAGATACCCTGAAGTTTTCTCTATTGTTCCGAGAATACTTGTGCCTAGCAGTTCTTTGCCACATGATTACCCCTTCAAATAAATCCTCGCACTTGTCGAGTATCCGCCCATCCCCAGTTGTTCATGTGTTTCACAAAAGTCTTCAAAATACTATTCGATCTTCCAAAAATCCTCTGGAGCCTTTTGCTCTTGAAATTCTTGCTTGCTTGCATTATGGTTAATCCCATAAGTCTCGTAGACTTATTGACATTCCTGTCATTATCATTTTGAGTCTGTTGACTCAATATGTTTGTGAATACACGCAATCATCATTGATCCTTATAAATTACCTTTCAGACTGAGCTTTCATTCTTTTAACTGGAATTGGTCCTCGACCAATCAAGTTGTCGTCGATTGTACCCCTAAGGCTATTCAACTTATCCATCCCTAATCAGAACATTGCTTCTGATCCCCTGATTTGAAAATCACAATTCCTTTGCATTTGAGCTCTGGATTAGTCAGTTGTTTCTATAATCCAATGTCTTTGCATTGTTACTTCCTCTGGTTGTGTGTCGATGCTCACATCAGCTCTGTTATGGACCGGCAGATCTTTTAATGGATTTTATCCGACAGTGTCCTTCATATCCAATAACCTTGTGAGCCTTCCCTCGGATACATAATGCCTTTGGTAAATTGTGCCCTCTACTTTCTCAACCTTGCTCTGCTTTCGAGCTGGTGATATTTACTCTTGAAGCTTGTGGTATATGTTTCTAAGATGCCCCGATGGATTGAACCTATACCTTCTCTAAAACTGTGTGAACCCGAAAGTTTTCACGAGTCATACTCTTCTGGTGCTTCACTACATAAAATTTCAACACTACAACTTCTTCGAAAATGTGAAGTGAATGGAAGGTTATGCATTGGAGAAGTGGGAGTCGACCTTGAACTTTGTGTTCATGCCCATGGACACGATGTAGAACTTATCATGAAAGCTTCTCTTAAAATTAAGTATTCCTTGGTATAAGTTCATCTTATATCTAGGATCTGGCCTTTTGCAATCGTGGTTCCGACCATGTTCTCCTTTAAATACCATTTCTCGTGCAAGTTTAAGCACTTGTCTTCTGCAGAGCAATGCCCCAGTACAACCTCTACTTTGATCTGTCATCGAGTATTACCCCCTGGTATCTCGAGATTATCATGGAACTGCATAACTTTTTATGAGTTCACCAAGTACTACATTCTCACTGATTCAAATTTTTCACGGGCTCTGAGTTATTAAAAACTCAAATACACCGATAACTGAATTGAGTTCGCATTGCAATTCAACAAGTATTTGAACCCTTCACTACTTACAAATTTATTAATCCTTCAAGTCATTCCTAGCCTAATCGGCTATATCATTATCGAGCTAATTTTAACTGTGCTACCCGGTCCTTCTTCTCGGAGCACAACTTCTGACGATGAGGTAAGCTTACGTCGATCTTCCTCATCTTATCATTTCTCCTTGAACAACAAAACTGATTTTGAGTTTGTTTCGTGCCCATGGTTCCAATAACCTTTCGCTTCATCATTCCTTTGACTCGATGTCGTCGTTAATTGATTACATCTTCATGAAATCTCTCGACAAATGTGTCGTGATCATCATAAAACTTATGATCTCTTCCAGGATATCAATCGGATTCATGAAGAGAAATAACATCCTTGCCCTCGATGAGTCGTGTTATCATCGGCCACCTTATTGCCTTCCCTCCGACGCAAACTTGTTCGTGTTTTGTGATATACCTTGAGTTCGTTGCTACCCAGCATTGTTCTTCTTTACATCGGAGTATTACCATCTTTTATGTCAAAAAATTTGTGAGGATTTCACCACCTCTTAAGAAATTCTTGTTACCATGATACTTCTCGCCATCTCCGTTCATTCCTTGGACCCCGTATTGTTTTTTTAAACCGGAATACCGGCAATTGAGCTATGACATGTGAAACACTTCTAGCAACCCTATTGCTTTGAAGTTAATGGTCGATAGTTCATTCTTAGACTATTGGTTATGGAATCACCATTCTAACATTGGCCGTGCAACCCAGCCCATATTTCGGGTGCACCTTTCAACCAAGGTTTAATTATGTATGTTTTCCTCGAGCATACCTCACTATATCATTTGATCTGAAAAGGTTATCTCCTTGTTCAGATAATCATGGAAATCCATCTTTTGAGATCTCAATGGAATGTCGCGGAGTCCATCAGCCACCTCCTCATTCTCTCCTTGATTTAATGATGAACTCTTGTTTCGGAACTCGCTTCCATAGTTCAATTCCCGAGAATCTTACAATGTCATCTCGACAATTTGTGTTGCACCTTTTCTTCTCAGACATCCCGAGTCTGAGGTATCCTAACACCAATCAGATCTGAATCTCGGTCAGATATGATGGTTGGGATAACTTTCTAGGAGTTATGATGTTGGTCCTTGGATGACCCGGTAATATGATGTCATGCCCAGCACACCTGGCCGGAGGCCCTATTGTTATAGATTCTTTTTTCAACAAGGTTATCCACTCTTCCATGAGGAAATTGTAAGGCTTATTTTATAAGTTGTTTTCGATGGATCCTTTTATCCAAAGTCTGACATTTGCCTTAAGACCATGTCGATGCAATCTCGAAGCATGTCTGTGGTACTCCGATTCTCGATAAAAACATTTAAAGCCCAATGCTAAATGTTTCCTGCTCAATTATCCAAACACCACTATATGAGTAAAGTCATAAAAATTCTCTCACCTTACCTAAAGAGTTTTCTACATTATATCCAGTCATGGATATCATGCTCTGCTTGTCCTTGGGAGGATATACCCTTGAAATATGTGTTACACTATCCTGTTTAGATCTGATAATCGTATTTTCCTTTCCATTGTTTGGTTTAACCCTTTCTTGTGATCTTTATGATCCAAGCAGAAATATTATCCTGCTTATGTAAACACCTCGGTGTACATTTCTGCCAGCAAGACCCTGTTACTATTGTTGATGACATTCTGATAACCACCAATGGACGAGAACTTTGTCTATTGGTCCGCCTCATTCAACGAGCAGGAAAATGGTTCTCTTCGTCCCTCGCCCTTGGTACCGATGTTGCCGACATAACTGATAGGCTATCCTCTGACATGCCTTGATTACCTGATCATGCAAGACGTCATCGCCCTTCCTACTTTTAACCCACATGAACGGCCCATAACCCACAGTTCCACAGGATCGAAACCTGACTCTCCTGTACACCCCCTGTTCCCAAAGTTATTCCTCCCGCATGGACTCGTATGTAATTCATGGGCCACCTTCCGATGAGTTCATCAATTCTGGCATCGGACACAATAATTATTCTGTTGCTTGAAACCCCTTTCTCCTTCTGACTAGGCATTGAACGATTGCCTGGCTACTTGAAACTTCTTATTGTACCTTCCAACTTTACTCTCGATGTGTTTTATTTGTTCAACTCGAGAGGTACTCATATGCTCATTCATGGGTTAATCCCAGATTATTACCCTTATAGCATTCTATCGTTGCCGATCTGCCCCGTTACCTATTCGTAAATACGATGAAGATCCCGAAGAAAGGATGCCGACTTCATCATGATGACCTGGAGCAGAGGAATGAAGGCATCAACGTAATGGATTGACCTCTTCGAAAAGAGCAACCAAGACTGAGATGACTCGTTAGAATTTCGCAACCAAATCCCTTCCCGGTCACTTCCCCTCCTAAATCTCGGGACGAGATTTCTTGTAGTGGAGGAGAATTGTGACGCCCGGATATTTAAGCTACAGTAAACATCTACTAATGATGCCATGTCACCTTGATTACTGTTGCTAATCTCGCGTTAGTTCGAAACCGGTTCGAATTCAAATTCAAAATCAAGCAAACAATAAAAGTTTTCTAATGTTAAAACTAAAATGTTTGGAGTGAGCCAAATAATGCATAGGTAATTATGGTGGAGAAAACACACTTTTATAAAATGTTTAAATACTCTAAAATGAATAAAACATTAGCAAATACAATTATTTAAATGCTTTAAAAATAATAAACATTTTCAAAACTAAATTGTTATAAGTATTAAACTATTGTGGCAGTGGCATAATTTGTAAAATCTATTTAGGTGCCACTTTGGTAATTTACTAAAACTAAAATAAAAGGAAACTAAAAGAAAGCAAAAATAGCAAATAAAAATAGGAAAACAGAAAGACAAACAAAATAAAAATAAAAGGGAAAGAACCCCCGCTTCCCCCACTGGGCCTCGACCCAACCGCCCCAGTCGGCCACCCCACCAGGCCGGCCCAACCTGGCAAAGGCCAACCGGCCAGCCCACCCCCGCTCCCTTATCCTCCTACCTACCAAAACCCTAGTGACACCCCACTCTCCCCCGAACGATCCCCCCCACTCGCTCCCCTCGTCTCTCTCCCCTTCCCCCGTCTGGATCGGGGCGCGACACCCCGACCCCACCGCGCCAAGCCACCACGTCCTGGAGTCCCTCCCCCATCGCCGTCTCCGTCGAGACCAAGAACCAGATCGAGGGAAGTGCCAGATCGATGCCATCGGGCCGATCCCCTCCACTGCACCGCCGCGTCCTCGCCGCCTCGACCCGCAGCTTCTTCGTCGTCCCCATGCTGCACCTCCACCACCACCGGCCGCCTCGAGCCCTCTGTGACGCCCCAAGACCGGAGCTTCTGTTGCCTTCCAGGGTTTCCGAGTTTTGCCATGTGATTTGTTTTGTTTGTGCATTCATCATGTCATCTCTTGCATTGCATCATCTCATCATGCCATCATATCATTAATTTTTTAAAACTCAACTAAATAAATTGTATGGATTTTTCGATCCATTTAAACCGAGGGATTCACATGGTGACTTCTCTTTATAACATATCCTCCCAATATTAGGGAGCTATATTAAAAATATTCCATTGTTTTGGAATCACCATAACCCACTTGCAAAATAAATCCCATGCCTTTTCTGTTCCGAGTTGACCTCAAAACCTTGCCAATATTATTTCATCATTTCCCGGAGTTCCACCAAAAATCCTCGGGCCATTTTTGTTAAATCCTTCATATTTTTGTGAGCCCGGGAAAATTGTCCTCGTTCCCAAATTCTTTCCCTAACCCTCTCTTTCTTTTTGTCTCTCTATTTTTCTTTTCTGCAAAACATAAGAGAGAGAGAAGAGAGAGAGCCCAGCCGGCCTCTAAGGCCCAGGCCACCGCGGCCTCCCGCAGCCCACCACCCAGGCCTAGGCCAGACCGGCCCATTCCACCAGACCCCTTGAGCCCACCAACCCTCTAACCCTAGCCCCGAAGGCCAGCGCCGCCTGCGCTCGATCCCCATCTTCCCCTCGATCCCCTCCTGCTTCCCTCGCGTAGGCCTCCTCCTCCTAGCGCCGCCGCCAGGGGCATCTCGCCCGATCCTGCGCCACCTCGTCGCCTCCACCGCGCCTCAACCCTCCTCGCCGCCCTTGGTGCCGCGCCACCAGGACCTCCCCGTCGCCCTCGTCAGCGACTAGGCCGGAGCCCCGTCGGCCTCCTCGCCGCCGTCGTGACCTCCTCTGCGCCCCTTCTCGCCTCACCTCCTCTGCACCTTCCCGTCGTCCTGCTCCTTCCCTCGCCGTTCCGACCAGCAGCAGGGACCAGGAGCTCAAGCCCTGCCATGGCCGCCGCCCGTTCATCGCCTCCGGCCGGATCCAGCCGCCCTCGGCCTCTCCTCGAGCAACCGAGGCCCTGCGAGCCTCCCGCATCCGCATCCGTGCCTCGCCCGTGCCACTCCTCCTTGGCGCCATGGCCTCTGCCTCTTTTGGATGAACCGTGGCTGCCGTGCCACTGTTGTGCGTTCTCTCCGCTGCACAGCATTTGTTGACGTCAAGACCGTGGGCGCCAAGTTAAGTCTTCCACTATCATCTCCGAGGATTTCTCCAAGACCCGTACCGGAAACGCCAAGTACCGACACCGTGGGTTCCTCAAGGCCGTCAAGATCGACTTCACAAACTGCCAGTACCCCTTCGGATACGCAAGACCGTCTCGGATATCGACAAGTACCCCTACGGAAAACCTGAATCGCCAAGACCGGATCCGCCAAGTACCCCGATGACGTGTGTACCACTACTGTCGACCCTCGAAGACCCCGTGGACCCCGAACATCCACGGGACATGAACGTCTACTTCCCCTACGCCGTGTACGACTACCATCGCGAGACCGCAAGTACCACGACAACCCCGAAGGGATTCGGACCCGTCAAGTACCTCTTCGAAAATGAACGTGAACGTCTACTTCCCCTACTCCGTGTACGACTACTTCCCTCTACGAAACGCGAACCGTCCCGTTTGAACGATCCGAAGGTATAACCCGAGACGACCGCCCGTGGATCGAATGTTTGAGTGTTGTATGAGATGCACGATATGTTTGCACCGTGTCCGAATTGTCACTCGCTTGTTCCTCCTCGTTGCCATGCCATCGTTCCGTGGGAACCCGGTATCCGGGATCACCCCACCATCGTTTGCATGTTCCGCACGTCCACACTTTCCTTTGCATCGGTATCTCAATCGAGTTATCGGAACCGATATGTTTCCGTGGCATCATTTTCGGATTCGTTGCCGTGGCACCCCTTTCTTCCACCACGGTGACACAATGCTTCATAATGCTCTTGTCAACATTTTCTTAAAAATTGCATAAACTTGCACATGTCATCCGCATCATGATAACAACATTTAAATGTTTATAATTGTTGTTTGCATTAATTTGCTTAAATGCCATGCTAAAATGATTTATTTCATAACTAAATAACCGTAACTCGGAATTAAATGTTCTTTATATGTAAATGGGGTAGAAAAATGCCTAGTTTAACAGGGTAGCATTACTTTGCATGTTTAACAACTCTAAAATTGTGGTTAGGGCAGATCAGCACCAAATTCGAAATATGCACATGAGGATTTTTCCGGAATTGTTGTTGTTGTTTCCGGCCTCATTTAATTTTGCCTAAATAGTTAGTTTCTTATGCTTCACCTCTTGCCATGTTTAATAACATTTAATATTGTTGAGTACCTAACCGAGAGAGAACTAAATAATTGATGTGGTGTTTTGTCAATATGCAACTCGTTGCATATTGAGCTCCACTTAACTTGTAGTGTTGTTTGTGCATATTGCCATGCCTCATTAAACCGGACATGCATCTTACTTGTTTGTGCATCATGACATGTTTATGTGATGGTTGTTTACTATGTTGTTTGCTTCTTTCCGGTTTGCTTCTCTCGTTAGCTTGGGTTTTCGTTCCGGAGTTGTGAGGATTCATTCGACCTCGTCCGTTTGTCTTCTTCATGGATTCGTTCTTCTTCCTTGCGGATTTCGTGCAAGATGACCATACCCTCGAAATCACTTCTATCTTTGCTTGCTAGTTGCTCGCTCTTTTGCTATGCCTATGCTACGATGCCTACCACTTGCTATATCATGCCTCCCATATTGCCATGTCAAGCCCCTAACCATCCTTTCCTAGCAAACCGTTGTTTGGCTATGTTACCGCTTTGCTCAGCCCTCTTATAGCGTTGTTAGTTGCGGTGAAGATGAAGTTTGTTCCTTGTTGGAACATGGAGATGTTGTTCCTTGTTGGAACATGTTTACTTGTTGGGATATCACAATATATCTTATATTATTAATGCATCTATATACTTGGTAAAGGGTGGAAGGCTCGGCCTTATGCAGTGTTTTGTTCCACTCTTGCCGCCCTAGTTTCCGTCATATCGGTGTTATGTTCCCGGATTTTTGCGTCCCTAACGCGGTCGGGTGATTTATGGGACCCCTTGACAGTTCGCTTTGAATAAGACTTTTCCAGCAAGGCCCAACATTGGTTTTACCATTTGCCTCACCTATGCCCTTTTTCCCTTGGGTTTCGGAGCCCGAGGGTCATCTTTATTTTAGCCCCGGACCAGTGCTCCTTGAGTGCTGGTCCGAACTAGAGCCCTGTGCGTGGCCCCTCAAGGCAACTTGAGGTCTGGTTTTAGTTATGCGGACTGCTCATCCGAGTGTGCCACGAGACCGAGATATGTGCAGCTCGTATCAGATTTGTCGGCACATCCGGCGGCTTTGCTGGTCTTGTTTTATTGCTGTCGAAATGTCTTGTAGCCGGATTCGAGACTGATCGGGTCTTCCGGGAGAAGAATATCCTTCGTTGATCGCGACAGCTTATCATGGGCTAAGTTGGGACACCCTGCAGGTATTATCTTTCAAAAGCCGTGCCGCGGTTATGTGGCGAGATGGGAATTTGTTAATGTCCGGTTGTAGTTAACCCGAAGTTGATCTTAATTAAAATACACCAACGGCGTGTGTAACGTGATGGTCTCTTCTCGGAGTCCGGGAAGTGAACACGATGTTGGAGTTATGCTTGACGTGGGTTGTTCTAGGATCACTTCTTGATCATAGTTGTTCGACCGTGCTTTGCCTCCTCTTCTCGCTCTCTTTTGCGTATGTTAGCCACCATATATGCTAGTCGCTTGCTGCAGCTCCATCTTACTACCCTGTCCTACCTTTAAGCTTAAATAGTCTTGATCTCGCGGGTGTGAGATTGCTGAGTCCCCGTGATTCACAGATTCTTCCAAAACCAGTTTGCAGGTGCCGATGAACCTGTGCAGGTGACACATCCGAGCTCAAGGAGGAGCTTGATGAAGATCTTGTGCTTTGTGTTGTTTCGTTTCAGTTGATCAGTAGTGGAGCCCAGTTGGGACGATCGGGGATCTGTGTAGCATTTGGGGTAGTCTTCTTTTATTTTGGTTCCGTAGTCGGACCTTGATTGTATCTGTATGATGTAATGGTTTACTCATGTATTGTGTGAAGTGGCGATTGTAAGCCAACTATGTATCTCTTTCCCTTATGTATTACATGGGTTGTGTGAAGATTACCTCACTTGCGACATTGCTTTCAATGCGGTTATGCCTCTAAGTCGTGCTTCGACACGTGGGAGATATAGCCGCATCAAGGGCGTTATAAGTTGGTAATCAGAGCCTTCCCCGACTTAGGAGCCCCCTACTTGATTGTTTGCTGGCGTTGTTGAGTCTAGAACGGAAAATGTTTTGAGTCTTAGGATTATATATATCGGAGAGTAGGATTCTTTTTACTCCTCGGTCCTTAAATCGCTCTGGTGAGGCATCCCGCGTAGAGTTTTGACTTTTCTCTCCTCAAATTTCACTAAAATTTTTTTTAGGATCACGGGTATCTTGGAATCGTTCGATGGTTTTGTGGCGAGAACATTGTTCTTGGTGCCCCGACATTTAGGGGTTGTGGCGGTGTCCCGGGAGTTGAGCTCCGAGGTGTTGTCGTCACAATTTTATCGTTGCGATTCTGAATACCTGAGTTTTACCGACATCGAAATCTCTTTTGTGCAGTTGTTGGTGAGATAACCTGATAGCCCAATAATATGGCGAGTCTTGGGAGTATTGCCATGACTTGTATAACGGATGTTTTTCAAGGTCGAGGTACACGATTTCGAAGGTTTCTTGGTTATGTGTTGAAGGATGGATACAATTGGATCTAGGTATTGTTAGTTTGGGTGATATATTTTGTGTCCCTGTATCCCCAACACCAGATTGCATAACCAGAAAGTTTCGGAGTTTATAGGTGGGAATTCTAGTAGCTTACGGGATATTCTTTCCGACGGATGTATGATTTGAGATTGGGGTTCAACGTCTAGTGGTCCGCCCATTCACGGTCGATTCACGATGGTCGCGAGGCGTCTTAAAGAATCCTTGGCTATGCTGATTCGGGGCGTCTTGTTTGTCATTCGTGGCGTCCGCTATCGTCGTGTCCGTGTGGGCCCCACCACGAACACTTTGGGCGAAATCTCTATCATGTGTTTGTTCCGGCTCATTCTTGAAGCCAATCCTTTGTTTTTTTGTTTTGTTTTGTGGTATTCGAGTTGCTTCGAAGTCAAGTGTTGATTCCATACCTCATTCTAAATGGTGTTCTCATATTGCTATGTGAATACTAATCCTTCTTGATCACTGAGCTTGTCATGTTAATTCTTTTCCAACCGGCGTGCTTCTCTTCAAGTGGATCCGATCATTGCAACATTCGCATGATCAATTCTAAGTTTTTTTTCTCAACGGTGTTCGTTTCATCAGACCCAAGTTGTTTTGTTTTCCCACCCTCCCACCCTTTTTTTTTCAAGGACTCAGATTTCTTAATCAAGTATCCATTTTATTGAGGGAAGTTTCTTCATTCTTTTCCTTTAATGTTTTATCCGGTGATTTCTCATGAAGACGCTAAGGAAGCTTTTACCTTATCATTGTTCCATTCTAATTTTTCCTCTCCGGTGGACTCAAGTCAAGTTTTCGGTGTTGATCATATTCCCTTCCTCGTTTCAAATGTTTTCTCATACCGGTGCACCTCATAATCTTTTAGTTCTTGTTATTCAATTGTTCCGGAGTGCCGAAGATTATCTCAGAAGATTCGTGTTTCCATTCTTAATCCGTTCAAATTATTTCGAGTTTGTTATCCCATTCAAGCCATTTAATTCTACCGGTGCAATATCTATTTCAAACAATTGTTCAACGGTGGTTCTTTTGAGTGGGCCTTAACCCACAGGTCTTTTTCCAGGATCTTACCTGACTCTGCTAATTCTTTCCGAAGCTATTTCCAAATTCTTTTCTAAGTTTGACGTAAGAATGGGTTTTCATCAGTCATATGCCTTTGTCCAATATCTTTCAAATTATTTTCATTGTTGGTTCAACCTTTCTAATTTTCATTCCGGAGTGTCTCAACAATTCATGGTGGTGTTTCTCGTCGTCATTCTCGAATTTTGAAGACCGAAGAAGAGTTTCTTTTTAATCTTGCTCCATTCTCTTCAAGATTCATGGTTCTAGCTTGATGCCATCCTCTCATAATTATTTTCGATTGTGAGAATTCTTTTAACCCACCCGGAGCATTTCAGGAGTCTTTTCAGTTTGATTCTTCTGAGCCCATCATCTCAGAATTATTCATTCCAGCTTTCAGCTCTTGTTCCCCAAATCTGACCGGTGCATCATTCAAGTATTCACTAATCAGTTCATGATCTCTCCGTTCTCATGTATCCAAATTTTCTCAAGTATCTTCGTTCATTTCTAATTCCTTACGGCAATTCGTTCTTTTTCTTCGTTCTTTTTCAATTCTTACGGTGGTTTGTTCAAGATTTCACTTCCTTTGTTATCATATCAATTTATTCGTTGTTTCAATCCCACCGGTGGTTCCATCAATACCTTCTCAAGTTTGCGCTGTATCTCTATCTGTAATCATCTTTCAACGAGAATAAGGAGTATGCCAAATCCATTGCTTGCCATCAATTTTATTGGTGAAGGATCAGCATAATGTAATTCTTATTCTTGTTTCATCGAGTAAGTTCAATTCCTTATTCCGGAGGTTCATCAAAATTCTTTATTTCATTTATTCATTTTTCTTCCGGAGTTCCAAGTTTTCTCGGTTATATCATTTCAAAGCTTCATCTTATCACTGCAAGGTTTCACCTTGTGTTGTCAACTTCTCTTTCTTTCTATCATCCTTTTATTACCGGAGTTCTTCATGGAGGCTCTACATGGTGGTTCGTCAAGGATTCATTTCTTTCTCGAATTGTCCTTCAAGTTTCTCTCGAAGTTATGATCAGCCAAGCTATACTCAAAATTGAACATGGTGCTCAACACATGTTTTGTTTTGAGGAGCTCAAGTATTCTTCATCTTGCATTCCGAAGTGCAATTCTTTCGACCTTATCATTTGAGGTGGTGTTATGTCATTCTCGACAATTTGAGTTCGTGTTTCATGATTCACATGTTGTCAAGAATGAGGTATTTTAAATCCATCAATCTCTTCATTGGAGTTGTCTTGGGCTATATTTCACCTAAAGCTTTCCCTAAGGATTGTTGCTATTTATGGTGCTTATAAATGACCCAAGTTCTTCATTTGTCCTCCCAGTGATATAAGTTTCTCGTCTCCTTGTTGATATCAATCCAATCAATTGTTTCCGCTAGTGGCGAGTTGTCACCTCATAATTTTGAGAAGTGTTCCATAAGCCCACTACAAGCTTGTTCCTTTCGTTGTTGATAATCCAACAACTCCGTTCTAACCTTTCTTGTAAGCGTGCTCTTTCAAGATCTTGTTTCCCTTCGTCCATTCCATTCCACTCTTTCATTTGTCCCGAAGGCATTGTGATGTTTTCTTCGACCCATCACCTTGTTTTGTCAAGATCATGTTCTTTTTCTTGCATTATCCATTTAACCGGAGTGTTGTGTCATCTCTTCAAGTTCTTTTCATCTTATCAAGTTTTCCTTCTTCTTTCAGCCGGAGTGCTGCCCAAATTATATCAATCTTATTCCTTCTCTATCTAGTTTTAACCGGAGTGGTTTCAATATCTATTTTATCACTAAACCTCTTGTTTCTCATCGTATCCCTTGTTCCTCTTTTCTAACAGAGTGTTTTTAACTTTGTTCATCTTCGTTGTTTTCTTTCTTTCAAGTTTTCAACCTCTTGAGGTTCATTGGTTTCATTCGTTTGTCAAAGAAGCAACTTAGTTTTACCTCTGCCTCTTCCGTTTTTCTCTCCGGCGCCATCCTAGATCTCGGGACGAGATCCTCTCGTAGTGGTGGAGTGTTGTGACGCCCCAAGACCGGAGCTTCTGTTGCCTTCCAGGGTTTCCGAGTTTTGCCATGTGATTTGTTTTGTTTGTGCATTCATCATGTCATCTCTTGCATTGCATCATCTCATCATGCCATCATATCATTAATTTTTTAAAACTCAACTAAATAAATTGTATGGATTTTTCGATCCATTTAAACCGAGGGATTCACATGGTGACTTCTCTTTATAACATATCCTCCCAATATTAGGGAGCTATATTAAAAATATTCCATTGTTTTGGAATCACCATAACCCACTTGCAAAATAAATCCCATGCCTTTTCTGTTCCGAGTTGACCTCAAAACCTTGCCAATATTATTTCATCATTTCCCGGAGTTCCACCAAAAATCCTCGGGCCATTTTTGTTAAATCCTTCATATTTTTGTGAGCCCGGGAAAATTGTCCTCGTTCCCAAATTCTTTCCCTAACCCTCTCTTTCTTTTTGTCTCTCTATTTTTCTTTTCTGCAAAACATAAGAGAGAGGGAGGAGAGAGCCCACCGCCTCTAAGGCCCGAGCCACCTTGACCTCCGCAGCCCACCACCCAGGCCTAGGCCAGACCGGCCCATTCCACCAGACCCCTTAAGCCCACCAACCCTCTAACCCTAGCCCCGAAGGCCAGCCTAGCCTCATCTCCCTCGACTCCCTCCAGCGCCGCCTGCGCTCGATCCCCATCTTCCCCTCGATCCCCTCCTGCTTCCCTCGCGTCGGCCTCCTCCTCCTAGCGCCGCCGCCAGGGGCATCTCGCCCGACCCTGCGCCACCTCGTCGCCTCCACCGCGCCTCAACCCTCCTCGCTGCCCTTGGTGTCGCGCCACCAGGACCTCCCCGTCGCCCTCGTCAGCGACCAGGCCGGAGCCCCGTCGGCCTCCTCGCCGCCGTCGTGACCTCCTCTGCGCCCCTTCTCGCCTCACCTCCTCTGCACCTTCCCGTCGTCCTGCTCCTTCCCTCGCCGTTCCGACCAGCAGCAGGGACCAGGAGCTCAAGCCCTGCCATGGCCGCCGCCCGTTCATCGCCTCCGGCCGGATCCAGCCGCCCTCGGCCTCTCCTCGAGCAACCGAGGCCCTGCGAGCCTCCCGCATCCGCATCTGCCTCTGCTTCGTGCCACTCCTCCTTGGCGCCATGGCCTCTGCCTCTTTTGGATGAACCGTGGCTGCCGTGCCCTGTTGTGCGTTCTCTCCGCTGCCTGGCACTGTTGACGTCAAGACCGTGGGCGCCAAGTTCGTCTTCCACTATCATCTCCGAGGATTTCTCCAAGACCCGAACCGGAAACGCCAAGTACCGACACCGTGGGTTCCTCAAGGCCGTCAAGATCGACTTCACAAACTGCCAGTACCCCTTCGGATACTCAAGACCGTCTCGGATATCGACAAGTACCCCTACGGAAAACCTGAATCGCCAAGACCGGATCCGCCAAGTACCCCGATGACGTGTGTACCACTACTGTCGACCCTCGAAGACCCCGGACCCCGAACATCCACGGGACATGAACTGTCAGGACCCCGATTCCAAGTCACATCGACCTAGCTGGTAACACTTCATATCACTTTGCGGCCTCACGCACGGTATCCCCACGGGTGTCGCCTTACCATGGCCCGGACCGTTTATGTCTTTTGGCTCACGTATATGACAAAGGTCGCTAGCATCCACATGACAAAGAACCGGGCCGACATGGCTAGTCGTGAACCCAAAGCGGCACTAACCTATGGGGACAGGCATACATGAAACACTTGAGCATGTCGGTCATCAACGTATGAACTTGGGCTGTAGCACTGGCTATGAGACTCCGGTATCCCGGGCTGTAGCAGGCTAGGCAGACTCAAGTATCACCGCGTGACATTTCCCGAAGGGACAGACATAGGAACGAAATGAATCACATGCCGGCCAGTCAAGTGTCCAAGCAGTAGTCTGGGCTAGCAGGACTCCGTGAACCGGGCTGTAGCGGACTACTATCGCTCGAAGCACGAGACTACATTTCCCCATATGAGAGGCTGCCAAGGATAAACAACTAGATTGTCGGATCCCACTCATACCAAGCATTTCAATCATACACATAATATGCCCGATATGAGTAAATACAACAAGGCATCACAACAAAACTCTACAACTCAAGTACTTTATTTAAGAGGCTCAGGAGCCATACATAACTGATCATACTGGTGGGGTCACATGACCCAACACTCAAGTCATACAATCATACAAGCACATGCGGAAGCAAAGTAGTCTGAGTACGACTCTAGAAAGAAAGAAAGCTTGTTGGAGCCTTTCTATCTACATGGCCCTTCACAAGTCTTAGATCGCCACACGGGTGGCTAGCTTACTCGTCAAGTCAACATCTACATAGAATCCGTCGGAGGGTAGTATAGTCCTCTGAAAAATATTGATTAAGCAAACATGAGTACAAAAGTACTCAACAAGTCTTACCACGTAATCCTATCATACATGCACATTCTCAAGGAAGGAAGTGGAGTTAAATGCAGCAAGCCAGCTTTGACTCTTGGCTAAGCTATCCTCGTGACACACTTTGTAAAGCATTTTGTCGTACGAGTCCACTATTCACCATCACAATACTCCACCGTGGATCCTCTCTCGTCATCCCGAGAGGGCCATCCACGATACTCACACTTATCTTGAGGCTTTTAGTAGTAACCATTTACTTGTCTATGAACTGATATAGGTAACCCGAAGTCCTTCTCCGTGGACACGGCTATTCAATAGATCATATTTAACCTGCGGGTATACTTCTTCACACGCTCTCACCACTTATAAATCGTTTACCGACATGTACTCGGCAACCTTCAGCGGAAGCCCAGCGTGGGTGTCGGCCACAGCCTACCTAAACACTCAAGTCCCTAGTCCAGTTATCGCCTATTCGGGTTCCATCCGCAGGAGTCCGGCCGAGGTTTCCCATACAGCCCGAACGATGTGTGCAGGGTTCCCGAGATACCAAACGGGCACTTTCGGTACACGAGGCCACGGTGCCTACCGCAACACAACCCACCCCTAAGGTCAGCGTTGCGTGCGGCCCCAACATGCTACAAACACCGAAACTACTTGCAACTCCCGGACTATGAGCAGGGGTGGTTAAGAAGCGAGAGGTCCATTGGTTTCGGGCCCAATGCGTGGTAGTAGCTAGTTCATGGATCACAAACACAGATCTCAGTTCTTAAGCTCGGCCTCAATGAAACAACCCACCATGTACTCCTACATGGCCTCTCATCGATACCTTTACCAAATCGTGTTCAACACTTACACTCTCGAACCAACACAACCTTTCACTCCAGTTCATCATCCCGATGAGCCAGACCTGACACAACTCTAAGCATAGCAAGCATAGCATGGTAGGAATCACAACATGGCTCAATCAACTCCTACACATACTAGTGGGTTTCATCTAATTCTTGTGGCAATGACAGTCATGCAAAGGAAGTGGGTTCAACTACCGCAGCACACAACAGTTGAATCGCGTTGTCTTAATGCAGTAAAATGAGAGCAGAAGCGAGAACATGGGTTTGTATCGGAATGATCAATGAATTGCTTGCCTGATGGAACTGGGGTAGGGAGCTGCCCTTCAGGTGGGTAATCGAGGTTATCTTCGGGGGCAGAACCTATCATGAAAACACACCAAAATAAACATACAACCAATATGCAACAATATGATGCATGCTATGACATGGCAAGATGAATGTGTGTTGGCCTAATGCAAATTGGAGGGACAAGGCATGATCTCATTTGAACCAAAGATTCAAATGATAGATCATGTGAGTTAGTCCTAATGGTGCAAAATCTTAATCTGGTTGTTCAGCATAGTTAACTTGTTTTAACATGCATGAAACCTGTACCAATGGATAGAGTGTATTTTTCTGATAAATTTTCATATATAAATCTTTGCATTTGGAGTTATAGAATAAAAGTTATAAGCATTTGAAATTTGAATTATATTCTGAATTTATTATATAAAATAATTCCAGAATTTGAATTAATCGTCGGCATGAGGTCAACATGACGTCAGGGGTCAGCGGGTCGTCCAGTCAAACTGACCAGTGGGACCCGCATGTCGTTAGTTTAGCTAATTAGTTTTAATTAAAACTAGCCCTAATTAGTTTAACCGGAGGGGTCCACATGCATTGACCCAGAGGTCAACAGGCCTGGTGAGGTCAACTCACCGGCGTCTAGCCGCCCGGCGAGGCCAGACGCTGGCGAGCAAGTGCTTTGCACTTTCCGGCTCCAAATGGGCCGGGAGCACCCTCTGGTAGCTGGAGGTGAGCCATGTTAGTGGTGGAGTCGGTAGGGTTAGGGGTGGCCGGAGTGGGCGCCGGCGACGAGTCGGGCGGCGACCGGGGCTCGGCCACCGACGGGTTTGGGGTTAGAGGGCCCGGCGAGGCGCGGGGAGTGCACGGTTAGACTCGTGGAGGTGTGGTGAGTGCGATGGGCATAGTGGTGTGGCCAATAGGTGACCGGAGGCTCGTCGGCGACGAGCGCCGCGGCGGTGCGTTCGGGTGATCACCGAGTGCTCGCTGTGGTGCAAGAAGAAGAGAACGGAGAGGATGGAGGGGTAGCTAGGCTCACGGTGAACCTGCGGGAAGCTTCGTCGGGGTCGGGGGTGGACTGATGCGGCGGCGGCGACGATGGGGATCTCCGGCGGCCTTGAGCTCGGGCGAGGTCGGAGTAGTGGCCTCGGGGTGTTTTGGGCGAGGAGAACTAGCTGGCTAGGGGTAGCGGGTGGCGGAGCTGCCAGACATAACGGGAGGTGCGTGGGCCATGGGGAGCACGGCGTCGACGGTGGCGTGTCGGCGATGGCGTCGGCCAGGTCGAGGGCGAGCGAGAGAGAGAGGCAGGGGGGGAAGTGAGGTGTCTGGGAGGTCGGGCGACGACGCGTGGGTCGTCCAGGCGGCGAGGCGGCGAGGGGGTGAGGCAGGGCGGCGGCCAGCTGCGTGGCGCGCCCTGCGCTCGCCGGCCGGCACCAGCCTGCCTGCCTGGCCGAGCCAAGCAGCTGTTGGGCGGCTGCTTTGGGCTGGGCCGGCAGGTGGGCGATCATTGGCGACAGTAAGATTTTTCCTATTTTATCTTTTCCTATTTCTGCAATTCTGTTTAGGGTTTTTAAAAATACCAAAACCTTTTCAAAAATTACCAAAATGCTCCTGGTCACTTGTTGGAATATTCCCAACATGAAACATTTTAGTTTAACAATTTTTGAACACTTAAAATATTTCCATAGTTTAGAATGCCCATTTCAAAAACTTGTGATTTAAATCTAGAACCCTTAGGTGACCTAGAAAATGTTCCACCTTCTTTGACATGGATCCTGAACCCAAACAAAGAGGATGAGCATTTTGAAGGGCATTCAGATTCATTGAAATAAATTTTAGTAAACCCTAGTTATTTTAAGGGGGTGTGTTACGGGGTTTCTGCCTTCCCATTTCAAATTCAGATGAAATTTAAACATGATGCACACCCTAATGCATGGTCTATCTGGGATGTGACATGAACGTCTACTTCCCCTACGCCGTGTACGACTACCATCGCGAGACCGCAAGTACCACGACAACCCCGAAGGGATTCGGACCCGTCAAGTACCTCTTCGAAAACGAACGTGAACGTCTACTTCCCCTACGCTGTGTACGACTACTTCCCTCTACGAAACGCGAACCGTCCCGTTTGAACGATCCGAAGGTATAACCCGAGACGACCGCCCGTGGATCGAATGTTTGAGTGTTGTATGAGATGCACGATATGTTTGCACCGTGTCCGAATTGTCACTCGCTTGTTCCTCCTCGTTGCCATGCCATCGTTCCGTGGGAACCCGTATCCGGATCACCCACCATCGTTTGCATGTTCCGCCGTCCACACTTTCCTTTGCATCGGTATCTCAATCGAGTTATCGGAACCGATATGTTTCCGTGGCATCATTTTCGGATTCGTTGCCGTGGCACCCCTTTCTTCCACCACGGTGACACAATGCTTCATAATGCTCTTGTCAACATTTTCTTAAAAATTGCATAAACTTGCACATGTCATCCGCATCATGATAACAACATTTAAATGTTTATAATTGTTGTTTGCATTAATTTGCTTAAATGCCATGCTAGAATGATTTATTTCATAACTAAATAACCGTAACTCGGAATTAAATGTTCTTTATATGTAAATGGGGTAGAAAAATGCCTAGTTTAACAGGGTAGCATTACTTTGCATGTTTAACAACTCTAAAATTGTGGTTAGGGCAGATCAGCACCAAATTCGAAATATGCACATGAGGATTTTTCCGGAATTGTTGTTGTTGTTTCCGGCCTCATTTAATTTTGCCTAAATAGTTAGTTTCTTATGCTTCACCTCTTGCCATGTTTAATAACATTTAATATTGTTGAGTACCTAACCGAGAGAGAACTAAATAATTGATGTGGTGTTTTGTCAATATGCAACTCGTTGCATATTGAGCTCCACTTAACTTGTAGTGTTGTTTGTGCATATTGCCATGCCTCATTAAACCGGACATGCATCTTACTTGTTTGTGCATCATGACATGTTTATGTGATGGTTGTTTACTATGTTGTTTGCTTCTTTCCGGTTTGCTTCTCTCGTTAGCTTCGGTTTTCGTTCCGGAGTTGTGAGGATTCATTCGACCTCGTCCGTTTGTCTTCTTCATGGATTCGTTCTTCTTCCTTGCGGGATTTCAGGCAAGATGACCATACCCTCGAAATCACTTCTATCTTTGCTTGCTAGTTGCTCGCTCTTTTGCTATGCCTATGCTACGATGCCTACCACTTGCTATATCATGCCTCCCATATTGCCATGTCAAGCCCCTAACCATCCTTTCCTAGCAAACCGTTGTTTGGCTATGTTACCGCTTTGCTCAGCCCCTCTTATAGCGTTGTTAGTTGCGGTGAAGATGAAGTTTGTTCCTTGTTGGAACATGGAGATGTTGTTCCTTGTTGGAACATGTTTACTTGTTGGGATATCACAATATATCTTATATTATTAATGCATCTATATACTTGGTAAAGGGTGGAAGGCTCGGCCTTATGCACGGTGTTTTGTTCCACTCTTGCCGCCTAGTTTCCGTCATATCGGTGTTATGTTCCTGGATTTTGCGTCCCTAACGCGGTCGGGTGATTTATGGGACCCCTTGACGATTCGCTTTGAATAAGACTTTTCCAGCAAGGCCCAACATTGGTTTTACCATTTGCCTCACCTATGCCCTTTTTCCCTTGGGTTTCGGAGCCCGAGGGTCATCTTTATTTTAGCCCCGGACCAGTGCTCCTTCGAGTGCTGGCCCGAACTAGACCCTGTCAGGTGCGCCCCTCAAGGCAACTTGAGGTCTGGTTTTAGTTATACGGACTGCTCATCCGAGTGTGCCCCGAGACCGAGATATGTGCAGCTCCTATCAGATTTGTCGGCACATCCGGCGGCTTTGCTGGTCTTGTTTTATTGCTGTCGAAATGTCTTGTAGCCGGATTCGAGACTGATCGGGTCTTCCGGGAGAAGGAATATCCTTCGTTGATCGCGAGAGCTTATCATGGGCTAAGTTGGGACACCCCTGCAGGGTATTATCTTTCGAAAGCCGTGCCCGCGGTTATGTGGCAGATGGGAATTTGTTAATGTCCGGTTGTAGTTAACCCAAAGTTGATCTTAATTAAAATACACCAACCGCGTGTGTAACCGTGATGGTCTCTTCTCGGCGGAGTCCGGGAAGTGAACACGGTGTTGGAGTTATGCTTGACGTAGGTTGTTCTAGGATCACTTCTTGATCATAGTTGTTCGACCGTGCTTTGCTTCCTCTTCTCGCTCTCTTTTGCGTATGTTAGCCACCATATATGCTAGTCGCTTGCTGCAGCTCCATCTTACTACCCTGTCCTACCTTTAAGCTTAAATAGTCTTGATCTCGGGTGTGAGATTGCTGAGTCCCGTGACTCACAGATTCTTCAAAACCAGTTTGCAGTGCCGATGAACTGTGCAGGTGGCGATCCGAGCTCAAGGAGGAGCTTGATGAAGATCTTGTGCTTTGTGTTGTTTCGTTTCAGTTGATCAAGAGTGGAGCCAGTTGGGACGATCGGGATCTGTGTAGCATTTGGGGTAGTCTTCTTTTATTTTGGTTCCGTAGTCGGACCTTGATTGTATCTGTATGATGTAATGTTTTACTCATGTATTGTGTGAAGTGGCGATTGTAAGCCAACTATGTATCTCTTTCCTTATGTATTACATGGGTTGTGTGAAGATTACCTCACTTGCGACATTGCTTTCAATGCGGTTATGCCTCTAAGTCGTGCTTCGACACGTGGGAGATATAGCCGCATCAAGGGCGTTATAAGTTGGTAATCAGAGCCTTCCCGACTTAGGAGCCCCTACTTGATTGTTTGTCATGGCGTTGTTGAGTCTAGAACGGAAAATGTTTTGAGTCTTAGGATTATATATATCGAGAGTAGGATTCTTTTTACTCCTCAGTCCCTTCGTCGCTCTGGTGAGGCATCCTGACGTAGAGTTTTGACTTTTCTCTCCTCAAATTTCACTAAATTTTTTTTTAGGATCACGCGGGTATCTTGGAATCGTTCCGATGGTTTTGTGACGAGAACATTGTTCTTGGTGCCTCGACATTTAGGGGTTGTGGCGGTGTCCCGGGAGTTGAGCTCCGGGTGTTGTCGTCACAATTTTATCGTTGCGATTCGGAATACACTGAGTTTTACCGACATCGAAATCTCTTTTGTGCGTTGTTGGTGAGATAACCCTGATAGCCCAAGACTATGGCGAAAAGGGAGTATTGCCATGACTTGTATAACGGATGTTTTTCGAAGGTCGAGGTACACGATTTCCGAAGGTTTCTTGGTTATGTGTTGAAGGATGGATACAGCTGGATCTAGGTATTGTTAGTTTGGGTGATATATTTTGTGTCCCCTATGTATCTCTTTCCCTTATGTATTACATGGGTTGTGTGAAGATTACCTCACTTGCGACATTGCTTTCAATGCGGTTATGCCTCTAAGTCGTGCTTCGACACGTCGGAGATATAGCCGCATCAAGGGCGTTATACCCTCCTCTGCAACGATGTGAGCCTCCGGCTCAACCTGGCCTCTCCCCTCTCTTCCCCATGCCCCGTAGACGCCCTGCAGACGATGTCGTGCCTCTACCGCCGCTCGACGCTGACGTGGTGGTCAATTCTGACCGGCCCAGCACCTGCTAGTAGTTCCAGTGGTGCGCGACAAGTCCCTCGTCCGATCCCTGCCGACCACTCGCTAGAAAGTTTGCCGGAGGAGAGCGCTCGGTCCTCGCCGGTGCGCTCTGCCTCACCGTCGTTACTGTGTTGACGTGGCTCTATGATTAGCACTTAATTACCATGCTAATCATCCCCCTGTGACATTGACCTATGGGCCACCCCCTGCTAATTCACATTGTTTAATAAAGCTGTTTAACTAAGCAGTCAATAATATGTGGACCCCAGTGCCCAAATAACATTTCACTTAAAACATGCCCATGGCAGTAGGCTCCATACCTAATTAAAAATCTATTAACTAGATGTTCCACTAACATATGGGACCCACTATTTAATTAACATAATTAATTATATTTAACATTGTCAAGTAAATCTGACAATGGCAGGTGGCCCCCCACCTACCCCGTTGACCAGTCAAACGTGGACCAGTCAACTGCTGACTGGATTATTGACTTTGACCTGACCCCACCTGTAATACACTGTGGCTGGCACTACACTATGTGACAAAAGTATTTACTGATTAAATTGGGAATATAAATAAATCCATAAATTGAATAAAACTTTGAAAATTAATATAGAATAATCCGTAGCTCGGATGAAAATACTTTGTACAAGAAACTTGCTTAGAACGACGAGACGAATCCAGATACGCAGCCCGTTCGTCCGCCACACATCCCTAGCATAGCAAACCTGCAACATTTCACCTCCGGTTCATCTGTCCGAAAACGCGAAACACCGGGAATACTTTCCCGGATGTTTCCCCCTTTCGCCGGTATCACCTCCTATTGTGTTAGGTCGCCTCTAGCACCGCGTATCGCCATGTTACGCTTTGTGATGCTTTGATTTCTCTGTTATTTATTGTGTTCCCCATTCATTACTTCTTTCCGTAGACCCCGAGGCTCTTTGGCGACCCCGATTCGACTACGGTGTTGGCGACCCCTTCTTGTCTCGAGCTTCGTGCAAGCCCCCTTGATCACCAGATATCGCCTATTCTTCTCTATCTGCTTGCATTAGAGTAGCGTAGCATGTTATCGCTTTCCTTTAATCCTATTCTGCTGCATAGCCTTTGTCATTGTTGCTCTGATTGTTACCCTTACCTGCTATCCTACTGCTTAGTATAGGATGCTAGTATTCCATCTGTGGCCCTACACTCTTGTCCGTCTGCCATGCTATACTATTGGGTTGTGATCACTTCGGGGGGTGATCTCGGGCATATACTATATACTTTATACTGTTACATCACTTGTGATACTGTTCGGAGTTGGGGGCTGAAGGGGCAGGTGCCTCCATCCCGGTAGAGGTGGGCCTGGGTTCCCGACGGCACCCGACTGTTACTTTGTGGCGGAGCGACAGGGCAGGTTGAGACCACCTAGGAGAGAGGTGGGCCTGGCCTTGGTCGGCGTTCGCGGATACTTAACACGCTTAACGAGATCTTGGTATTTGATCTGAGTCGGCCATTTGGTCTATCGCACTAACCAGCTCTGGAGGAGCAGTTATGGGCACTCGGCGTCGTGGTATCGGCCAAGCCTTCGTGGCGTCGGCGACCGAGCGGCGCGCGGATTGGACTGAAACGCTGCTAGGCTAGGTCTGCTTCGGCCGCGTTACGCAGCGTGCAGGTGTGCTAAGGCGATGGGCCCAGACCCTGTGGCGCTTAGGTTTAGACCGGCGTCCTGACCTCTTTGTTGGCCTAGGTGGGGCTGCGACGTGTTGATCTTCCGAGGCCGGGCATGACCCAGGAAAGTGTGTCCGGCCAAATGGGATCAAGTGTGTTGGGTTATGTGGTGCACCCCTGCAGTGAAGTTAATCTATTGAATAGCCGTGATCTTGATAGCAGGGACGACTTGGAGTTGTACCTTGACCTTATGACAACTAGAACCGGATACTTAATAAAACACAACCTTCCAAGTGCCAGATACAAACCGGTGATCGCTCTCTAATAGGGCGACGAGGAGGGGATTGCCGGGTAGGATTATTGCTATGCGATGCTACTTGGAGGACTTCAGTCTACTCTCTTCTACATGCTGCAAGACGGAGGCTGCCAGAAGCGTAGTCTTTGATAGGATTAGCTATCCCCCTCTTATTCTGACATTCTGCAGTTCAGTCCACCGATATGGCCCTTTACACATATACCCATGCATAGGTAGTGTAGCTCCTTGCTTGCGAGTACTTTGGATGAGTACTCATGGTTGCCTTGTTCCCCCTTTTCCCCTTTTCTTTACCCGATTGCTGCGACCAGACGATGGAGCCGGGGAGCGACGCCACCTTCGACGGCGACTCCTACTACTAATCGGAGGTGCCTACTACTACGTGCGGGCGGCGGCGGCGACCGGAGTAGTTTAGAAGGATCGAGCAGGGAGGCTGCGCCTCTTCGATCTGTATCCCGGTTTGTGCTAGCCTTCTTAAGGCAAACTTGTTTAACTTATGTCTGTACTCAGATATTGTTGCTTCTGCTGACTCGTCTATGATCGAGCACTTCTATTCGAGCCCTCGAGGACCCTGGCTTGTATTATGATGCTTGTATGACTTATTTATGTTTTAGAGTTGTGTTGTGATATCTTCCCGTGAGTCCCTGATCTTGATCGTACACAATTGCGTGCATGATTAGTGTACGATTGAATCGGGGGCGTCACACACATGCATGCATTTGTGGTCCTCTCGGACACTCTTCCTCGTGCGGTTATCAGCGACGTGCCCATTCGTTAGCCCGCAAAGGTTTTTAGTTTCCACCAACAACGAGAGGCATTAATTTGACCAAAAGGTGGATTCATCTTGGCATGTGTGTGGTGTGGAGCATGGTGGGATTCCATATGAAAGTTCGAGCACGTGTGTACACACTCCCGCCGGCTTGAAGTGAGGGGGCTACAAGCATCATGGTGTAGTGTGTTTCCGGTTTCCGGAGCATGTGCCACGTCAAAGTTGTGCATTGGGTATTCAAACATCACATAACACATGGGCGCATGCACGTGGTGGTTTTGTCCTATGACATCACTCGTGTGTGCCTCTCTTTGTGGGCCCACGAGGTCGTCATCAACCAGTTGAATGTACAACGAGAGAGAGGCTAATTTGACCAACAGGGATGGTTCTTTTTTGGTTTTGTGTTACGTATATGCACGATATAGGAGTATCTACATGTCCAAGGGGGGGCAACATGAATACTCTATATATATACGTGTCATAACCTCGCTCCATGTGGGGACTTTTCGTTTCTCGAGGAAGGTTCCACCTCAAAGTTGCACATTATATTAGTATTCAAACATCACGCAATACCATGCAGGCGGTGGTTGCCCTATATATTGGAACTCACTCGCGTGTGGCGCTTCCATCCGTGGGCATGCGAGGTTGTCATCCTTCACTTTGACCCAATGAGAGAGAGGTTAATTTGATCATCAAGGAATGATTCTTTTTTGGTTTGTGCTATATAGTGGAAGTACATATATACCACGCGTCGAATGGGGGCGTACATATAGTGCATGCCACGCGTCATTAACCTTGCGCTCTCTGCGGGGACTTTTTGGTTTCCTATATACGTGGTGCCACATCAAAATTGTGCATTGTGTATTCAAACAACACAAAAACAGCTCTTTGGGCCACATGCATGCAGACGGTGGTACGTAGTCCTATATAGGATGATCACTCACGTGCGACGTACGCTTTGCTTCTGTGTTGGGGCCGCGAGTTCGTCGTCCATCACTTTGACCCAGCGAGAGAGAGGTACGCATTTGACGAACAAGGAGGATTAATTCTTTTAGGGTTGTGTTACTAGGTGTATATATAGTACGTGTCAAAGGGGTGACCATCTTGGTCCATCACTTTCGCCGACAGCGCGAGAGAGGTTAACTAATTTCACTTAGGAGGGGATTAATTTTTGGTTTTGTCTTGATATAGATCATGATGTGAGATTACATATATATAATAGCGCACTTTTACACATGAATACATCCCGCTGGATCGAAGGGGGGGCACATGACACGTCATGAAGGACCTCTTGCTCTGCGTGGGGACCTCTACGATTTTCAACGCATGTACCTGTAGCGACCCGACCTCAGACGGTCAAGCCTGCGTATTCTTGTACCATCCTCGGATCAGTATCTTTGGCACACACAAGACATCAATGTATATATCAAAGTGCAATCACATGTATAAATAACGTAAAATGATATATACCTCATAATAATCAGCGGAAACAATCAAGCGGGTGTGGAGTCCCATCAACGCCATCGGCGGGTTGAGTGTAGACCGTAACCACAGTATCCTAACTCTTACTCGTCGAGGAAATATCTGCAACATGATACGTTGCAGCCGTGTAGGTCAGTACATTGAATGTACCGGCAAGATCACAACATGAGAAAACGGATGATAAAACTATACTATATGCAATATGGCTTTATGGCTCTGTATCTGAATTTTGTTTGCGTAAAAGCTGGTTTTATTTTACCTACATCAAAGGAATAAAATGAAGCCTGTACTATGGAGTTTTTTCTGTCATGACATGGTTCCGCCAACCGATGTCTCATAGCCCAAAATCATCATAAGTTGCCCACAATTAAGTTATCAATCCGGTGTTGAGAGTTCCGAAATAGATCCAAGTCCAGATGCTCAAATTGTCCGTAACCGGGGACACGGCTAATCGATTAGGTTTAAACCCTCTGCAGAGGTTTGTACACTTTACCCGCAAGATTCGATCCCTCTTTTACGTTCTCGCACTTCAGGTGTTTGAGAACAAGATGACCAAACATGGTCTTCCAAGAGTTCCTCGACCACCGTCCGGTACTCAACCCATCCTACCGTAGTTCTACATCTGCTAGTACCGTCCCCAGCCAGAGTCACAACTAAGGTCAACCAAGCGAGCCCATAATGACTTGCGGTTGCATGTAAGCTTCGGGCATGAAGTATTCTTCCGTCTCTTTGAGTCTGGGTGAAGCTTTCCGCAAGATGTCATGGCGCTTCTCCATGCATCCCGCCAACCACTGGTTTCTCCAGGTGCCCGTCAACCGCCCTTCACCCAAGAGTGTGTATTGAATTCTGTCTCGAGTCTTGAAGTCTTGAGGCCTTGAAGATGCAGTCCTTGCAGCTTTCATCATGGTGTTGTCGTCATTGACGTAGATCCTCCATTCTCACACCACTCCAGTACTCATACCAAACCCGTCTACTATAGCGTAGCATTAAATAAAATATCGTCCGGGCTTGGTAACAGGGGTGGGTTCCTACCTCATGCATACTACTCAACTACAAGGATTCAATATCACTCTTGGAGGGATTGTTGCAAAGGTGCCACTATATGCAATAAAACATAGGTATGAAAGCATGGTCAAAGTGAACTTGCCTTGTTGACGATCTTGAAAACTAGGGTTTCAGAGTAGCAATCTTAGCACTCGGAAATTCTACCGAGGCAAACAATAACTATAATAAGCACATAGCATAACATAACATAACAAAGTAACACACCAAAACCAACAAAGAAAACCCAAAGGAAAACTTAAAGAAAAAACAACTCAAAGTTTTCCTACTTCAAATAACAACAAAAATAGTTTTATATAACAAAATTTCTTAACATCATCTAATCATGGTTTTATGTTAACTAAACAGAAAATATTTCATTAAGCAACTAGGAGCAAAAAGAATTAAATAAAAATCTATTATGAAACTCCCGGAATAAGCAAAACAAGCTTTAATTCAAATCTGATCTAACTCAATTTTATAAATCCACACATAGACAAATTATATATTTTGGAAACTACAAGAAAATTGTAATCTAACGCATGAAAGAATCAGCATCATTGGACTTCTAGATCAAAAGTTATAAGCTAAACAAGAACGGAACTAAATCTGTTACGGAAATAAATCTGAAAAAAAGCGGAGTTACCTATCGTGAGGCAGAGATGGCAGGAAGGAGACGGCGATGTGGAGGCTGCTCGGCGAGGGGGCGAGGTCGCCGAGGGGTGGGGTGGCGGAGGAGGCGGCGCTGGGGAGGTGGCGCTGGGCGATGGGAGGTTCGAGGAGAGCTCCCGTGGCGTTCTAGGCAGGAAAAGGAGGACGGTGGCGAGAAGGCTACGGGCAGGGAGGCGTGGTGATGGGAAAAATGGAGCGAGGAGAGGAGGGGTTTTATAGGCGGTCTCGGGAGGCGCTGGGATGGAAAGACGAGGGAGATCGGGAAGGTGGAGATTTCCTGTCTCCATGGACATGGAAAGCTGAGGAAACAGAGGAAGGAGATGATCTCTTGTTGGGCTAGAATAGGAAAGTGCTTAATGGGCCAGCAGGTTTTCCTAATAAAAAGATTTCATTCCTATTTTTAAAATTAGGAAACTAAAACAATAAAAAGGAAATCAAATCAATTCGAATAAAGAGTTTTATATACTAAAATTATCAGAAAAATAAAATGTAGATGATGAGCATTATTCCACGGCCAAAATAAAAACTTAAAAAATGTTTTCAGAAAATCCCTAAAGGCTTTATTTCTTTTGCAAATAATTTTAAATAAAAACTTTGGTTTTCTTGGCTCAAATATTTTCAAAATGCCCTGATTTTGGAGGTCATTTTCCTCCGCTCTTTCTTGCTTGCAAGAATTTATTTTTCGGGTATTTCTCGGGAAGAAAATAGAGAAGCAAGTGCAAATATTTGAAAGAATTAAATTGCAAAACTCCGTTCAAATTCTTTATAGTTGAAGAAGTCATGTCATCTTCTCTCATTGATTTTAATAGGATGAATTTGAATTTACGGAGAAGGGAAAGTCATTTTATTCCTCTCATTCAAAAGTTTTTGAAAAGGTTCAAATTTCACTCAAGTTTAATTCACTCAAGCAAACAAAAAACAATTCAATTAATTATATTAACATTCCAAAATTTAGAATTTTGGGATGTTACAAACCTACACACTTAAAATGAATCTCGTCCTCGAGATTGAAGAAACTAACAAGAAAAGGTTAGGGTTGGGGTCTCTAGCAAATGTTTTGGTCGAAAAGGTCAGGTGCTACCACACTTAAAAACAAGGTCATGGTTCCAATAAACTCAGATATTTCCTCTGGAGGGCTGACAATGTATGTCTCTTCACATATCTTACAATAGCTCCTTCATTAAAGCTCTTACATCGGAAGCATAGAGTTTTCCTCAAAAGCTTAGGTCGGTTCGTCAAGGTTGAAGTTCGTCCGAGACTGGATCTTCTTAGCTGATGGGTCTGTGTCCATTCTAAACAACTATCGAAACACTCATGGTGGTCTACAATTTATGGTTTTCTCCTGCAGAAAACGGGTCTGGTTGAACCTCACCGTATAACCTCGTTTGGCAACGGTTGCTGTAATGGGGTTCCATCGTCCTACCATTTTATGGTTTTATGGCTTATCGCTATCGACACTCTTCTAAGTTTTTCAAGGCTCTCGATTTTCCATCAACATGTGATAGTTCATGATAGAAGTCTCCGGTATGGGGCCAATCCATCCCGCATTTGAATCATTACCACATATGTAAATATCGAATCACGTGTTCTAACACTTGGGCATACTCGAAGCATTGCAGAATTTTCTCTTTTCTCGGACTGGTTTTCGAGTAAATCCATGGTTTCTGCAAGCCAAACAAAACATCTATCGTTACTTCATCACTCTTAGGTTTTTGCGTAATCTCCTATGAAACGTATGCTGATTGGACTGCTGATTTCTCCAATTTATTCCTTTATTAAGGTTATATCAGTTTCCTTTCAAAATCCTAGGCCTGTGGGTTATGGCCCACTTCAACACTAGTGCAGCTTTAACTCATCCTTGGAGTAACTCTCTTGTTACACCTCCTTTAAATCCAGTAGTACTCTGTTTCTTCATACCATCATATCAAAAGCAAAATTTCAACTTATTTTGTCCAGCTTCCTTCTATGGACCGTCATGGATAACACATTTCTTTCTTCATTGATCCTGTGGTTTTACAGAGTACTATGACCAAAATAAATGCACAAGTTTATCCATAACATCTCATTATTCTCATATCAATCTTTCATTACATCCTTAATCATTTTTCGTGAATCCAAATTCCAAAAAGTTTATTACAAATGCTGCCACCCACATGGTTCGGTATGGTCAGACATTACTTCCAACTTTATTCATTTTTCCTCCTTGAGGATCCTTGATCCCACTTTGAATTGGGCGACATGTGCCTTGAATTCTTCGATCTTCTGTTTCATTGTGGTGGCCTTGAGCTTCACCTCCATCATCTCAGTATGCACTTCGCTTAGGTATTCCTGAGTATAACGGAGTCTTGCTTCTAGTATTTCTCCGATCTGACGTATGGCTTCCATGGCTGCTTCACGAACAGCATCGAAGAAAGTTGCTTGTGGCACACGTGAAATGAAAAAGTACTGCCCCATCATTTTTGGGCAAACTCTGCAGTTGTGGAACAGAAATGATGCTCAGAATTAAGGTACTTATCTCCTGGGGCATACATTCATATCATCCAAACAGAACTTCAAACTCAATTTCCAATTTCCTGTTTATGCATCACAACTCACTTTCTTCCATGTTCATCAAAAATATTAATTTCCAAGATAAAACATGGCAACTCCTTAAAGCTTTTCAGCATGTGACATTACAACTTTATTGAGTCATGAACTATTACAAACTCGAGAAATCTATTACATAACTCAACTCATTGAGATCATGAAAAGGAAATTGCTTTCTACTACTCTTATTATCCATATCAAAATTCCAACTACTCAACTCCAGCTTTCATCTTGTCGGGACATTTAATAGCATAATGTCCTGCCTCCTTGCAGCGAAAACAAATGACTTCCGACATGTCTCGGGCTTCTTTGTGATTATCTGGGCTCCTTGGATTCTTGGCTTCTTTTACTCGGCATTTACTAGCGTAATGACCTAAATCCTTGCACTGTAACAGGTGATATGACTCAAGTCCTTCTCTGCAAAAATTGTGTTGCTCTCGGGTTGCCTTCCTTTTCTCTTCCTGGATTTCTCTGTAATGATCAGAGTTTCTATCTCCCGGGGGTCAAACTTCACTTCTGCTGTCGGGAAATATCCTGGATACTCCTTTCTTTCCTTGGTGCAATACTGTGAAAAATGTCCTTCTTCTCCACATGAATAGCGGGCATTGGAGTAAAATCTGTTGAGACCTTCTCCATCCAGGTCTTCAACACTTTCAGTCATTACTGGTTCTTCTAGATCTTCCTTGAGGGCTTCTTTCATTCCATCTTCCTGGTTCGAATAGTTTGTTGCACCGTGGAGTAAATGTGACCTTTGCGCACCGGTAGTGGGTGGTTCCTTCACACAGAAGCAAGTCACACAGCTAGTTGGGCATTCCTCACTGGGTGTTTCTCCTCACAATGAGGGCATCCATCTTTGTGTTCCTCCAGGTGTGTCCTATTTCTCCGCAAATCTTGCGAGCACAAGGTTTTCTTCTTGGTGCATCATTGTGTTTCCGGATAAGGCGTGATTTCAACAGGTCTTCTTGAATTCCTCCCAAGTTCTTGCTCCATTAAATCCTGTATGGCTTGATGCATGTTCCACCAGGTTGCAGCACTTTCTGTAAAATCTTGAAGCGTATTGGACCTCATACTTCCTTGAAACCAAATTGCTCCAAGTGGGTTTCCATGTTCGCATCCATAGCTCTGCCTCGGGCTGAGTCTTGATCCGAGAATATCAGTCCAACTTCATTCATCATCTATGGGGTTCAAGGGTTTTAGGGTGAGATGAGAGAGAGGTGGGGAGGGATATACACACAATACAAACAATAGTTTTTGAAGAAACAGGTTTTATTTTGGGGCTGTCGGAAAACATCAAACAAATGACAGCTCACAAATCATCGCTTCTAACGTAGGTGTATAACAGGGGTTTGGTCTTCTAAAGGTCTAATAATTCTTCAGATCCTTTCAAGTCTTCGGAGTCTTCAACTGTTCTAGCTTCTAATACATGGTGAAATCCTCTTTACTCTGAAGGGCCATCAGTTCTCGATATCAAATCCTTCTTGGGCGTCTTGATTGATCCTCCGGGTGATCAAAGGATAAGGGTATATTCTAACTATTTGAGGTGAGAGGGTCTATTTGATAAAATCAGAAAAGATGAGGCGTAAGAGTCTTTTAAGTAAATAAAGTTTTGAGATATCCTGTCCAAGGGCTTTCCAATTTCTAGGGTCACGTCCTCATATCAACATGTGCTCGATACCATATTCAGAGCGACCCGACCTCGAGACGGTCAAGCCTCGTATTCTTGTACCATCCTCGGATCGGTATCTTTGGCACACACATACATCAATGTATATATCAAAGTGCAATCACATGTATAAATAACGTAAAATGATATATACCTCATAATAATCAGCGGAAACAATCAAGCGGGTGTGGAGTCCCATCAGCGCCATCGGCAGGTTGAGTGTAGACCGTAACCTGTATCCTAACTCTTACTGTCGAGGAAATATCTGCAACATGATACGTTGCAGCCGTGTAGGTCAAGACATTGAATGTACCGCAAGATCACAACATGAGAAAACGGATGATAAAACTATACTATATGCAATATGGCTTTATGGCTCTGTATCTGAATTTTGTTTGCGTAAAAGCTGGTTTTATTTTACCTACATCAAAGGAATAAAATGAAGCCTGTACTATGGAGTTTTTTCTGTCATGACATGGTTCCGCCAACCGATGTCTCATAGCCCAAAATCATCATAAGTTGCCCACAATTAAGTTATCAATCCGGTGTTGAGAGTTCCGAAATAGATCCAAGTCCAGATGCTCAAATTGTCCGTAACCGGGGACACGGCTAATCGATTAGGTTTAAACCCTCTGCAGAGGTTTGTACACTTTACCCGCAAGATTCGATCCCTCTTTTTACGTTCTCGCACTTCAGGGTGTTTGAGAACAAGATGACCGAAACATGGTCTTCCGAAGAGTTTCTCTGACCACTGTCCGGTACTCAACCCATCCTACCGTAGTTTTACATCTGCTAGTACCGTCCCAGCCAGAGTCACAACTAAGGTCAACCAAGCCAGAGCCCATAATGACTTGCGGTTGCACAGGTAAGCTTCCGGGCATGAAGTATTCTTCCGTCTCTTTGAGTCTGGGTGAAGCTTTCCGCAAGATGTCATGGCGCTTCTCCATGCATCCCGCCAACCACTGGTTTCTCCAGGTGCCCACAACCGCCCTTCACCCAGTGAGTGTGTATTGAATTCCTGTCTCGAGTCTTGAAGTCTTGAGGCCTTGAAGATGCAGTCTTTGCAGCTTTCATCATGGTGTTGTCGTCATTTACGTAGATCCTCCATTCTAACACCACTCCCGAGTACTCATACCAAACCCCGTCTACTATAGCGTAGCATTAAATAAAATATCGTCCCGGGCTTGGTAACAGGGGGGTGGGTTCCTACCTCATGCATACTACTCAACTACAAGGATTCAATATCACTACTGGAGGGATTGTTGCAAAGGTGCCACTATATGCAATAAAACATAGGTATGAAAGCATGGTCAAAGTGAACTTGCCTTGTTGACGATCTTCGAAAACTAGGGTTTCGTAGTAGCAATCTTCGCACTCCGGAAATTCTTCCGAGGCAAACAATAATTATAATAAGCACATAGCATAACATAACATAACAAAGTAACACACCAAAACCAACAAAGCAAAACCCAAAGGAAAACTTAAAGAAAAAACAACTCAAAGTTTTCCTACTTCAAATAACAACAAAAATAGTTTTATATAACAAAATTTCTTAACATCATCTAATCATGGTTTTATGTTAACTAAACAGAAAATATTTCATTAAGCAACTAGGAGCAAAAAGAATTAAATAAAAATCTATTATGAAACTCCCGAATAAGCAAAACAAGCTTTAATTCAAATCTGATCTAACTCAATTTTATAAATTCAAACATAGACAAACTATATATTTTGGAAACTACAAGAAAATTGTGATCTAACGCAAAAGAATCAGCATCATTGGACTTCTAGATCAAAAGTTATAAGCTAAACAAGAACGGAACTAAATCTGTTACGGAAATAAATCTGAAAAACAAAACGGAGTTACCTGTACGTGAGGCAGAGATGGCAGGAAGGAGGCAGCGATGTGGAGGCTGCTCGGCGAGGGGGCGAGGTCGCCGGCGAGGTGGGGGTGGCGGAGGAGGGGTCGGCGCTTGGGAGGTGGCGCTGGGCGATGGGAGGTTCCAGGAGAGCTCTGGTGGCGTTCTAGGCAGGAAAAGGAGGACGGTGGCGAGAAGGCTACGGGCAGGAGGCGTGGTGATGGGAAAAATGGAGCGAGGAGAGGAGGGGTTTTATAGGCGGTCTCGGGAGGCACTGGGATGGAAAGACGAGGGAGATCGGGAAGGTGGAGATTTCTGTCTCCGTGGACATGAAAAGCTTCTGTAACGTGAGAGGAAACAGAGGAAGGAGATGATCTCTTGTTGGGCTAGAATAGGAAAGTGCTTAATGGGCCAGCAGGTTTTCCTAATAAAAAGATTCCATTCCTATTTTTAAAATTAGGAAACTAAAACAATAAAAGGAAATCAAATCAATTGAATAAAGAGTTTTATATACTAAAATTATCAGAAAAATAAAATGTAGATGATGAGCATTATTCCACGGCCAAAATAAAAACTTAAAAAATGTTTTCAGAAAATCCCTAAAGGCTTTATTTCTTTTTGCAAATAATTTTAAATAAAACTTTGGTTTTCTTGGCTCAAATATTTTCAAAATGCCCTGATTTTGGAGGGTCATTTTCCTCCGCTCTTTCTTGCTTGCAAGAATTTATTTTTCGGGTATTTCTCGGGAAGAAAAATAGAAAGCAAGTGCAAATATTTGAAAGAATTAAATTGCAAAACTCCGTTCAAATTCTTTATAGTTGAAGAAGTCATGTCATCTTCTCTCATTGATTTTAATAGGATGAATTTGAATTTACCGGAGAAGGGGAAAGTCATTTTATTCCCTCTCATTCAAAAGTTTTTGAAAAGGTTCAAATTTCACTCAAGTTTAATTCACTCAAGCAAACAAACAAACAATTCAATTAATTATATTAACATTCCAAAATTTAGAAGTTTGGGATGTTACAGTACCACATCAATGTTGTGCATTGGGTCGTGTATTCAACACATATGGATGCACTCCATCAATATGTTCAGAACACACGCATGCAATAATGGTTGTCTTTGGACACACTCTCACTCGCTTGGTCATGGGCGGCAAGCCTATATATATAATCATGGGCCCGTGTGGACGTCCATCATTTTGTACAACGACGAGAAAGGTTATCAGGGTGGATATATTCTTCTTCTTTGCTTCGAGTTACCATATAGTAGGTCGACCCATTCCAAGCCTAATTAAGTTTGAGCGCATGCTACGCGTCGTGAACCCTCGCTCGGTGTGGGGATTTTACGGTTCCAAAGCATGGTGCCACATCAAATTTGCGCATTGGGTATTCAAACACCACACACACCACTTCCATATACATAATTGGGCCACATGAACATAGTGGGTTTGTCTTCATACAATACTCCCTCGTGAGGTTATCGGCGACAAGCTAGCCCATTTTGCGGGGTCGTGTGGACGTCCATCACTTTTACCAACAACGAGCAGGGAGAGATTGTATGACCAAGTTGGATTCTGCTTCGTCTGTGTTACAGTACGTCTTGGTGAGATGCCCTCCCCCGACGTGTGTGCGTGTGGCGGGGTTACTTCGCGCTACCTGGAACCTCCTGGGTTCGAGGAAGTCCGGTTAATTTGCAAGGCACACGTGCCACATCAAAAGTTATGAATGGTAGTTAAATATCACACACCACACCATTTTCATACATATAGTAGGGCCACCCGCATGTGGTTCGTATGTGGTCTGACCCTTCTCGCGCCACAAGCACACATTTGTGGGTCGGCACACAGTCCACCGTTGTCGGGAAGCGAAAGGGGAAGTTTGACCATATATATATATATATATATATATATATATATATATATATATACACACACACACACACACACACACACACATATACATATACATATATATGATGGACTCCTATAGGTTTTGTGTTACGGTAGGGTGAGATTTCAGACCTAGCTATTTGGGGGCATGCATTCGTAGCTAGGATTACCTTACCGCCGACACGAAGTGGGGTTCGTAGGGGGTGGCTGACTAGCAATACTGTGCTTTTGTGCTACAAGTGCCACATCAAAGTTGTGCATTGGGTATTCGAACATCCAACCACCGTTTTCATATATATATTTGGTCCACATGCAAGTGTGTTCATGTTCTGACCCTCTCCCACGTTACTCTTTTTGCCAAATTTATAAACAACACATGAGTTGGATGTAGAAACCGTCTGGGATTGGGTACGCAACAGACACAGTTCGGTCAGACTACCCGTGTGCCACGCCCGTGCCCTGCGGTCCCTCACATCAGCACAGTAGATTGGGCTCCGCGAGGCTTGCCTCCCGGTCTAAAAAATATCTATTGCCTCGTAATCTCGAAAATATCTACCGCATAGAAGGTTTTAATGTTTGATAGAACACGATTAGTATGTGCGAACCATGTGCGATTTCTATTACTCCCACTCTGCTTCAGTCCCTTGATTCAAATTTTTAGTAGCCCCGGGCCCCTGCATTTTGCTCCCGCCTCTGCATCCCTCGCAATCTCAAAAATATCTGCTCACCCTTGATCCAAATTTTCAGTAGTCCCGCCTTGTTACTCCCGCCTAGTAAAATTTTCAGTTGCCGCGGTCTTTCCTCAAATACCACCTTGCCCCCCCCTCCACACACACCACACACTCCAGAAACCTCTACTCACACAGACACACACCACCCCCGAAACCATTGGTAGGTCGCCGCCATCACCGCCGCCTCCATCCTCAACCTCTGCCTGTGTGCCGGGGAGCTCGAGGAGCCAATATCCAAAAAGAGGTTTATCGCGGCCTCTTCGCCCGAAGCCCGACGCCGGTGAGGTGGCCGCCTAGGTGTCCCTGTCGTCTTCCGCGGGCTCTTTATCAATCTGCCGTTGCCGGTCCCCCGATCCGCCCGCCGCCGCGCCCCTATGTCGGTTTGAGGACTTCCACGTCCTCCCTAGGACCCGGCAACCGATGAGATCCTACCTCGAGGTCCGGCAGCGGCGGTGGGGGACGTGGGTCGCCGAGATTACAGATCGGGAGACCCACACCCGCCGGTGGCTCGATAGCTTCCACACGGCCGAGCTCGTGGCCATGGAGTACGACCACTGGTAGGTCCGCTACCACGGCGTGGCAGCTAGGCTCAATTTCCCCTTCGGCACATGTCCGGTCCACATCGTTCCACCGGAGCCAGGGGTGGTGAGCTCGGCTATGGCGCGAGAGGACCACGAGGCATTGGAGCGCCTCGAGGCCGAGGCCGCCAACGAGGCCTATATGCAAGAGCTCCGCCGGCAGCACCCGGAGCTCATGGAGGCGAAGCGGGCAATCTTTGTCGGCGCGGAGGGCGGCGAGGTTATCGTGCTCTCCTCCAATGACGAGGTCGAAGGCGGCGAGGACGGCAGCGCGCAGGGCGTCGAGGCAGGGGGCGAGGACGAGGAGATCGACATCTACGAGTGGAGGAGTGTCTTCGCCAACGACCCCGATGACGGCACCGGCCCGGACCGGGCTCATGGCACGCCGTACCTGACGAGGAAGGATTGGCTCGACCTCTACTTCGACCAAAAGTAGTTTAGCTTAGTTTAAATTTATGTTTTATGTTCGTTTATGCAAAACTATCTATGTTTATGTTTGAATGCATGCTACTTTTGGTTGAACCTGCTTTGAACTTGATCAAATTGAAGTTTACAACATTAAGTTTAGGGGATCGACTAGAAACGGCCAAAAATTGTTGGAGTATATATATCCACTAAGGGTTTTAGTCCTTTAACTTTTAAAGGATCGGGTAGAGATGGCCTTATGCCTTATTTATTTCAGTTCTTCACAATGTGATGCTCTATATGCGCAACTATTTGTCGTGCAGTTCAATTTCATATATAACAGTTTCAACAATACCACTATGAATTACGATATTTGGTTGATGTTAAGGATATTGCAGTTAACATGCCGTTTGGTTTTTTAACAATAACTCGTGTACTTTAGACCTGCACAATACCAGTTTGAATGATTGTTTGCTTGTTTTTGAATGTTATGCCTGATGCAGTTAACACACATTTCCACTTCTTGTTTTGCTTAACTAGCGTGCTTAAGCCTGCACACTAAAGCTATCATTTGTAGATTATGTTGTCTACCATGGATATATTTGGTTGATGTTTAGCCTGTTGTGCTTAACATGCCTTTATATGTACTCATACAGGACAATATTGAGAATAGTGTTGTTTTCCATCGAGGTTAGTTTTATCGCATTGCTTATATGTACTCACTGTTCAGGATCTTGGTAGCTGGTACCATATAGCCTGGGGGCTGATAAGGGATTAATCATCGAATCAGACATTTCACTGAATATATCTGTAACCCATTTATCAGTAGATTAACTAGGGCCATATTTAATATATCTGAGGCTACATAGCAACATGCATTGTACTGCATGACTAAATATGCAATCCCAGGCTACATAGCAACAAGGAAGAGTGTTACCTTAATGTTCTAATGATGTCTAGATATACATGTAATAAAATCTTATATAATGGGATGGAGGGAGTGTTGTACTACATCATTCTGCCATTGTTGTTTAGCTTCTAATATTAACTTGGTGCTTTTAGGTACACATGTCATTGCCAAAGATCCACACTTCGACCCTTTCTATGTATGGGGCAATGAGATATTCATGAACCAGCATCAAGTGAGGAAACTGATAAAGATTGTTATTAAAATGGATCAAGAGATGTCAAAAGAACTATTTGTTTACACTTTATGGAAGACAACAGTGAACTGCAGGATGGTAAGTAAGAACACTGTAGCCTTCTTTTTACTGCCCATAATGAGTTGTGTTAGATGACAATGTTTGAATCTTTTTTCCTTTGCAGTGGATCCTGAAGCAGTTTACTCAAGATTACCTCTGAAACTACATGATTGGCGGCCGTCCATCACAAGGGGTTGGACTAGAGTCGTGTGTGCCTTCTGCATCCAGGAGAGCACACTAGGGACATTCTTCTTCACCTTGTTCAGCAACCAGAATGTCTGTCGCCTCTTTCTTGACCATCTATAATAGTACAAGTATAGAACCCTGGTTCATCATTCTTTATTTGGTGCTTATGTAATTCTTAAACATATGTACCTGTGAATGGAATGATGCATTGGTTGTTTGAACCTGATGGATATGAATAAAGCTATAGCCTACTTTCCAGTTTAAATTAGGTACAATTTTAAATAGCAGTAATTAAATTAGGGCGAAATTATGGTGTGCGGGTCATTACGGTGCACACGGTTAATAAAGTACAACGTGTGCGATATACATCATAATCCGACATGGTTCACAGAGAGGAAACGTGTGTAACAATGCACATAGTTGCCATTTGCAAAGCGTGTGTGATGTCAGACACTACCACATACGGTGCGGGAAAACTAAATGTGTGTGATTGTATACCTATTGTACACGGTTTATAATCATGAACTGTTTATGATGTGCCAGGAATCATAAACGTTGAGCCAGTTTGGTACGTGCCTGGAAAACTCCCATGCCTGGAATCTGCCTGGTTTTAGGTAAAACTACAAAACTCAGACTACGATGGCAATGCGAGCACAACCGAGTAGCAAGGATGAAGCATTTGGGATATTCAAGATATGGGAAATGGTTATATAGGAACAACTATATGCACCAAGGCCCCCTATCCCCGACGGTTTCTGGGTTGTGTGGGAAGGACCCCCTATTGCCCACACTCACTTGGCGATGGTTCCAAATGTCGTCGCAGAAAGGGGTTAAAAAATGTTTGTATAGCACCGATGCGTACCAGTGGTGTCCTGACTATAGTCACTCCGGGGTTGCCGGATCATAACACGTAGTAGGTGACTATAACTTGCAAGATCGGATCTAGAACATAGATATAATGGTGATAACGTAAATGGTTCAGATATAAAATCATGGCACCCGGGCCCAAAGTGACAAGCATTAAGCATGGCAAAGTCATAGCAACATCAATCTCAGAACATAATGGATACTAGGGATCAAGCCCTAACAAAATTAATTCGATTACATGATGAATCTCATCTAACTCCTCACCGACCAGCGAGCCTACGAAGGAATTACTCACTCCCGGTGGGGAGCATCATGGAATTGGCGATGGAGAAGGGTTGGTGATGACTAAGATCGAAGATCCCCCTCTCGGGAGCCCCAAACGGACTCCAGATCTGGCCCATGATGAAGAACAGGAGGTGGCAGTGGCTCTGCCTCATGAAACGCAAATATTCTTTCTCCCTGATTTTTTCTGGAAATAGGTGATTTTATAGCGTTTGATTCAGGGTCTGCGGGCCACCAGGTGGGGACAACCCACCTGGGCGCGCCTGGAAGGGGGGTGTGCCCTAGTGGGTTATGCCCACCCAGGTGCCCCCCTCCGGTGATTCTTGGCTTCATAAATTATCTTTATTTGTATAAAAATTCCTTGCAAAGTTTCGTTCCAATCCAAGAAATTTTATTTCTGCACAAAAACAACACCATGGTAGTTCTGCTGAAAACAGCATCGGTCCTGGTTAGTTTCATTCAAATCATGCAAATTAGAGTCCGGAACAAGAGGAAAAGCGTTAGTAGAGTTAGATACGACGGAGACGTATCAACTCCCCCAAGCATAAACCATTTCTTGTCATCAAGCAATTCAGTTGATAAACTGAAAGTGAAAAAGAAAAACTTTTATGAACTCTTTTGCTCTTGTTTACATAAATAAGCTTAAACAGCACCCAAGTTTTCAGCCAAGATTATAATCGACAATAACTCCAAAAAATTATATTAACTCATATCAATGACATAATTAGCTGGTGAGCAATAATAAGATATCTCAAACAGCAACACGTTGTCAAACAACCATGATATAATATGACAATAGTGGTATCTCGCTAGCCCTTTCTCGGACCTCAAAACATAAATGCAGAGCACCTCTGAAGTTCAAGCAGCAACTAAACATTGTAGTTCATGGTAGAAAAGATCCAGTCATGATGCACCCAACATTGGCAACACACAATGCATGAGGATGACAGTAGTGCTCTCAGGTTCTGGCGCTTATTTGAGAAGGTGATGACTCGACATAAAAGTAAATAGATAGTCCCCTCGCAGAGGGAAGCAGTGATTTGCAGCGGTGCCAGAGCTCAAGTTTTTAAAACAGAGGTAAATGAAATTTTTAGAAATGCACCCACTTTTTAACTTCGCGACCATTACTTATCGGTATCTTCCATGCTAAACACATTAGTGGCGGTTCCCAAGCGATAAAAGTACAGGTTTACTCCCCCTCCACCAACAATCACACTTCACGGCTTGTCCGAAACAACGGGTACCGTCCATACCAACAACAGTCCTGGTGGAGTTTTTTTAATTAATTGCAATTTGAATTCGGGAGTGGGAATCCATATCACCGTCCCTCTCGTGCAAGGACGATTGAATAAACACTCATCATGAGAATAACTCGCTTAGCATGGAAGATACTGACTACCTCTTGTCACACTATGAACAATCCAAGCACACAAAAAGGATATTTATTTGAAAGTTTTAGAGGTGGAACATGCAAAGTTACTTAGGACGGCAGGGTAATACCTTATATAGGTAGGTGTGGTGGACTCATCTGGAATAACTTGGGTTTCAAGTTTTTTATGCACAAGCAGAATTCCCGCTTAGTACAGGTGAAGGCTGGCAAATAGGTTGAGAAGCCGCCAGCAAGAGAGCGAAAACGGTCATGAACATGCATTATGCATAAGTAACATTGGATACTAGCATGAGTAGGATTTGAACACCATGAACATAAATATCATAGAGGCTATGTTGGTTTTGATTCAACTATATGCATGAACATGTGCCAAGTCAAGCCACTCGAACATTCAGAGGAGGATACCATATCATCATACTACATCACAATCATTTTAACGCGATGTTGACATCCAAGATAAATCAATATTCACTCCTAGCTACTTAAGCATGGCATGAGGAACTATAATCTCTAATTGTCATTGCAAACATGTTTGATCATAATAGGCTGAATCATGGATACTGAGTTAAACATATTTACAAAAATAGAACAAGTCGAGTTCATACCCATTTCTCTCTGCCACGGCCAGTTCATCAAATATCGTCATTATTGCCCTTCACTTGCATGACCGAATGATTTGAAAATAATAATAGTGTAAGAGTGTCGTGGACTAAGCTGGAATCTGTAAACATTTTATTCAACAGGAGAAGAGAAAGCAATATGGGCTCTTTGTTAGATCAACAATAATGCATATGAGAGCCACTCATCATTTTGATCGTCGTCTTCTCCTCGGTATGACTCAGAAAAAATGGAAAAGAAATTCGGAGAAACATACTGAAATATGTTTGGAGTATCTGGTTTTTCTAAAAGAAAGCAATTTGAAGAAAGAAAAACAAAAAACCAGAAAAACTACTTACACGGGAAAGCTCCCAACAAGCAAAAGAAGAACAAGGAAATCTTTTTGGGTTTTCTTTTTAGTAGTACAATAATCTAAACTAGGAAGAAAAGACCGAAAAGAAACATGAAATAAATTTTTGGATTTTCTCAAAGTTGTTTTTCAAACACACAAGAAGAAAGCAAGAAAATAAATTAACATGGATGATACAATGAAAAAGTGTGGACACCGACAACTGGAATGAAATGTGTGAACATGAATGTAATGTCGGTGGAAATACGTACTCCCCCAAGCTTAGGCTTTTGGCCTAACTTGGTAATAACCACTCGAAGAAGCCATGGGGTCCTATGTTGAAGTGCTGGGCAGCAAGCACCTAAGGATCCCACGGCTGAGGCTTCGCCTGTGCCGCAGCTAGATTGTTCCGGTAGGCAACATTGTCCTTAGGCATAATCCTGTATCCGCCCCTGGCAATAGGATCAAACAAAGCAGGTGCAGGCAATGGAATAATATCACGAGTGTCCACACTGAAAACCAGGTTATAAGGAACCGGAATGTTAGTGTTATCGCCAGCAATAAACAGGTGGTGTTCCATGGCCTGACGATCTAAATAAACCTTAGGTAAAGGATAATCATGCTGGCGTATCTGAATGTTAAAGTGACTCGCTAAACGAGTAGCATAAATACCACCATGTATTTTGCCCTTGGATCTGTTAATGTGGAGGCGACGTGCCACAATAGCCCCCAAGGTATAAGTAATGTCGCCGTAAAGTGCACGGCGTAAAACAGCAAAGTCTGGGGCACTGAGTGCACCGACCTTCTCTCCAGCAAGCAAACACTTCGCAATGAATAAAGTAAAATAATGCACAGCAGGAAAGTGTATGTAGTGGTGGTGACACCTGATACTCCTCTCTCATACCCCCGCACAGTCAGAGTGTGATAAAAACAATCAAACTCTAGAGGCCTAGGATCTACTAAATTCCCGTCAGAAGGGACCATGCATATGTCACAAAATTGAGTGAGTGGTACCTGACGGGTTTCAGCATATAAATTAAACTGCACCTCAGGGGTATTATTCCTACGAAGGAAATGAAAACTTTGCACAAAGGAATTTTTAAGGAGATGATACTGTTTACATTTGGTTGCGATGAAGTCGGTGAGGCCGACATTCGCAGCATATTGTGCAAACTCTTGAAGGATTCCGGCCCCTTCCATGAATGGGTTATGCGGCCGTTCGCGCGGCCGTACCTCCACCATTCTCCAGGTGTGGAGATCATTATCAGATGACTCCCCCATAACTCCCTTGGAGTTCTTCTTGGAAGCAAACTTCCTAAACATACTCATCTTTTTCCTATGAACAAAATTCTGAAATTTTTAGTCCACAAAATTTTTCTCAACAAAACTTCACAAGATTGAAAGCAACTACTCATAGGGTTGCATAGAGGCCATATCAACCATTCAAACTACTTAGAACTCTAAGAATTCAACATGCAAGCTCATCTACAGCAGCACCCAGAGTAACTATTTATTCAAAATATAAACCACTAAAGCAAAAAACTAATTGGACCAATGGAGGAGTTACATACCAAGAAAGAATCCCCCGAAATAGTTTTGGAAACGGTGCTTCGAGCAAAGAGATCGAAATCCACGGGTTCGGGAGCAAGAACACGAGAGAGAGAGAGAGAGAGAGAGAGAGAGAGAGAGAGAGAGAGAGAGAGAGAGCAATGGTGGGTTTTTCTGGAGGTAGGTACTGATGTGGGATGAAGAGATAACCGAGGGGGCCCACGTGGGGACCACAACACACCAGGGTGCACCTGGGGGTCCTGGCGCGCCCAGGTGGGTTGTGACCACCTAGTGCACCTCCCTCTGATGTTATTTTCACCAAAAATTCTTAAATATTCAGAAAAAATCATATTAAATTTTTAGAGCATTCTGAGAACTTTTATTTTTGGGTCATTTTTTATTGCACGGGAAATTCAGAAAACAGACAAAACATAGCATTTTATTTTATTTAACCAATAAAAACAGAAAACAAAAGGTAGGGACAGAAGGTAGTGCTTACTAAATTCATCAACTTCATACCCCTAAAAAATGATCCATTAATAAGGTTGATCAAGTCTTATTAACAACCACTTTCGATTAGCATGAAACCAAAGAACTTTCGTAAATCACTAAGTTACCTCAACGGGGATATGAATGTCCCCAACAATAAGCATTTCATATTTCCTTTTGGCAGTAGGTAGAGGTAGTTGAAAACTTCCAATAGTGATTGTCATAGATTTTTCAATAACATTAATACCATTCATTTGGAATTGTTTCTTCGAAAAGTGCACCGTATGCTCATTACCATTGATATGAGAGGTGACCTTGCTTTTACTGCAATCAATAACAGAACCCTGCAGTATTCAAAAAGGGTTTACCAAGGATAATCGACATGTTGTCGTCCTCGGGCATCTCAAGTATAACAAAGTTAGTCAAAATAGTAACATTAGCAACAACAACGGGCACATCCTCATAAATACCAATTGGTATGGCAGTTGATTTATCAGCCATTTGCAAAGATATTTCAGAAGGTGTGAGTTTATTCAAATCATGTCTTTTATATAAATAGAAAGGCATAACACTAACACCAGCTCCTAGATCACATAAAGCAGTTTTCACATAGTTTCTTTTGATGGAGCAAGGTATAGTGGGGATTCCTGGATCTCCAAGTTTTTTAGGTACTCCATCTTTAAAAGTATAATTATCAAGCATGGTGGAGATTTCATCTTCCGGTATTTTTCTTTTGTTGGTGATGATGTCTTTCATGTACTTTGCATAAGGATGCATTTTCAAGACATCAGTCAAGCGAGTACGCAAAAGACTGGCCTAATCATTTCAGCAAAGCATTCAAATTCTTCATCGTTTTTCTTTTTAGTTGACTTAGATGGAAAGGGCATAGGTTTTTGAACCCAGTGTTCTCTTTCCTTACCATGTTGTCTAGCAACAAAGTCCCTTTTATCATATCTTTTATTTTTGGGTTGTGGGTTATCAGGATCACCTGGCTCTATCTCAACATCATTATCTGGTTCTTTATTATTTTTTTGAGTGTCTTTTGTGAACCTCATCATTATCTTTTACATTATCAAAATGTGAGTGTTCACTACCAGATTGAGTTTCAGAATCAGAGATAGAAACTTCATTATCGTTATCAGGAGGTTTTTCTACTTCACGTTCACCAGAGGCATGCAAAGTCCTATCATTTTCTTCTTGTTTTTATTTTTAGAAGGACTAGGTGCATCAGTGTTAACTCTTTGAGAGTCTTGTTCAATTCTTTTTGGGTGTCCCTCGGGATAAAGTGGTTCCTGAGTCATTCTACCTCCTCTAGTCATTACTCTAACAACATGATCATTGATATTAATATTCATTTCATCAAGCAATTCTCTTTGATATTTAGCAACTTGTTCTAATTGAGTTTGAAACATAGAGGCATGCTTTCCTACACCTCTAACATCATTGGAGATTCTAAATAACAAGTCACTCAAGCGAGCAATCATGTCCGAATTGTATTTCAATTGTTTCATAACATTTGCATTGAAATGATCTTGCTTCCTAATGTAATTTTCAAACTCATAAAGGCATTGGCTAGGATGCATATTATAAGGATTTTCATTATCATTGAAATTCATTAAATAGTTTACCTCTACCACCTTAGGTGGTGGTGGTGTATCAAGCCCATGTATTTCTTCAATAGGAGGTAAATTTTTGACATCCTCAGCTTTAATACCTTTTTATTTTATAGATTTCTTTGCCTGTCGCATATCTTCAGGACTAAGATATAAGATACCCCTCTTCTTCGGAGTAGGTTTAAGCTGTGGTTCAGGAAGAGTCCAATCATCATAATTTTTCAATATGTTATTCAATAATTCTTCAGCTTGTCCAACAGTTCATTCCCTGAAAACACAACCAGCACAACTATCTAGGAAATCCCTAGAAGCATCGGTTAGTCCATTATATAAGATATCAAGTATTTCATTTTTCTTAGGAGTATGATCAGGCAAAGCATTAAGAAATTGGAGAAGCCTCCCCCAAGCTTGTGGGAGGCTCTCTTCTTTAATTTGCACAAAGTTAAATATTTCCTGTAAGGAAGCTTGTTTCTTATGAGTAGGAAAATATTTTTCAGAGAAGTAATAAAACATATCCTGGGGACTACACACACAACCATGGGGTAAGAGTATTATACCAAGTCTTAGCATCACCCTTTAATGAGAACGGAAATAGTTTGAGAATATAATAGTGGCAAATTTTCTCAGCATGAGCAAAACGTGTGGCTATGTCATTTAAGTTAGTAAGATGTGCCACAATAGTTTTAGTTTCATAACCATGGAAATGATTATATTCAACCAAAGTAATTCCGGGTCGATAGAGAAGTCATAATCCTTATCATTAACAAAGATAGGTGAAGTAGCAAACTGAGGATCACATTCATTTTAGCATTCAAAGTCTTTTCTTTATACTTGCATAATAATTTTTCTAGGTCATCTCTATCCTTACAAGCAAGAATTTCTCTAGTTGTCTCCTCATCCATAACATAACCTTCTGGTATCTTAGGCAATTCATATCTAGGAGAACTAGTTCTAACAGGTGTTTCAAGATTTTCAGTTTCAACAATTTCATCAGTTTCAGCATTCTCAAAAGCTTTAGTTCTAGCAAGTTGTTCATCAAGAAATTCACCCAGTGGCACATTATCATCAAGAAAGGTACTAGCATCATCATAAATATCATTCATAGCAGAAGTAGTATCACCAATAACTTGCGACATATCAGGATTAATAACATGTGGTGGTGTTGCAAGTTTACTTATAACAGAAGGTGAATCAAGTGCAGAGCTAGATGACAAGTCCTTACCTCCCCTCATCTTGGAGGAAAAATCTTAGTCTTAGCGTCCTTCAGATTCTTCATAGTAATAATTTGATAATAATCCCAAGTGACTCCACAAATATAGCTATGCTCCCCGGCAACAGCGCCCGAAAAAGGTCTTGATAACCCACAAGTATAGGGGATCACAACAGTTTTCGAGGGTAGAGTATTTAACCCAAATTTATTGATTCGACACAAGGGGAGCCAAAGAATATTTGAAAGTATTAGTTGTTGAGTTGTCAATTCAACCACACCTGAAGATTAATTATCTGCAGCAAAGTGATTAGTAGCAAAGTAGTATGATAGTTTTGATAGTACTAGCAACAACAATAGTAACGGTAACAGTGATAGCAATGATTTTAGAGCAAGTGCAATAGTAATAATAGCAATAGTAACTTAGCAAGGACAATATAAGAGAAATTCATAGGCATTGGATCGGTGAATTCGTTGGATGATATTCATCATATAACAGTCATAACCTAGGGCGATACGACACTAGCTCCAGTTCATAAATATAATGTAGGCATGTATTCCGTAAATAGTCATCCGTGCTTATGGAAAGAACTTTCATGACATCTTTTGTCCTACCCTCCCGTGGAAGTGGGGTCCTATTGGAAACTAAGGGATATGAAGGCCTCCTTTTAATAGAGAACCTGAAACAAAGCATTAACACACGGTAAATACATGAACTCCTCAAACTACGATCATGATAATCCCCAAGTGCAGGGAATCATCGTAGCAATTTCCAAAGGTGGAAGTGATAAGTATGGAGTGTCGAACCCAAAAGGAGCTAAAGGTAAGATCAATATTCTCTCAAGCCCTATCTGCCACTGATACGACTCTACGTACATCGAATGTTTGCTTCCAACTAGAAACGAGAAATAAAACTACGTTGTGGGTATGAAGAGGATAACTTTGTATGGTATCGGAGAGCTAAAATATGAAAGTAGCTGCTGTTATCATAAAGTTAGAATATATTACTATATATTATAAATAGGGAGTGTGGAATAATGGTGAATCGGTGTGCGGAATTGTCCTAGGCAATTGTTAACAAGACCGGTAATCACTATTGCAGTTTCATACGAGGGAGAGGCATAAGCTAACATACTTTCTCTACTTGGATCATATGAACTTATGATTGGAACTCTAGCAAGCATCCGCAACTACTAAAGATCATTAAGGTAAAACCCAACCATTGCATTAAAGCATCAAGTCCTCTTTATTCCCATACGCAACAATCCCTCTTACTCGGGTTTGTGTTTCAGTCACTGACCAACCCACTATAAGCAAATCATGAACGTATTACAACACCCTACAGCGGGAATCCCTCACGCTTGCGCGACATGGAGGGCACCATAGGACAGCACCAAAGTAAAACATGCAACTCATACCAATCTAAATCATCAATCAACCCAAAGACAAAAGATATCTACTCAAAACATCATAGGATGGCAACACATCATTGGATCATAATATGTGGCATAAAGCACCATGTTCAAGTAGGGATTACAGCGGGGTGCGGGAGAGTGGACCGCATAAAAGAGATGAGGATGGTGATGTTGATGAAGACGATCACCGTTGTGATGATTCCCCTCTCGATGGCACTCCGGCGCCATCGGAAGAGAGGAGGAGAGGTTCTCCCCCTTGTGCTTCCTCCTCCATGGCCTCCACCCTCTGGTCCTTGGCCTTCATGGTGATGATGGCCCCTCCGGGATACTCCTCCATGGCCAAGGACTCTCATGGCAAAACATGGTTTAAGGATATTTGGAAGCACAAGTATTATTTCTACTTAGTGCAAAGAATTTGGCTAGCATGAGGGGGAAAGGCAAGCTCAACATGTTGGATGATCCATGACAATATAATTTATTTCAGATATAAGAAAACATAACCCATTACCCTGTCTTCCTTGTCCAACATCAACTCTTTATCATGTCATATTTTAATGAGTGCTCCCAATCATAAAAGATGTCCAAGATAGTGTATTTATATGTGAAACCTCTCTTCCTTCAATATTTTGTCATGAATTGTTCAAGTGACCAATTCTACGTTTGCTAACTGTCAATAAGTTTACTACCTATACTTATTATGTGTGAAGTCATTACTCCCCATGTTATAAGCATACGAAACATATATAAATTCAGATTTATGACATTCAATTTATTCAACCATTTACTCATAGGATATACATGAAGCACATGAGCAAATGACAAACTACTCCAAGAGATATGAGTGAAGAACACTGAGTAGTCAAATAATTAACTAGCCATGGGAGGATTCTTTTTCATTCAGTATTTCAGATCCAATGATTTTATTCAAACAGCAAGTAAAATTGAAAATACGCTCCAAGCAAAACTCATATCATGTGACGAATAAAAATATAGCTCCGAGTAAGGTATACCGATAGTTTTGAAGACGAAAGAGGGGATGCCTTCCGGGGCATCCCCAAGCTTAGGTACTTGAGTCTTCCTTGGATATTGTCTTGGGGTGCCTTGGGCATCCCCAAGCTTAGGATATTTCCACTCCTTATTCTCCTCATATCGATATCTCACCCAAAACTTGAAAACTTCAATCACACAAAACTTAACCAAACTTCGTGAGATAGGTTAGTATGATAAAGAGAAAACCATTCACTTTGGTACTGTCAAAGACAAGGTTCAAAATTGTTCTCACACAATTCCTACTGTACCATATCATTTCTACAATTTATATTGAGGAATATAAGTCACAGAAATTAGAAAACAAGCAAACTATGCAATGAAAACAGAATCTGTCAGAAACAACCATACTTATGCTACTCCAAAAATTATGAAATAAATTTGTGGACATGAGGAATTTGTCTATTAATCTTCTTCAAAAATAATCAACTAAAAATCACTCTTCTGTAAAAAATTACAGCTAATCTGGTGAGCTCAAAGTTTCTGTTTTTTACAGCAAGCTCACGTTAACTTTCACCCAAGTCTTCCCAAAGGTCTTACTTGGAACTTTATTGAAACAAAAGCTATAAAACATGATTAATACAGTAGACTAATCATGTAGACACACAAATACAGTAAGGGTAAATATTGGGTTGTCTCCCAACAAGCGCTTTTCTTTAATGCCTTTTAGCTAGGCATGATGATTTCAATGATGCTCACATAAAAGATAGGAACTGAAGCTCAAAGAGAGCATCTTGAAGAATATGACTAGCACTCTTAAATATAACTTACTTCCTATGCCTAGGGATTTTGTGAGCACACAATTTATAAGAGCAACAATCAACTAGCATAGGAAGGCAAAACAAGTATAACTTCAAAACTTTAAGCACATAGGGAGGAAACTTGATATTATTGCAACTCCTACAAGCATGTATTCCTCCCTCATAATAATTTTTAGCAGCATAATGGATATAAACTTTGTTCTCATACTCAATTGGAACCTCTTCCTAAATAGTGGAGTAATTACTAGCTAAAGTTGACACTCTTCCAAATCCACTTTCATAAATATCACACTAAGATTCAACACCCTCCAAAATAGTGGGATTACTAATTCCTAAAGTTGACACTCTTCCAAACCCACCTTAAATTATATTATTATTCATACTCCAAAATATATAAGTGAAGTTCATTGAGCATTCTACAATTAATATAGACTAACCAATATCCGAGCTCAAAATGTATAAGTGAAGCACATGAAGCATTTTATAAAACCATACTCAAAAGATTTAAGTGAAGCACAAAGAGCAATTCTATAAGATCATACTTAAAAGATTTAAGAGAAGCAAATGAAGTATTCTATAAATCAATGAAGGGATATCTCATGCTACCATGTTTCTTAAAGGAAAAACAAAAACACAAAGGACACAAATCATGTGAACAAAGCAAAAACCGAGGTATACCGATATTTGTTGAAGAAGAAAGATGGGATGCCAACCCGGGGCATCCCCAAGCTTAGATGCTTGAGTATCCTTTGAAATATTTACTTGGGGTGCCTTGGGCATCCCCAAGCTTGAACTCTTGCCTCTCTTTATTCTTCTCATATTGATAGCTCCTCGACCTTCGGACACTTCATCCACACAAAACTTTGACAAAAACTTGTGAGATCCGTTAGTGTAATAAAGCAAATCACTACCTTTAGGTACTGTAATGAACTCATTCTTTATTTATATTGGTGTTAAACCTACTATATTCCAACTTCTCTATGGTTCATACCCTCCGATACTAGCCATAGATTCATCGAAATAAGCAAACAACACACGCAAAACAGAATCTGTTAAAAACAGAACAGTCTGTAGTAATCTGGAAGTTTGGAAAACTTCTGTAACTCCTAAAATTACGAAATAAATTTGAAAATTTTAAAAACATTTACAGAGGTAATTTGCAAAAAGTTTCAGACCCATTTGACTTTCCAGTAAAAAATGTAAATTAACGTACTACAGCCAAAGTTTCTGTTTTTGTTCTGCACATAGTAAACAAGCAATCGAATCATCCTAAAACCAAAGCTTGGCACATTATTTTTATAATACAATGAATATATACAAGGGGATAATTATTTACAGAGAAACTTCCATGAAAAATTCTACATTGTTTCCGTGAGCATGAACACAAGTGCTCAAGGTCGACCCTCACTTCTTCAATGCATAACTTTCCAATCACTTCTCTTTTCGAAAAACTTTTTAGGCATGAAAAGCAAATAATTTTTTGTATTTTCATTCTTTTAATTTTTTTTGAATGTTTCACCCACAACTAAACAGAAACAAAAAGTAAAAACAAAATCTACTTAGTGAAGAAAGCAAACAAGCACACCCGAGAATATCAACCCCACGCTATTGCTCCCCGGCAACGGCGCCAGAAAAGAGCTTGATAATCCCCAAGTGCAGGGAATCATCGTAGCAATTTCCAAAGGTGGAAGTGATAAGTATGGAGTGTCGAACCCACAAGGAGCTAAAGGTAAGATCAATATTCTCTCAAGCCCTCTCTGCCACTGATACGACTCTACGTACACCGAATGTTTGCTTCCAACTAGAAACGAGAAATAAAACTACATTGTGGGTATGAAGAGGATAACTTTGTATGGTGTCGGAGAGCTAAAATATGAAAGTAGGTGCTGTTATCATAAAGTTAGAATATATTACTATATATTATAAATAGCGAGTGTGGAATAATGGTGGATCGGTGTGCGGAATAGTCCTAGGCAATTGTTAACAAGACCGGTAATCACTATTGCAGTTTCATATGAGGGAGAGGCATAAGCTAACATACTTTCTCTTCTTGGATCATATGCACTTATGATTGGAACTCTAGCAAGCATCCGGAACTACTAAAGATCATTAAGGTAAAACCCAACCATAGCATTAAAGCATCAAGTCCTCTTTATTCCCATACGCAACAATCCCTCTTACTCGGGTTTGTGTTTCAGTCACTCACCAACCCACTATAAGAAGAGAATCATGAACGTATTGCAACACCCTACAACGGGAATCCCTCACGCTTGCGCGACACGGAGGGCACCATAGGACAGCACTAAAGTAAAACATACAACTCATACCAATCTAAATCATCAATCAACCCAAAGACAAAAGATATCTACTCAAAACATCATAGGATGGCAACACATCATTGGATCATAATATGTGGCATAAAGCACCATGTTCAAGTAGGGATTACAGCAGGGTGCGGGAGAGTGGACCAGCATAAAGAGATGAGGATGGTGATGTTGATGAAGACGATCACCGTGGTGATGATTCCTCCCGATGGCACTCCGGCCACACGGAAGAGAGGAGGAGAGGTTCTCCCCTTGTGCTTCCTCCTCCATGGCCTCCACCCTCAGGTCCTTGGCCATCATGGTGATGATGGCCCCTCAGGGATACTCCTCCATGGCCACCGGTGATGATGGCCCCCTCCGGCAGGGTGCCGAAGAGGGCCTAGATTGACTTCTCGTGGCTACAGAGGCTTGTGGCGGCGGAACTTCCGATCTAGGTTTCTTTCTGGAAGTTTGGATATATATAGAAGAGTTTTGAGTTGATTTCATGTCAGGGGGGTCTCCGGGCTATCCACGAGGTAGGGGGCGCGCCCTAGGGGGGTGGGCGCGCCCCCACCCTCGTGGGCAGCCCGGGTCTCTTCTGGCCTGCTTCTGGTACTCCGTGGGCTTCTTCTGGTCCAAAAATGATCTCCGTCAAGTGGCACGTCAATTGGACTCCATTTAGTTTTCCTTTTGTGTGATACTCTAAAACAAGAAGAAAACAGAAACTGACACTGGGCTCTAGGTTAATAGGTTAGTCCCAAAAATCATATAAAATATCATATAAATGCATATAAAACATCCTAGAAGGATAGTATAATAGCATGAATACTTCATAAGTTATAGACACGTTGGAGACGTATCAGGTCATCACTGGGAAGTGTCCCGACTGTTGTCACTCTGGGGTTGCTGGATCATAACACGTAGTAGGTGACTATAACTTGCAAGATCGGATCTAGAACATAGATATAATGGTGATAACATAAACGGTTCAGATCTCAAATCATGGCACATGGGCCCAAAGTGACAAGCATTAAGCATGGCAAAGTCATAACAACATCAATCTCAGAACATAGTTGATACTAGGGATCAAGCCCTAACAAAACCAATGCGTTTACATGGTGAATCTCATCCAACTCCTCACCGACCAGCGAGCCTACGAAGGAATTACTCACTCCTAGTGGGGAAATCATGGAATTGGCGATGGAGAAATGATGGTGATGGTGAAGATCGAAGATCCCCCTCTCCGGAGTCCCGAACGGACTCTAGATCTGGCCTCCTGATGAAGAACAGGAGGTGGCGGCGGCTCCGTCTCGTGAAATGCGACAATTATTTCTCCCTCATTTTTCTGGAAATATGTGATTTTATAGCGCTGGTTCAGTGTCTGCGGCGGCACCAGGCGGGGATAACCCACCTGGGCACGCCTGGAGGGGGGCACGTGTCGGTGTCAAAACCAGCCGATCTCGGGTAGGGGGTCCCGAACTGTGCGTTTGAGGATCTAAGGTAACAAGGGACAAAGGGGACACAATGTTTACCCAGGTTCGGGCCCTCTTAATGGAGGTAAAACTCTACGTCCTGCTTGATTGAATTTGATCAGTATAGGGGTTACATGTAGCGACCAGCCCTCAAACAGTCTGATCTCTGTGCTTAGTGTCATCCCTGGATCAGTAATGCTGACACCACACAGTACTCGGAGGATTTATAACAGAGTAGCAATCACACACTTATTACAATCGAATATCTCAAGAGAGAACTTAATAAAATAAATATGGCTTAAGGCCATCTAATAACGATAACAGCGGAAGGCTAGGAAGAATAAGTGAGTCCATCAACTCCAACGGCATCACTGAGTATAGAACCACGACCTAAACACCACACTCGTCGTCTGAAAAGTCTGCAACATGAAACGTTGCAGCCCGAAAACGGATCAGCACATGGAATATGCTGGCAAAGTAACACATAGAGAATAATGGAAGAATAAGCCTATATTACATGCATATATGGCTGGTGGAAAGCTCTATGGTTACAGTTTTGCGTAAAGCCAATTTTTCCCTACTGCAAAGGAATAAATTTATTTAACTATCATGGTGGTTGTGAAACATTAAGAATGGTTGACAGCATTCTCAATCCCAATTAAAAGTACTCATTAACAACCCAACAATATTAATTAGAAGTAACATGACGAGATTCACCTGATAATCCAAGTACTAGATACTCAAGATGTCCATAACCGGGGACACGGCTAACCATGATTAGTTTATACACTCTGCAGAGGTTTGTGCACTTTTCCCCACAAGACTCGATCTCCTCCGTTTGATTTCTCGCACTACATGGTGTTTGAGAAACGGATGACCGAGACATAGTCTTTCAGAAACGCTAGCACCTTACATGTGGGTAGACTGTACCAACCTACAACCCCTACATCAGCTAGTCTACCCGTAAGAGTTCGCACAACTTAGTCAACTATGCTAGAGCCCATAGTAGCATGTGGGTGCACATGGAAGTTTCTAGCATGAATAATCTCATGATCCCTTTGAGCCTGGGTGGCGGTCCGAAGAAAATGCAGGCAAAACCTGATAGAAACCAGGTGCCTCAATCCACCCAGATGTGTGTTTAAGTTGCCACCTTAGATAAACTATTAATTTAAGAATCTCACATTTGTCATGGAATACACTCACCCAATCCACGTCTACTAGCATAGCATAGCATAATAAGCAAACGTAGAAGTAACTCCCAAGGGTTTGATAATAAAACAGGTAATAGGTACTACCTCAATCTACCTCCCATCCCACAATTTAATTAGATCCTAATCATGCAATGTTTGAGGATAGATCTAATGCATAAAACTGGGTAGTAGAAAAAGGTACGATCAAAGTGTTACTTGCCTTGCTTATGATCCGCGAAACCTAGAGACTCGAAGTAACAGGCGGCGCACTCCGGGTATTCTATCGCAGACAAACAAACAGGCATAAAATATGTACTCATCTAATGCACAGGTAAAACTCAAATAGATCTAACCAGATAGTTCAACTTAAGAACTCCGGTTTGCAAAAAGAATCAAATCAAACGAAGCAACGAAAGTCAAACGACGAAAGAAAACAGCTTCGTTTTACTAATCTGGATCTAAGTCAAATTTTATAGTAGCAAAAACTTGTTTAAGTTGGTTATTCGGAAAGAGGGTTTCGAGATGAAACTCCAGGCGCTTGAATCGCCTGATTCCGATAAACGAGCGAAAAGTTAAACTAAAACGAAAATCGGATCAGGAATCGTGATCAGAAAAATCACGAATTAAATCCGAGAAAAAGAAAAACGACGAACGGGTAAACGAACGACATTCGTTAACTAAACTAATCTGACGAACGTGTTCGTTAAAAACGAACGAACGAACGAACGTTCGCTATTTAACCGAACTGGAAAAAAAACTGATCTAATAAAAAACCGGAAACAAAAAAAACCGAAAATAAACAAAGAAAAACCGCCCGGTTTTTAGAAAATCGGCGGCATGGTTTCCGAGGCGGCGGCGAACCTCGGCGGCGGGTCGGCGGCGGGTCTGGCGTTGTCGGTAGGGCGGCAAGTGGTCGGCAAGCGGCGGCGATCCGATCCGGGGAAGGCGCGGGCGGCGGCGGGCGGTTAAGGCGGGCGGGTCGGGCGGTTGGGGCTAGGGTTTGGCCCCGGGTGGGCAACTTATAAAGCCACCTCGGCCGAGTCCCGGACGGACACGGCCCGAAGGTCGGTTCTGCTTTTTTAAAATAATTCAGCAGAAGAAAAATAAAAGAAATACTAAACGGACTCAAAAATCCCGAAGAAATTTTCCCGACTTCTAAAATCAAGCGGACTAGATGAACATTTATTTGGGGCCTAAATGCAATTTTGAAAACGCGCATTTTCCTAAATTCAAATAAAAGGAGAAAACTCCAAAATAAAAACTTATTTGATTTTATTATTAAATCTTCATTATTTCTTTATTTTGGGAAAGTTATTTTATTCCTCTCTCATATTTTGATAGTAGAAATAATTGAAGATAAAAGAATTAAAATCAAATGATCCTATTTTCAAAATTTGAGAAAACTCAAATATGAAAATAACGAAATCCCCAACTCTCTCCGTGGGTCCTTAAGTTGTGTAGAATTTCTAGGATTGAGCAAAAATGCAACAAAAATATGATATGCAATGATGCTCTATGTGTAACATTCCAAATTGAAAATTTGGGATGTTACAAACCTACCCCCTTAAGATGAATCTCGCCCTCGAGATTCGGGTTGGCTAGAAAATAGGTGAGGGTGGTCCTTAAGCAGATCTTCCTCTCGCTCCCAGGTGGCTTCATCCTCTGTGTGGTGGCTCCAATGAACTTTGCAAAACTTAATGACCTTGCTGCGGGTGACTCGGCTGGCATACTCCAGAATCTTAAATGGTTTCTCCTCGTAGGTCAAATCGTTATTCAACTGAATCGCCTCTAGTGGCACAGTATCTCTCAGTGGTATATCCGCCACCTCTGCGTGACACTTCTTCAACTGAGAAACATGAAACACATCATGAACACCTGACAAACCTTCGGGTAATTCCAACTTGTACGCAACTTCTCCCATGCGCTCCAAAACTTTGTATGATCCCACAAAACGTGGCGCTAATTTTCCTTTAACACCAAAACGCTTAACTCCTCGAAGCGGAGATACACGAAGATAAACTCTGTCTCCGACTTCGTATTCTGTCTCCTTGCGTTTTGAATCCGCATAGCTTTTCTGCCTTGACTGGGCTACCTTGAGCCTATCGCGAATCAACTTTACTTTCCGTTCAGACTCCTTAATCAAATCCGGTCCAAACAACTGGCGGTCTCCAACTTCATCGCACAACAACAGGGTCCTGCACCTCCTTCCGTACAAGGCTTCGAAAGGTGCCATCTTCAAACTGGTTTGGTAGCTATTGTTATAAGAAAACTCCGCATAGGGCAAATTATCATCCCAACTTGATCCATAATCCAAAGCACATGCTCTCAGCATATCCTCTAAAATCTGGTTGACTCTCTCTGTTTGTCCATCTGTCTGTGGATGAAAAGTTGTGCTAAACTCCAGCCTGGTTCCCAAAGTTTCATGCAACTGCTTCCAGAACTTTGAGGTGAATTGGGTTCCTCTGTCTGATACGATACTCCTCGGAACTCCATGCAAGCATACAATCCTTGTCATGTATATCTTAGCCAATTTGGCACTGCTGTAGGTAGTCCTTACTGGAATGAAATGAGCTACCTTCGTCAAACGATCGACTACAACCCAAATCGAGTCATAGCCTGAACGAGTCTTGGGCAATCCCGTGATGAAATCCATACCTAGTTTATCCCACTTCCATTCGGGTATAGCCAATGGCTGTAACAATCCTGCTGGCTTCTGATGTTCTGCCTTTACCCTCTGACATACATCACAGACTGCTACATACTCTGCAATATCCTTCTTCATTCCGGTCCACCAGAAAGTATCCTTCAAATCCAAATACATCTTGGTATTTCCGGGGTGGATCGAATACGGTGAATCATGTACCTCTTGCAAAATCAACTTCCGAATCTCCGGGTCATTGGGCACATAAACACGGTCTTCAAACCATAAGGTATCGTGCTCATCCTCACGAAATCCCTTTGCTTTTCCCTTGCTCATCTTCTCCTTAATAGAAGCAACTTCCTTATATGTCCTTTGAGCTTCTCTGATTTTGTCCATCAAGGTAGATTGAATCTCCAACGCTGCTACATAGCCTCGCGGAACTATTTCCAAACATAGTTCCCGAAATTCCTCAGCTAATTCCTTTGGTAAACCTCCGGTCATTAGGATGTTAACATGACTCTTACGGCTCAACGCGTCTGCTACCATGTTAGCCTTTCCGGGGTGGTAATGCAATCTCATGTCATAATCCTTGATGAGCTCCAACCATCTTCTCTGCCTGAGATTTAACTCCTTCTGCGTGAAGATGTACTTCAAACTCTTGTGATCCGTATACACCTCACAATGATTTCCAATGAGGAAATGTCTCCATGTTTTCAACGCATGCACTATGGCTGCTAACTCCAAATCATGCCTAGCATAGTTTAACTCATGAGGCTTAAGCTGTCTTGAAGCATACGAAACAACTCTTCCCTCCTGCATAAGCACTGCTCCAAGTCCTCGACGTGAAGCGTCGCAATAAAATTCGTAATCCTTGCTTTGGTCTGGTAGGATTAATACTGGTGAGGTAACCAAACGCTTCTTCAACTCTTGGAAACTAACCTCACACTCCTCAGTCCAAATAAACTTGGTATCCTTCTTCAACAATTCTGTCATAGGCTTCGCAATCCTCGAGAAATTCTCAATGAATCTCCGGTAGTATCCTGCGAGTCCAAGGAAACTCCGGATCTCTCCAACTGTTGTTGGCGCTTCCCAATTTGTCACCGTGGCAACTTTAGTGGGGTCTACTGCTATAGCTTCTTCGGATATAACATATCCGAGAAATCCAACTTCCTTCAACCAAAACTCACACTTGCTGAACTTGGCATACAACTGATGTTCCCTGAGCTTCTCGAGTACCAAACGCAAATTCTCTTTATGTTCTTCTTCATTCTTCGAGTAAACCAAAATATCATCAATGAACACCACGACGAACTTATCCAAAAACTCCATAAACACTTTGTTCATCATGTTCATAAAATAGGCAGGTGCGTTAGTCAGACCAAATGACATAACGGTATACTCATACAGCCCATACCTGGTGGTAAAAGCCGTCTTAGGTATATCCTGCTCTCGAATCTTCAACTGATGTTACCCTGATCACAAATCGATCTTGGAAAACACCTTAGCTCCTTGCAATTGGTCAAACAAGTCATTGATCATCGGCAGTGGGTACTTGTTCTTAATGGTCACTTCATTCAATCCTCAATAATCAACAACCATTCTTAATGATCCATCCTTCTTCTCCACTAAAAGTACTGGTGATCCCCAAGGCGAAGAACTTGGGCGAATAAAACCTTTATCCAGTAACTCCTTAATCTGCTTCTTAATTTCCTCCAAATCTTGGGCTGGCATCCTATATGGTCTCTTAGATATCTGCCCAGTGCCTGGCAGTAGTTCAATCAGAAATTCAATGTCTCGTCCGTGGCATGCTCGAAACTCTTCCTAAACACGTCCGGTAATCCCTTACCACTGGTAATTCCTCCTGCACAACTCCTGTTAAGGAATTTACATGTGCTCTCCTCGGCTCATGCCGTGATACAAACTTGATTCTCCTCCCTTCTGGGGTGGTAAGCAAAATCGACTTATTGGCGCAATCTATGTTCCCTCCATACTTCGATAACCAATCCGTGCCAAATATCACATCCAATCCTTGCGATTCTAGAACTATTAGGTCCGAGGGAAATACATAGTGTCCAATCCTTAATGGCAGTTGATCACACCATATACTAGCCATGTATTCTGCTCCGGCTGAGGTTACTAGCATGGGTGACCTAAGGGCTTGGGTTGGTAGGTTATACTTATCCACGAATCCCCTTGATATGTATGAATGCGATGCACCATTATCAAAAAGAACAACTGCAGTAAAAGTCTTAACCAAAAACTTACCTATTACTGCGTCTGGCTGAGCTTCAACCTCCTCCACTATAACGTGGTTCACTTGTCCCCTGTTGAAAGGGTTTGGCTTCTTTCCTGAGCTTCCATTGCCATTACCATTTTGGCCTTCTGGACAATCATTTGCATAATGCCCAGTCTTACGGCACTTAAATCAAGTGATATGGCTCAGGTCTACCTTGGATGGTGTTGACGGGTTGGTGCGGTTTTGTCCATTGCTTCCTCCATTCCCGTTCCCATTCTTGGTGCCATTATGGTTGTGCGAGCTACCTCCTCCGTGGGTATGCTGAAATTGTCCTCCTGACTTGAGGGTAAAGCGAAGTTTCTACTGAGCTCTAGAGTTATTCTTCCCCTGTCCATACTTTCTCTTGCGATTGTCAATCTGCTGATGCTTCCCTTCAATCATAAGAGTACGATCTACTAACTCCTGGTAGTTATTGAAGGTGGCTACCATCAACCGCATGCTCAGCTCATCATTCAGTCCTTCTAGAAACTTCTCCTGCTTAGCTGCGTCCGTAGCAACGTCGTATGGGGCATAACGTGCTAGCTTACTAAAGTCATACACATACTGGCCAACTATCCGTCCTCCTTGGCGCAAGTTGCGAAACTCACGCTTCTTCATGGCCATAGCTCCTGCTGAAACATGGGCAGTACGGAAAGCTTGCTGAAACTGATCCCATGTGATAGTGTCTACAGGGTAAGTGGCTGTAAAATTCTCCCACCATGCTGCTGCGGGTCCTTCAAGCTGATGTGCGGAAAATTTCACCTTTTCCCCATCTGTACATCCTACAGTGGTCAACTCCCTCCCTACTTTGCGGAGCCAATCATCTGCAACAATCGGCTCGGTGCTACTGGAAAACACCAGCGGATTCAGCCTTAAGAAACGGGTCAAATGGTCAACAGGTGGTGGTGGCAGTGGGTTGTTGTTGTTGTTGTTGTTGTTGTTGTTGTTGTTGTTGTTTCCTTGGTTCTGTACCAATGTTTGAATCAAGGCATTCTGCTGCTGAATCAACTGAGTGATCTCCGGCGGGAAAACAAATCCGGGGTCGCGTCTCGGAGGCATCTGAGGGTTTATAGAAAAGACGAGAGTTTAGAATAGAATGAGGTCTAGAGGGAAAACACTACCCATATGCACAATGAGACAAATCACACAAAATCACTCCAATCAATTCAAACAAGGGCATACAACGGTCTATCTATCATTACAAAGTGCTGGAACTAAAACTAATCTTTAATGGGGGAATCTACTACTGTTATGCTGGTCAACTAGAAAAACTGCTCCGATGAAGACTCCATGATATCTGCTCCAGCTTCATCTTTGAAATCATCATCACTAGGATCAGAATCGGTGTCGTCGATGATGATGTACTTCTATGGACAGGTGCAATCTTCATCTTCTCCTCCGGGTGCTGAATTTCCCATGAGTTCTTCAATCTTCTCCTTAAGATCGCCGTTTTGTCCCACTAGAGCTACAATCTCCTCCATGTAGTCCTTGCGAGTGGCCTTCGCCTCCTTCTAGTTCGATAATCTTGGCTTTTGCTGTCTTCAACTCCATCATGTCTGCACAAGACATCCGGTTCTCCTGGCGTCGAATGTGCTGATTTAACTCTGGATGAAAGCTGCAATGGATCGATCCTTCTTAGTGCCAACTATCTCCCATTGTTCATCTCGGCGCCCGCAAATCTGGTAGATAGTATCCTTGAGGTCTTCTTTGTAAACTTCTCCAATGCGTCCCATGGTTATGTGAGCTGCCATGCTCTTTCCTAGACTCCAGGTTGGTGCATTGAAAACACACTCTATGGGTTCCGTGATTGGTGCAAACGTCCTTCCAGAACTTGAGCTTGAATCTTCCAAGCTCTTCTTCGGTAAAGTGGAATTGTAGGTCCCAGAAGCTTGGTATTCCGATGTTCGGTACTTAGTGACTTCCTTCGGTGTCATCCAAAGGGTGTATCTTCATCCGGCTGGGTGAACTTTATCCTCGCTTCTGTCATCCTAAAAGAGTAGAAAAGATGAGGAGTCAGAAATGAGAAGAGAGTAGTGATCTAGGGCTTTAGCTTAATGGTCGTGTCCTACAGTCAACCTGGCTCTGATACCATCTTTGTAGCGACCAGACCTCAGATAGTCTAATCTCTGTGCTCAGTGTCATCCCTGGATCAAGAATGCCGACACCACACAAGACTCGGAGGATTTATAACAGAGTAGCAATCACACACTTATTACAATCGAATATCTCAAGAGAGAACTTAATAAAATAAATATGGCTTAAGGCCATCTAATAACGATAACAGCGGAAGGCTTGGAAGAATAAGGGAGTCCATCAACTGCAACGGCATCACTGAGTATAGAACCACGACCTAAACACCACACTCATCGTCTGAAAAGTCTGCAACATGAAACGTTGCAGCCCGAAAACGGGTCAGCACATGGAATATGCTGGCAAAGTAACACATAGAGAATAATGGAAGAACAAGCCTATACTACATGCATATATGGCTGGTGGAAAGCTCTATGGTTACAATTTTGCGTAAAGCCAATTTTTCCCTACTGCAAAGGAATAAATTTATTTAACTATCATGGTGGTTGTGAAACATTGAGAATGGTTGACAGCATTCTCAATCCCAATTAAAAGTACTCATTAACAACCCAACAATATTAATTAGAAGTAACATGATGAGATTCACATGATAATCCAAGTACTAGATACTCAAGATGTCCATAACCGGGGACACGGCTAACCATGATTAGTTTATACACTCTGCAGAGGTTTGTGCACTTTTCCCCACAAGACTCGATCTTCTCCGTTTGATTTCTCGCACTACATGGTGTTTGAGAAACGAATGACCGAGACATAGCCTTTCAGAAGCGCTAGCACCTTACATGTGGGTAGACCGTACCAACCTACAACCCCTACATCAGCTAGTCTACCCGTAAGAGTTCGCACAACTTAGTCAACTATGCTAGAGCCCATAGTAGCATGTGGCTGCACACGGAAGTTTCTAGCATGAATAATCTCATGATCCCTTTGAGCCTGGGTGGCGGTCCGAAGAAAATACAGGCAAATCCTGATAGAAACCAGGTGCCTCAATCCACCCAGATGTGTGTTTAAGTTGCCACCTTAAATAAACCATTAATTTAAGAATCTCACATCTGTCATGGAATACACTCACCCAATCCACGTCTACTAGCATAGCATAGCATAATAAGCAAACGTAGAAGTAACTCCCAAGGGTTTGATAATAAACAGGTAATAGGTACTACCTCAATCTACCTCCCATCTCACAATTTAATTAGATCCTAATCATGCAATGTTTGAGGATAGATCTAATGCATAAAACTGGGTAGTAGAAAAGGTATGATCAAAGTGTTACTTGCCTTGCTGATGATCCGCGAAACCTAGAGACTCGAAGTAACAGGCGGCGCACTCCGGGTATTCTATCGCAGACAAACAAACAGGCATACAATAAGTACTCATCTAATGCACAGGTAAAACTCAAATAGATCTAACCAGATATTTCAACTTAAGAACTCCGGTTTGCAAAAAGAATCAAATCAAACGAAGCAACGAAAGTCAAACGACGAAAGAAAACAGCTTCGTTTTACTAATCTGTATCTAAGTCAAATTTTACAGCAGCAAAAACTTGTTTAAGTTGGTTATTCGGAAAGAGGGTTTCGAGATGAAACTCCAGGCGCTTGAATCGCCTGATTTCGATAAATGAGCGAAAAGTTATACTAAAACGAAAATCGGATCAGGAATCGTGATCAGAAAAATCGCGAATTAAATCCGAGAAAAAGAAAAAGGACGAACGAGTTAACGAACGGAGGTTCGTTAACTAAACTAATCTGACGAACGTGTTCGTTAAAAATGAACGAACGAACGAACGTTCGCTATTTAACCGAACCGGAAAAAAAATCGATCTAATAAAAAAATGAAAAAAAAATTAAAACAAAAAAAAAACCGAAAAAACCGAAGAAAAACCGCCTAGTTTTTAGAAAAACCGGCGGCTCGGTTTACGAGGCAGCGGCGAACCTCGGCGCGGGGTCTTCTTGGGTCGAGGCGGCGGCGGCGGGTCGGCGTGGCCATGGATCCGGCGGGGTCGGGCGCATGGTGGCGGCGGCGGCGCTGGGGTCGGGGCAGCTGGGGCTAGGGTTTGGCCCCCGGGTGGGCCTGCTTATAAAGCCACCTCGGGCCGGAGTCCCGAGCGTACACGGCCCATAGGTCGGTTGTGCGTTTTTTTAATAATTCCGCGCAGAAGAAAAATAAAAAGAAATACTAAACAGGCTCCAAAAATCCCGAAATAAATTATCCCCGGCTTCTAAAATCAAGCCGGACTAGATGAACATTTATTTGGGGCCTAAATGCAATTTTGAAAAACGAGCATTTTTCCTAAATTTAAATAAAAAGGCGAAAAACTCTAAAATAAAAACTTATTTGATTTTATTATTAAATCTTCATTATTTCTTTATTTTGGGAAAGTCATTTTATTCCCTCTCTCATATTTTGATAGTAGAAATAATTGAAGATAAAATAATTAAAATCAGATGATCCTATTTTCAAAATTTGAGAAAACTCAAATATGAAAATAACAAAATCCCCAACTCTCTCCGTGGGTCCTTGAGTTGTGTAGAATTTCTAGGATCGAGCAAAAATGCAACAAAAATATGATATGCAATGATGCTATATGTATAACATTCCAAATTGAAAATTTGGGATTTTACATTACAAGAGTTGATCTACCTCGAGATCATAATGGCTAAACCCTAGTTGTCTATCCTATGTGAATTCTAATAGCCTCTACGGACTAAACCCTCAGGTTTATATACACACTGGAGGGGTCTAGGGTTTTACAGAGTCGGTTTATGGAGGAAGGAAATTACATATCTAGACACCAATCTTGCCGTCCACACATTGGAGAGTCCTATCCGGACACGCGGGAAGGTCTTCTTCCTTGTATCTTCACGGCCCATCAATCCGGCCCATATCAAATAGCCCGGACACCCGAGGACCCCCTAATCCAGAACTCCCTCCTTAGCCCCTAAACCAGTCTTCAATGGCGATAATTGTTACAACTCTATATAATTGTTACAACCCTTAGCCACGAAGGCAAAATATCAAACAAAACAGTGTCTTTCCACTGACAACTTTTTTTGGCGAAACGTCACATCTGGTCTCTTAACATTATGAACCGTTTTCACGACTCCCGCCTCGCATTTCGAGGCACAACCTCCATTGGCACGTCTTATCAAAACAGTGATCATGTCCGCCCATTACGGGATCCTCATCAATATAGTTTTGGGTAATCCAACCGCGCCATTCGCACGACCCCTTGGGGACAGGCGAGTTTTAAGGCTTAAGGGGGGTGTTTGGTATTCTCTGCCTATATAAGAGGGCAAACATTCCTCCTTTTCCCCATGCCTTCTTCCTTCTCTAGCTCTAATGCCCAAGCTTCAATCTTTCCCACCGCCACCAGCCTCCCCAGCCATGTCGGGATCTTGTTCAAAGGGCAAGTACGAGGCCTCCTCCGTCAACGAGAAGGACGTCTAGGAGCTCCGAGGGCGGGATATCTGTCCGCGGACATCGCGCACAGGCTCCCGGCCAAGGATCAAGTCATCCCCACTCCGAAGCCCGGCGAAAGGGTTGTATTCATCCCCCAGTTCCTCCGCGGGCTAGGGTTTCCCCTCCATCCCTTTGTCCGGGGCCTTATGTTCTACTACGGGCTAGATTTCAATGATCTAGCCCCGAATTCTTTCCTCCACATCTCGACGTTCATCGTCGTGTGCGAGGCGCTACTCCGCATCCCCCCACACTTCGGCCTCTGGCTCAAGGTCTTCAATCTGAAGCCGAAGGTGGTCGACGGGCAGCATGCGGACTGCGGCGGCACCATGGTAAGCAAACTCCCCAACGCCGTTTGGCCAAAGGGGGCCTTCGTGGATACCGTCAAGGTGTGGCAGCAGGAGTGGTTCTACATCACCGAACCCCGCGACGCCAAGTAGACGGCCACACATGAGTTAAGATCCGGACCCCCAACGCAGCTTACCTCGTGGACCGCTAAGGGTCTAGACTAGGGATACACGGCGAAAGTGTTGATGCTGCAAAAGTGCATCACCAATATGATAGGCGAGAACACAAGTCTCACTAACGTGATTTAGGTGATGCTCTTCCGCTGGATTCTTCCCTACCAACTCCAGCCTTCTCCCATGTGGGAGTTCAATTCGGAAGATCCACGGACCTTGAAGAGCTTCTTTAGCACAACGCACGAAGACATCTGGAAGTTGATCTTCAAGGCCCAAAAAGTGTGGCTGAAGAAGACCGAATACATCGGTCTTGACATCAAGAATCCGGCCACACCGGTAAGTATGCTTTTCCCGAATATCTATTCAGTCAATAAGTTTTTAGACATAATAAATTTGCTTTCCCTCGTTTAGGGCTGGATAGCAAAAGCGGAGTGGATCGCATGTCTGACACCGCTACCTGAAGACCCGACCACGCCCAGCTGACAGGGATGCTGGTCCCGGCGCCTGATAAGAAGGTCAAGAAGAAGAAGGGCAAAGACCCTAGAGGAGGCCTCCGCCACAAGGGTTCTTCGGACGCCGTGTCCGGAGAGACCGAAGCTCTCTCCTCCCACGAGGGAGATGAGGAAGAAGAGGAGGAGGAAGCGGAAAGCGACTCCCCTCTTAAGGGGAGGAAGAAGAACAGGGCGGCCTCCATAGACCCAGAGGGGAAGGCACCCAAGAGGGGGGAGATGGCCCTCTCAAATGGTTCGGATTCAAAAGCCGAACCCGTCCCCAAGAGGCTCCCCAGGGTGAAGCCCCTGGACGAATCGTAAGTGCCAAAGTGTTTATCATATATGTTCAGTCCTCAATGTTTTTATAATATAACGTATTACACTATGTGTCTTTCAGCCCTGCTCGTGACCTCCCCAACCCTTTGCTATCTGAAGGGACTTCTCTGCCGCCCGAGATGGAAGAGAGCGAGACGCCACCACGAGCCCCTTCGCCAATCACCGCGGACGACACCGAGGTGTTGTCCCGAAGGACCTCTCTTGGCCACAGAGGGGCGAGCAAGGTTTCCTAGAAAGCGCCCGAGGGTGATACCTCGGCTGCCGAAGACATGTGGGGAGCGACCCCCATGGCGACCAATGGCGAGGGCCCTGATCAATCCGGCCCCTAGCCGAACATCATTTCGGAGACCAATGTCGCTCCGTAATCGAATGAGCAACCCCTTTGAAGGAGGGAGGAGCATCAGCTCCGACGGTGGCCTCCACTAATCCGGAGGCGCCGAATACTCTAGTGGAAGCACAGCAACATGCTTCCATCATGGAGGAGCACCAGACCCTGATGGGTGTGGTGGTAGAGAAGGTTCAGTTTGCCAAGAGCGGGCTGAATGAAGCCTTCACCGGCCTACTGATAGGCTTCGAGGTATGCGACATAATGCTCTAGACGCTTTTTTATTTTGTAAAGGAATATACCGGTGCATAGATAGTAGCCCCTGAGACTCTATCTGGTTTTGAAAAAAACGGACAGAGGATCACATAGTATTTAGAAGAGGTGACGTACTTTTCTATTGTATAACAGGCTTCCCCTTTGGCAGCAACCGCCCAGGCCGCTGAAGTTTCTGAACTCAATCGGAAACTGAAGTTGTCTGATGATGAAATAGATTGCATAAAAAAGCAATTGGATGAGCCGCAAGGTATGCGTGTATTTTAAAGAGTTTGATGATGTATCTGAAGTGATATGTAAATTCAGAGTTTAACTCATGAACTATTGTGATGATGGGCGTAGTTGGCGCAGCCGAGGTCGAGACCCTCAAGAGCGCCCTTTCCCAGGTCAAGGAGGAGGACAAGGCGAATAAAGCGGCCGCTGTCAAAGCGACTACGGAACTAAAGACCGAACAGGTCGCCCGCCGCCAGCACGAAGAGAGAGTGGCCGAAGTGGAGCAAGAGCGGAAGGACGCCATAGGCAAGTGTGAGGCCTTGGAGGACAAGACTTCGGTCCAAGTGGCCGAACTCGACAAAGCCCTCCAGGAGGCCAAAGAGGCGCGGACCCAGTCCCGAAGTGCTCGTGAAGAGATCCGGCAGTCCGAACAGATAGCAGCTGGTAAGCCCTTCCTCTTGCAGAGTATATTTGGGGGTCAAAGATATGCCTTGCTCACTCGACTGTGGAGTTCTCCAAATGCCTTTGCGGATCTTTCGAGGAGTGCCACCGACGCCACACAATTCTTCCGAGCCGAGGAGGGGAACTCGACCGAGAAGTCGTTCTGGTCACAGTTCCTAGCGCCGGAGCATCCAGCGCTTCTGAACAACCAGATAAGCAGCTGTCAGAGCTGCATAGGATGTCCAGTTTGGCCATGAAGGATATCATAGTCTGGCTTTGGCCAGGCGAACCGATTACTAGCAGCTACTTTGGCCTAGTGAGGCGACTTGTCGATGCGCTGCCTCGAGTTGAAGCTGTGAAGCGCTCGGCGTGCATAGAGGGTGCGCGGATGGCTTTTTCCCGTGTCAAAATGCACTCGGCAAAGATGAAGGCCACCGATATGGCGACCACAGGCCCGCCCAAAGGCAAGGACCACCGCAAGCCAGAGAGATACTTCGAAGATGTCCTAGCGGGTGCCCAAATAGTAGACGGTCAATGCTCAAAGGATGTTATGTTTGAGTAAATGTATTCGGGCTGTCAAAACTTTATTTTTGAACGAAGGCTTGTCATATATTCATGCTTTAATCTTGAGTTATTTTCCTCCTGTGCGGCCGTTTTTTGTTCTGAAAGTTTGCCAGTCGTCGGCTTCAGCTCCCACGTAGATGCTATGGGGGTGTTCGGTATAGCGCGTGATCACACTTTATCCAACGTCTTGGTCAGTAAAGGAGGTGTCCACACAGTGAACCAGGAAATCAGACTATGCGGCTTTATTACTTTCACTTAGCCATAGGAATTTGACGGTGGGGCTAAGTACTAGCCCCTGGTGCGCATGCGGCAATCCAAACTAGGATGCCTTTGTCGCATGACTGGGCGAAGACCAGCCCCTCGTATAACACAGAGTAAATCACGTATGATTTTTAGTAAGTCACCGAATTGCCGACCAGCTCTCGCTATATCATGATAGTCTTTTTCAGCTTTCTCTATTGAGGTATTTGACCGGACGAACCAGAAATACAATCGCAGTAGTTCTCCCTTTACTACCTTAGCCGAACTAGCGGAACGTAAGGTGGTAATCACAGGAGCCGGGCAACCCAACTATAGACCAAAGACATGATTCAAAGCTAATGCATATAATGCAATATTCGGGACGCCGAAGAGTATCCTATAGGTGTTCGGACTATTGAAAATATGCGTAGCCGGATAGAGCCCCTGGCAGTTAGGCCGGACCAAATGAAAGTGCAACTATCCCTGGGTGGTTTTGGTAATTCCTCACAACATATAGCTCATTGAACTAATGCTCTTTCAAGATGATTATTTGAGAAAGTTCAATGATTGGCACGACATGGACTAGGAATGTGGACCCCTCAAAATGCTAAGGACACATATTTGCTCAAGCTCAAGACTCTACTTTTTTCATTTTAGTGATCCAAGATCACATTGAGTCCATAGAAAATCCAATACTATTAAAAGGGGATGAGGTGTTGCTTAATGGCTTGCTTACTCAAAGTGCTTAGTGATATGCTCCAAAAGCTCTCAACCACTATCTCATTTCCATATATGTCCCAAACCAAAAGTCAAACTCGGCCCCACCGATTTGATCTATATGGCGCCACCGAGTTCATTTGACATAGCCACTGCCAAAAACCCTAGTCAGTTCGGTCTCACCGATAGGGATCTCGATCTCACTGAGATGGGATTGCAAACTCTCCTTTTCCCTTCTTAACGTTTCTGTCTAACCGAGATGAGCAATCGGTCCCACCGAGTTCGCAATACAAGCTCTCTGTTTCCCTTTCGTAACGTTTCGGTCTCACCGAAATGAGCGAATCAGTCCCACCGAGTTTGCCTGACCAACTCTCTGTTTGCCTATTGTAGAAATCGGTCCTACCGAGTTTATGTGATCGGTCTCACTGAGATTACGTTATGCCCTAACCCTAATGAAATCGGTCCCACCAATTTGACATGTCAGTCCCACCGAAATGCCTAATGTTCACATTTTGAACTAAATCGTTCTGAACGAGTTTCATGATTCGGTCCCACCGAGTTCGGTAAGTTGTGTGTAACGGTTAGATTTTATGTGGAGGCTATATATACCCCTACACTGATGACCCACAAGTATAGGGGATCTATCGTAGTCCTTTCGATAAGTAAGAGTGTCGAAGCCAACGAGGAGCAGAAGGAAATGATAAGCGGTTTTCAGCAAGGTATTCTCTGCAAGCACTGAAATAATAGGTAACAGATAGTTTTGTGATAAGATAATTTGTAATGAGCAACAAGTAACAAAAGTAAATAAGGTGCAGCAAGGTGGCCCAGTCCTTTTTGTAGCAAAGGGCAAGCCTGAACAAACTCTTATATAGAGAAAAGTGCTCCCGAGGACACATGGGAATTATCGTCAAGCTAGTTTTCTTCACGTTCATATGATTCGCGTTCGGTACTTTGATAATTTTTTATGTGGGTGGACCGGTGCTTGGGTGTTGTCCTTACTTGGAAAAGCATCCCACTTATGATTAACATCTATTGCAAGTATCCGCAACTACAAAAGAAGTATTAAGGTAAACCTAACCATAGCATGAAACATATGGATCCAAATCAGCCCCTTACGAAGCAACGCATAAACTAGGGTTTAAGATTCTGTCACTCTAGCAACCCATCATCTACTTATTACTTCCCAATGCGTTCCTCTAGGCCCAAATAATGGTGAAGTATCATGTAGTCGACATTCACATAACACCACTAGAGGAGAGACAACATACATCTCATCAAAATATCGAAGGAATACCAAATTCACATGACTACTAATAGCAAGACTTCTCCCATGTGCTCAGGAACAAACGTAACTACTCACAAAGCATATTCATGTTCATAATCAGAGGGGTATTAATATGCATAAAGGATCTGAACATATGATCTTCCACCAAATAAACCAACTAGCATCAACTACAAGGAGTAATCAACACTACTAGCAACCTACAGGTACCAATCCCAGACTTAGACACAAGAATTGGAAACAATAGATGAACTAGGGTTTGAGAGGAGATGGTGTTGGTGAAGATGTTGATGGAGATTGCCCTCTCCTGATGAGAGGAGCGTTGGTGATGACGATGGCAATGATTTCCCCCTCCCGGAGGGAAGTGTCCCCAGCAGAACAGCTCTGCCGGAGCCCTAGATTGGTTCCGCCAAGGTTCCGCCTCGTGGCGGCAGAGTCTCATCCCGAAAGCTTGCTTATGATTTTTCTTCAGACGAAAGACTTCATATAGCAGAAGATGGGCACCGGACGGCCAACAGGGGGCCCTTGAGGCAGGGGGCACGCCCAGGGGGGTAGGGCGCGCCCCCACCCTCGTGGCCAGGCTGTGGGCCCCCTCTAGTATTTCTTCCGCTCAGTATTTTTTAATATTTCCAAAAATGACTTTCTGGAGTTTCAGGACTTTTGGAGTTGTGCAGAATAGGTCTCTAATATTTGCTCCTTTTCTAGCCCAGAATTCCAGCTGTCGGCATTCTCCCTTCTTATGTAAACCTTGTAAAATAAGAGAGAATAGGCATAAGTACTGTGACATAATGTGTAATAACAACCCATAATGCAATAAATATTGATATAAAAGCATGATGCAAAATGGACGTATCAGCTCCCCCAAGCTTAGACCTCGCTTGTCCTCAAGCAGAAGCCGATAACGATAAATAAGTAAACATGTTTAGAGGTAGAGGTGTCGATAAAATAAAATACGGACATGAGGGCATCATGATTATTCTCGTAACAGCAACATATATGGATATTGTCATATGATCTCTTATGTTCAAGTAATAATCTATTCACAATGCAAAGTATGAAGCAGAAACTCTATTGAGAACTAACAAACTATAATCTTAGTCATTGAGGCAATTGCAATTTATCATAACATCAGAAAGAGTCTATGTCAGAGCTTTCTAGCAAGTCAACATACTCAACTATCATTTAGTCTTTCATAATTGCTAACACTCACGCAATACTTGTGGTTACGGAGTTTTAGTCGGACACAGAGAAAGATAGGGGCTTATAGTTTCGCCTCCCAACCTTTTACCTCAAGGGTAATGTCAACAATAATAATTCATGCTAACCCACATCCAATTAGATATATATATATATATATATATATATATATATATATATATATATATATATATATATATATATATATATATATATATATATATATATATCAGATCTTTCCAACACATTATGCTTGCCAAAGGATAAAATGTAAAAAGGAAAGGTGAAGATCAGCATGACTCTTGCATAAGGTAGAAGGTAATAATAAAAGATAGGCCCTTCGCAGAGGGAAGCAGAGGTTGCCATGCGCTTTCAGGGTTGGATGCACAAAATCTTAATACGAAAGAAGATCACTTTATATTGCAACTTGTGATATAGACCTTTATTATGCAGTCCGTCGCTTTTATTTCTTCCACATCACAAGATCGTATAAATCTTATTTCCTCCACACCAATCAATCATACATATTTGGAGAGCAATTTTTATTGCTCGCACCGATGACAACTTACTTGAAGGATCTTACTCAATCCATAGTTAGATATGGTGGACTCTCATGGTGAAACTGGGTTTAACGATTTTTGGAAGCACAAGTAGTATCTCAAATTGGTGCTAAGAGTTTGGCTAGCATGAGGGGGAAAGGTAAGCTCAACATGTTGGATGATCCATGACAATATACTTTATCTCAGATATAAGAAAACATAACCCATTACGTTGTCTTCCTTGTCCAACATCAACTCTTTAGCATGTCATATTTTAATGGGTGCTCACAATCATAAAAGATGTCCAAGATAGTATATTTATATGTGAAACCTCTCTTTCTTTATTACTTCCTATTAATTGCAACGATAACCAAAGCTATGTTTGTCAACTCTCAGCAACTTTTAATCATCGTACTCTTTCTATGTGAAGTCATTACTCTCCATAAGATCAATATGATTTCTTTTTATTATTTTTATTCTTTTTCTTTTCTTTCATTCACTCAATATCATAGAAGGACAATCAAGCCCTTGACTCAACACTAATCTTTATTATATATAGCTCACGGAGTCGATTACGTAAAGAGATCATAAAGCAAAACTCAAGGCTAGATCACACTAAAAACTTTATTATACTAGATCAGGATACTACTAATAGGATCGAACTAAGAAAATCGGTAAAGATAGAGATGTGGTGGTGATATGATACCGGGGCACCTCCCCCAAGCTTGGCAGTTGCCAAGGGGAGTGCCCATACCCATGTGATTATATCTCCTTCCTCAGAAGTGGTGGTGATGGGGTTGTTGATGAAGTAGGCTTGTCGTCCATCTTCCAAGGCATGGGCTCACCGTCATAGAAGGATGATCGAGTCTCCGGGATCCTCAAGTCTGCAGCCAAACTCATTCTCTTGAATCTATATTCATACTCACAGTTTTGGTTTTGCAGGTCATAGATTTGGGCATGGAGGTGCTCAATTTTCTCATGGAGCTTGAAGATGGCCTCCCCAATGTCCTTGGAATCCAGCTTGTGGTTGTTGGTGAACTCCGCGATCATCATGTGATTGGAGTAAAGTCCACGCTCCACCATCTCCTGACACTTGAAAACTTGTTGCTCCATTGCCTCGAGCCTTGTCTCCACACTTCCGGTCTTCCTCGGTCCCTCCACATCGCGGATGTGCAGCACCCCCTCATGCATCTCAATGCTTTGAGGGTGTTGCAGCACCTCCGAGAGGTAGGGATCGATGACCTTCTCGAAGAACTTGTCCTTGGGGGCACTTGGAGATGTCATGATGATCAAGATGTGTCAGAAAAACAGCTCGGAACGAAAACGGAGGTAATTGCGTGATACAGGAGTCAAAACTTTCAGGAGATTATATAATGATTTTTTACCGACCAAAATATGTATCGTGCAAGAAAACGGAGTCCGGAGAGCGCACGAGGTGCCCACAAGGCAGGGGGCGCGCCCAAGGGGGGTAGGGAGCGCCATCCACCCTCGTGGAGGCCTCGTGTCCTTCCCGGACTGCTTCTTATTTTTCCATTTTTCTAAATGTTCCAAAACGGAGAAAATTTGCCATTAGAACTGTTTTGGAGTCGGTTTACTTACCGTACCACATACCTATTCCTTTTCGGAGTCTGAAACGTTCCGGAAAGTGTCCCTCATGTATTCCTCCGGGGTCACGGTTTCAATAACATTGGTTTCAACATTTATAGGATTACCCGAGATATAATGTTTGATTCTTTGGCCGTTCACCACCTTCGGATTTGTGCCTTCGAAGTTGTTGATTTTTATGGCACTGGAATGATAGACCTCCTCGATAACGTAAGGACCTTCCCATTTAGAGAGAATGTTTCCCGCAAAAAATCTTAAGCGAGAGTTGTATAGCAATCCATAATCACCTACATTAAACTCACGCTTTTGTATCCTTTTGTCATGCCATCTTTTAACTTTTTCTTTAAACAATTTAGCATTCTCATAGGCTTGGGTTCTCCATTCATCAAGTGAGCTAATGTCAAATAACCTCTTCTCACCGGCAAGTTTGAAATCGTAATTGAGCTCTTTAATAACCCAATAAGCCTTATGTTCTAGTTCGAGAGGTAAGTTACATGCTTTTCCATAAACCATTTTATACGGAGAGATACCCATAGATTTTTATATGCAGTTCTGTAGGCCCATAATGCATCATCATGTTTCTTGGACCAATTCTTTCTAGATCTATTAACAGTCTTTTGCAAAATTAATTTGAGTTCTCTATTACTCAATTCTACTTGACCACTAGACTGTGGGTGATAAGGAGATGCAATTCTATGATTAACATCATACTTAGCAAGCATTTTACGGAAATCACCATGAATAAAATGTGAACCACCATCAGTCATTAAATATCTAGGGACTCCAAACCTCGAAAAAATAACTTCTTTAAGCATATTAATTGAAGTGTTATGATCAGCACTACTAGTTGGAATAGCTTCTACCCACTTAGTAACGTAATCAACAGCAACTAAAATATGTGTATACCCATTAGAGGCATGAAACGGTCCCATATAATCAAAGCCCCAAACATCGAATGGTTCAATAACAAGTGAGTCATTCATGGGCATTTCTTGACGTCTACTAATATTACCAATTCTTTGACATTCATCACAAGATAAAACAAACTTACGGGCATCCTTGAAGAGAGTAGGCCAATAAAAACCGGATTGCAATACCTTATGTGCAGTTCTGTCTCCAGCGTGGTGTCCTCCATAAGACTCGGAGTGGCACTTGCATAGGATCTGTTCCTGTTCATGCTCAGGTACACAACGTATAATAACACCATCTACTCCTTTATAAAGATGTGGGTCATCCCAGAAGTAATGTCTTAAATCATAGAATTTTTTTTCTTTTGTTGGTATGTGAAACTAGGTGGTATGAATTCAGCAACGATGTAATTAGCATAATCAGCATACCATGGAGTAGTACGAGAAGCATTTATGACATTTAATTGTTCATCAGGAAAGCTATCATCAATAGGTAGTGGGTCATCAAGAACATTTTCCAACCTAGACAAGTTGTCTGCAACGGGGTTCTCAGCTCCCTTTCTATCAATAATATGCAAATCAAATTCTTGTAACAAGAGAACCCATCTAATAAGTCTAGGTTTAGCATCTTTCTTTTTCACAAGATATTTAATAGCAGCATGATCAGTGTGAATAGTTACTTTAGAATCAACAATATAAGGTATGAACTTATCACAAGCAAATACAACTTCTAAGAATTCTTTTTCAGTAGTAGCATAATTTCTCTGAGCATTTTCTAGAGTTTTACTAGCATATTGGATAACATTTAATTTCTTATCAACTCTTTGCCCTAGAACAGCACCTACAGCATAATCACTAGCATCACACATGATTTCAAAGGGTAAATTCCAATCCGGTGGTTGAACAATGGGTGCAGAGATCAATTCTTTCTTAAGTATTTCAAATGCTTCTACACAATCATCATCAAAGACAAATGGTATATCTTTTTGCAATAAATTAGTCAGAGGCCGATAAATTTTGGAGAAGTCCTTAATGAACCTCCTATAAAAATCGGCATGACCAAGGAAACTTCTTATACCTTTGATGTCCTTGGGACATGGCATCTTTTCAATAGCATCAACCTTGGCTTTATCAACTTCAATGCCTCTTTCAGAAATTTTATGCCCCAAAACAATGCCTTCATTAACCATAAAGTGGCACTTCTCACAATTCAAGACAAGATTAGTTTCTTCACATCTCTGCAAAACTCGATTAAGGTTGCTCAAGAAATCATCAAAAGAGGATCCATAAACGGAGAAATCATCCATGAAAACCTCACATATCTTTTCACAAAAGTCAGAGAATATAGCCATCATGCATCTTTGAAAAGGTAGCAGGTGCATTACATAAACCAAAAGGCATACGTCTATAAGTACCGAAAGGGCAAGTAAAAGTGGTCTTTGATTGATCATCAGCTGACATAGGTATTTGAGAGAAACCAGAGTAACCATCTAGAAAGCAAAAATGTGTATGTTTAGATAATCTTTCTAGCATTTGATCGATAAAAGGTAAGGGGTAATGATCCTTTTTAGCATCTTTATTTAATTTGCGGAAATCAATTACCATCCTATAACCTGTAGTAATTCTTTGCGGAATCAATTCATCTTTATCATGAGGAACGACAGTAATACCTCCCTTCTTAGGGACACAATGGACAAGACTTACCCACTGACTATTAGCAACGGGATAAATTATACCTGCCTCAAGGAGATTTAGTATTTACTTTCTTACCACTTCTTTCATCTGAGGATTCAGCAGTCGTTGGTGATCACGAACTGGTTTGGCATCTTTCTCCAAATTTATTTTGTGTTGACATAGAGTGGGACTAATGCCCTTAAGATCATCAAGAGTATATCCAATAGCAGCGCGGTGCTTCTTCAGAGTTTTCAATAATCTCTCTTCTTCATGCTCTGAAAGGTTAGCACTAATAATAACAGGATATATCTTTTTCTCATCAAGATAAGCATATTTAAGAGTATCAGGTAACGGTTTAAGCTCAAACACGGGATCACCCTTGGGTGCAGGAGGATCCCCTAGGATTTCAATAGGCAAATTGTGTTTCAGGATGGGCTCCTGTTTGAAGAACACTTCATCTATTTCCCTCCTTTCATTCATAAACATATCATTTTCATGGTCTAGCAAATATTGTTCTAAAGAATCACTAGGAGTCACGGCAATAGAAGCAAGACCAATAATTTCATCTTTACTAGGCAAATCCTCTTCACGGTGTTGTCTACGAAATTTAGAAAAGTTGAACTCATGAGACATATCACCTAGACCAATAGTAACAACATCCTTTTCACAGTCTATCTTAGCGAACTGTATTCAAGAAGGGTCTACAAAAATAATGGGACAAAAGCTATCTTGTGGGGAACCAAGAACAAGAAAATCAGTAGGATATTTAGTTTTCCCAACATCTCTAACAATTCCAATGGGTGATATGGTATCTCTATTGGCAAGTTTAATTGTGACATCAATATATTCTAACTCAGTAGGTGCAATATCATGCATAATTTCTTTGTATAAGTCAATAGGTATAGCACTAGAACTGGCACCCATATCACATAAGCCATGATACCAATGATCTCCTATTTTAACATAAATAACAGGCATGCCTACCACAGGTCTATGTTTATCTTTAGCACAAGGTTTGGCAATTCTAGCAGTTTCATCACAGAAATGAATAACATGCCCATCAATATTATCAGACAAGAGATCTTTAAAAATAGCAGTATTAGGTTCAACTTTAACTTGCTCAGGGGGTGTATAAGTTCTTATATTGCTTTTACAAACCACAGTTGAAGCTTTAGCATGATCTTTTATCCTAACAGGACAAGGTGGTTTCTCAACATAAGCAATAGGAACAATAGGATCATTATAAGTGATAGTCTTTTCTTCAACTTTAATAGGTGCAGCTACTTTTACTTCTATGGGAGGATGATATTTAAACCACTTCTCCTTACGGAGATCAACGTGAGCAGCAAAAGATTCAAATAAAGAAGCTACTATCTCAGAGTCAAGTCCATATTTAGTGCTAAATTTACTGAAAACATCAGTATCCATAAAAGATTTGACACAATCAAACTTAGGTGTCATACCTAACTCCTTACCTTCGTCGAGGTCCCAATCTTCAGAGTTGTGCTTAATTCTTTCCAATAAACCCCATTTGAATTCAATAGTCTTCATCATAAAAGAGCCAGCATAAGAAGTATCGAGCATGGTACGATTGTTATCAGAAAGCCGAGCATAAATTTTTTGAATAATTATTTCTCTTGGTAGCTCATGATTGGGGCATGAATATAACATTGATTTAAGCCTCCTCGAAGCTTGAGTGATGCTTTCTCCTTCGCGAGGCCAAAAATTATATATATAATTGCGATCACGATGAACAAGGTGCATAGGATAAAATTTCTGATGAAATTCCAATTTCAATCGTTTGTAGTTCCATGATCCCATATCATCACATAGCCAATACCATGTCAATGCATCTCCCTTCAAAGATAAAGGGAAGACCTTCTTCTTAATAACATCATCGGGCACACCTGCAAGCTTAAATAATCCACAAACTTCATCCACATATATTAGGTGCTCATCAGGATGCATTGTTCCATCTCCTGCAAAAGGATTAGCTAGCAGTTTTTCTATCATACCCGAAGGAATCTCAAAGTAGAAATTTTCATATTAAGTAGGTTCATTAGGTTGAGGAGCAACTCCTTGCTCTACTGGTCGGTGTGAAGATACCCCGAACAAGCCCCTCAGAGGATTACTTTCCATATTAACAAGTGACAGTAAATTTCAGCACACTATATAAATTTTTCCTTACCAAATTCCACCTACCAAAGGCGCTTCACTCCCCGACAACGGTGCCAGAAAGAGTCTTGATGACCCACAAGTATAGGGGATCTATCGTTGTCCTTTCGATAAGTAAGAGTGTCGAACCCAACGAGGAGCAGAAGGAAATGACAAGCGGTTTTCAGCAAGGTATTCTCTGCAAGCACTGAAATAATAGGTAACAGAAAGTTTTGTGATAAGATAATTTGTAACGAGCAACAAGTAACAAAAGTAAATAAGGTGCAGCAAGCTGGCCCAATCCTTTTTGTAGAAAAGGACAAGCTTGAACAAACTCTTATATAGAGAAATGCGCTCCAGAGGACACATGGGAATTATCGTCAAACTAGTTTACATCACGTTCATATGATTCGCGTTCGGTACTTTGATAATTTGATATGTGGGTGGACCGGTGCTTGGGTGCTGTCCTTACTTGGACAAGCATCCCACTAATGATTAACCCCTATTGCAAGGATCCGCAACTACAAAAGAAGTATTAAGGTAAACCTAACCCTAGAATGAAACATATGGATCCAAATCAGCCCCTTACGAAGCAACTCATAAACTAGGGTTTAAGCTTCTGTCACTCTAGCAACCCATCATCTACTTATTACTGCAAAATGCCTTCCTATAGGCCCATATAATGGTGAAGTGTCATGTAGTCGACTTTCACATAACACCACTAGAGGAGAGACAACATACATCTCATCAAAATATCGAGCAAATACCAAATTCACATGACTACTAATAGCAAGACTTCTCCCATGTCCTCAGGAACAAACGTAACTACTCACAAAGAATATTCATGTTCATAATCAGAGGGGTATTAATATGCATAAAGGATCTGAACATATGATCTTCCACCAAATAAACCAACTAGCATCAACTACAAGGAGTAATCAACACTACTAGCAACCTACAGGTACCAATCCAAGACTTAGAGACAAGAATTGGATACAAGAGATGAACTAGGGTTTGAGAGGAGATGGTGTTGGTGAAGATGTTGACGGAGATTGCCCTCTCCCGATGAGAGGAGCGTTGGTGATGACGATGGCGATGATTTCCCCCTCCTAGAGGGAAGTGTCCCTAGCAGAACAGCTCTGACGGAGCCCTAGATTGGTTCCGCCAAGGTTCCGCCTCGTGGCGGCGGAGTCTCGTCCCGAAAGCTCGCTTATGATTTTTCTTCGGATGAAGGACTTCGTATAGCAGAAGATTGGCACCGGAGGGCCAACAGGGTGCCCACGAGGCAGGGGGCGCGCCCAGGGGGGTAGGGCACGCCCCCCACCATCGTGGCCAGGGTGTGGGCCCCCTCTAGTATTTCTTCTGCTCAGTATTTTTAATATTTCCAAAAATGACTTTCGTGGAGTTTCAGTACTATTGGAGTTGTGCAGAATAGTTCTCTAATATTTGCTCCTTTTCCAGCCCAGAATTCCAGCTGTCGGCATTCTCCCTTCTTATGTAAACCTTGTAAAATAAGAGAGAATAGGCATAAGTATTGTGACATAATGTGTAATAACAACCCATAATGCATTAAATATTGATATAAAAGCATGATACAAAATGGACGTATCATCCACCCACTCTTCATTTGTGGAGAGAGCCATCCGAACGTGCCTACCCCTGCAAAAAAAAAACTTCCGTGATGATACGTGTTTATCACAGTAGGTCACGTTTTCTGTCATGCATGTACATCCATGACAAATTTATGAAAGAATCAAGATAGTCATACTTGTGCTATCGTAGAAGTGTTCCATGACATTACCAAAATTATCATCATGGAAGTGTCCACTTCCATGACGATAAATCGCGCGTCACAGAAGTGCTTTCGTCAAGGGTTACCGACACGTGGCATCCACCGTAAAGGAACGTCGTTAAGCTATCGGGTCCGGTTTTGGATCCGATATACCGTTAACTGCCCGGACCAATGGGGATTTTCCATGTGTAAAATCATCATTGGCCGGAGGAAACACATGTTGCCTCACCGTTGGGACAAATGTCATCCACTCATTGGACAGGAGGCGCCTATGATAGGTCGACACGTGGCACGGCCCAACAGTGGCCCATTCCGGCGAAAAAGGCCGGCCCAGTAAAAAATAGCAGGCCGGCCCATATAAGGCCTACTTGTGTTAGGTCCATTTAAGCCCACGGCCCATACGAGATGTGCCAATTTGACCCGTCAACGGTCCATTAAAGATTTGACACCATTGCAGCCCATCGTCAGTTCGAGCCCGTTAACAGCCCGCTATATATTTGGGCTCAATATCGGCCCGATGAGATTTCGGCCTGTTAACGGCCCATTCAGTGGATGGGCCAATTTTCACGATGTACATCTTTCGGCCTTTTAGCGACCCATTTAAATATTGGGCTAATTTCCAGCCCGGTGTGTTTTTCAGCCTGTTGACGACCCATAAATCAGTTGGGCCATTTGTAGTCGGACCTGAGTTTCGGCCTTTTAGCGACCCATTTAAGTGTTGGGCCAATTTCCGGCCCGGTGTGTCTTTCAGCCTGGTGACGGCCCATATATCTGTTGGGCCATTTGTAGTCGAACCTGAGTTTTGGCCTTTTAGCGACCCATTTAAGTGTTGGGCCAATTCTCGGCCCTGTGTGCCTTTCAGCCTGTTAACGGACCATAAATGAGTTGGCCATTTGTAGTCGGACCTGAGTTTTGGCCTTTTAACGACCCATGCCCTTCATGGTCCAATACCAGCCCGGTTTCTCTTTCGGCCTGCTAAAGGCCCACAACACAGTTGGGCCACAATATGAATTGACTTTCGGCCTCTTAGCGGCCCATGCTCTTCATGGTCCGCTACAAGCCGCTGTCACTTTCGGCCTGCTAAAGGCCCATAGTATAGTTGGGCCATATGTAGCCCAAACTTAGTAACGGCCCGTGAAATCAATTGGGCCCACCTGTTGCCCGCTTTGATGTCAGCCTGTTAACGACCCAGGAGTTAAGAGGGCCGACCATTAACTTTCGTCCTGGTAACGGCCCATTAACTTAATGGGCCCACTAAAGTTCGTACATGTCTTTAGGCCAAATTAGATAATTTGAGCCCATTACGACGAGCAATTATGCAGAGGACCAAAACCGATAAAGTAAAGGTACGGCATACAGGGAAAAACGTTGCACATCCAGCATATATTACAGGAAATTACATCCACTCGGCAATCAAAGATTGATGCCAGTGCAAATAAATGAACAGAACCTAATGATCTACAACGTCACAATCTGCAACCTCAGCACGGATGATGCCCATAAGCATGTGGGTAAGTTCTTGCTGCTTTTCTACACTGTCTCTGAAAACATTGATCAACTGTTGTGTCGCACGACTCTGCACCTCTGATTCCTCCACCATTTCCATCATTCCTTCAGCCATTAATTGGTTCACAAACATACATTTTTTCCGTTGCATTCGAGACAGAGGATACTGAACAGATTCAGATGGTGATTTTGGCAGGCTTGTATTATTGATAGTGGAGAGTGTCTCGACCACTGCATCATAACATAAATTAGGAGGGGAACCAAACAGATTAATCATGAGTTATTGGCATATTACCTGGCCTAGATTTATTGGAATGAAACAATGTGGTTGCCTTGCTATTTTCAGAGTTTTTCTTCTTATCTTCAATAGCCTGCACCAAATTAAGACACTAGCATTGCTATCATTGGCCAAGTCAGATAATAGGAAAGCAACATTGGCACAACGAATGTTTGGGCAACTAGCCAACACCAAATTAACACAATATGGCACAGCTATCATCAGCCAGGTAAGGTAACACGAAAGCAACATTGACACAATGAATGAATGGGCAACCAGAGCAGCACTACAATTCAGTAATGTGCATGATATGAGATAGTACACTCATGCAACTCAGTATGCAAAACTAGCAGGCAGTTTTCTTTACAAAAATCAACTTTCGCGCCTTTAACATTTTGCTACAACTAATTTTAGATCAGACAAAGGTTGGATTCACGCCGATTAACAAAATACATGCTGATGTAAAAATATAGTGATATACAACAGGTACTTACATCAGCATTGGAGCACAGAGAATTCCCGCAAGATATTTTCCACGAATACAATGCCAATGAAGAAAATCTTCTATCATTTAACCTTATTTTCTAAAAGAGAGATGGGTAAGAAACATGTAGAAAATATGATCAGAATGCTATAAAATTTCATGATGCGAGGATACGCACGCGCTTCTTAGAATGGAGTTGACATTCTTTTGCTGGACTGGAGCGAACTAGTTCTTTGGCCACTGGAATCTACTTATTATTAGTGGGAGTTGGGTTTCTCTGTGCTGGAGCAGTATCTATGAAAAATGGAGTTGGTTTATTATCTCCTGGCGTTTGGAACTTTTGCAAAGACCTGGTTTGTAACCCTTCAGATTCTAACATAGCCGTCTTCCCCTTGCATGCCTTATATAAAAGAATGGTGCTTTAATTATAAAACATGCTACAGGAGAGATGGAATAGGTACTGAAGAATAGAGATGCATGACATATTGACTTGTATGCCCTCCATCCAAAAATAAATGGATGGGTCTAGGCGTATTTCAGTTCTAGATACATCCAGTTTTATCCATTTCTACGGCATGTAATCCGGATGGAGGGAGTATGATGTAAGAGCTAGGGATACGACAGGACAACACAGTAAAAAAAACACTGAAAACCCACTGCAGAACCAAAGTAATCAAACCCACTGATATGAGATAGTACACTCATGCAGCTCAGGATGCAAAACTACTAGGAAGTTTTCCTTACAAAAATCAACATTGTGGCCTTTAATCATACATTTTGCTACAGCTAAATTTAGATCAGATAAAGGTTGGATTCACGCTGATTAACATTATACATGCTGATGTAACAATATAGTGATATACAACAGGTACTTACATCTGCATTGGAGTACAGAGAATTCATGCAAGAATCTTTCCTCACAGACGATACCAGTGCAGAAATTCTTCTATCTGTTAAGCTTATTTTCTAAAAGAGAGATGGGTAAGAAACATGTAGAAAATATGATCAGCATGCTATAAAATTTCAAGATGCAAGGATACACACACGCTTCTTAGAATGGAGTTGACATATTTTTGTTGGACTGGAGCAGACTAGTTCTTTGGCCACTTAAATCTGCTTATTATCACTAGGAGTTGGGTTTCTCTGTGTTGGAGCAGTACCTATAAAAACTGGAGTTGGTTTATTATCTCCTGACATTTGGATCTTTTGCAAAGACCTGGTTTGTAACCCTTCAGATTCTAACATATTCGTATTCCCCTTGCATGCCTTGTATAGAAGAATGGTGCTTCAGTTATAAAACATGCTACAGCAGAGAGATGGAATAGGTACTGAAGAATAGAAAGGCATGACATATTGACATGTATTCTCCCCATCCGGAATAAAATGGATGGGTCTAGGCGTATTTCAGTTCTAGATACATCCTTTTTATCCATTTCAGCAACATGTAATCCGGACGGAGGGAGTATGATGTAAGAGCTAGGGATATGACAGGACAACACAGTAAAAAACACTAGTTGAATGTAAAACTGTATGCTAGAAGAATATGTACAGAAAAAACTAAGGCAACATACACGTGTATGATTGGGAAACTAAGATGGCATTGCAACAGAGCACTAGAACAGCACTTCAATGTAAAAAAAACATGGTATGGTAGACATATGAAGTACATACTGATGAATAACAATGCATAAGATATTCAGAAGCATGATGTCCAAATTAAGCAGATGGCATTGCGATAGAGCAAGGACCTTGTTGGGTGAAGAGGATTCAACATCTTTCTGCAAGTCTTCTGAAGAACTGCCTTTACATGTTCCATCATATTGGATATCATTGACATCAAGTTTATTGGCCTTTACATTGCTCCGTGAGGTTCTTGTGGATATATCAGTGTGTGCAATTATATCTGACATGCATGGAAGAAAACTAGTAGTTAGATTTATGTAATGAGTGCCTGTAGGAGACGACATAAATAGTAGGACTGGGGTTAACTAGCAGCAATAGGTCTCAAAAACTAAAGGGGGAACACAGATGATAGCTACAGAATATGTATCGTTTGTACTCGAGATTAACTAGATGGCACACAAAAGTATTAAAGAACAACATAGGTAATACTAGAAGTGGTATAATACTATAATCACCAGCCTGTGGGATAGCATTGGCTGATGGATGATAACTATGGAACAGCGTTACCTAAAGAACAAGTATCCTAGCTGAACTATGGAACAGCATTAACTCCTGAACAAGACCCGTAAGAGATCAACATGAATATACAGTCAAATGTGATAATCTATTTTCCATGCTTAGATGAATAACAAAGCCATAAATGTTGCACACAAGTAATATGGGGGTACAACCTATCTGGCCGCCATCCAAAGGAGTGAGCATCATGTGCTGACTTGTCGATGGCCCTACAGTTGTTGTGGCTGTCCATGTCGGGCACGCACATTCGATGCAGGGAATTGTTGAGTGGGGACTATAGCTCCCTTCTGGTGTATCCTTCCCTTGTTGGAGCATCTGCGGTGAGTCGAAAGACGGTGTGGCTGAAGATGCAGCTAACGCATAATGTTAAGAACGACACATCTCTTTGATCTGAAGAAATACACTAAGAGATCAACAGCAAGGTATGAGAGTGGTCACACGTCTGTTGACTGAAACTAAATTGGGGTCACACGATTTTATTTTATTTTGGTACTGTCCGATCTACGCCGGATGGCTTGATGGCCGTCTTGTGCCTCCCGGCTGACACTACTAGGAATCTTCCCCGAAGAGCCAGCGACCAACGGCAGAGCAGCTTGCCTTCGCCGTCCGTGGCCCCGACCAAAACCCCGCTCCCCGCCCCACCGCATTGTCGTGGTTGCGCCGCCCCCGGGCCAATCCACAAAGACTCCCCGTCATCCAGATCTGGCGGTGGCAGTACCTTGAACCCACGCAACTCTAAGATAGCCATCTAAGCGCTGCTTCCGCGGCGAACTTGCGGCCCCGCACCCTTACGTTAGACACCAGCCAACCGGCAGCCTAGTATCTCCCCCGCATCGAGGGGTGCTGCTTCCCATTGGGAATCGATTGGCCCAGAATAAAAATTCAGACAACTGACGCCTAAATAAAGTGATTTGAGATGAGGGTGCGACCTATCTGGCGGCATGGTCAAGTAGGCAGGTCCAGCTACCGAGTCGGTGAGGCAGGCGCGGTTGTGGTGGCCACCGGTGGCAGGGAAACTGCGATGTCGCGACGGTCGACAGCTACAGGGAAGCAGCGCCGGGACTCTGGACGGATCCGAAGTTGGAGCCGCTCCGGCGCCGTGAACTACGGCGGGAGTGAATCGGCTCAGGTACGGTTCACGCAGCCATCATCGAGGCAGCTCCAGCAGCACAGAGTAAGAGGCACACGGCCCAGTGCACGATGGTAAATGGACAGCGTCTCTGGCATTAGGGAGGAGGGCGGCTTTGAAAATGGTGCGTGGGGGTGCCATGGAGGAGGGGCTAAGGTTTCGCGGCTCGGGAGAAGGGAGCTTCCGGGGAGAAGGTGATTTGGCGCCCACGAGGTATGAATGGGGGAAATTGGGAGGGGAGCGGAACCATGTTTTACGGACGCATTTGTCTGAAATGTGAGGGGGAGTTACAATTCTACCCCTGCCTTTAGGCTTCTCGGCTTGGGTCTGTGTACTGAGGGTCGGAGATAGCAGAGTAACTTTGCTTCTCCCCAAATAGTGGGCGGGAGCGATTTTGGGTGAGGAGGGCGTGTTTTGAATATAGTGGGCGCGAGCGATTTCGGGCAAGGAGAGCGTGTTTTGAAATAGTGGGCGCGAGCTATTTCGGGCGAGGAGAGCGTGTTTTGCCGACCATGGTTTATGAATTATTTGGCATATGTCATTTAAGCCGAGGAGAAGGCAAGCTTGGATGAAGTTACGAACCTACCATCGACGCACAACGGGCCAATTAATGCGTCTCCCACATAGCACGGTAATTTCGCGTCTCCCATTTATTTGCTCGGGCGAATTCCAACGATCAGAGGATGTTTAACGGTTCGTTCAAAATTTGGGAGAACGAGCATCCACGTGTACCTTACCAAGTCGATTCGAATCAAATTAGAAATATTAGCTTGCCACTTCTTTTTTAGATGAAGAGATGATGCTCGGGAGTAATGTGTTTTTACATGCTCGTTGCTAGCGATTTACTATATGACAAATAGTTGACCCACTCAAAAACGGGAATCAAACCCAAAATGAAATATCTCGATTCAATGAAATAGCTTGTTCACCAGGTCAAAATAGTGAACTAAATCCAAAATTGAACACCTCAATCAAATAGCATGTTGTATAGTATTATAGTACTCCATGAACATGTTGAAAGTCAAATTAATGAACTTGTTTGATATACGCATATATCCGTTCATGTGTGGATTGCAGACAACATGTTCTCCAATTTAAATATTTGAATGCAAGTTTATATCGAAACATGGTTTATATCAGTCTTTGATGCATAAAACACGACCTCCTCCTCTCCCGGACTCCTGCTCTCTCTCTCTCTCTCTCTCTCTCTCTCTCTCTCCGACAATCTACAATTCCGTCGCACGCATCCAACACATAAACCTTGTTGGTCCTCTCTCTTTCTCTCCATCTATCTCTCTCTCTCTCTCTCTTTGTGTGTGTGCGTGGGGGGGGGGTCTTTCCAGTTCGCATGCATATATACTCCATCTATAGGTCTCTCTCGCACACTGTGTATGATTCTCTAGTCCAAGCTAGATATCATGGGTGCACGCATCGTACGCACACAAATTCCTTGGCTCGTTGCCTGTAACTCTCTCATGCACCACTCTGTCGTCTCAGAGCTCTTCCCCCTCTCTCTCAAACTCTCTATCTACCTGGGTCACACATACACATGCATATCTCACTCGCACTCGATAGGCCCACCTAAAACTCTATCTCTCTCCCTCGTTCTCTCTCCATCTCACACGCACACACACACAATCTCATGCCTAGCTAGCCAAGTATGATGGTCCCTCACTCAATTGTAGGCACACGCTGTCCCCCCTATATGTATATGACTAGCTAATCTTAGTCTCCATCACAAACATGTGCATGGTCTATCTCGATTTCTCTCGGGGCATCTTTCTATCGCGCACGCACCTCACTCGATCTCCCACCCATATAGTCCCCTCAAAATCTCGAGGGGGTCTCTCTATCACAAACACACCCTCTCGCCCTCCCCATGCGTCCATGTTCTCCATGTGTCCCTCTCAACCTTTGTTCCTTGTTGGCCAGACCTCTATTGGACATGTGCTATAGGGGTGTCTCTCTCCGTTGCAAACAATCACACACTAGCTATCTTCGTGTATCTCCTCTCCTCGCGTTTCTATCTCGGAGATGCATGCGTGATATGTTCGCCTAAGAAACCAAAAGAAACACTCTCTCTCTAATTTATCGTTTGTTGTCACTTTATCTTTCAAGCACATACTCTTTTTGCACACTTACTCATTATCGTTCACACGCACTTGATCCCTCTCTACTAAGGCACTCTCCTCGGTCCATAGCATATTGATTTATTGAAAAGTCAAACATCACAAAGTTTGACCATGTACGTGGAGAAAAGCAATTACATCTGGAACGGAAAACATATACCATTAGATTCACCATAAGATGCAGTTTCATATGATGTATCTTTGGTATTGAAGATATAAATAACATTTGTGTAAACCTGATCAAAGTTTCCAAAGTTTGACTTCTAAAAAAATTACATGCACTGCATTATCGAGCGGATGGAATATCTCTTTCCCCCTCTCAGCTATCTGACGCACCACTCAGCCTTATCGGGGCTCCTCAATCTCTCTCAAACTTTACATCTCCCTGGTTCACACATACACATGTCTCGCTCGCGCTATACATATAGAGCCATCCAACACTCTCCGCCCTTGTTCTCTCTCTATGTGACACGCACCCCCCTAATAAGTACCACAATCCCTCACTCCATCATAGGCGCAAGCACTCCCCCCCATAAGTATGATTATCTCTCACTAGCCATCAGGAACACACGTATTATCTCCTTCCATCCATACGTCTATCTCGATATCTCTCGGGGTATCTTCTATCGTGCACACACCTTGTCACTCGATCTCCCACCCATGTAGTCCCATCACGATCTCCAAGGGATCTCTCTATGACAAACATACACTCTCTCCTCCCCATGTCTGCATTTTCTCCGTACGTCTCTCTTGACCTCTCTCCCTTGTTTGTCAGACCCCTCTTGGCCACATGCTAGGGGTCTTTCTCTCTCGGTTACAAACAACCACACACTATCTCCTCACCTTGCTTCCGTTGTCGAAGATGCATGTGTGATATGTTTGCATAAGACACCCACGTTTTTTCTCGACTTTTATCGAGTGTTGTCCTTGTCTCTTTCACACACACACACACACACACACTTTTTTCACTCACTCTTTCTATTTCTCTCTCTCTCTCTCTCTCTCTCTCTCTCTCTCTCTCTCTAGTTAGGGACTCTCTCACGTCCATAAGCATATGGATGTTTTGAAAAGTCAAACCTCATAAAAGTTTGACGTCAAACCTCAGAAAAGTTTTACCAGGTATATGGGGAGAAAAACATTTACATATGGAAAGATCATTAGATTCATCACAACATGTACTTACTTCATACTATCATTTATCTTTGGTGTTGTACATATAAGTAATTTCTTTATAAACTTGGTCAAAGTTTCAAAAGTTTGACTTTTAACAAAGTGTTGGAACTACATTATCGAACGGAGGGAGTAGCTCTTTCTCTCTCTCTTTCCGCTATCTCTAACGGGCCTCCCCTCTCACACGAACACTCTATACGGACGGATTACACGCTCACTGTGTCAGCGTATAGCTCCGTATATTGTTTAGTTGACGGGTCAACCTGTCCACATGCTGCCTTGTCAGCTCGTGTTCTATATCTTCATCTGCTGGCCCATGTAGCAGTGGGTGAAAATAAGTAAACTAGAGGCCCATCTGACACGCGGTGAAGTAAACAAAGTTGAAACCACTCGGGGTAGCACCCCGCCCGCTAGTAAATTGAGGGCGCATTGAGGACACACTTCTTCCGCGAGGAGGACGCACTCACGCACAATTCACCACTGCGCGACGGCATGCACAGAAGGATGCACTCATGCACACCCATCACACAACACACACCAGCACACGTGTACACCAGCGTAGCCGCCGGTTGAGATGGACGGCGAGGCAGCCAACAAGCGGAGGCGGCTCGAGCCAAAACCGCATCCGGCGAGCATGGACTTCATCAGCAGCCACCCCGACGACATGCTGCTCGTCATCATCGGCCTCCTCCCCACCAAATATGCCGTGCGAACCGCCCTGCTCTCCCGGCGGTGGTGCCCCCTCTGGCGCCGTGTCTACCTCAACCTCACCGTCGACAGCTGCCTCTGCGATGGGGATTGCAAATGCATGGCCGCAGTCTCCAAGATCCTTTCATCGCACCCTGGGCCGTCCAGACGCCTTGACATCCGCATGTTCAGTACCAACTGCAAGGTCCAACCAAAGTTCGACGAGTGGTTCTTAACACCCGCCCTAGATCAGCTCGAGGAGCTCAGCTTTGAAGCTGGACGATGTCGCTCTCTGCCGCCATCTGCGCTCCGCCTCGCGCCAACGTTGCGCCGCGCCAGCTTCAGCTCCTGCTATCTTCCCCAGATTAATGTCGCGCTCGCCCTTCTTCTCCCTCAACTCAAGCAGCTCGACCTCTTCGACGTTGTCATCTCGAAGAAGGCTATGGAGCACCTGCTCCACAGTTGTACTGCGCTCGAGTACATTCGTCTTGAGCAGATCCACGGGTTCATTAGCCTCCACATCGCCTTGACAAATCTCCGATGGATTTATGTGTCTTGCTGGCCCCGCAACAAGACATCAATTGGGAAGAGATCACTCTAGCTGTTCCACGTTATGGTCATTGACAATGCGCCTTTCCTTGAGAGATTGCATGTATCGGATCTAGAAGGTCCAACAAAAATCAGGGTCATTGACGCGCCGAAATTGACAGCGTTGGTGCACTCGTCTGCCAAATTCTCCGAACTCTTTATTGGATCCGTAATCGTTCAGGTACAGCACTCATCTTCTTCTCCATCTTCTTGAAATTCACATTTTTTAATTTCTTCTTGATGTATTTACGACCGTCTTCCAGAAAATGATTCCCACAAGCTTGACCCAGTCTATGCGCACAGTGAAGATCTTGGCAATAAAATCTATCGGCCCCAATCTGGATCAAGTTGTTGGATTCCTTACATGCTTTCCGTGCACGGAGAAGCTACTCATTAGTAAACGGTAATCACAACGTAGCTCAATTTTTTTGTAATTTTCCCAAATTATTATGGCAAGTGTAGTGTTCAGAACTGCATCTACGCACTGCACCGAAAGAAATGTTTTTAGTATTTTTTCTCACGTGATCACCTGCATCCTTTTTTTGTTGTACTACTATAGTATCCTAGGCTAGTCAAAGTGGAAACTAACTTAGACTACTCCAGTAACTCTATGGTTACCCTAAGAGCAAGTACTACCTCCGTCCTGGTTTACTCTTCCTATTTTGTAGTATCAAAATTTGATCATAGATTTAACTGACAAAATATTTATGCATGTCACTAAGAACTATATCGTTGGATTCGTATTTGAACATAATTTCAAATGGTGTAATTTTTAGTGACATGCATTGGCATTTTCTTACATAAATATATGGTCAAAATTTTATACTAAATAAGAGGTAGTACAAAAGTGGGCTATAACGTCCCTCCACTATGTAGGCCAAAACACGTGCCAAATTCACTTGTGATGCATTTGGCATCGATGCCCCTCCATTGCTCACCTGGTGCCCCAATCTAGATCACCTACTTTGCTCCAGTGCCAAATTAACTCACGCAATGAAAAAACACTTCCGTGGGAGAGAGAGAGGACCGAGGCAATAAAAAACACTTGTTTGGTAGAGTGAGAGGCTGGTGTAGTTGGTTTGATTAATTTGTTTATACATGTGGGTCTGTGTGCACAGCGGTGCCAACTCTCTCACATCACGAGAGCGGTGCCAAAATCTTTTGATTTGACATCGATGCGTATTATGGCATCGGCCACATAGTGGAAGGCAACAAATGCCCAAGCTCTTCACGTACTCCTAGGTAAATGAGAGGAAAGAGAAGAGAGAGAGAGAGAGAGAGAGAGAGAGAGAGAGAGAGAGAGAGAGAGAGAGAGAGTGAAAAAATATCACTAGCCAGCCAACCCTATCGTATGAGCGAATGATATTGGTACCTCTTGTCTTGATGACACGACAATCTTATACAGCCATCTACTCTAATATGTTCTCTTCTTTTGCAGATAAAAAAAGACCCGAAAGTGAAAAATGTGCTACAATATAACAATATCATTGAATGCCTTGATCGCCATCTTACATAAATTGATTTGATCGACTACCGAGGCAGCACATCTGAGATTAAATTGGCCAGGTTCTTTGTTCTGGAGGCAAGTGTGCTCAAGGTAATGAGGTTTGGCGTTCTCTGGCGCAACAATGAATGGCGTGCTGATCACCACAAGCGTCTAAGCCTAAATGACAAAGTCTCCGCAGAAGCTGAATTTGTTTTTGAAACATCAAGTGGCCAGAGACTCAAAAACTTATTTGCCCATTAGTGACTTGTGAGGGCGGTGGATTTTAGTTTGTACGACAATGCTGCATCCACCTAAAGTAACGAAAGTTCTTACGTAAACTTCCTAGTAATTCCCTCTTCATAGGTGCAACATTACTCCTAACATTTGTAATATCAGTTTGAAACTTGTAATATTGCCGTGTACTATTCCTGCATTTTCAAAATCCTGTGAATCAAACAGGTCCTGAGTTGGTGATGATGTTGTTCCTGCCATCTTTCGCCAATAGCCCGGATCTAGATCTGACGCATACAAACAAAACTTCTCCAGAACAAACAACTCCTTGTCTCTCACAATCAGCCTTATCTCCCCCCCACCACATCTAGATGGCCATGGAAAAATCTTGCGCGATGGCCGCTGCCGGCACCGTCCACCCCCCAATCTTGGTGTTCCGTGCAATGCACGGGAAATTATGTTGAACACGGCTAGTTGTAAGCAATCTAGGTCTATAGCCATGATGATAGTGATTGCAGACGGTGAGGCTGACTATGGTATGCCGAACACGGCGCCTATACTCAGTGTCATCTCCGGCGTAGGGTCTTATCAGTGAGGAGCAGCACGTAATAATTTGACCAACGTGTAGTACGGTGCTACTACATTGGTAGTACTACTACTACTAGTACTAGCTCCACCGTCTGGATTTAGTAGTACTACCACGTCCATCTGGATTTAGTATTTGACTAGCAATATCTAGTAATGCATGTCACAAAAAATGTACTACTCCCTCTGTAAATAAATACATGGTGTATTGTTTTATTCCTATCAGCGAGATAACTTAATGTCTTTTTGCTACTTAATAGGATTACATGCAATGAACTAACCACTACATGTGATGTTTGGTAGTTTCAATTCATTGAAAGCATGCACGGGCACGGAGGGGGACGCAGCTTCATTGACTTACTGCACCTGCCTTTGGGTGTATGACACGTGTGCCCAACGGGTGGCTGGCCAACCTATCATACAGCCAAAGGCAGGTGCAGTAGAGGGGCAAGGAGTAGATGGCCAACATGCACGTGAATTAAACGCAGTCTGCACTTCTCATATAAAGGCTCTAGCCAGTCCAATCTATGAAATCCTACACACCTACGCACCCAAGGGCAAGAGTGATGACTCCAATCGCAAGATCAGTTGACTAGAAGATAGACCCATGGAGGCGATGAGCGCGAGCATCAGCCGGCTATGACAGATGGTCCACGACGCCGGCCTGCAGCCCGGCACCGAGGAACGTCTTCAGGTAGTGCTTGAGGCCGCCAGGGCGAGGGGCCGCTTGGACGACAACTTCATCTCCTTGTTCGACGAGGTCCTCGTCGGCTTCCTCGACAAGTTCACCGTCGTCAAGAAGCTCACAGACGACCTTGACGCATGCCTCCAGCCCACGCGCCCAGGCTCTGCGATGCCTGCCACCCTCAACGGCCTCTATGGTGACAACCTCTTCGACGCACTGGTGGCCCTGCGACTGCTCGCCGTCGCGCCGTAGAATGTCCACCTCGAGGTCGCGCTCATCGCGCAGCGCCTGGCGCAGCAAGACACCATCGACATAATCACCCACGTTTACGCGCAAATCGTCCACAAGGACTACTACATGCAAGAGGAGGACGATAGGATGCTGGCCTTCTTGGACCACAGGGCAACCTTGGACGGCATTGTTCAGAAGCACGTTGAGCTTGCCGCCAATGCCGTTGCTCCTCACACGTCGGTTGGTGACTCGGTGCACTATGGCGTGAGGATGTCGTTGATGGATCCGTATGTATCTTCATCTTTCCGTCAAATCCATGTAGTAGTATATGGTACTACTAGTAATTATCTTACCTTTCGCATCAACTTCATAATTTTCCTACGTACTCCATGCATGAACCGCGCCAGAACCAAACTTCTCATTACTCTAGGGAAAATCATTATTTCTATCTATCGGTCGCGCCATGGAGCAGAACCAAATTTTAGAAGTTACAAGTTCAAAAGGAAAAGCCTGCCGTGTTCGCGTCGCACCCCCACATGGTTGGTCCGGCACGCCGCTCAAGGGGGGATGCGTGCTGTGTTGCATTTTCAATTACAAGTGGGACCGCAGTTGAGCAAACCGACTATCGACAAACCCCCACCCCGCCCACCATGCGATGGCTGAGAAAATAGGAGGGAGAAGAGATGGTTGTAGCATGGACTCCAAGAAAATTGGTGTCGGATGGGACTCGTGTGGGTAGCGTGTACCGTACTGCTAGACATGAATGCTAGTTATGGCCCATGCCACCCTACTATATCGAGGTGTTGGTTACGTAGAACAAATTTCCTGGAGTCTGTGCTCAGCCCTCCTCTATCTCTCTTCTCAGCCAGCCAGCAGACGTGCGGAGCCCATCGTCTGTTTGCTTATATGCGGTCCCACATGTCAGTGAAAATGCAAGAGGACCCACGGAACCTGCACATCTTTCACCTCGACGTGCTAGTGATGAGAAACAAATCCAATAAAGATCTTCGGTGGCCGCTTTTGGAGTTACTCAAGAGTAGTAAGATTCTATTTAAAGTTTAACCCAAGATGCATATCACGAGGCTTCAACTACCACTCTATTTTCTTGCATGACACGACCTGGATGCTGGATGTCCCACGTGTTGGCAAAAGGAGGAAGAACTCGACCAAATCTTCGATTGTGCTCTCGGATTAGACTAGTTGTGCTAACATAAAATTTTATTGTGTAGAATGGATGCAAGTTTTGATATTGGGAAGAAGAGTACAACGATATATTGATTGAGCGCAATTTAGTAGATGTTCTAGCAATTTTAGCTAGCATAGAGGCTAGAGATGAGACTAGTGCACTTGTTGATAGAATAGAGGCTAGACACTTCTACTTCTTTACACTCGAAGAAGAAAGAAGCACGCAGGATCGAGCCTCCGCAGATCAACAATGAATGTATCGAGAAGGCACTAATCCAACTTACAGGAGCAGTTATGGAAGTTGGATATCTTCTAAAATGTATTCTTGTGGTTCTTGTTTCTCTAGTCAAAATTTTTGTGATGTATTTCCTTGTACCAAAAAATCAATGATGAAAAAAAGATATGTGTTTGCAAAGAAAAATGTACGCGGCCGGGATGCGTCCGCGCATTCGGCGCACGGCCACCGCATCCGAGAAATGGCCCGGACACGACCCCATTGCCCTACCCAAACGGACAAAATCCGGGCAAAACGGAGGTCATTTTGGGGTCGTGCGTTGGAGTTGGCCTTACAAGTGGGACCGCAGTTGAGGAAACCGACTATCGACAAACCCCCCACCTCGCCCGCCGCGCGATGGCTGAGTTAGAGAAACGACGAGGTTGAAGAGATTGCTGTAGCGTGTGTCGTAGTCCTGGATGTGAATGCTTGTTCTGGCCCATGCCACCCTACTACTCCTACTACTTATAGTAGTAGTATCGAGGATTCGAGGTGCTGGTTACATACAGCGAACACATTAACATATGGCCCACCTCACACTGTGGCCAAATTTCCTGGAGTCTGTGCTAGGTTTAAAAGTGTTCTTTGTGAGGATGGGTGGTTGGTCTCAAGTTTAAAACTTGTTGTATTACGTACGTAGACGTAGAGATAGTGCAGCATGTGAAGCTAGTACATTTAGTGTACTATTGTTGATTGGCATCATCTGATAACCTATTGCAATGCACGTACAATTATGTATTCGGAAAATATATTTTTGCCTCGTCGCAGCACCCACTCAGAGAAGCGACTCGAAAGCCATTCATAAATTTAGTAAGTTTATCACAGAGATATCATTTTATTACATACAACAGGTCATCAACCCACAACAACAACGAGGATACATTATAAATACTAAAGTTTTCATCACACAACAAATAACAAGCAATGAAATGAACTTCAACTCAACCAATCGTCGGCGTTGGAAACGCTTGGTTTGAACCACAAGCGATTCTCTGGGAAGAACCAGCTACTATCAATATCAAGACCAATGCAGGACTGATCATCCAGGCTGAAGCGGCCTACTATATCACGACCAGGGTAGGGAACCACCGCAATGTCTGATTTATATATACAGTTGCTTCTCATAAATGGTAGTAACGTTGTGTCAACAGCAGTTGGATCGCCTTTCACCATCATTGGATAGTTTTGTCCAAGGAAGAGCGAGTTTGCACCAAGACTATCAATACTATACCAGGGAGAAGGTGTTGGTGCTAGCACACTAGTATCCATCCCGAATACCATGCAACGGGTGTTGGAATAGGTCCGGAGAGTGCGACCATTGGAGACAACACCTGCTCCCTCAGTAGTAACATCAGCAGTGGGCTGTATACAGACAAGAAGTGGTGATCCGTTGGAATTAGTTGCCAGCCGCTAGTGAGCATATGGGCCCTGCTCGTCCTCATGCTCGCGATCATCACCATCGTCATCTCCTCCTTGGTTATAAAATTTTTCAAGTATAGGTGGTGGAATGTTCACAGGACCTTGGAAACACAATAAGAAGGTTAATTAGTAGAGAAGGGAAACTTGCTAACTCGCATGCATGTGGATGAAACAATTATAATTACGGTGGAAGACAAACATACAGAAACTACGAGGATCCCATGCAAAAACAGTGCCACGAGTGGTGGCAGCAAACACAAGACCCTTGTATTCAATTGCATCACAGTACACATCCGTGTATAGAAACTTATTTTTGAGTAATATCCATCCAGTTGAACCACGAAGGAAGGAAACAAACTTGTCGAAGATAGCAACAACTTGATAGTTCTTGTAATTCCAAGAGCGGTTGGGAACTCGAGACATTGCTATCTTCCATAGACGACAGTCACCATGATCATATTTGAACGTACGTAGATCATCTGTGTGCTCAACCTCAAGGCACTCGGAGATTTTTGGAAGTGGAATCCGCTGACGAGTGTACACATTCATAAGTTCCCACTCGCAATTGTACCCAATATAAACAACCCAGTCTCCATTTGCGCCAGCCCAGGCCTTACCCTTAAGCGATGGCATCTTGACATCACACGTATCATTATCAAGCGGCATCAACTTGCACAAGGTGAGGCCTCCGTCGTCCACGCCCATGCGAAAAGGCTTATAGCGAAGAATATAAGGGATATCAAACCGCTCTTGGACCCTTGGGTTCCTTGTAATGATGTTATTAGTTGAGTCAAGAATGGGCTTGAACGAACCTGCTATGCTAGCCGAGGTGATGACGTCGCACCGATCAATGAGTTCCCCCACCACGTCATCTTTTAGATCAGGGCAAGAATAACAGGGTTGTTTCCGGCTTGTTCCCTCCATGGAGAAGATGATCGAACAATGGCAGAAGGAAGGGTGAAGGCAAATGGAGGAGGGAGGAAGAGCGTGCGACAGCAGTTCCAAATCGAGAGGGAAAGGCGAAGAGTCGGTGGACGGTTGCCAGTTTACCACGGTACACGAAGAGGCGCCCCGACCTACACGTCCTTTCGGAAATTGTATAGAAGGACTCGCCGTCATCTCACTGACATGTTGGAACGGGACCACATGTCAACGAAACATGGTGTGTAATTTCTCGTGCAAAATGCGATTTGGCCGCGTTGGCCCGAGGTGCCGCATTAGTTATCGACCTTTATTTTTTTAACATACAATCTGAGTGGATAGCTCATGTGGTCATCACAAGTGAGCGGATATATAGGTGGGCTAGGTGGGCAGGCGGTAAGTGCTAAAAGAGTTGATCTCGAAAAAATAGTTGATCCAATTGTTTGGGTTTGTTTGGATTTTCCAACTATGACCATTGGATAGAGTGAATCAATGGCTTACGTTCAAAGTTATTCTCATACTATAGAATGGTATAGGAACATGGAGAGATATGGTTGATTTTATATCGCTGAATAATATAAAATATTATGAGTGCAGACGCTCCACCCCGAGGTTTGTTGCTCCTTCTCGGTCGTCGGGAATCTATGTTCTTCCACTCTTTCGTTTAAGACATGAACTTTGTTCATCCTTTTGCCGACACGCGGGACATCTATATGCCTCCATTTTACAAAATCATACTATATGCCTCCATGACACGCGGGACATCTAGCATCAAGGTGGCGTGTCATGCAAGAAAATGGAGATATGTAGTGCGTAAGTGAGACGTGCACTTCGATGGCACCTAGTACTATGCAATATTTTTTCTCCTTGATGGCACGTGAATAGTGCACATACTCAATGACAGAGCATGGGATGGTAGCCATGGACATGGTTGGCCCTTTTTGAAGAGAGTACTAATAAATAACTTTGATGTGTCCCGTCAACTCGTAGAATGACGAGAAGCTTCCTTACTACGCCTTCTCCCTCGCCAACGCATGCGCGGTGGCTCGCAGCACGAGGAGAAACTTTTGCTTACAAGCGGTGGACGTGCAGTAGTTCATTTGGTGTCAGATTGCCAAAAGTACTACTATAGTACTATCATTATTGTTCGACTTCCGGAAGAGGAGAAGAGCCAAGCGCAGGGTCACCTACTAACCTAGTATAGTACTACTATGGCCAAAGCTGGTCCACCTTTCTAGAGAATGGTTAATTAATATAGGCGGCTCTTGCAGCGGCACATCATTTAGAGCAAGTACTCTCTTCGTAGGAACAAAGGAAGTCAAACAATAGTTTGAGTGGATGCTAGATTGCCAATTAAAACATGATTACATAGGGAAAAAATCCTATAGCATTCTATCCTATGAATCAAACGACCGATGTAGGAAAATTATGAGGGGGGTCTCTCCAGCAGTGTTCCTTGGCTCGCACCTAGCACCATGGTGGTCGAACTTGGAGTCATTCATCTGGTACACGTGGCATCTCAGATCTGGACACAAGGTGACGCGACCTCTCACTTCCTCCGCCATTTGAAGCGGCGCGCCGGTGGAGGGCTAGCATACTCCAATATTAGGTTGGCTCTATGTGATGTGGCAACTTCATATACTAACCGTATGCTGGCTATACTACTACGGTACTCACACTCCAAGAAGTGACTCAAAAACAATTCATAAATTGAGTCTATGATATGCGTTTGCAAATGTACCATTCATTACATACAACAAGTCATCAACACACAGCGACAACGAGGATACATGTTGGATTATAGATTATTTCCATCCAAACATTCTAGCAAATACTAAAGTTTTCATCACACAACAAATAACAAGCAATGAAATGAACTTCAACTCAACCAATCCTCAGCGTTGGAAACGCTTGCTTTGAACCATAGGTGCTCTAGGAAGGGCTAGCTATTGTCAATATCGAGAGCAACGCAGGACGGATCATCCAGGCTGAAGCGGCATATATCAGGACCAGGGTAGGGAACCACTGAAATGTCCAAGGTATAGATATATTTGCTTCTCATAAATGGTAGTAGCAACATTGTGTCAACAACAGCTGGATCGCCTTTCACCATCATTGGATAATTTGGTCCAAGGAAGAGCGAGTTTTCTCCAAGACTATCAATACTGAACCAGGGAGAAGGTGTTGGCGCTAGCACACTAGTATCCATCCTGAATACCATGCAACGGGTGTTGGAATAGGTCCGGAGAGGGCGACCAAAGGAGAAAACACCTGCTTCCTCAGTAGTAACAATCTGAGTGCACTATATACAGACAAGAAGAGGTGATCCATTGGAATTAGTTGCCAGGCGCCACTAAGTATATAAGTTCTGCTCCTCCTCATGCTCGTGATCATCACCATCATCATCTCCCCCTTGCTTATAAATTTTTTCAAGTATAGGTGGTGGAATGTTCACAGGACCTTGGAAACACAAGAAGAAGGTTAATTAGTAAAGGGAAACTTGCTAACTCGCATGCATGTGGGTGAAACAATTATAATTACGGTGGAAGACAAACGTACCGAAACTACGAGGATCCCATGCAAAAACAGTGCCACGAGTGGTGGCAGCAAACACAAGATCCTCGTATTCAATTGCATCACAGTACTCATCCGTGTGCAGAAACTGATTTTTGAGCAATATCCATGGACGACGAACCGTGGAATGAGTAAGGATGGCAACAAGCTTGTCGAAGATAGAAACAACTTCATAGTTCTTGTAATTCCAAGAGTGGTTGGGAACTCGACAAATTGCTATCTTCAGTAGACGACAGTCACCATGATCGTATTTGAACATACGTAGATCATCTGTGTGCTCAACCTCAGGGCACTCTGAAATTTTTGGAAATGGAATCCGCTGACGAGAGTACACATTCACAAGTTCCCACTCGCAATTGTACCCAATATAAACAACCCAGTCTCCATTTGCGCCAGCCCAGGCCTTACCCTTAAGCGATGGCATCTTGACATCACACATATCATTATCAAGCGGCATCAACTTGCACAAGGCGAGGCCTCCGTCGTCCGCGCCCATGCGAACAGGCTTATACCGAAGAAGATAAGGGAGATCAAACCGCTCCTAGACCCTTGGGTTCCTTGTAATGATGTTATTAGTTGAGTCGAGAATGGGCTTGAACGAACCTGTCATGCTAGCCGAGGTGATGACGTCGCACCGATCAATGAGTTCCCCCACCACGTCATCTTTTAGATCGGGGCAAGAATAACGGGGTTGTTTCCGGCTTGTTCCCTCCATGGAGAAGACGATCGAACAATGGCAGAAGGAAGGGTGAAGGCAAATGGAGGAGGGAGGAAGAGCGTGCGACAACAGTTCCAAATTGAGAGGGAAAGGCGAAGAGTCAGTGGATGGTTGCCAGTTTGCCACGGTACACGAATAGGCGCCCCGGCCTACACGTCCTTTCGGGTACAAAAGGACTCATCGTTGTCTCGCTGACATGTTGGAACGGGACCACATGTCAACAAAACATGGTGTGTAATTTCTCGTGCAAAATGTGATCTGGCCACGTTGGCCCGAACTGCCGCATTATTTATCGACTTTATTTTCTTAATGGCGTGTCGTTCAGTTTTGAAGCACGACTAACTGGTACTGTTTGCAGAGAAAATATAAACTACTCTACCACTACTCCACCTCTAGTACTACTAGTATAAAAAAGATATATAGGCTGGAGCTTCAGAGCTTTCCTGCTAAGGGCTGCCCACTTGCTTATCACACTATCACCCTCTCTCCAGATCTTAAAAAGATGGCCTCTCTCTCCCTCCTTACCGGTGGTCACAGATCCACCGGGGAAGAAAAGGACGTGCAGCGTTGACGCACTCGTCGTCGGGGAGCTAGGTCACGCACTGACGACAAGGCTGTCCTCTCAGACCTAGCTGTCGGTGTCAAAACCGGCGGATCTTGGGTAGGGGGTCCCGAACTGTGCGTCTAAGGCGGATGGTAACAGGAGGCGGGGGACACAATGTTTACCCAGGTTCGGGCCCTCTCGATGGAGGTAATACCCTACTTCCTGCTTGATTGATCTTGATGATATAAGTATTACAAGAGTTGATCTACCACGAGATCGAAGAGACTAAACCCTAGAAGCTAGCCTATGATTATGATTGTCCTTGTCCTACGGACAATACCCTCCGGTTTATATAGACACCGGAGGGGGGCTAGGGTTACACAGAGTCGGTTACAAGGGAGTAGATCTACATATCCGAACTGCCAAGCTTGCCTTCCACGCAAAGGAGAGTCCCACCCAGACACGGGACGAAGTCTTCAATCTTGTATCTTCATAGTCCAACAGTACGGCCAAAGGATATAGTCCGGCTGTCCGAGGACCCCCTAATCCAGGACTCCCTCAGTAGCGCCTGAACCAGGCTTCAATGACGATGAGTCCGGCGCGCAGATTGTCTTCGGCATTGCAAGGCAGGTTCTTCCTCTGAATACTCCATAGAAAATTTCGAGCACAAGGATAGTGTCCGGCTCTGCAAAACAAATTCCACATACCACCGTAGAGAGTATAATATTTCCACAAATCTAATCTGCTGACTACTTTTCATAACGTGACATCACGCCATGGCCCGGTCATTATTCGAACCGTTATTCTCAACCAGCTACTGCACATATTGTGAGGCGGTTTTCTTGGAATGTCTTGTCGAAGCAGAGATCGTGTCCCCTTATCACGGGATTCTCATCAATACGGGTGTGGGTAATCCAACCGTGCCATCAATCACGGCACTTGGGGAATAAGCGAGTTAACCAGGCAAGTGGGGAGGCGCAGAATCCCTGCCGCCTTTATAAGGGGATAAGGACTCCCTTTCGCACCCATACTTTCTTCTTCCTGATCCATTCCCCTTCGCTCGAGCTCCAGCACCCAAGCGTTCATCTACTCCGCCCACAATGGCCTTCCGAAAATGTCCGGATCCAGAGCAGGAGGCAAGTGGATGGCCTCTACCTTCCGGGAGAAGGATATCAAAAAGCTTCGGGAGGCCGGGTATCTGGCCAAGAAAATCAGCCACCGTCTCCCGACGGCGGGACAGATCGTCCCTACTCCGGATCCCCATGAGAGGGTTGTATTCCTCCCTCACTTTGTCCGTGGGCTAGGGTTTCCCCTCCACCCATTCGTTCGCGGCATCATGTATTATTACGAGATCGATCTTCGCGATCTGTCCCCAAATTCCTTCCTCAACATCTCGACATTCATCGTCGTGTGCGAGGCTTTTCTCCGCATCTCGCCACATTTTGGCTTATGGCTGAAGATTTTTAATGTGAAGCCCAAGGTAGTGGGTGGCGAGCATGCCGAGTGCAGGGGTGCTATGGTGAGAAAAATGCCCAACATCACATGGCCAACAGGTACCTTTAATGATTACGTCAAGGAGTGGCAACAGCAGTGGTTTTACATCATCGAGCCGCGCGGCACGGAATGGGCCGCTACTCCCGAGTTTCGATCCGGAGCCCCTCTGCGGCTTACAGCCTGGGTCAAGAAGGGCCTGAACTGGTCTTCCTCCGACGAACTGTCGGTGCTCCAGACGCGCGTTAAATATATGGAAGACAAGAATTTCGAACTTGTCAATGTAGTCCAGGTGATGTTAGTTAGCCGGATCCTGACTTGTCAACACCGGACTTGCAATCTATGGGAATTCGATCCGGCCAAGCACCAAACCCTACGAGAGCTCTTTGGCTCCTCGCACAAAGACATCTGGAAGGTGCTTTTCAAGTCCGGCAAATCATGGCCGGACTCAGCCGAGGACCGCGGGTACCAACTGTCCCGCCTGCAAGCTCGGTAAGTCATCATGCTTTTTATCCGCATAACCCAAAGGAAATGCTTAATATGTTTTCCACAACTCTACTAGGGCTGGACGAAGAATGCGGAGCGGATCCATTTTCCGGCCCCGCTGCTCGAAGAACCAGCCGTCCCACTTCTGACGAAGATGCTGGTCCCGGCGCCTTACAAGGTGCCGAAGAAGACGGCCGAGAAGGAGGCCAAAAAGACCCGGGGCGGCCTTCGTCGCCGCGGCACTTCGGACACAATATCCGAAGGCTCCAATGCTTGTTCCGCCTCCGAAGAGGACGAGGAGGAGGAAGAAGATGAATCCCCAGCGGGGGGAAGAAAGAAGAGGACGGCCTCCGCACACTTGGAGGCCGAGTCGCCTAAAAGGGGAAAAGCTCCTCTTCCGGGGGAGTCCACTACCGCCGCCGACAGCGGCCCGGCGTGGGATCCCAGGGCCCAGCCCCTGGTGAACTCGTGAGTATATAAAGTCCGAGTACGTTTATGCGTTCAGACTCATCATGGCATAATATTTTAACCTGAGCCATATTTTTGTATTCCGGAGAGGTCCCGTACCAAACAATCCTCATCGGAGGATTCGCTGACCTCGAATGCTATGGAGAGCAGGACGCCCCCGAAGGCCCCTTCCCGCAAAACAGGTGAATAACACCGAGGCTTAGTCCCAAAAGGACCCTGGCCAATGAGGAGAGGAAAATACCGTGAAGGTGGTGCCTAGAGGTCAAACTTCAGGGGCCGGACACATGGAGATGAAGATTCCCATGGGAGCTGACGGCGGGGGCCTTCTTGAATTCGGCTCCCAGCCGGATGCAATTCCGGAGATCAATACGGCTCCAGAATCAAGCAGGCAGCCTCCCTCAGCTGGGGGGCATGCATGTTCCACCGGCAACCTCTGTCCAACCAGAGGTGTCGGATGCTTTGTTGGTGGCCCTGAAGAGGGCCTCCATCGTCGATGAACACCCTGCCCTTTTGGGTGCGGTGATTGAGAAGATTCAATCTGCTGAGAGTGGACTGAATGAAGCCTATATCAGCCTTATAAAAGGTTTTGAGGTATGTTTTATGGGGTTTCGAAGAGTGTCATGGTATGGATAGTAGCCCGTGATACACTGTTCGGTGAAAGAAAGAACCGGACAGAGGATCAAATTTATGTTCGCAGGAAGACTCATTTGATGACATCTATCTCACTTCTTTTATAAGCAGGCGTCTATACCGGGTCCTGCCTCTCATACTGCGGAGGTCTCCAGACTGAATCAAAGCCTGGAGCGGGCCAAAGAAGAACTTGGCCAGTTGAAAATGTAGTTGGGAGACAAACAAGGTATGCGCAAGTCTTGTTCGCGTTTATTGTGAATGAATTTCCAGTATGATAAAATATGTTTCATGATTTGCGCTAGAGATGATGACTGAAGTCGAGGCTCTTAAGAAAGCTGTGGCCGAGGCCGAAAAAAAGGCAGTCGTAGAGCAGGCTCTTCGTGAGAAGCATGAGGCTAGGGTTATTGAAGCTGAGCAGGAGCTTCAAGAGGCAGTCAAGAAATGTGAGACCTTGGAGCAGAGTTTAACGGAGAAAGAATCTGAACTCACCAAGGCTCATCAGGCCACGAGCGATGCCCGGGGGGGAACCCAAAGCGCCCTGCAGGGGATCCAACAGGCGAGGAAGATCGCAGCGGGTAAGGCTTTTTTCCATGTAAAGCAAGTATTTGAGGAGAAAATTATGTTCCTAATTTTGAATTCGGATTTCTCTAGGGGTATTTGCGGAGCTGCCCCGCAGTATATCGGATGCCGCCCAATTCTACCAAGCCGAAGAAAGGAACACTACGGATAAGCTCTTCTGGTCGCAGTATCTGGCACCAAATTATCCGGTGTCGTTTGTCGATCAACTGAAACAGCTGATCGAACTGCATAAGGCGGCAGAACTAGCCATGAAGGATTTGATTATCCGGCTATGGCCCGCCGAGCTGATTCCAAGCAGCTACTTCGGGCTCGTGAAGCGGCTTGTAAGTGCTTGCCCTCGACTTGACGTCATCAAGCGGTCGGTCTGCATAGAGGGTGCGCGAATGGCCTTCGCCCGCGCAAAGTTGCATTGGGGGAAGATGGATGCTGAAAAGCTGATGACCGAGGGACCGCCAGAGGGGAAGGAGGACCGCAAGCCCGAATTATATTATGGAAGTGTCCTGAAAGGATCCTACCTTGCAGCAGAGCTATGCACCAAGGACATTATATTTCCGTGAATGCAAATCATGTTGTCCTTTGTAATGTTTGAACAAGATCATTTATATTAATTATTGCCTGTTATATAAAATTTTATCCTCCTGCACGGCCGTTTTACATATTAATCCTGAGAGCTGGCCAGTCGTCGGCTTCTGCCCTCACATAAGAAGTACGGGGGTGTTCGAAGGAGGTGTTCAGCACAACGAACCAGGAAATCGGACTATAGGGATTTATCACACTCACTTAGCCATAGGAGCTTTACGATGGTAGGCGCAGCCCCTGGTGTTCGGAAGACCGCACGAGGGGCTCTATAAGCACCTGATCGGAAGAAAAACCGATCCATCGCACGCTGCATTGGTTGTGGCATTATGCGGGAGAAATCCTTAAAGATAGTCAGTTTTCGCCGTATCATGATAGTCAGTTTTCGGCTTTCTCTACTGAGGTGCTCGTCCAGAAGAACCGGGACACAATCGCAGTAGTTCTCCCGGTGCTACCTTAGCCGATATAGCGGAACGTAAGGTACCAAAACATGGGAGCCGGGCAAACCCAACTATTGACCCAAGACATGATTCGGAGCTGATGCATATAATACTATAGGTTTGGGGTGCCGAACTTCTGTGAGGGTGTTCGGACATTATTGCCGTATTATGGGTTAAACGAATCCCGTTGCATATTTGAAGGCATATCGCGGTGTTCGGATGCCACTTGACAAAAGAATTTTAATAATAAATAACGGCAGATAAGCGTCATATGAATCCACATGTTGTATTTGAATAGTACGTCGGTGCGTATGAGTACAGGTAATGTGCTAAAAAAGAAATATGACTGTGGAACCTGCTGAGACCAGGGGGAAGAAGTTGCGTGCGGATCCGGAGTATAGTCAGATGGTCATCGCGGGGAATATTTAAGGATTCCCTTGCATGTTCGAGCTGCCTCCATATCGCCAGTCCTGGTCGGCGCAAAGGTGAACCTGCAAAGGAAATGTAAGAAATGCTTGTGTGCCGGAGAGCGGTTGAGCCGCTGTGTGCGGCCTGTCCTGGCCTTCACCGGAGTGTTTAATTGAGCTCTGGACGAGCCAGGCTATCCTGCCGCGAAGTAGTTCGGAGTCCTTTGACGGTGTCCGGGAGCCTGGCCGTCGACTCGAGGTTCGGGTGCAAGGTGCTGCTCGTTGCTTCTACTATTAAGGCAGCTGTGTACTCGTTGGTGTAGAAGGAAAGTTCGGCCTTGCCATTAACCGTGATGACGCCACGTGGACCGGGCATCTTGAGCTTACGGTGGGCATAATGTGGCACCCCGTCGAATCGAGCGAACGCAGTTCGTCCGAGCAGTGCCTGATAATCACTGCAGAAAGGGACGATTTTGAAGATTAACTCTTCGGTACGGTAATTGTCTGGTGATCCAAAGACTACCTCAAGGGAAATGGAGCCTGTATAGCTGGTTTCCACACCTGGTATAATGCCTCTGAAAGTGGCTTTAGTGGGTTTGATCACCGAATGATCAATGCCCATCTTGCACACTGTGTCCTGGTAAAGCAGGTTTAGACTGTTGCCTCCGTCCATAAGGACTCACGTGAGGTAGAACCCGTCAATTATTGGGTCGAGGACTAGTGCGGCTGGATTGCCCTGATTGGCGTTAGCCGGACGATCCATGCAGTTGAAGGTGACCGGCCCTAGTTTATATTGTGGGACGGCTGAAGGAAATATGCCCTAGAGGCAATAATAAAGTTATTATTATTTCCTTATATCATGATAAATGTTTATTATTCATGCTAGAATTGTATTAACCGGAAACATAATACATGTGTGAATACATAGACAAACAGAGTATCACTAGTATGCCTCTACTTGACTCGCTTGTTGATCAAAGATGGTTAAGTTTCCTAGCCATTGACATGGGTTGTCATTTGATTAACGGGATCACATCATTAGGAGAATGATGTGATTGACATGACCCATTTTGTTAGCTTAGCACACGATCATTTAGTATGTTGCTATTACTTTCTTCATGACTTATACATGTTCCTATGAGATTATACAACTCTCGTTTACCAGAGGAACACTTTGTGTGCTACCAAACGTCACAACGTAACTGGGTGATTATAAAGGTGCTCTACAGGTGTCTCCGAACGTACTTGTTGGGTTGGCGTATTTCGAGATTAGGATTTGTTACTCCGATTGTCGGAGAGGTATCTCTGGGCCCTCTCGGTAATGCACATCACTTAAGCCTTGCAAGCATTGCAACTAAATGAGTTAGTTGCAGGATGATGTATTACGGAATGAGTAAAGAGACTTGCCGGTAACGAGATTGAACTAGGTATTGAGATGCCGACAATCGAATCTCGGGCAAGTAACATACCGATGACAAAGGGAACAATGTATGTTGTTATGCGGTCTGATCGATAAAGATCTTCGTAGAATATGTGGGAACCAATATGAGCATCCAGGTTCCGCTATTGGTTATTGACCAGAGACGTGTCTCGGTCATGTCTACATAGTTCTCGAACCCGTAGGGTCCACACGCTTAACGTTACGATGACAGTTATATTATGAGTTTATATGTTTTAGTACCGAAGGTTGTTCGTAGTTCCGGATGTGATCACGAACATGACGAGGAGTCGCAAAAATGGTCGAGACATTAAGATTGATATATTGGAAGCCTATGTTTGGATATCGGAAGTGTTCCGGGTGAAATCGGGATTTTTCCGGAGTACAGGGAGGTTACCGGAACCCCCTGCGAACTTAATGGGCCTTAGTGGGCCTTGGTGGAAGAGAGATAGAGGAGGCCAGGGCAGGGCCGTGCGCCCCTCCCCCCCCCCCACCTAGTCCGAATAGGACAAGGAGAGGGGGCGGCGCCCCCCCCCCCTTTCCTTCCTCCCCTCCACCTCTTCCCCCTCTATCTCCTAGTCCAACATGGAAAAGGGGGGAGTCCTACTCCCGATAGGAGTAGGACTCCTCTTGGCGCGCCGCCTCCCTGGCCGGCCGCACCTCCCCCTTGCTCCTTTATATACGGGGGCAGGGGGCACCCTAGAAACAACAGTTGATCATTGATCTCTTAGCCATGTGCGGTGCCCCCCTCCACCATAGTCCACCTCGATAATACTGTAGTGGTGCTTAGGCGAAGCCCTGCGTCGGTAGAACATCAACATCGTCACCACGCCGTCGTGCTGACGAAACTCTCCCTCAACACTCGGCTGGATCGGAGTTCGATGGACGTCATCAGGCTGAACGTGTGCTGAACTCGGAGGTGCCGTGCGTTCGGTACTTGATCGGTCGGATCGTGAAGACGTACGACTACATCAACCGTGTTGCGCTAACGCTTCCGCTTTCGATCTACGAGGGTACGTGGACAACACTCTCCCCTCTCGTTGCTATGCATCGCCACGATCTTGCGTGTGCGTACGAAACGTTTTGAAATTACTACGTTCCCCAACAGTGGTATCCGAGCCAGGTTTTATGCGTAGATGTCATATGCATGAGTAGAACACAAGTGAGTTGTGGGCGATATAAGTCATACTGCTTACCAGCATGTCATACTTTGGTTCGACGGTATTGTTGGATGAAGCGGCCGAGACCGACATTACGCGTACGCTTACGCGAGACTGGTTCTACCGACGTGCTTTGCACACAGGTGGCTGGCGGGTGTCAGTTTCTCCAACTTTTGTTGAACCGAGTGTGTCTGTGCCCGGTCCTTGCGAAGGTTAAAACAGCACCAACTTGACAAACTATCGTTGTGGTTTTGATGCGTAGGTAAGAACGGTTCTTGCTAAGCCCGTAGTAGCCACATAAAACTTGCAACAACAAAGTAGAGGACGTCTAACTTGATTTTTCAGGGCATGTTGTGATGTGATATGGTCAAGACATGATGCTAAATTTTATTGTATGAGATGATCATGTTCTGTAACCAAGTTATCGGCAACTGACAGGAGCCATATGGTTGTCGCTTTATTGTATGCTATGCAATCGCCCTGTAATGCTTTACTTTATCACTAAGCGGTAGCGATAGTCGTAGAAGCATAAGATTGGCGAGACGACAACGATGCTACGATGGAGATCAAGGTGCCATGCCGATGACGATGGCAATCATGGAGGTGCTTCGGAGATGGAGACCACAAGCACAAGATGATGATGGTCGTATCATATCACTTATATTGATTGCATGTGATGTTTATCTTTTATGCATCTTATCTTGCTTTGATTGATGGTAGCATTATAAGATGATCTCTCACTAAATTTCAAGATAAAAGTGTTCTCTCTGAGTATGCACCATTGCCAAAGTTCGTCGTGCCCAGACACCACGTGATGATCAGGCGTGATAAGCTCTACGTCCGGGTGCAAGCCAGTTTTGCACACGCAGAATACTCGGGTTAAACATGACGAGCCTAGCATATGCAGATATGGCCTCGGAACACAGAGACCAAAAGGTCGAGCGTGAATCATATAGTACATATAATCAACATAGTGATGTTCACCATTGAAAGCTACTCCATTTCACGTGATCATCGGTTATGGTTTAGTTGATTTGGATCACGTGATCACTTAGAGGATTAGAGGGATGTCTTTCTAAGTGGGAGTTCTTAAGTAATATGATTAATTGAACTTTAATTTATCATGAACTTAGTACCTGATAGTATCTTGCTTGTCTATGTTGATTGTAGATAGATGGCCCGTGCTGTTGTTCCGTTAAATCTTAATGAGTTCCTTGAGAAAGCAAAGTTGAAATATGATGGTAGCAATTACATGGACTGGTTACGTAACTTGAGGATTATCCTCATTGCTGCACAGATGAATTACGTCCTGGAAGCACCGCTGGGTGCCAGGCCTGCTACAGGAGAAACTCCAGATGTTATGAACGCCTGGCAGAGCAAAGCTGCTGACTACTCAATAGTTCAGTGTGCCATGCTTTACGGCTTAGAACCGGGACTTCAACGACGTTTTGAATGTCATGGAGCATCTGAGATGTTCCAGGAGTTGAAGTTAATATTTCAAGCAAATGCCCGGATTGAGAGATATGAAGTCTCCAATAAGTTCTATAGCTGCAAGATGGAGGAGAATAGTTCTGTCAGTGAGCATATACTCAAGATGTCTGGGTATAATAATCACTTGATTCAACTGGGAGTTAATCTTCCGGATGATAGTGTCATTGACAGAATTCTCCAATCACTGCCACCAAGCTACAAGAGCTTCGTGATGAACTATAACATGCAAGGGATGGATAAGACGATTCCCGAGCTCTTCGCAATGCTAAAGGCTGCGGAGGTAGAAATCAAGAAGGAGCATCAAGTGTTGATGGTCAACAAGACCACTAGTCTCAAGAAAAAGGGCAAAGGGAAGAAGAAGGGGAACTTTAAGAAGAACATCAAGCAAGTTGCTGCTCAGGAGAAGAAACCCAAGTCTGGACCTAAGCCTAAAACTGAGTGCTTCTACTGCAAACAAACTGGTCACTGGAAGTAGAACTGCCCCAAGTATTTGGCGGATAAGAAGGATGGCAAGGTGAACAAAGGTATATGTGATATACATGTTATTGATGTGTACCTTACTAGAGCCCGCAGTAGCACCTGGGTATTTGATACTGGTTCTGTTGCTAATATTAGCAACTCGAAACAGGGAATATGGATTAAGCGAACAATGGCCAAGGACGAGGTGACGATGCGTGTGGGAAATGGTTCCAAAGTCGATATGATCGCGGTCGGCACGCTGCCTCTACATCTACCTTCGGGATTAGTTTTAGACCTAAATAATTGTTATTTGGTGCCAGCGTTGAGCATGAACATTATATCTGGATCTTGTTTGATGCGAGACGGTTATTCATTTAAATCAGAGAATAATGGTTTATTCTATTTATATGAGTAATATCTTTTATGGTCATGCACCCTTGAAGAGTGGTCTATTTTTGATGAATCTCGATTGTAGTGATACACATATTCATAATGTTGAAGCCAAAAGATGCAGAGTTGATAATGATAGTGCAACTTATTTGTGGCACTGCAGTTTAGGTCATATCGGTGTAAAGCGCATGAAGAAACTCCATACTGATGGAATTTTGGAACCACTTGATTATGAATCACTTGGTACTTGCGAACTTCATGGGCAAGATGACTAAAACGCCGTTCTCCGGTACTATGGAGAGAGCAACAGATTTGTTGGAAATCATACATACAGATGTATGTGGTCCGATGAATGTTGAGTCTCGTGGCGGATTTTGTTATTTTCTCACCTTCACAAATGATTTAAGCAGATATGGGTATATCTACTTAATGAAGCATAAGTCTGAAACATTTGAAAAGTTCAAATAATTTCATAGTGAAGTTGAAAATCATCGTAACAAGAAAATAAAGTTTCTACGATCTGATCGTGGAGGAGAATATTTGAGTTACGAGTTTGGTTTACATTTGAAACAATGCGGAATAGTTTCGCAACTCACGCCACCCGGAACACCACAGCGTAATGGTGTGTCCGAACGTCGTAATCGTACTTTACTAGATATGGTGCAATCTATGATGTCTCTTACTGATTTACCGCTATCGTTTTGGGGTTATGCTTTAGAGACGGTTGCATTCACGTAAAATAGGGCACCATCAAAATCCGTTGAGACGACGCCTCATGAACTGTGGTTTGGCAAGAAACCAAAGTTCTCATCTGAAAGTTTGGGGCTGCGATGCTTATGTTAAAAAACTTCAACCTGGTAAGCTCGAACCCACATCGGAGAAATGTGTCTTCATAGGATACCCAAAGGAGACTGTTGGGTACACCTTCTATCACAGATCCGAAGGCAAGACATTCGTTGCTAAGAATGGATCCTTTCTGGAGAAGGAGTTTCTCTCGAAAGAAGTGAGTGGGAGGAAAGTAGAACTTGATGAGGTAACTGTACCGGCTCCCTTATTTGAAAGTAGTTCATCACAGAAACCGGTTTCTGTGACACCTACACCAATTAGTGAGGAAGTTAATGATGATGATCATGGAACTTCAGATCAAGTTGTTACTGAACCTCGTAGATCAACCAGAGTAAGATCCGCATCAGAGTGGTATGGTAATCCTGTTCTGGAAGTCATGCTACTAGATCATGGTGAACCTACGAACTATGAAAAAGCTAAGGTGAGCCTAGATTCCGCAAAATGGCTTGAAGCCATGAAATCTGAGATGGGATCCATGTATGAGAACAAAGTGTGGACTTTGGTTGAATTGCCCGATGATCGGCAAGCAATAGAGAATAAATGGATCTTCAAGAAGAAGACTGACGCTGATGGTAATGTTACTGTCTACAAAGCTCGACTTGTTGCAAAAGGTTTTCGACAAGTTCAAGGGATTGACTACGATGAGACCTTCTCACCCATAGCGGTGCTTAAGTCTGTCCGAATCATGTTAGCGATTGCCGCATTTTATGATTATGAAATATGACATATGGATGTCAAAACTGCATTCATGAATGGATTTCTGGAAGAAGAGTTGTATATGATGCAACCGGAAGGTTTTGTTGATCCTAAGGGAGCTAACAAAGTGTGCAATCTCCAGCGATCCATTTATGGACTGGTGCAAGCCTCTCGGAGTTGGAATAAACGCTTTGATAGTGTGATCAAAGCATTTGGTTTTGTACAGAATTTTGGAGAAGCCTTTATTTACAAGAAAGTGAGTGGGAGCTCTATAGCATTTCTGATATTATATGTGGACGACATATTACTGATTGGAAATGATATAGAATTTCTGGATAGCATAAAGGGTTACCTGAATAAGAGTTTTTCGATGAAAGACCTCGGTGAAGCTGCTTACATATTGGGCATTAAGATCTATAGAGATAGATCAAGACGCTTAATTGGACTTTCACAGAGCGCATACCTTGACAAAGTTTTGAAGAAGTTCAAATGGATCAAGCAAAGAAAGGGTTCTTGCCTGTGTTACAAGGTGTGAAGTTGAGTAAGACTCAATGCCCTACCACTGCAGAAGATAGAGAGAAAATGAAAGATGTTCCCTATGCTTCAGCCATAGGCTCTATCATGTATGAAATGCTATGTACCAGACCTTATGTGTGCCTTGCTATAAGTCTGGCAGGGAGGTACCAAAGTAATCCAGGAGTGGATCACTGGACAGCGGTCAAAAACATCCTGAAGTACCTGAAAAGGACTAAGGATATGTTTCTCATTTATGGAGGTGACAAAGAGCTCACCGTAAATGGTTACGTTGATGCAAGCTTTGACACTGATCCGGGCGATTCTAAATCGCAAATCAGATACGTGTTTACATTGAACGGTGGAGCTGTCAGTTGGTGCAGTTCTAAACAAAGCGTCCTGGCGGGATCTACGTGTGAAGCAGAGTACATAGCTGCTTTAGAAGCAGCAAATGAAGGAGTCTGGATGAAGGAGTTCATATCCGATCTAGGTGTCATACCTAGTGCATCGGGTCCAATGAAAATCTTTTGTGACAATACTGGAGCAATTGCCTTGGCGAAGGAATCCAGATTTCACAAGAGAACCAAGCACATCAAGAGATGCTTCAATTCCATCCGGGATCTAGTCTAGGTGGGAGACATAGAAATTTGCAAGATACATACGGATCTGAATGTTGCAGACCCATTGACTAAGCCTCTTCCACGAGCAAAACATGATCAGCACCAAGACTCCATGGGTGTTAGAATCATTACTGTGTAATCTAGATTATTGACTCTAGTGCAAGTGGGAGACTGAAGGAAATATGCCCAAGATGCAATAATAAAGTTATTATTATTTCCTTATATCATGATAAATGTTTATTATTCATGCTAGAATTGTATTAACCGGAAACATAATACATGTGTGAATACATAGACAAATAGAGTGTCACTAGTATGCCTCTACTTGACTAGCTCGTTGATCAAAGATGGTTAAGTTTCCTAGCCATTGACATGGGTTGTCATTTGATTAACAGGATCACATCATTAGGAGAATGATGTGATTGACATGACCCATTCCGTTAGCTTAGCACATGATCGTTTAGTATGTTGCTATTGCTTTCTTCATGACTTATACATGTTCCTATGACTATGAGATTATGCAACTCCGTTTACGGAGGAACACTTTGTGTGCTACCAAATGTCTAACGAATCGGGTGATTATAAAGGTGCTCTCAGGTGTCTCGAGCGTACTTGTTGGGTTGGCGTATTTCGAGATTAGGATTTGTTACTCTGATTGTCGGAGAGGTATCTCTGGGCCCTGTCGGTAATGCACATCACTTAAGACTTGCAAGCATTGCTACTAAATGAGTTAGTTGCAGGATGATGTATTACGGAACGAGTAAAGAGACTTGCCGGTAACGAGATTGAACTAGGTATTGAGATACCGACGATCGAATCTCGGGCAAGTAACATACGATGACAAAGGGAACAACGTATGTTGTTATGCGGTCTGACCGATAAAGATCTTCATAGAATATGTGGGAACCAATATGAGCATCTAGGTTCTGCTATTGGTTATTGACCAGAGACGTGTCTCGGTCATGACTACATAGTTCTTGAACCCGTAGGGTCCGCATGCTTAACGTTACGATGACAGTTATATGATGAGTTTATATGTTTTGATGTACTGAAGGTTGTCCGGAGTTCCGGATGTGATCACGGACATGACGAGAAGTCTCGAAATGGTCGAGACATGAAGATTGATATACTGGAAGCCTATGTTTGGATATCGGAAGTGTTCTGGGTGAAATCGGGATTTTTCCGGAGTACAGGGAGGTTACCAGAACCCCCCGCGAACTTAATGGGCCTTAGTGGGCCTTGGTGGAAGAGAGGAGAGGAGGCCAGGGCAGGGCCGCGCGCCCCTCCACCCCAGTTCGAATAGGACAAGGAGAGGGGGGCGGCGCCACCCCCCCCCTTTCCTTCCTCCCCTCCACCTGTTCCCCCTCTATCTCCTAGTCCAACATGGAAAAGGGGGGAGCCCTACTCCCGGTAGGAGTAGGACTCCTCTTGGCGCGCCTCCTCCCTGGCCGGCCGCACCTCCCCCTTTCTCCTTTATATACGGGGGCAGGGGGAACCCTAGAAACAACAGTTGATCATTGAACTCTTAGCCGTGTGCGGTGCCCCCCTCCACCATAGTCCACCTCGATAATACTGTAGCGGTGCTTAGGCGAAGCCCTGCGTCGGTAGAACATCAACATAGTCACCACGCCGTTGTGCTGACGAAACTCTCCCTCAACACTCGGCTGGATCGGAGTTCGACGGACATCATCGGGCTGAACGTGTGCTGAACTCGGAGGTGTCATGCGTTCGGTACTTGATCGGTCGGATCGTGAAGACGTAGGACTACATCAACCGTGTTGTGCTAACGCTTCCGCTTTCGGTCTACGAGGGTACGTGGACAACACTCTTCCCTCTCGTTGCTATGCATCACCATGATCTTGCGTGTGCATAGGAAATTTTTTGAAATTACTACGTTCCCCAACAACGACTAGTTCCGTTAAGTCGGCATCCCTAAGGGTGCGCATCCGGTCCGGGTTGGGAATGTGGGTGTTGTTTACCATGTTCACCGTTTGGATTTGCGGGGGAAATTTATTTTGCCCTGGGCTCTTTGTCGCCATCTTCACTTTGAGACCCCACATCTCTGTTTTTGGCGCCTGCCCTGCCGGCTTGTTTGAAGACCCAACATTCTCTGTTGGTATGGGTGGCTGGCGTTACTGGGGTGCCATGAATTTGGCATTGGCGGTCGAGTATGCGGTCCGTACTGGATGGACCTGAATTGTTAATTTTGAGTGGCCCTTTCCGCTGACCGGACTCAGAGCCACTAAATCCAGCATTAACTGCCGTATCTTCGGCCTTTTCACCATATTTGCGGTGCTTGTGTTTGTTGCGTCGGGGTTTGTTGTTGCTATCTCTGGCCTCTAATGTGCCAGGTTTGCTTGTTGTGTTGTTGCTACGGGCCAACCAGCTATCTTCGCCCCGCGAAGAAGCGGGTCATAAGCGTCGTGAGGGCTGCCACGGATTTTGGCTTCTCTTGGCCGAGATGTCGGGCAAGCCATTCACCACGGATGTTATGTTTAAAGGCCGCTAGGGCTTCGGCATCCGGACAGTCGACAATTTGGTTCTTTTTAGTTAGGAACAGAGTCCAGAATTTCCTGGCTGACTCTCCGGGCTATTGTGTTATGTGACTTAAATCGTCAGCATCCGGTGGTCGCACATAAGTGCCCTGGAAATTGTCCAGGAATGCGTCTGCCAGGTTCTCCCAACTTCCGATGGAGTTTGCCAGCAAGCTATTCAGCCAATGTCGAGCCGGCCCTTTGAGTTTTAGCGGGAGATACTTGATGGCTGGAAGATCATCCCCGCGGGCCATGTGAATGTGGAGGAAAAAGTCCTCTATGCATACCGCGGGGTCTGTAGTACCATCACATGATTCAATGTTCACGGGTTTAAACCCTTCTGGGAATTCATGATCCATTACTTCATTGGTGAAGCATAGGGGGTGTGCGGCACCTATGTGCCGGGCTATATCACGAAGCAGTTCATACGAGTCTTGTCTGCTGTATTCGGCCCGGCCGGATTTGTTATTATATCCGGCGCGACGCTCGTCGTCACGCGTTGGGGGGGTGCCCTTGTGATCCGTAGATCGATCTTTTATGTCCTGCTTTATTTTCCAATATGTCTCGCAGGTCCTGCGTGTTGCTCCAGGCCTTGGTGTTTTTGTTTGACAGGCAACGGGGTGCGGGCTGGTCTTCGGGCTGATATGCCGCTCTGTCTCGGCCATGAGGTGGCTGATCAGCCGCATCATACGCTGGTAGCGTAGGTTTTACTGCTTCCTCCTCAAGTTGGGGTAGTAACATGCGCTTTGGGTAACTCTTGGTTGGGCGCTCGAGTTTGTATTCCTCGGCCGCCAGGACCTCAGTCCATCTATCTGCTAGCAGATCTTGGTCAGCTTGAAGCTGCTGCTGCTTTTTCTTCAGGCTTTTTGCTGTGGCTATAAGTCGGTGCTTAAAGCGCTTCTGTTCGACGGGATCCTCGGGCACGATAAATTCTTCGTCGCTGAGGCTCACCTCGTCTTCAGAGAGGGGCATGTAATTGTCGTCCTCAGATTCTCTGCCAGCTGCCTATTCCTTAGGGCTAGCTTGCCCGTCCTCCTGCTCGAAGCCTGGCTGGAAGGGATTGTTTTCGTCTTTGGCATTATCTGCAGCGTTATTGTCTCTTGTGCTGCTATCGCTGCTTTTGCTATGGCGGGGCTTAGAGCGGCGCCACTGACGCCGGTGCTTGGGTTGCTCTTCGGAGGGATTATCCTCTGTTGCCTTATCGCCATCTCCTTCTTTGGGGTTGTCCACCATGTATATATCATATGATGAGGTGGCAGTCCAGTGCCCTGTGGGCGGTGGTTCCTGTTCGTGTCCTGCATCATCATCCATACCGTCGACGTCTTCGGAGCCGAAATCGAGCATGTCGGTTAAGTCGTCGACAGTGGCTATTAAGTGGGTGGTGGGTGGGGAACAAATTTCTTCGTCGTTCGCTTCCCACTCAAGCCGGACATAGTTCGGCCAAGGGTCTCCTGACAAGGAGAGAGATCTCAATGAATTTAGCGCGTCTCCCGGGAGCGAGTGCTGAAAGATATCTGCGGAGGAAAACTCCATGATCAGTGCCCAATCAGATTTGATAGGCACGGACGCAGGCGGTTCGGAACCCGTGGCAGGGGACGAATCCAAGTGTCTAGCAACACAGGTCTCATAGGAGGTGAAGTCAGCGTTCGGCTCTATCGCCACTGAGTGCGCGACCGCCGTGGCGGGGTCTATACACCCATCCTCGGACGGCACGATCTGCTCCGGATTGAGTGCCGGAATAGCTGCAGGTGTGATCTCCGGGACACTGTTCGGTGGCAGAGCTAAGTCATGCTCATTGTGACTGTGCGGCGCACCTAACATGAGCTCGAATCCGTCGAAGATCAAGTCTCCGCAGATGTCGGCAGTATATTTCAAGTTTCCAAACCTGACCTGATGACAGGGGTGTAGCTATCGATGTGCTCGAGATGGCCAAGCGAGTTGGCTCGCAGTACGAAGCCGCTGAATACGAAGATCTGTCCGGGGAGGAAAGCCTCACCCTGGATCGCATCATTGTCGATGATCGAAGGAGCCATCAAGCCTTTATCGCAACGGCACAGTGAAACTCTCAATGAAAGCACCAATGTCGGTGTAAAAACCAGCGGATCTCGGGTAGGGGGTCCCGAACTGTGCGTCTAAGGCGGATGGTAATAGGAGGCAAGGGAAACAATGTTTACCCAGGTTCGGTCCCTCTCGATGGAGGTAATACCCTACTTCCTGCTTGACTTAACTTGATGATATAAGTATTACAAGAGTTGATCTACCACGAGATCGAAGAGGCTAAACCCTAGAAGCTAGCCTATGATTATGATTGTCCTTGTCCAACGGACTAAACCCTCCGGTTTATATAGACACCGGAGGGGGCTAGGGTTACACAGAGTCAGTTACAAGGGAGGAGATCTACATATCCGAACTGCCAAGCTTGCCTTCCACACAAAGGATAGTCCCACCCGGACATGGGATGAAGTCTTCAATCTTGCATCTTCATAGTCCAACAGTCCGGCCAAAGGATATAGTCCGGCTGTCCGAGGACCCCCTAATCCAGGACTCCCTCACTAGCGCCCGCGCGGGATGGCCTTCGTCCCCAAGCTCGCTGTCGTAGTGCGTGCGGAGGACGACGACCACGAGCGAAGCCACTTCCCGCCGACCCTCAGGTATGCTACCTCTTTTCGAACCATACCCTTGTTCTATTGCCCCATCTGCCCGCGTCATGCATGTGGATATTTTTCCACTCCACCATCTTCCCAATTTCACATCTCTGCTCTCTGGTCATGCAGGCGAAAACCTTAATTTGCACTATTAAAGGAAACCCTACTTCATGCAGACTAATCCATGTCTGGGTTGAATAAGGAAAGGAAGGGAGACTGTAATGTCCAAGAGAGTAGGCATCGAACCCGCATCTAGGTTGAAAAGGGGAAAATCAGTAGCTAAGCAATGAGTCTCGTGTCTCTTGGTTGAAGAAGGGTAGAAAGGCATGACCACGCAATAGAGAATGACCAGGTTGATCGGTTTGTTGTCCTCACATAGGAAAAGGTGGCTAAAGAGAACAAAAATGGGACGTAATCCACATATGCTGCCTGGATATTTGTTGCTCTGTGCAACCATACCTCCCTAACCACTCTATGCGTCTGTGGAGGTACATCGTACTGGTGCGCCCACTGTCCGAATGGGCCTAGCATGTCCCTTAAACCAAACACATCCTTATTGTCACTTTTTCGCTGTTAGTATAACCCCAGCAGTCAAGTCAAGCAATGCTACTACTAAAGTGATGCCACATCAACTAATGCCGCACTCAGTCTAATGCCACCGATAAAAAAATTAATGAAAAGGCAGGGCCACTACTTTTCATTGCGTATAGAAGAAATAAACAGGTACAAAAACAAGATTAGAGAAGGAGGATTGGGGTTAGAGATACATCAGAAGTACATCAGTCTGGTTCTAGGGGGCGCTCTACCTAACATCATGATGTAATGTTAAGTCATTTCCTTTTGTTACGGTGTCACTGAATTGTCAAGGCGGTGATGGCATTTTATTTTAGTTGAACTGCACAAAATATGCTTAAAAGAAAAGGAAAGGTCAGGAATCGACCATTCTTTCAGAAAGAACTGTATATGCCTTTCTGACATCAGCCACTGTTGCCTTATTTATTATTTCAAATAGGTGGTCAGAAACAGTCTTGCTACCTTTTCCCATTAAGAAATTGGAATGCTTATATTTGTGAGTCTATGCTTCAACTAGTGCCACCTCTATAGTAATCACACTTTCAATATCTATGCAAACAGGGATGCTCGATTTTAGTGGTACTGCACAAAAAGTCCAACTGGTTCAACATTAGGAGCATGTTTTCTTCCAAACCTTTATATCCAATTGGTGGCACTATGAGCTATTCATTAAGAAGGTACGTGATTTGCTACTATCTTGCTACTCTTTTTGTACTATCATTAGATAGTAATACTAGTGGTTTGCATGTGAATTTATTGGCAGGGTGGACCTACATTGGAAATGCAGGACAGGATTCAATGATTGGATGCTCAATTTCGGTTGTATTGATTTCACCTCTTCCATCACTGCGAACATGGATATCCTTGGTTTGATGAAGAATAGGCGCTATATTTCTGCTCTGAACAACAAAATCAATTCAGTATGAAATTGTCCAGGGCAAAACATGACTCTATCAAATTGTCAAGTGCAAAACATGACAGAGGCTAAGCGGAAGAGACATGTTTAAACCGAAAATACAAGGTGGGGTATATGTTTACTAGCTGCCCGTTGCTATTTGGCAAACACACAAAGTGACCGCAATTTTGGTTGAACTGCACAAGAGAATAGTATAGTCACTTCATGCAGTGCCATTTGAAAAATAGACATAGAAAGATTGGATAGTCACTTCCTGGACTGCAGAGAAGTAGTAATGTACTATTTATTGCCAGCACTAGGTGCTTCATTGCTTTGGTCTGATTATACAATGGGCATCATTTTGCCTAAGATAAAGTTTGTATTCCGAAAATAGTCTCGCCGTGTGATCGAGAGAAGACCAAATCATATTGCAGTGGAAGTTCCTCCATCATGTGTGGTTCATTCTCATGGTTCCAGCTGTTGGTGAAACCACTTACGTTTGCAAGAGGAATTGTAGACTTCACAAAAAAATTATCTTTCAGTCTGTACTGAATGTTGGCAAAGAGAAGCATCCATGTTAGTAGGAACAACATATGTTTTTCTAGATCTTTGCTTTTGGAGCTACATATTTGTATATGATCTGTGAATCATTGAGATGCATTAACATGTTGATCTTATGTATGGGAATCGTACTAGTTGGTTTTAGTTGTGGCTGATCTTTGCTTTTGGAGCTACATATTTTTATATGATCTGTGATTCATTGAGATGCATTAACAGTTCCTTATATCTGTTCGCTCAATGTTTACAAGTTACTGATCAATCACTAGCTAGCCTACTAATGCACTCCTGGCAGTTTTAGTTGCGATGCAAGATCCGAAGTTGCAGTTTTTTGAATAAAAATGCCTACCTCTGAAGAAACTGACAAGATGCTCTGAAGAAAATGCCATGCGAATCTGAAGAAACTTCCAGCGAAAATGTTCGCAAATGCCTTATCTCCCAGCTAAAGTTCATCAACTAATGCCCTCGGCTGCGAATCGTTGCATGCTGCTCCGCATACTGGCTGCGAGCGATTTTGAGTGCCTGCATGCAGCCGGCCGTAATTAAGGTAGCTAACTGATGCGAAAAGATATGCGCTTTAATTGTTGCGGGCCTTTTAAATCCGTGGAATCATTATTGACAAGGAGGTAGATGATTCGAGTGCACTCGTTTGACCGTCATGCAGGCGTGCGACCTAGCACGGATGGGACGGGACAGCAGAGTAAGAATTTAAGTTTCTCTAGTTTTCCACGGCAAGATGGTGCGCTAAGCCATGCCTGCTTAATTATGCATTGAATTCCGATGACCGTCGCGCTACCTTCCGCCTATAAGTAATGTTTCCCAGCCTTCTATCGTGGCACTGTGACCCAACTCGCCCTATCCTCATAAGCCCCCACCGGCCCGACGTCGCTCCACTTATCCTCGGTCTCGCCACGTCCGCCATGCCCCCGCCCGTTCGCGATAGGCGAGGTCGGAGGCAGTCACCGCCGGAACTAGTGTTCGTTTTTTCACCGAAAGGCGGACGGAGGGAGGAGGCATTCAATAGGTCTTTAGATGGAAAAGTGGAGATCGAGGACTTGTTGGAGCGCGACCACCTGGAGGAGGAGCAGGAGTTGTTGGAGCGCGACCGCTTGGCGGAGGAGTAGCGTATCACCGATTTGCGCCACCAGCGGGACATGGAGCAGCAGCGCACCGACGCTCTGAGTCATGAGCAGAGCGCCCGCAACTGAGCCGACTATGTGGAGGCCGGAGCCCGGCAAATATCCCTGGAGGCTGGCACACACGCATTCACGACGCCGATTTTTACTACCAGCTCGTCAAGTGGGTTCCCCGCTTAGAAGCCGAAGCTTCGATGGACCACATCGGCATGGAAAGAGCCAACGCGCGCGAGCAACACGCCCTATCGCACCTCTGGCAAGTCCGAGGCGAGGCGGAGGACGCCGGTGCTGGCATTTAGCATGTACCGCAGATGGCGGTCGGCATCGTCTCGTTAGCTAACTGTAAGTTAGTACTTGTACGCTACTAGAGTATTAGTGGGAGTAGATAGTTAACTTGGCTATGATGGTTGTCAACGTGGAAGTTCAGTACTCTATATGTGGTTCAGACCTGTTACTTTGCTCTAAATGTTGAACTTTCCATTTGAACGTATGGAATGGGCTGTTATTTTTTTAAATGGGTTGTATTTGTCCTCCACGGGTTTAGAGGCTGACTTGTGGGCCTACCAAGTTGACGCATACATAATCAGGAGATGATTGTACATGGAGAGGATGACAGCAGGGACCCGCCAAGGTCATGGCAGTACGCAAGCAAGTGCCTCCTTATTTTAAGCAAATAAAAAAATGGCTCCTCCTAATGGATTTATGACATCTAGGTCCCATGCCATTGTCAACGTAGTCAATAAGCGAGAGAATTACTGTGAGCGGTGACACGAGGGACCCAACAGCTCGCCCGATTATTTTGTTTTGGGTTAATTTGATAAATGCCACTCCAAATCTAGTGTTTTTGAGAAATGCCACTGCAATTTCCAAACTTTGAAAATGCCATTTCATGCCATTTCGGTGGCATTTTTCAAGTGTGGAGTGGCGTTTTTCAAAGTTTACAAATGCGATGGCGTTTTCCAAAGTTTGCAAAATTGCGGTGGCATTTTCAAAGTTTGGAAATTGCAGTGGCATTTTATGAATCGCCATAATTGGAGTGGCATTTATCTAATTTGTTTTTGAGACGGAAGCAGGGTGTAACTGGGCTGTGCGGGGCACTCTGGCCTGTCTAGACAGCCTTCTCTTTTATGTTTACCACAGACCAGCCCAGTAGTTTTTTTTCTTTCTGAAAAAGGCTAGCCCAGTTTTTTCGTGATTTGCCAAGTAAGTCGCTTTGTCATGCCTCTTGGGCTGCAAATCTTTCAAGACGAGGAGAGCTTCATTAATTTGGGCGAGAAAATAGCCTATCGATAATGAGAAATGGGCTGTACATTTTTAAAACACATCAAACCGTCAATTAGTTTCAAATTTCTTTTTTTTTCATTTCGAGATTTTAAATTGCATTAATTTTTATGCGTGGACAATTTGTTGAATTTTATATTGATATACATTTATTTTTAAAATCAGTTGGAATGTGATTCGAAATTTGGGGATTAAAAACAGTTCGGACCGCTTTTGAAATATGCAAAATTTCAGTATAATTTTTAACCGTGGCCACAATATGGGCTGTAATGCTAACAAAAGAATATGGGCTCCAAAAACCTTAAGAATTAGCAAATGGGCTGTAAATTATTAGAAATAATGGCAGATGGGCTGTATGTTGTTTTCCACAGATTTGAGGCTTTCCTAAAAAGGTTGGCCTTTAAGCAATGACTGTTGGATGTCCATCCAACGGCCGTCGTCTTCTTCAATCTCTGCTCTTCCTACTCAGCCGCTCAAACAAGCGCCAAGGGACTGCTCTGCTCCCTCCTCCCGGGCCGAGCTCAGCTAGTCGAGAGGCGGTATATTATTTGGTAATCTTCGCCCCTCGAAGCAGAACTACCCGCACTACCAGAAGATGTGCTATGGTGTGTACTTCACCGCCAAGAAGCTCAAGCCCTACTTTCAAGAGCAACCCGTCACGGTCGTATGTACCGCCCCGCTCGCCTAGATCATAGGCACCCGGGATGCATCCGGCCGGGTGGCAAAATGGGCCATTGCGCTGGCTCCTTACACAATCTTCTACCAGCCTCGCACCACCATCAAGTCCCAGGCATTGGCCGACTTCCTTGTCGACTGGGCCGAGACCCAGTACCTGCCGCCGGCCCCCGACTCCACTCATTGGCGGATGCATTTCAATGGGTCCAAGATGCGCACCGGCTTGGGAGCCAACATCGTCCTCACCTCTCCCAAGGGCGAGAAGCTCAGATACACATTGCAAATTCATTTTGCCGCCTCCAACAATGTGGCCGAGTATGAGGCGCTCATACACGGGCTCCGGCTAGCCAAAGAACTCGGCATCCGCCGGATCCTGTGCTATGGTGACTCAGATTTGATAGTCCAGCAATCATCTGGCGACTGGGACGCCAAGGACGCAAACATGGCGAGCTACCGCTTCCTCGTTCAGCAAACCAGTGGATATTTTGAAGGATGCGAGTTCCTCCATGTGCCGCGGGCCGACAATGAGCAAGCAGATGCCCTGGCACGAATAGGCTCCACTCGACAAGCTATACCAACCGGCGTCTCTCTCCAACGCCTCCTCAAGCCGTCTGTCAAGCCATCTCTAGAATCTGATTCCATCTACGTACCGCCTGACCCCGACGCAGTCGGATCCGACTTGAGGAACCAAGCAGGCGGCTCGGGGACTTCGACAGGCGGCTCGGGGACTGCCATAGTCACACCAGGCCCGGGGACTACGGCAGTCGGCCCGAGGACTGCATCGACACAACAGGCGGTGGATGACTCCAACTCTTCACCACCTAGCCCACCCGCCCTGGTCGCGGTAGCCGTATTGGCAATAGAAGAAGTCACAGCTCCATCATGGGGCCAGCCCATCCTCAACTTCCTGGTAAACAGAGAGCTGTCGACTGACGAGATCTCGGCAAGACAAGTCCAACACCGAGTCGGAGCATACACAATAATGAACCAAGAGCTCGTTAGGCGCAACATCACTGGAGTCTTCCAGTGCTGCGTCGAGCCAGAGAAGGGCATAGCAATCCTCAAGGACATCCACCAAGGAGAATGCGGCCACCACGCGGCCTCAAGATCACTCGTCGCCAAAGCATTCCGCCATGGATTCTTCTGGCCGACTGCTTTGGAAGACGCCAAGGAGTTAGTCAAACACTGCAAAGGGTGCCAAGTCTTCAGCTCCAAGCAACACCTGCCGGCTTCTGCACTCAAGACCATCCCCCTCACCTGGCCTTTTGCCGTCTGGGGACTAGAGATGGTGGGTCCATTCAAGACGGCGCGCGGCGGCATGACACATCTGCTCGTCGCCGTGGACAAATTTACCAAGTGGATTGAAGTGAAGCCGATCATGAAACTGAATGGGCCGACTGCTGTGACATTCATCATAGATATTACAACCCGGTATGGCGTAGCGCACAGCATCATCACCGACAACGGCACGAATTTTGCCAAGGGAGCACTTGCATGTTTCTGCGCGACACAGAGCATCCGACTGGCCTAGCGTCCGTTGCCCACCCGCAGTCAAACGGCCAAGTCAAGCGAGCAAACGGCCTCATCCTCTCTGGCATCAAGCCCCGACTGGTCGTGCCACTAGAGCGTTCTGCCGGCTGTTGGCTCGACGAGCTGCCGGCCGTTCTCTGGAGTTTGCGCACTACCCCGAACAAGTCAACCGGCTTCACCCCTTTCTTCCTTGTATATGGTGCCGAGGCTGTCATCCCAACTAACATTGAGTTCGACTCACCTCGGGTCACCATGTACACGGAGGCGGAGGCCATGGAAGCACGAGAAGATGGCGTCGACTTGCTGGAAGAAGGCCGACTGTTAGCCCTCAGCCGGTCCGCCATCTACCAGCAGGGTTTACGTCGCTACCACAGTCAGAAGGTCAAGCCAAGATCCTTCCAAGAGGGTGATCTTGTGCTCTGGCTGATCCAGCGAACATCCTGCCAGCACAAGCTCTCGGCCCCTTGGGAAGGCCACTTCGTCATCAGCAAGGCCTTAGGCAACGACTCCTACTAGAGATGATTCCGGCAAGGAGTCGGAACGACCATGGAACGCCAATCTCCTCCAAAGATTTTACAGTTAAAATGCAGTATGTACCACCCCACCTTTTGTATTAAGTACGAGACAACGGGCCCCCCGAGGAGCACTCGGGGACTACCCTCTTTTATCTATGTGTGATGAGTATCATGCCTATGATTATGTTACTACATTTGTTTTCTCGTCCGGAACCGGGTTCGATCAGTCGGCCTGGGGACTTGCCGCCTTGAGTTATATTCGAGTTCTACCTGCAGTCAGACAAGTAGTGTGCCAGCACCCAAGCCCTCTCTTGTCGAAAGTCGCAGCTCAAGGAATCGACTATCCGGCTGGCGAGAGCCAAAGGCAGGAAAGGGAGCCCACACGAAAAACGGCTAAGGACTAACGAACTTATATAACACAAGCCGGCCTCCCACCCCGCCGACCGGCTGTCAGAGCAGCCGGCTGGACGGCTTCCCGTTCACCTTGCTACAATCTAAGAAAGCTCAAGTACTTGTCCTCCCAAAACGGCCAAGCCCTTCCCCAGCCACAGACTGCAGAGCAGCTGTCCATTTGGGAAGGCGCGCGACAAGGAGGCGGCAAAGAAACAACCAAAAGGATGAAAAGCAAATATGAGCGGAAGCCAAGCACATGCATGATTATATTTACACAAAAGGCCTTGAAAGGCCAGCAATCAACATAGTTTGAATACACCCCTGTGGGTGGAACTGCATAAATTTAATAAAAATGTTCAAAGAGTAATGAGCAGGGAAAGCAAAGGCAGCGAATCAGGCCAAGGGAGCAACAGGCGAGCCGGGCAGGTCGGTGGAGACGGCAGTGCTGGCTGGAGGAGTGGCCGGCTGGCGAGTCTCGGCATGATCGTCACCTGTTATAGGCGGCACGCTTGCGCGCGCCTCGTTGCTGGAGGCACGATCAAGCTGAGGCTGGCTGGTCGCTCCACCGTCTGGCACGATGTCTTCACCATCCTCCCCCTCTTCCTCTTCACCCTCGTCGCTGGAAGCGATCTCCTCCGCCGAGTCTTCACCTTCTGCTGGGTTCAGCACGAACCACTCCTCCGGCTGAGCAACACCGTCATCATTTACCTTAGGGGCAAAGGCACTGACGTCGGTGTAGTCGGCGATCGCTGAGGCGCGCTGGATGATAGCCGGCCGCACCGCCTCCAGCTCCTCGTCGGCCTCCTGCCGCCAGGTGCTTAGCTGGGCCAAATTCAGCCCAGGATACCAAGCTTGGACGAACTCTAGCGCCCGCCTAGCGCCGGACCGAGCTGCAGAGGCCTTCCAGGCCTCGAAGCAGCCGACTGCTACCTCCAACCAGTCGGCAGTCCGACTGGGGGTGCGGGGAACCACCTCGCCATGCCAGAGGGCGGCCAGCACCTGCGCCCCGGCACGCTGAAGACGGCGGAGCATGCGGTAAGCCGGCTGGAGGCGGGCTTGAATCGCCAGAAGCTGCTCCTCAAGCGACCGGCCAGCATCCGGTGCGATCTCAACCCCAGCCTGCCGTCGTGCATCATGGTGGGCCTCGATGGCTTGGTTGGCGGCAACGGAGTAACCAGGGAAGTAATCTGCACAAAGAAGAAAGAAGCGAAACAAAGTCGGAAGACAGACCAAATGATAGGGGGCGAGCAAAGGGACGAAGAACAAGAAGGCCTACTGTCAATCAAATCTTTGATCCAGCTATAGCCTACGCTGAGCGCTTGCCTCGCCACAGCCCAGCTCGCCGCCTCGGTCTCATATTCGGCTTGGAGGGCGGCCTCGCTGTCCTGCGCCGTCTTCAGGCCGCCTTATGGCTCTCCTCCTGGTCGGCCAGTATTTTGGCCAGGCGATCACGTTCCTGAGCCAAGGCGTTGCACTCGGCTTCCTTGGTGCAAAGGGCGGTCTGGGGCCCACCTAGCTGCTCCCTCAAGTCGGCGTTGGCCCTTGCAAATATGAAGAAGAATAAAAAAGCAATAAGGAAGAAGTCGTCAGGTAAGATCCGACCGATCGCTCGGCCGATCGGCCGAATCTCGGGGACTACACCAGTGGAGTGCACTGATCGCCCCATGAGATAAAAATGAAGCACTTACTCCGGCTCGGTTAGACCAGTGGTCTTGGTTCATCTCACAGGCACAGGAGTTGAAAGCGATCATGGAGGTTGTGATATTCCTGCAAATAGGACGGAGGTGCGAATAAGAACAAGACAGCAATCGAAGTCTACTAAGATGTTCCAAGCCGCCTGCTCAGCAGTCGACTCGGAACTCGGGGACTACACCCAGTGGGTGCACTGACGCGCCCCCACGGAAGAAATCAAGAGCAATCGACGAAAAGTGGGAGGACTCACCCGAATGGCCGTCCGCGTCGCAAGAAACTCTTGAGTATACTGCTTCAGCACGGCGGCCTGGGACTGAAGCCGGTTCCGGACATCCTGTGCCGCCACGTTCAGCACGGCCGTCCCACCGCCCGGTGTCCACCCAGGCGAGCTGGCGTTGGCCGTCTCCAGATCCTGGGCCGACGAGCTGAAGCCCGCGGCTTTCGGTGGCTCTGGCACTGAAGCCGCCTTCCCCTCGCGCCAACGAGACTGCGACAGGACCACAAGATCCACCCTCACAGTTGGCTCTCCTCCAGCCGGTTGCTCAGGCAGCACGTTAGGCCGGCCGCCTTGGCCCGTTCCAGTCGGTGATGGCGGTGCCGCCTCCCCCTCCAGGACGACTGCGTCGCCCTCCTCCCTCTCCATCTCCGGCCGGTCGCGGATGGTTTCCTCCGGCGGGGCGCTGGGATATCGGGGGCCACGGTGCGAAGGGGGATGATGAGTTGCGGAGGCTGGTTACGCATGGCCTCCGCCACCATCTCCGCGGCCGCTGCCTCCGCTTTAGCCTTGGCCGCTTCGTCAGCGCGCGCCTTCACCGACTCCTCCGTCATCTCCCGAGCCGCCCTCTGCTCCTCCGCCTCCCGCGCCTCCCGCGCGTTCCACTCCGTCGCCACTAGGAGATTGGCACGGGGGTCCATGCGGCGGGCGCTCGCAGACCCTCCCGCCGCTCCAACTACGGAGGCGGCAGTGGCCCGCTCGAGAGAAAGCAGAGCCCTGTTTGATAAGTCAAGAAAAGGCTTAGAAGAGTGTCTATCAAAGAGAAAAAAGAAAGGCGTGAGAGAGTTGACACTTACACCGAAACCACGTGCGGCTGCCTCACCACCTTGCGGAAGTGGGCTGCCTTCGCGGCCGCCTCGTCCCGCTTGGTCGCTGCCGCAGTGCCCTTTTGCTTCTTCGGCCGACTGCCGAAGAGGGTCGGCGTGGCCCGGCGTTTTTGCGCGCCACCACGAACAGCCGGCGCGGCAGATGAGCCCGCGCCTTGATGATCGGACGCCGGCTGATGGCGCGGAATAACTTCGGCCTCGTTGTTATCCGGCCAGTCCTCGAAGACGGCCCCAAGCCCGGAGCCACCTGCCTCACCGCCTCCCCCTACGGCGTCGTCGTCTAGGGCGGCCGCCCCCAAGTCGGGATCGTCCAAGTCGTCCGTCGCACGGTCGGGGACGAACTGGCGCTCCACCCCCGTGGCTCCGTCCGCCGGTTGAAGGAGGGGGCTCTGCTAAAAACAAGCTGACTGGTCAAGAGTCGGCCAATATGAACTCGGCAACAAGAGAAGAAGAAAGGAAGGGAAGCTTACCGAAGGCGGAGGAATGGCGTGAGAGTACGGCTCCTGACGAACCGCCACTCCTCGATGAGCTTGCAGTTGGTGCTATAATTCACCATGTAAGGTACCTCGTCATGAGGCATCTCCTTGGACCTTAGCCGACTTGGGTCAAAACGACCGCTCATCTGGCATATCATGTGAGGGCGGCCTTGGAGTGGGAGCACCCGGCGCTCCACGAAGGCGCCTATCAAGTCAGGCCCGGTCAGGTCTTCCGACTGGACCATCACCCGAAGCCGTGCGACGGCGGCAGCCCCAGTTGGAGTCGGCAACTTGGCTCGATAGGACCATGAAGGCCGCCTCCCAGCAGGCGGGCCGGCTATGTAAGCCGATAGATAGACGAAGTCGCCTTGTGGAGCGACGTTCTTCACGTATAAGTAAGATTTTTTTCCAGAGCTTCACCGACTGGATCAACGCGATGGGAGGAAACGGATTGTCGCCAGTCGGTCTCTGCACGGAGATGAAGGCACCGCATGGGGCATGCACGCCCGCTACGATGGTGCCGAGTTTGGACTAGAAGAACTCCCCCCAAAGCTCGAGGGTGGGGAGGACGCCAAGGAAGCCTTCGCATAGGGTGACGAAGGCCGACAGCAGCACCACCGTGTTTGGAGTAAGGTGGTGCAGCTGGAGATGGTAGAACTCAAGAAAGGCGCGGAAGAATCCGCTCGCCGGCAGGCCGACGTCGCGCAGGCAGTGTGAGCGAAAGATTACCCGCTCGTCCTCCTCCGGCGCCGGCGAGATCTCCCTCTCCGGCGCGAGACGGACCCGCACATAATCCATGCTCGGCCCGCCGCATCTTGTGGAGGAAATCGACGTGGTCCTCATGGACATTGGAGCCATCCCAGGAGCTAGACCGCGCCATGAGGACGGAGAGGCGACAGGAAAAGCGCGGTGGCGGAGAGCGCATGATTCTGCTGCAGCGAAGCTACGGCGCCCCGAGAAGATTGGTGGAAGGGCAGCGCAGCAGCGAGGGGCTGCGGCGACGGAGAGGAGGAAGAGGAAGAAAATGGCGGAGCGAGGGAGAGCGTGCAAGCGTCTGCCTCTCCCCCTCCTCCCCCTACTTATAGCCTCGTGCGGTGAAGCCGAGGAGGCGAGGCGTGGGGGGACGTGGGATTAACTGCGCCCACTCCCCCACGCCACATGATTATCATGCCCTAACGACATGCAGAAACTGCCATCGGAAGGCGAGCGGCCCGTTCGGGCCACAGAAGATCCGCACTTGGGTCGAGGCCTGGAAGTGGCGGGCCCCGGTCTGCGGTGACGTCCTGTCGCGCGCGTGGGCTGGCAGGCCCTTCCAGCCGAAGGGTGCCATGTGGCGCGCAGGCGGCGAGCGGCCAGCCCGCAGCCAGCCTCGCGCGCCACCTGGTTCCCGCCTTCAAGCTTCAAAACCTCCCAAAAATGGTGCACCTAATCAAAGCCGGCTCCTAGCTGCCAGCTCCTCAAGATAGGAAGCTGATTGAGCTTCTCATCCTCCCTTCAGCCTTGAAGCCCAACCAGCTTCGGGGACTATTGTCAGAGTAAATGTCCACGGGTAGCCTAGCTGGCTCCCCCTGGCTCTTCAAAAAATGACAGGCCGATCGAGCCTTCAAGCACCCTAGGCATAGGGCCGCCTACCCCTGGCCAGCTGTTTCACAGGACGACTACTGGGAGGCGGCCCGGCCCTAAACTTTCATAAAGAAAGCCACAGTGAGGCCGACTCCAAGAAGCCGGCCATGAGAAGACCGACTCCAAGAAGCCGGCTCCCGGCAAGCGGCCAAGATCATACCCTCCAACTCTGCACCCACATAACGCGATGAGACGGGGCGTGGCTACAGTGAAGCCTGCCACTCCCGAATCCCGGAGCACGCATGGCCACAGTGCGCCGTACGGGGCAGCCATCACCCGTCCGGCGCGGCACTGTCGCCATGTTGACCATGACGTCACCCACTCTAGGCTGTCAGTACGGCCCGCCGGCGGTGGGCCCCTTCAGTCAGAGAGACACCCGAAGGCGTCCAGGCCTCCCCCTGTCGGCCTGGGATGTGGCCTGCTCCCAACAGCCGGCTTGTTCCCCCCTCGAAGAATGCGCGCCATTAAGGAGACAAGATGAGGTAAGGCTACAGTGAGAGCCCGCCAGGCGGCGGCACTGTAGCCATGCTTACCTCTACAAAGCCCTCGTCATCAAGAGTGAGGCAACAGTAACCGTCAGCCAGCGGGACCCACCAGTCGGCGGGCCCCAGCGGCCGGCGGAGAAGCCGGCGAACATAGGCACTGATGGCTAGGGCCCACGCCCAGCCGGATTACCATTGTACCCACAGAGGTAGGCCTATAAAACCCCCTGGGCACCCATGCAAAGGGTTGATCTCTTAGAGTTTTAGACACTACATTGAGGGAGAAGAGAGCTAGCTGGCCCTTCTTCTTCCTCTCGCCCGAACAGCTCAAGGGCCCCTTGTAGCCACTTGTTGATCTAGTGACCATGCGGAGACCCCGCAGAGCAGGACTAGGGGTGTTATCTCCACGGAGAGCCCCGAACCTGGGTAAGATCCGCCGGCGTGCATGTCTTCGCCTCATCCCGTTTCCAGGCACCGACAATGTCTTATTGGCTCCCACAATGATAAGCCATCCGTTGGCATATGTCGCACCTACCACCCGACAGTCTAAGTGACTGTGTACTTCAAGTGACATCTATTGTCCCTAGCCGGATTGTAAATCATTTGTCATGGCGGACCTTTTCACTTCAACCTCTGGACCCGACAGTCCAGAGTGTATCCGAATACCCGCTCAGTTATGTAAAAACCGAGGTATGCGTGGAAACCAGGCGTAGGGGTCATAAGTGCTTGAACAGACAAGTACCCAACTAGCTATGTTATATTACATGGATAGTAAGAAACATCTTCCAGGGAGAATAGTTCCGTTAAGGGTTCCTTTCCCTGGGTACGCATGCCCTAATGAGCATGTCCGAACTGCGAGAAGAGACGCAGGCTATAAACATATGGGGGCATGTATTAAAATAAATAAAAGTCATCTTTTGTTCACCGACCGAGTATTCCCTTAAGAACGCTAGCTTTCGGCTTCACCCAGTCTGAGGTACACATCCGGCTGACCCGGCAGTAACAATCGCAGAGGTGCTCCCCTTATGCCCTGGCTGAATTAATGGGAACGTAGGGCATAAACACAAGAGCCAGGCAACCCATCTTGGCCAAAACTTAAGTCATATCGATGCATATAATGGCGAAAAAAGGTACATGTGGAAGAATAACACAAGTGTGGGGGCATAGAGCCCGAAAAATAGTTATATTGAGCTTCTGTATAAGAAGCCCCTAGGTATTATGAGCGCGGTTAGCGCGTCAAGATTGTGTAGTCAAGACACAATTTAGCCTTTTAAGGCCTTTAAGAAAAGGGGAAAAAGGATATAAAAGACAGATAACGGATATGTAAAAAAATTGACAGAGGTAAGGAGACGAACATAGAGTCCGGCACTAGGCGTAGAACCTTTGGAGTCTGGCTGCGTTCCACGGGTTTTGCTCGAGTCGATTGTTCGATGCATCCCATAGACGGTACGCTCCACCGGTCAGAACTTGGTCAATAATGAAGGGACCTTCCCATTTGGGCTTGAGCTTGTTCTTTTTCTTCTCCGGTAGGCGTAGAACAAGTTCGCCAACGTTATAAGTTTTGGCCCGTACTTCTCTGCTTTGATACCTTCGAGCCTGTTGCTGGTAGAATGCGGAACGGGCTTTTGCCACGTCACGCTCCTCCTCCAGGGCGTCCAAACTGTTCTGCCGATCAAGCTCGGCTTCTTTCTCTTCATACATGCGCACTCGAGGTGAGTCATGAATTATATCGCAGGGCAGTACCGCCTCTGCGTCGTACACCATAAAAACGGTGTGTATCCGGTAGTGCGATTCGGTGTGGTCCGCAACCCCCATAGTACGGAGTCGAGCTCCTCTACCCAGTGCGTGTTTGATTCCTTTAAGGATCGCACTAATCTGGGTTTAATGCCGCTCATGATAAGACCATTTACTCGCTCGACTTGACCGTTAGTTTGCGGGTGATAGACAGAAGCATAATCGAGCATGATCCCATGTTGCTGCACCAAAGTTTTACCTCATCAGCTATAAAGTTTGAGCCGTTATTGGTGATGATGCTATGGGGGACGCCATAACAGTGTACAACCCCAGATATGAAGTCTATCACTAGTCCGGATTCGGCCATTTTGACTAGTTTGGCTTCTATCCATTTGGTGAATTTATCCACCATGACCAATAAGAATTTTTTCTTATGGCTTCCCCCTTTCAGGGGTCCGACCATATCAAGCCCCCAGACCGCAACGGGCCAAGTAATGGGGATTGTTTGGAGAGTGGTAGGCGGCATATGGCTTTGGTTTGCAAAAAACTGGCAACCGACGCAACGTTGGATGATGTCCTGTGCGTCTGCTCGGGCCGTCGCCCAGTAAAAACCTGTACGGAAGGCCTTGCTTACAAGGGCCCGAGCTGCGGCGTGGTGACCGCCGAGTCCAGCATGAATTTCTGAAAAGTTATCGTCCTTCCTCTTCAGAGATGCACCTTTGAAGGACTCCGGTAGCGCTTTTCTTATAAAGCTTTCCCTCGTGGACCTTGTAGGCTTTAGACCGCCGCACAATGCAACATGCCTCGTTTGGGTCCTCAGGTAGTTCCTGCCTAGTTAGGTAGGCTAGGAAAGGTTCTGTCCACGGGGCGATCACAGCCATAATCACGTGGGCGGAAGGTGTTATTTCGGTGGCGGAGCCTCCGATTACGTCAGAGTGTTCGGTATCTAGTGTTGTGGCCAAGTCCGGACTGTTGTTGCCGGTCTCTCCTGCCCATACCACGGATGGCTTAAACAACCTTTCCAAGAAGATATTGGGTGGGACAGGGCCACGCTTAGCGCCGATGCGGGCGAGGATGTCCGCCGCTTGATTGTTTTCTCGGACCACATGGTGGAATTCGAGCCCCTCAGACCGAGCTGGCATTTTGAGGACAGCGTTGCGATAAGCCGCCATTTTTGGGTCCTTGGCATCAAAGTCTCCATTTATTTGAGATATTGTGAGATTCGAATCCCCACGCACCTCTAGGCGTTGAATGCCCATGGATACTGCTATCCGGAGGCCATGCAACAGGGCCTCATATTCTGCTGCATTGTTGGAGTCTGTGTATAATATTTTGAGTACGTACTGGACTGTATCTCCGGTGGGGGATGTGTGACGCCCCCGATTCAATCGTACAATAATCATACACGCAAGCGTGTACGATCAAGATCAGGGACTCACCGGAAGATATCACAACACAACTCTAAAAATAAAATAAGTCATACAAGCGTCATAATACAAGCCAGGGGCCTCGAGGGCTCGGATACAAGCGCTCGATCATAGACGAGTCAGCGGAAGCAAAAATATCTGAGTACAGACATAAGTTAAACAAGTTTGCCTTAAAAAGGCTAGCACAAAGCGGGATCTGATCGAAGAGGCGTAGGCCTCCTGCCTGGGATCCTCCTAACTACTCCTGGTCGTCGTCAGCGGGCTGCACGTAGTAGTAGGAACCTCCAGTGTAGTAGGAGACGTCGTCAACGGTGGCGTCTGGACCCTGGGCTCCAGCATCTGGTTGCGACAACAGAAGAAAGGAAAGGGGGAAAAGGGGGAGAGAAAGCAACCGTGAGTACTCATCCAAAGTACTCGCAAGCAAGGAGCTACACTACATATACATGGGTATATGTGTAAAGAGGCAATATCGGTGGACTGAACTGCAGAATGCCAGAATAAGGGGGGGATAGCTAGTCTTATCGAAGACTACGCTTCTGGCAGCCTCCGTCTTGCAGCATGTAGAAGAGAGTAGACTGAAGTCCTCCAAGTAGCATCGCATAGCACAATCCTACCCGGCAATCCCCTCCTGGTCGCCCTGTTAGAGAGCGACCGTCGGGTTGTATCTGGCACTTGGAAGGGTGTGTTTTTTTAAGTATCCGGTTCTAGTTGTCATAAGGTCAAGGTACAACTCCAAGTCGTCCTGTTACCGAAGATCACGGCTATTCGAATAGATAAACTTCCCTGCAGGGGTGCACCACATAACCCAACACGCTTGATCCCATTTGGTCGGACACACTTTTCTGGGTCTTGCCCGGCCGCAGAAGATCAACACGTCGCAGCCCCACCTAGGCCAACAGAGAGGTCAACACGCCGGTCTAAACCTAAGCGCACAGGGGTTTGGGCCCATCGCCCTTACCTGCACGTTGCGTACGCGGCCGGAAGCAGAACTAGCCCCCTTAATACAAGAGCAGGCTTACATTCCAATCTGGCGCACGCCGCTCAGTCGTTTACATCACGAAGGCTTCGACTGATACCACGACGCCGACTGCCCATATCTTTCCCAGGTAGTTGGTTAGTGCGTATAGACCAAATGGCCAGACTCAGATCAAATACCAAGATCTCGTTTAGCGTGTTAATGATGTAACCGCGAACGCCGACTAGGGCCAGGCCCACCTCTCACCTAGGCGGTCTCAACCTGCCCTGTCGCTCCGCCACAAAGATCCACTCGCGGGTGCTTCTACGAGCCGACCCGTCTTTAGTCACCACAGGTATCATGTAAAGTATTTAAGTATATACCCGTGATCACCTCCCGAGTGATGACGGCCCGATAGTATAGCAAGGCAGATGGACAAGAATGTAGGGCCATAGATGGAATACTAGCATCCAATACTAAGCAGGTACGATTGCAGGTAAAGGTAACAACAGTAATAGCAAGGACAGGCTATGCATCAGGATCGGATTAACGGAAAGCAGTAACATGCTACACTACTCTAATGCAAGCAGTATAGAGAAGAATAGGCAATATCTGGTGATCAAGGGGGGGCTTGCCTGGAAGCTCAGCCGAGAAGGAGGGGTCGTCAACACCGTAGTCGTACTGGGTAGCAGCGGCGTCGGTCTCGGTGTCTAGCGAGAGAAGAGGGGGAAGAAACAATAAATACAATGCAAACAAATGCATGACGATGCATGACATGAGAAGGCGCGATGCTAGGTGTGCCCTAACGCGGTATGAGGTGATACCGGTGAAGGGGGGAAACATCCGGGATAGTATCCCCGGTGTTTCGCGTTTTCGGGCAGAGGAGCCAGAGGGGGAAAGTTGCGAGTTCGGTATGTTAGGGATGTGTGGCGGACGAACGGGCTGTGTATCCTGATTCGTCTCGTCGTTCTGAGCAACTTTCATGTAGAAAGTAGGGAGGAGGAAGATGACCCTGCGGGGGCGCCCCACATGACAGCGAGACATCCAGTGGGCCCCGGCATTTAAGTGAAAACTCATAAGAGGATTCCGGCCTCCCTGCAGCGAAGACGCCTCCGCTTAATATGCCTTCGACGTGGCCTTTTCCCGCACGCTGCTGAGCTACTGGGCCGGCCCACTAGCTATCTCACGCCCAGTGCGTGTTTTAGGTATAAGCCTAAACCTTTCCTTTTTCTTTTATTTTGAACTCCTAAAATCCATAATCAATTCATTTTAACTCCAAATTTGCAGATTCAAATTCCTAGTGACCCCATAAATCATTCTCTACCTCAAGGAGTACCTTACACATTTTCGAATACTTTCTTTCACATATTTCACAAAACCCCATTTCCCTATTTTTGTGATGGACTTTGGAAAATCACAGAGAGATCATCTTTGATCCAAATGCCATGATTCAAATTTCTATATGCTTCTAAGTTCATAACTTACATTATGAACATTTTTATTAATACTTTCTGTGTCACACAATATAATGATCCATTTCTTCATACTTGTCAACTTTGCAAATTCATAGGAAATTCATTTGAACTCCAAATCCAGTGAAACCAACTCCTAGATGCTTCTAAAATCATTCTTTGATAAATGGGTGCCTTTGCTCATTTTTTTAAAGTAATATTTCTGTACACTTCTTGCAAATCCACCAATCCCTTGATACCATCATATTGAAATATTCAGAGATATCCATTGATCAAATCCCATTGAAACCACTTTGGTCATACCTCATATGACCAAAGGTATCCTAGAAAAGTCCAACTTGTATTTTTAGAGCACTTTTATTTTTGCCTTGTTGTGTTGCTTATTGTGATTGTTTCCGTCGTTAGTTGACGAAGTATACGGAGTACTTGGAGAAGGACCCGAAGACTTGAAGACCTCGAAGACTTTGTTAAAACAGGCAAGCAGTCCTTTGACCATGCCTATGAAACCCTTTTTATGCATGTCATATAACACCATATTGTTGTTGAAACAGAATCATGATGAGGTGGTAACAACTTTGATGGTTTGCCACCATACTTCCTCGTTGATACTTGCATTGTGCATGACCCTGCCTTCTTATGAGGGTTATGCCGGTGGGGGTAGATAGGATGCTAAGTAGTGCCACGAAAAAAAGGACGGGGATATGCATGGTGATGGAGACAAAGTATTTTCAAAAGACTTTTCGAAAACCCCGTCGGGTGCCACTTATGCCCGAGGGAGATAATGAGATGGGTATCCACTTGATGACGAAGTGGTGTACCGAGGCAAGTGTGTGTGTTGTTTTCGAAAGCGGATTAGATTTAATATTTGTCAACTGTCCCAACCTTACATGTGCAACCACTCTAACCTTGTATGGGAATGGGCATTATTGATTACCTAGGCCGATACTAGCTTGGAGCCCGCATTACTAGTGACGGGGAGAGCTGGTGCTCTCCCTCGGGACGGGGTCGTGCCAGGTAGGGCGGCCATGACTATTTTCACAGGGCACCGGACACACCGTTGGTCCCTTCGTGTATGCGTAATAATGTGAAAAGGGCAGAGTCCCACGATCTTTTGCTTATACACGAGGGTCGTGTATCAACGAGTGGACTCCTTTTTAGTGTCGTCTAGAGAAAGATAGTGATCGGGTGCTTACCCCGGGTACTTGAGGTACCGCGGGTCGTGGATGACATGAAAGTTCCCCGGATCTTGTGGGTAAAGTGTGCAACCTCTGCAGAGTGTAAAACTATTCGAATAGCCGTGTCCACGGTCAAGGACAGTTGGGCGGTGCTGCTTAAACTACGTCCAAAGATTTGCAAACCAGTGTGTGTGTTTGGATAAGTGGGAAGATCTACTTGGGTCAAGTCAAGGACTTGACATGAATGAGTTGGGTTGATGTCCTCTCTATTTATGTTGATATATATAACCTGTCCTCATGGTTACTTAAATTCTCCTGATGCATGTCTTACAAGTTGTTGAGCATGTCATTGCACTCAAAACTAGCTTTCTGCAAAAATTTACCTATATCATGCATTGTTGTATCTTGAACCAAAACACGGGTTGCTTGCGAGTACATTCAAAGTACTCATTGGCTTGTCACTGGTTATTTAATTGACTAGGCATGGAAGAACATGAGTTCGAATAAGAGTCCTTTGGAGACGAACATGCGAACTAGGACGTTTCCCAGTCAAAATGCCTGTAGGGTTAAGGCAGATGGCATGGGTTCTACTTATCAACGAAGATTTCCGCTGCTTAAGTTTATTTGGTACTTAGCCCTTATGGCTTTATCTATGTAAGACTTGACCATAATGGTCATATTTTGTGTAAGATGGTATGTATGGATGTAAGACTCTTATTATTCAGCTTTTGTGTGTTCAGTGAGCATTGATCTCTAGGATCACTGTACACGTGCATTCGATGATCTCGACTTATGAGTCGGGGTCCCCACAGAGCTGGTATCAGAGCCAGGTTGACTGTAGGAAGCCTTAGTTAGCATGGTCGTTAGTTAGGGTAAAACTATTTTCAAAACTATCGCTAGTTTTCAAAAACTGTCTATACTTCTCTTCCCTTCTCAGTTTTTCGAAAACTAAGGTATACTTTCCCCATCGATCTCTTCCCTTCAAAACTATTGCAAAGCGGTCGCTAGCACCCTCAAGCCCCTGACCACGGGATTCCTTGTAATCCTCGTGGATAGACTAGAAGGAGTACACCTTGCCAAACACTCACCCACCTCTTCTGAACCCAAGATTGGCGACACCACAACAAGACGATGCCAACGAAGATCGCCTTTGAAGAATGAGGACATGAAGACCCAAAGGATGGTGAAACCTTGACATTACACCAAGATGGTGCAACCTTAGCCTACGATGACCAGGGCATAGGAAATGCAAGATCATGATATACATCGCTAATAGAGAAGTCCTGTCCTTACCATTGTTGTATTGACAACCACCGGTGGATGAGAACCTCGCCATTTGGTCCGCCTCATGATAGTGAGCAGGAAAACGGTTCTCTTCATCCCCCACTCTTAGTGTCGATGTTGTCATCAACGTAATTGACATGTTGGACCTCTATTATGCCTTGTTAAAGTCATTGCATAAAGGATTGCCACCTGGAACCGCCGACACCTTAAAAAGGTAGAAGTGATCGTCGTGATTAGGAAGACAAGATGAGACCAAGTCAACGCCAGCTACAAGGAGCCACCTTCACCCCATCACTTCAACATGTGAGAAGTTGTTGAAGAATCTTCAGGCTCAACCAGGATTGTTTCACCAAACAATTATAAGAGACGTAGCAACACCTGAGGAAAACTCAGAAGATTGCATGAGGCACAAGGCACGACTACTGAGTCCGAGAACCCCTAGGGTAGGATGAGTTGTGTACCCCCTATGCGCAGTCAAGTCCGTATGATGGTTCGAATAGAACAATGATTGTGTGTTGCTTGTTTTTATTTGTTTGTCTTTTGATATAGGTCGCACTTTTTCCCTAGGCGACAAGTATGCGACTATATCACCTTCCTTACCTTGCTTCTTCTGTTTGGCCCTTTTTGCACCTGTTTGTTTGCACTTGCACTATAGAACCCCCTTTAGGCATTCCCCTCCTCTATGCTACCTCTCCCTCTCATCTCTCTCCTCAACTGAAGGCTAGCAAGACAAGATACACCAAGGATTCTACTTTGGCAACCAACCAGCACTGAAGACTTTTGCTACAACCTCCTCGACCAAGTGCAACCCCGTAGAGTTATGTTTACCTCTCAAGACTGTAAACCCATCACTATACCCTTCGAGACTTCACGAGATACCCCAACTCGAATCCTTAACCAAGTACTTAACCCACAGAATTACTAGTGAACCAGTTAAGCCTCTGTAACCTCGCATAGCATTGGGTTCATTATGGAACTAGTGGACATAGCAAACAAGCACATTATCATCCTAAGATAGCACCAAAACTTACGATGCCATAGGGAAGACCAATTTGAGGATATAGGAACAGAGGACAAATGACTTGATGAGTTTATATCAGTGACCTTGAGGAATTATTTGAGACTCTTCGGAGGATTATAAGGCTTTCATGTTGGTAGATGAACTTGGTGGGATCATGATTATAGAGTAGCATAGCTTTCATTACCCCTGAGTAAATTGGATTTAATAGGACAATTATGATCGCAAGCTGAAATTCATGGAGGTATAAGGATTTGACTTAGCCAGGGGATATTGATAGGAGATAGTTGATATTACGATAATGACTTGGGGGAAAGTGTGGAAATTCTCGTTGGACACAAGTTTGGATTTAAATAGGTGATCCTAGTTGAGTATAGATGCTGGGTAAGTCAAAATGGTTCGGAGTAAATTGGAATTAGACCAATAATCTTGATCGTGATACCATGTTTCTCGGTGGACAATAAACTAGGAGATTGGATTAATTGTCGGAGTTGATATAAACTTGATCTTGGAGGTTACTTGACCATGATAATGGGAATTGGTGGACTGACTATAGTAGAGATAGCCTTTTCAAGCATATGGGGGTTATAGGACACTAGAAGATCATGTGGAACACCATAGACATTGGATTTGTAGAATTAATGGATTATGTAGAGATTAATGGAAGTTAACGGATTTTTTGAGTTGATTCATAGGAAGGAAACAAGATTTTGGAGTGGCATACAACGTGTTTCCTTAAAATAGAGATGCACTAAGATGGACCTTAGAAGAATAGGATGAGCACTTGGATTGTCCTGTTTCATTCCAGCTTGGAAGCTTGTATGCTCTACCCATGGATTTTTAGGGGTAGCCATACATATGAGTTTGGGGATCGTAGACATATAGGATTTTATTAGACCTCCCCTCCGGAGTCACGAGCATATGGATAACATGAGTGGTGATTGGAGTTGACCTATACGAGATGATGCTCTCGGTGGTATAAGGTTATTTGTTTGAAGGACAGGTAGAACTATTGGCATCACAGAAACTGTGCTTAAAGATAAGATGATAAATGTTCACTCGCACACTAGAACCCTTGAAACCCTTAAGCCCTACCAAGCTACAACATGGTCGGATCAGGACCTTAGGGCCTTGACACTAGATCTAGAACACCTTGGCCCACACTCAACAGAGACCACCACCAATCCCCCAGCCTACTTTATGTACCCCGTCAACAAAGCCTTCATGGAGTACTTAGACAAGATTGTTGTCATCATTATTTGGTGACCTACTTGTCTACCCGAAGACGGAAGAAGAGTCATTCAGCTGGTCAAGGAACATTTGAAGACCGCCATGCCAAGGAGAAAGAACTATACCAACCACCATCATCAAGGAGTGAACTTTCTCGTCGAAGAGCAGGCATATCTGCAAGCCACTCCTCTCTAAGGAACCAAGCATTTCCATGACAAGGATACCCACACCAAGATTCATCAGCCCCCTTTGAGATCACTCCAAGATTTAACAACCCCCTCCGAGATCACTTCAAGACGAAGAGTAGACGGCTACCAGCTAGAGTTACCACCTGAGTTACCCACTGTGCACAACATTTTCCATGAATCATAGCTTCAGAAGTGCTTCCAACATCCTAACCAACCCAATCCCTACAAGGACGTCGATCACCAAGCCATCGACCTCTAGACCAATATGACTTACGCAAGCTACCCATTAGCAACCTGGATCAAGAAGAGCATCATACACGAAGCCACGCCATCAAGTACTTCAAGCTCAATGGAGCACTGCACGGAAACAAAAGCAGTATGAGGACGTGAAGACTACCCCGAATCCAAGTTTCCATACTCCTTTCCACGCCTAGTTTGGGAATCTCGGGGACGAGATTCTTGTAAGGGGGTAGGTCTGTCACACCCTGGTTTTCATGCCACTACACTTAAGCTAACAATCATGATAAAATGTGGTTTGACAAAAACTTTTGAGTGATTTGGACCTTGCCTTGATTGGTTTTTGTCTGCTGTTTGCAAGTGCTCTAAAAAAATCAAATAAATCCTCCAACTCCTATACTTCATCTCCTTGCTCCAAACTCTTGAACCAATGATCAAGCCATGTGTATAGGACATAAAAATAATTTCTTGCAAAAAGAATTTGGCCAAATAGTATTTTCAAAAATTAGTTTTTCAAAACCCCTGAAATTGAGGTTTGCACTACAAGTACTTAATTATGGGCAGTAAAAATCTTTCCAAAAATATATTCGACTCAATTAGATATAGTATACCCGAAACCACAAAATATAATTTTAAAAGTTATTTTCCTATTTTATTTAAAGGCTTTTTCTTAAGTCCGAAATGGTCTTTAATAGGTTAAAATTATTTTAATGCTTTTAAAATATTTGGGAAAAACCTAGGGAAACTCAGTGGACATATATTGTCCATATATAAGAGTTTCAACACATGGACATGTTCAAAATATTGGTCAAATCCCTCAAAACCCCTTTCTGGATATTTCAAGCTTTTGAAATATTTACAAAGGAAATATTCTCTAAAAATTCTAAGGAAATTCTAGCATGTCACATATGACATGTTTGATGATATTGACAAGTATCATGTCATGGAGAATAGTATACCCCCATGAAATCCCCTCAAAACCATTTCTGTCCATTTTGAAGTTTGAGCAACTTTACATTGCCAAACATGTCCAAATGTTCTCAAACCTTGTGAACATGCTCAAATGGTCTAATCATTCATCTAGACCAAATGGAACAAGTTGGAGAAAATGTTATATTGATCAAAGTGCCCCAAAACCCTTCCTGTCCAGTACCAAATTTGAACAACTTTGTACTACCAACTTTCTCTCCTTGACCCCAACTTTGGTGAGCATGTTAACATGACCAAATTAGGCCACTACACCAAGTGGTTCATCAAGGGGAAGTGATTTGTTCAACTAGATCTGCACAAGTTCATTTCTGCTAATTTCTAGGGTTTAGAAAAGTTGCATTGGCAACTTTGCCCAAATAAGCTCCAAATTGGTGGAAGGCCCTAATTATATGTGCCATTTCACCCTGTGGATTCTCATGCCAAATGGAGTTCATTTTATTACCCAAACAAGCATCAAACACCTTCTGCCACTTTACCAAAATTCTGTTTTTGACCTCTTCCACTAATCTCCATGGGCTCAACCTTGTACCACAGCTGCTTCTGGCCCTCTTCTACCTCCAGTAACTATATTTACATCTTAGGTCAATGATTGAGGGGTGAAACCACCCCATTTACCCCTCTGGACAACCCATTTCCATCTCTCTCTCAACCCCACTCCTCTCCTAGTGGTTCACCAGGGCATCCAAGGCTACCTCCCCTTTGTTTACACTCCCCCAGTGCTCCTAGACAAAAGTGGACACGCCCATGGCATATATTTTATGCCATGGCGTGCAGAGCTCGTGCTCTGGAGCACGCTACAGTGCTCTCCCACACTGTAGCTCACCCATGCCAAGGGCATAAGATGACCTTGGGCGGCGGGGTGGTGTCCCCCGAGGTCGCCTCGGTGTCCGAAACACGGCAAGATGTCGGGCCCCTCCTGGACCTCTCTCCTCCCCCCTCTATAGAGCTCACAGAGCGCGTCCGTGGACGCTGCCCACGGAGCACCGGCGCCTCCTCCATATAATCCATCCCTCGAGCTCTCTCTCGCCTCGGTTGGACCCCTCTCTCTCCCGTGCACCTCCTGGACAGCCTCCCCCTCCCTCTCGTGCCCTCCAGCACCCCCATGGCTGGAATGCCGCCGCTGGCCTCTGCTCTGATTCGGGCAAGGACGAGGTCCTCCCCACCTCCTATCACCTCCAGAAGAACCGCCAAATCCCGGCGACCCATTCCCCCCATCGCCCATTCTGCCGGGGCACCGTGCCACCCTGCCCATCACCGCCCGAGTAGCCGTCCGCCGAGGCCAGTGCCAGGCGCGCCCCGACCATCTCCCGTCGAATCTGATGAGCTCCCCCGATGCGCCTCCCTCCGGTGGCCGCTGCTTGGCCGGAGGTGGCCTGTGCCGCCAGGGGCGAGCGTCGGCATCGCGCGGCCAAGGCGTCCCCTCCCCTCTGTCGCGGGAGAGGGAGGAGGAAGATGACCCTGCAGGGGCGCCCCACATGTCAGCGAGCCATCCAGTGGGCCCCGGCGTTTAAGTGAAAACTCATAAGAGGATTCCGGCCTCCCTGCAGCGAAGACGCCTCCGCTTAATATGCCTTCGACGTGGCCTTTTCCCGCACGCTGTTGAGCTACTGGGCCGGCCCACTAGCTATCTCACGCCCAGTGCGTGTTTTAGGTATAAGCCTAAACCTTTCCTTTTTCTTTTATTTTGAACTCCTAAAATCCATAATCAATTCATTTTAACTCCAAATTTGCAGATTCAAATTCCTAGTGACCCCATAAATCATTCTCTACCACAAGGAGTACCTTACACATTTTTCCAGAATACTTTCTTTCGCACATATTTCACAAAACCCCATTTCCCTATTTTTGTGATGGACTTTGGAAAATCACAGAGAGATCATCTTTGATCCAAATGCCATGATTCAAATTTCTATATGCTTCTAAGTTCATAACTTATGTTATGAACATTTTTATTAATACTTTCTGTGCCACACAATATAATGATCCATTTCTTCATACTTGTCAACTTTGCAAATTCATAGGAAATTCATTTGAACTCCAAATCCAGTGAAACCAACTCCTAGATGCTTCTAAAATCATTCTTTGATAAATGGGTGCCTTTGCTCATTTTTTTTAAAGTAATATTTTTGTACACTTCTTGCAAATCAACCAATCCCTTGATTCCATCATATCGAAATATTCAGAGATATCCATTGATCAAATCCCATTGAAACCACTTTGGTCATACCTCATATGACCAAAGGTATCCTATAAAAGTCCAAATTGCATTTTTAGAGCACTTTTATTTTTGCCTTGTTGTGTTGCTTATTATGATTGTTTCCGCCGTTAGTTGACGAAGTAGACGGAGTACTTAGAGAAGGACCCGAAGACTTGAAGACCTCGAAGACTTTGTTAAAACAGGCAAGCAATCGTTTGACCATGCCTATGAAATGCTTTTTATGCATGTCATATAACACCATATTTTTTTTGCAACAGAATCATGATGAGGTGGTAACAACTTTGATGGTTTGCCACCATACTTCCTCGTTGATACTTGCATTGTGCATGACCCTACCTTCTTATGAGGGTTATGCCGGTGGGGGTAGATAGGATGCTAAGTAGTGGTACGCAAAAAAGGACGGGGATATGCATGGTGATGGAGACAAACTATTTTCAAAAGACTTTTCGAAAACCCCATTGGGTGCCACTTATGCCCGAGGGAGATAATGAGATGGGTATCCACTTGATGACGAAGTGGTGTACCGAGGCAAGTGTGTGTGTTGTTTTCGAAAGCGGATTAGATTTAAGATTTGTCAACTGTCCCAACCTTACATGCGCAACCACTCTACCCTTGTATGGGAAAGGGCATTATTGATTACCTAGGCCGATACTAGCTTGGAGCCCGCATTACTAGTGACGGGGAGAGCTGGTGCTCTCCCTCGGGACGGGGTCGTGCCAGGTAGGGCGGCCATGACTATTTTCACAGGACACCGGACACACTGTTGGTCCCTTCGTGTATGCGTAATAATGTGAAAAGGGTAGAGTCCCACGATCTTTTGCTTATACACGAGGGCCGTGTATCAACAAGTGGACTCCTTGTTAGTGTCGTCTAGGGAAAGATAGTGATCGGGTGCTTACCCCGGGTACTTGAGGTACCGCTGGTCGTGGATGACATGAAAGTTCCCCGGATCTTGTGGGTAAAGTGTGCAACCTCTGCAGAGTGTAAAACTATTCGAATAGTCGTGTCCACGGTCAAGGACAGTTGGGAGGTGCTGCTTAAACTACGTCCAAAGATTTGCAAACCAGTGTGTGTGTTTCGATAAGTGGGAAGATCTACTTGGGTCAAGTCAAGGACTTGACATGAATGAGTTGGGTTGATGTCCTCTCTATTTATGTTGATATCTGTAACCTGTCCTCATGGTTACTTAAATTCCCCTGATGCATGTCTTACAAGTTGTTGAGCATGTCATTGCACTCAAAACTAGCTTTCTGCAAAAAATTTACCTATATCATGCATTGTTGTATCTTGAACCAAAACACGGGTTGCTTGCGAGTACATTCAAAGTACTCATTGGCTTGCCACTTGTTATTTATTTGGCCAGGCATGGAAGAACAGGAGTTCGAAGAAGAGTCCTTTGGAGACGAACATGCGAACTAGGACGTTTCCCAGTCAGAATGCATGTAGGGTTAAGGCAGATGGCATGGGTTCTACTTATCAACGAAGATTTCCGCTGCTTAAGTTTATTTGGTATTCAGCCCTTATGGCTTTATCTATGTAAGACTTGACCATAATGGTCATAATTTGTGTAAGACGGTATGTATGGATGTAAGACTCTTGTTATTCAGCTTCTATGTGCTCAGTGAGCATTGATCACTGGGATCACTATACACGTGCATTCGGTGATCTCGACTTATGAGTCGGGGTCCCCACAAAGTATTTCCATCCGAGTTACGGATCAAAAGATATGATTTTCAAAGGAATTTATTAATTTCTGGAATTTAATTAATTATTTAATTTAATTCGAAATTGGATTTATGACATCAGCATGATGTCATGCTGACGTCTGGAGTCAACAGTGGTTGACAGGTCAACCTGACCAGTGGGTCCCACGGTCAGTGACACATTTTAATTAAACATCTTAGTTAACCTAATCAGGTTTAATTAGGGGTGGGCCCCTCTGTCATTGACTATTTAATTAGCTAATTAACTAGCTAGGTTAATTTGATAACTAATGTTTAATTACTTTAATTAGTTGTTTAATTTAATTAATCAAAATTAATTGAGTTTATTAATTCTTTAATTAATTAATTAATTAATTATTATTATTTTAATTAATTCTTTTTTTTATAAAAACGTTCTGTGGGGGCGCGGGCCCCGTTTGGCAGTGGCCCAAGGCCATCCAGGGTGGGTCGTTAGCGGGTGCGGGCAGTGTGGCGCTGCAGGCGCCCGAACTCGGCAGGGCGCCGGAGCACGCGGTCTAGGGGAAAGCGGCGGGCGGCGGGTGTGCGGGCGACAGTTACCGGGCGTGGCTAGCGAAAGCAAGCCTGTGGCGCATGGTGGCGCGCGCGAAGCGCGCGACGAAGGCGGCGTGACCAGCGATGGGAGGCGGCAGAGGCGAGGCGCAGAGTGCGACGACGGCACACGGCGCGTGGCTGCGTCTTGGCGCCGCCATCGGGCTGCACGGCGCCGAGCGTAGCGATAAGCGAGTGAGCCAAACGATGGCGCGGGGACAAGGCGTCGCGCGATCGGGCGCGAGCGGGGTTGGCGTCCGCGAGGAGGAACGGGCGGCGAAGCGAGGCTTAGACCGAGCGACGGCGCGGTGAGCGGACGACAACACGGCGGCAGCGCGCCTAAGCGGTCGGATGGGGAGCGGCACAGCGAGGCGCGCGGGCGTGGCATACTGGCGCGGGCGGATAGGGCCGTGGTGATGCGGTGGCTGGCGGGACGGGACGCGGCGAGAGAGGCGCCTGGGTGACATGGGCGCGGTCAGTATGTGACCACGGGCGTAGGGAGCAGAGGGGAGTGGAGAGGGCCGAGGCCTCACAGGGGTTCGTAGGGTCCGTGGCAGCAGGGGTCGAGGGGGGCGACGGGGACGACGGGCGACGTGGGAGCAGGCCGTTGGGGAGGGGGAAGCAGGCCGGCGGGGAAGAGGCGCCGGCGAGGTCCAGGCGGCGACGGGCGCCCGGTATCGAGGGGCGAGGGGATCGGGATCCCGACCCAGATCCAGCATGGGGAAGAGGAGTGGTGCGAGTGGGAGTGGTGGCCGGTTAGGGTTTGGGGGAGGGAGTGGATAAGGGCACGGCGCTGGGCCGACCAGTTGGGCTCAGGCTACCGGGCCAAGCCTAGGGGGTTTCTCCTTTCTTTGTTTTCTTTTGTTAGCTTTCTGTTTTGTTGTTTTCTTTCTTTTATTTATTTTCTTTTTTTTTGTTTTATTCCATTTTCAATCATTTACGCATTTTACAAAAATATGTTTGCTGCACTATAATTACCTATGCCATTTTTGGCACAGCCCGAACATTTTAGTTTTATATTCTGAAAAATTTTGTCGTTTGACTTACTTAGGATTTAAATTTGAAACGGTTTCGAATTAACCCGAGATTAACTACAGTGACAGAGGTGACGTGTCACCATTAACGTGAGATTACTGTAGCATGATTATCCGGGCGTTACAGGATGTCAGGACGACGCCTGCCCCCAGACCCGCCAGCATCTTTGAACCGTCAAAGTGCATGATCCAATTGGAGTACGCGTCGTACTCTTTAGGGAGTTCGGCTTCCGTCCATTCGCGCATTTAAATCGCCAAGATTTATGCGACTTAATGGCTCGCCGTGGTTTATATGTTATGTCGAACAGGAGGACCTCGATAGCCCATTTAGCAATCCGGCCCGTGGCATCGCGGTTATTTATTATGTCGTTGAGTGGTACTTCTGAGGCTACCGTAATTGCACACTCTTGAAAGTAGTGTCGCAATTTCCGGGATGCCATGAATACCGCGTATGCTATCTTTTGATAATGTGGGTACCGTGATTTGCATGGAGTGAGGACAGTGGATACATAGTATACCGGCTTTTGAAGTGGGAATTTATGTCCGTCCGTCTCTCGTTCGACAACGAGCACTGCGCTTACAACTTGGTGTGTTGCCGCTATATATAACAGCATCGGTTCGCCGACATTTGGCGCGGCCAAGATTGGGTTCGTGTCCAGGATGGCTTTTATTTCTTCCAATCAGGACGTGGCGCATCCGTCCACTCAAAGTGTTCGGTGCGCCAAAGAAGGCGATAAAGGGGTAGTGCACTTTCTCCTAATCTGGAGATAAAGCGGCTTAATGGCGCGACGCATCCAGTTAATTTTTGAATTTGCTTGAGGTCTGTTGGGATAGCCAACTGTGACAGAGCTTGGATTTTAGCCAGATTTGCTTCAATTCCTCTATTGGAGACGATGAAGCCCAGGAGCTTTCCGGCGGGCACGCCGAAAACACATTTTTCCGGGTTGAGTTTGATGTGGTATGTTCGGAGATTGTCGAACGTGAGCCTCAAGTCATCTATTAAGGATTCGACGTGTCTAGTTTTAACGACCACATCGTCTACGTATGCCTCCACAGTTTTGCCGATCTGTGTTTCCAGGCATGTCTGAATCATGCGTTGATAGGTTGCACCGGCGTTCTTAAGCTTGAAAGGCACGGTGTTAAAACAGAAGGGGTCGTATGGGGTGATAAATGCCATTGCGGCTTGGTCAGACTCCGCCATCTTGATTTGATGGTATCCGGAGTATGCGTCGAGGAAACACAATGAGTCGTGTCCTGCAGTAGCGTCGATAATTTGATCGATGCGGGGGAGAGGGAAGGGATCCTTGGGGCAAGCCTTGTTAAGGTCCTTGAAATCGACGCATAGGCGCCATGATTTATCCTTCTTTGGTACCATCACCAGGTTTGGTAGCCAGTCTGGGTGTTTTATTTCTCTAATGAATCCGGCCTCTAGTAACTTGGCTAGCTCCTCTCCCATGGCTTGTTGCTTAGGTTCAGAGAAACGCCGAAGAGTCTGCTTGACCGGCTTGAATCCCTTTAGAATGTTAAGGCTATGCTCGGCCAGCCTGCGTGTGATTCCTAGCATGTCTGATGGATGCCTGGCGAATATGTCCCAATTCTCGCGCAAGAACTCCCGTTGTGGGGCGTCTACAGCGGGGTTTAACTGTGCCCCGATGGATGCTGTTTTTGTAGGGTCCGTTGGGTGGACTTGGAATTTGACTATTTCACCCGCTGGTTTAAAAGAGGTGGACTTGGATCTTTTGTCGAGTATCACGTCGTCCCTGTCCACTATGGAGCACAGCGCAGTTAATTCCTCGGTCGCGAGGGCTTCAGATAACGCCTCGAGGGCCAGTGAGGCTTTTTTGTTTTCAGCGTGGAGTGCTATGTCCGGATCACTAGCTAGAGTGATGATTCCATTGGGCCCGGGCATGTTGAGCTTCATGTACCCGTAATGGGGTATAGCTTGGAAGATCGTGAATGCCTCCCGCCCTAGAAGGGCGTGGTATCCGCTATTGAACGGGGCCACTTGGAATGTGATTTCTTTCGACCTATAATTCTCCGGCGTGCCGAATACCACATCTAGTGTGATTTTCCCAGCACATCGTGCCTCCCGACTAGGGATGATTCCTCTGAAGGTCGTGCCGCTTTGCTCAATGCGGCTTCTGTCTATTTCCATTTTTTGAAGAGTCTCCTCATAGATGAGGTTTAATCCGCTGCCGCCGTCCATGAGCACTTTAGTAAGCCGGAAGCCATCCACAATTGGACTAAGGACCAAGGCGGCTGGTGCTCGGGCTGTTCGGAATTTAGGTTCGTCACTGGCATTGAAGGTGATTGCCGTATCACTCCATGGATTTATTGCTACCACATGGCAGATTCGGCAAGGCTGCAGAGTGCTCGCTTACGCCTATTATTTGAGGCGAAGGTCTCGAAGACTGTCGATACTGTATTGTTGTTCTCCACGGGATGGTGCTTTGCGGTATTGTTAATGAGGAGATCCTCACCGCTCTTGGCCACCTGCCGGAGTACCCAACATGCTCTAAGGCTGTGTGTTGGTATGGTATCCGTTGTACTATGAATTTTGCATGGCCCATTAAGCCATCCCTCCAATACGGTTCCACGCCCTATAGTGGGCCTTTGCTTCTTTGTAATTGGGTCGGGCGACTTACGAGAGTGCACCCTTTTAGTTCGGACTGGGGGTTTTGTCAGAGCCGGAGGATCCCAAAATTTTGTTTGGGTTTTCCAGGCGCTTTCCATCGCATAGTACTTCCATACTATGGCCACCAAGTCAGCGAAGTGTGCTATGTCACGGCGACTTATGGCGTTGAGGATTCCCTTGTCCGTGCAATTATTGCAAAAGAATGAAATTGTGTCTTCCTCGTGACAGTCCTTGACCTTGTTCATTACAAGGAGGAATCTGGCCCAATAGTGGTGTACTGTCTCCTGGGGCTCTTGTCTAATGTGGGAAAGATCGTTTATATCTGGGTGGGTGGGTGGATTTAAGTCCGAACCTTGACCCTATCTGAGACCCAGGGGCGGAGGAGTTTCCGATCTTGGTAATTCGGGCTCTGGGATGTTGCCCAATAGGTCTGGCCTGCTGCCTGATTCTAAGTTCAGGGTTTGGGCGATGTCCTCCCGTAGACGGGTATCCGGCTCGGAGAGCTCGGGAATCCGGACATAGTTTGTCCTCAAGATAGAGGAAGAATCGCCGCATTGCTCCTCCACCACCGCTATCTGATGGGTGACCGGCGGGAAGTTAATCTCCCTTTTGTCGGGTTTAAGCCCGATCTGATCATAGTCTGTAGCGACTCCCAAGGCGGCGATGCGATCCAAGAGCTCTTTCAAGGAAGAGAGCTCTATTGGATCCAACTGCTCGGCGAGTCCCGAGCCGACGTGGAGGCTGTTTTCGATGACCCGAGAAGTCATCGTCGGCGCAGCGGCCGAACAGGCGGTCATGACGAAACCGCCTAGTCGGAGAGTTTGGCCTACAGCCAGGGCTCCCCCATAGGTGATGTTGTCCTTGACAACGAGGCGATCCATCCAGCCTTATGATGGCGGCACAGTGGAACTCTCAATGAAAGCACCAATGTCGGTGTCAAAACCGGCGGATCTCGGATAGGGGGTCCCGAAATGTGCGACTAAGGCGGATGGTAACAGGAGGCGGGGGACATGATGTTTTCCCAGGTTCGGGCCCTCTCGATGGAGGTAATACCCTACTTCCTGCTTGATTGATCTTGATGATATGAGTATTACAAGAGTTGATCTACCACGAGATCGTAAAGGCTAAACCCTAGAAGCTAGCCTATGGTATGATAGTCGTTGTCCTGCAGACTAAACCCTCCGGTTTATATAGACACCGGAGGGGGCTAGGGTTACACAGAGTTAGTTACAAGGGAGGAGTTCTACATATCCGTATTGCCAAGCTTGTCTTCCACGCCAAGGAGAGTCCCATCCGGACACTGGACGAAGTCTTCAATCTTGTATCTTCATAGCCCAATAGTCCGGCCAAAGGATATAGCCCGGCTGTCCGAGGACCCCCTAATCCAGGACTCCCTCAATCACCAACCCTACTACTCCCACCGCTAGCCAGGCCATCCCTCTACTCACCCACACCCCCTGTTATTCTGCGGCGACAGCAGCCTCACACCGTAGTGAACCAGTGAACCCTCATACTCCTCTACGCGTGGGCATCCACTGCCGCGTCTTCCCCGGCTCTGCGTCGTCCCCTTCCTAGGCCTCGCCGTCGTCCACCGGCCTGGTGCTCTCGGCACGGCGTGGTCAACGTGGTCAAGGAACGACTTCCATCGGAAGAGTACTGTGCGTGGAGAGGCTGACAGCTGGGTCCACGGCAGCCGCAAGGAAGTGCCTCCTTATTACACGGAAAATAATTATTCCTCCACCTGACAGCAGAGACCCATCGGACGGGCCACCGTATTTGGCGAAAAAAAATTTTCCCCCTGACTGCTTGGACCCACCGGACGGGCCACCGTATTTCGTGAAAAAAATGTCCCCCCCTCGCTGTCAGCTCGGACCCACCGGAAGTGCCGCCTTATTACGCACAAAAAATGAATACTCCCCCTGCTAGTTGGGACCCACCTTGGTGGGTGATGTCTACTACACAACCTTCTTCTTGTAGACGTTGTTGGGCCTCCAAGTGCAGAGGTTTGTAGGACAGTAGCAATTTTCCCTCAAGTGGATGACCTAAGGTTTATCAATCTGTGGGAGGCGTAGGATGAAGATGGTCTCTGTCAAGCAACCCTGCAACCAAATAACAAAGAGTCTCTTGTGTCCCCAACACACCCAATGCAATGGTAAATTGTATAGGTGCACTAGTCAGGCGAAGAGATGGTGATACAAGTGCAATATGAATGGTAGATATAGGTATTTGTAATCTGAAAATATAAAAACAGCAAGGTAGCAAGCGATAAATGCAATGCGTTGAAACAAGGCCTAGGGTTCATACTTTCACTAGTGCAAGTTCTCTCAACAATAATAAATTAACTGGATCATTTAACTATCCCTCAACATGCAACAAAGAGTCACTCCAAAGTCACTAATAGCCGAGAACAAATGAAGGGATTATGGTAGGGTACGAAACCACCTCAAAGTTATCCTTTCTGATCGATCTATTCAAGAGTCCGTAGTAAAATAATACGAAGCTATTATTTACTTTCAATCTATCATAGAGTTCGTACTAGAACAACACCATAAGACACAAATCAACCAAAACCCTAATGTCACCAAGATACTCCAATGTCACCTCAAGTATATGTGGGTATGATTATACGATAGGCATCACACAATCTCAGATTCATCTATTCAACCAACACAAAGTACTTCAAAGAGTGCCCCAAAATTTCTACTGGAGAGTCAAGACGAAAACGTGTGCCAACCCCTATGCATAGGTTCATGGGCGGAACCCGCAAGTTGATCACCGGAACATACATCAAGTGAATCACGTGATATCCCAGTGTCACCACAGATAAGCACGACAAGACATACATCAAGTGTTCTCAAATCCTTAAAGACTCAATCCGATAAGATAACTTGAAAGGGAAATCTCAATCCATTACAACAGAGTAGAGGGGGAGAAACATCATAAGATCCAACTATAATAGCAAAGCTCACGATACATCAAGATCGTACCACCTCAAGAACACGAGAGAGAGAGAGAGAGAGAGAGAGATCAAACACATAGCTACTGGTACATACCTTCAGCCCCGAGCGTGAACTACTCCCTCATCGTCATGGAGAGCGCCGGGATGATGAAGATAGCCACCGGTGAGGATTCCCCCCTCCAGCAGGGTGCCGGAACAGGGTCCCGATTGGTTTTTGGTGGCTACAGAGGCTTGCGGCGGCGGAACTACCGATCTATTCTGTTCCTTGATGTTTTTAGGGTATATGGACATATATAGGCGAAAGAAGTCGGTAAGGGGAGCCACGAGGGGCCCACGAGGGTGGAGGGTGCGCCCAGGGGGTGGGCGCGCCCCCTGCCTCGAGCCTTCCTCGTTGCCTCCCTTACGTGCACTCCAAGTCCCCTGGATTGCTTCCGTTCCAAAAATAACTCTCCCGAAGGTTTCATTCCCTTTGGACTCCGTTTGATATTCCTTTTCGCTAAACATCAAACAAGGAGAAAAACAGAACCGCACCGGCTCGGGTTAATAAGTTAGTCCCAAAAATAATATAAAAGTGCATAGTAAAGCCCATTAAACATCCAAGATGGATAATATAATAGCATGAATACTTCATAAATTATAGATACGTTGGAGACGTATCAGCATCCCCAAGCTTAATTCCTGCTTGTCCTTGAGTAGGTAAATGATAAAAGAAATAATTTATGAAGTGTGAATGCTAGCAGGTGCACAAGTTTGATCAATGATAATTTCAATCACCTTTTCTAGCATCATCATATGTCATAACAGTAGCTCATATCATAAAACTTTGCATGATCAAGTAACAAACTATTCACATGTTAAAGTATAGATCATAAACTTTCTTGAAAACTAATAAACCGTGTTATTAGTCATCAAACAATTACAATTCATCTTATTTTCAGGAAGAGTCTATGTCAGAGATTTGATTCCGCAAACTTCACATACTCAACTATCATTTAGTCTTCCATGATTGCTCCCACTCAAAGCATATTTTTAGAACAAATAGTATTCATCTAACACAGAGAAAGATAGGGGCTTAATGTTTCGCCTCCCAACCTTTTACCTCAAGGGTAATATCAACAATAATAATTCATGATCAAATATATTTGAATGGCCATATATGCTTAGATCTTTCCCCAACACATGATGCTTGCCAACTAAAGAGTAGGTTGGAATGAGAAGGAATACTATTGACTCTTGCATAAAAGTAAAAGATAGGCCCTTCGCAGAGGGAAGCAGGGATTTGCAGAGGGCCAGAGCTCGAAGCTAAAACAGAGATGAAAATAATTTTGAAAGGTATGCTTTCATTGTCAACATAACGACCAAGAGTTCCCAATATCTTCCATACTACATATATTATAGGCGGTTCCCACGCAGAAAGGTAAAGTTTTTACTCCCCCTCCACCAACATTCACACTCCACGGCTTGTCCGAAACAATGGGTGCTGTCCAACTATCAACATTCCTGGGGGAGTTTTTTTAAAATTATTTGCGAATTTGTTTTTGATCTTTTGATCATAGGACTGGGTATCCCAGTTACTAGCCATTTTCTCGTGAATGAAGAGCGGAGTCCAATCATCGTGAGAATAACCCACCTAGCATGGAAGATACTGACAGCCCCTAGTCGCTACATGAGCGATTCGGGCATACAAAACAGATTATTATTTGAAGGTTTAGAGTTTGGCACATGCAAATTTACTTGGAACGGCAGGTAAATACCGCATATAGGTAGATATTGTGGACACTCATGGAAGAAAGTTGGTTCAAGGAATTTGGATGCACAAGAAGTATTCCCGCTTAGTACAGATATTTTGGCTAGCAAAGGATTCTAGATAGCAAGCACCACATGTTAGAGGATCCATAACAATATAACTTCTATACAAATATACCCAAGCATAACTCATTATGTTGTCTTCCTTGTCCAACTTCAACTAATTTGCTCAGGTTTGAAATTATTAATGGGGCTCACAATCATAGAAGATGTCCAAGATATTATATTTATATGTGAAATCTCTCTTCCTTCAATATTCTTTCATGAATTGTTCAAGTGACCAATACAATGTTTGCTAACCTTAAATAAATTTACCACCTCTACTTCTTATGTGTGAAGGCATTACTCCCCATGGGAAAGGCATATGAAACATATATAATTTCAGATTTATGACATTCAAATCATTCAACCATTTACTCATAGGATATAAGTGAAGCACACGAGTAAATGACAAACTACTCCAAAAAGATATGAGTGAAGATCAATGAGTGGTTAAATAATTATGTAGCTTTGTGAAGACTCTCTCTCATTTAAGAATTTCAGATCTTGGGAATTTACTCAAACAGCAAGAAAAACAAAATAAAACGACATTTCAAGGATAGCACTCATCATGTGAAGAAGCAAAAACCTAGGCTCAACCGATACTAACCGATAATTGTTGAAGAAGAAAGGTGGGATGCCTACCGGGGCATCCCCAAGCTTAGATGCTTGAGACTTCTTGAAATATTATCTTGGGGTGCCTTGGGCATCCCCAAGCTTGAACTTTTGCATCTCCTTAATTCCTCTCATATCACGGTTTCCTAAATCTCGAAAACTTCATCCACACCAATCTCAACAAGAACACGTGAGATAAGTTAGTATATACCAATGAAAAACCTTTATTTTCTACTGTAGCGAATCACAAAAATTATTATTCAACATTGCATACTATATTCCTCTGCATATTTAATACTCCTATCCTCGAATAGAATCATTAAACAAGCAAACATATGCAAACAATGCAAACATAACAACAATTTGCCAAAACAGTGTAGTCTCTAAAGAATGCAAGATTCATCATACTTCCCTAACTCCAAACATCATGAAAGAAAATTCCCACAGTAGTAAATTTATCAGAGCTTATTATGCAAAAGTTTTCAACATTTTATCACATTCTGACTTTTCTAGGGAATTTTTGCAACAGCGGTAAACTTTCTGTTTTGAAACAGCAACATGTATACTTGCAAAATAAGCATGGTAAAAGCTATCCTTGACATTTTTATTGAAAATAAAGATCCAAACATTATTATAAATAACAGCAAGCAAATCTAAATAAAATAAAATGACGCTCCAAGCAAAACACATATCATGTGGTGAATAAAAATATGGCTCCAAATAAAGTTACCGATGAACGAAGACGAAAGAGGGGATGCCATCCAGGGCATCCCCAAACTTAGGCTCTTGGTTGTCCTTTAATATTATCTTGGGGTTCCTTGGTAATCCCCAAGCTTAGGATCTTTCCACTCCTTATTCCATAGTCCATCGAATCTTTACCCAAAACTTGAAAACTTCACAACACAAAACTTAACAGAAAATCTCATGAGCTCCGTTAGCGAAAGAAAACAAAAAACCACTTAGGTAATGTTGTGAACTCATTCTAAATTCATGTTGGTGTAATATATACTATATTCTAACTTCTCCATGGTTCATACCCTTCGATATTACTCATAGATTCATCAAAATAAGCAAACAACACATAGAAAACAGAATCTGTCAAAAACAGAACAATCTGTAGTAATCTGTATTATACGTATACTTCTGGAACTCCAAAAATTCTAAAATAAATTTGTGGACCTGAGGAATTTGCCTATTAATCATTTTCAAAAAGAATCAACTAAATCTCACTCTCCAGTAAAAAGTTTTAGCTAATCTCGTGAGCGCTAAAGTTTCTGTTTTTTACAACATGATCATAAAGACGTCACCCAAGTCTTCCCAAAGGTTCTACTTGGCACAAACACTAATTAAAACATAAAACCACATCTAACCAGAGGCTAGATAGACTATTTATTCCTAAACAGAACCAAAAAGAAAGAAACTAAAATAAATTTGGGTTGCCTCCCAACAAGCGCTAACGTTTAACGCCACTAGCTAGGCCTGATGATTTCAATGATACTCACATAAAAGATAAGAACTGAAACATAAAGAGAGCATCATGAATAATATGACTAGCACATTTAAGTCTAATACACTTCCTATGCATAGGGATTTTGTGAGCAAACAACTTATGGGAACAATAATCAACTAGCATAGGAAGGCAAAACAAGCATAACTTTAAAACTTTAAGCACATAGAGAGGAAATTTGATATTATTGCAATTCCTACAAGCATATATTCCTCCCTCATAATAATTTTAAGTAGAATCATGAATGAATTCAACAATATAACCAGCACCTAAAGCATTATTTTCATGATCTACTTGCATAGAAAATTTACTACTCTCCACATAAGCAAAATTCTTCTCATTCGGAATAGTGGGAGCAAATTCAAGGAAATAACTATCATGGGATTGAAAATTGAATTCAAGATGACAAGTTTCATGGTCATTATTCTTTATAGTATACATGTCATCACAATAATAATCATAGATAGGAGGCATGCTTTCATCATAATAAATTTGCTCATCAAAACTTGGGGGACTAAACATATCATCTTCATCAAACATAGCATCCCCAAGCTTGTGGCTTTGCATATCATTAGCATCATGGGTATTCAAAGAATTCATACTAAAAACATTGCAATCATGCTCATCATTCACATATTTTATGCCAAGCATTCTATGTAATTCTTCTTCTAGTACTTGAGCACAATTTTCCTTCCCATCATTTTCACGGAAGACATTAAAAAGATGAAGCATATGAGGCACCCTTAATTCCATTTTTTGTAGTTTTATTTTATAGAATAAACTAGTGATAAAACAAGAAACTAAAATATTCAATTGCAAGATCTAAAGATATACCTTCAAGCACTCACCTCCCCGGGAACGGCGCCAGAAAAGAGCTTAGTTGACGGGGTGCGAGTGCTGCTTACCTAGCCTCCCCGGCAACGGCGCCTGAAAAGACCTTGATGTCTACTACACAACCTTCTTCTTGTAGACGTTGTTGGGCCTCCAAGTGCAGAGGTTTGTAGGACAGTAGCAAATTTCCCTCAAGTGGATGACCTAAGGTTTATCAATCCGTGGGAGGCGTAGGATGAAGATGGTCTCTCTCAAGCAACCCTGTAACCAAATAACAAAGAGTCTCTTGTGTCCCCAACACACCGTTCGGCGAAGAGATGGCGATACAAGTGCAATATGGATGGTAGATATAGGTTTTTGTAATCTGAAAATATAAAAACAGCAAGGTAGCAAGCGATAAATGCAATGCGTTGAAACAAGGCCTAGGGTTCATAGTTTCACTAGTGCAAGTTATCTCAACAATAATAACATAACTGGATCATATAACTATCCCTCAACATGCAACAAAGAGTCACTCTAAATTCACTAATAGCGGAGAACAAACGAAGAGATTATGGTAGGGTACGAAACCACCTCAAAGTTATCATTTCTGATCGATCTATTCAAGAGTCCGTAGTAAAATAATACGAAGCTATTCTTTCCGTTCAATCTATCATAGAGTTCATACTAGAATAAAACCTTAAGACACAAATAAACCAAAACCATAATGTCACCTCAAGTATCCGTGGGTATGATTATACGATATGCATCACACAATCTCAGATTCATCTATTCAGCCAACACAAAGTACTTCAAAGAGTGCCCCAAAATTTCTACCAGAGAGTCAAGACGAAAATGTGTGCCAACCCCTATGCATAGGTTCATGAGAGGAACCCACAAGTTCATCACCAAAACATACATCAAGTGAATCACGTGATATCCCATTGTCACCACAGATAAGCACGGCAAGACATACATCAAGTGTTCTCAAATCCTTCAAGACTCAATCCGATAAGATAACTTCATAGGGAAAACTCAATCCATTACAAGAGAGTAGAGGGGGAGAAACATCATAAGATCCAACTATAATAGCAAAGCTCACGATACATCAAGATCGTACCACCTCAAGAACACTAGAGAGAGAGAGAGATCAAACACATAGCTACTGGTACATACCCTCAGCCCCGAGGGTGAACTACTCCCTCCTCGTCATGGAGAGCGCCGGGATGATGAAGATAGCCACCGGTGAGGGTTCCCCCCTCCGGCAGGGTGTCGGAATTGGGTCCCGATTGGTTTTTGGTGGCTACAGAGGCTTGCAGCGACGGAACTCCAGATCTATTCTGTTCCTCGATGTTTTTAGGGTATATGTGTAACGCCCACGATGCGGCTATATCTCTCATATGTAGGTTTTATCGCAAGAAGGGTCATCTTCACACAATCCCATGTAATGAATAAGAATGGGATAAAGAGAGTTGGCTTACAATCGCCACTTCACACAATACATAAATTAAACATACATCATTCAGAGTACAATCAAGGTCCGACTATGGAACCAAAATAAAAGAAGACAACCCCAAATGCTAGATCCCCAATCGTCCCAACTGGGCTCCACTACTGATCATCAAGAAACGAAACATAGTAACGACCAAGTTCCTCGTTGAACTCCCACTTGAGCTCGGTTGCGTCACCTGCACTGGTATCGTCGGCACCTGCAACTGTTTTGGTAGAATCTATGAGTCACGAGGACTCAACAATCTCACACCCGCGAGATCAAGTCTATTTAAGCTTATAGGAAGGATGGAGTAATGAGGTGGGGCTTCAGCAAGCACTAAGCATATATGGTGGCTAACATACGCAAATGAGAGCGAGAAGAGAAGCAATGCACGGTCGCGAAGCTAGAAGTGATCAAGAAGTGATCCTGAAACTACTTACGTTCATACATAACCCAAACCGTGTTCACTTCCCGGACACCGCCGAACAGAGACCTTCACGGCTACACACGCGGTTGATGTATTTTAATTAAGTCAAGTGTCAAGTTCTCTACAACCGGACATTAACAAATTCCCATCTGCCACATAACCATGGGCACGGCTCTCGAAAGTTTATACCCTGCAGGGGTGTCCCAACTTAGCCCATCACAAGCTCTCACGATCAACGTAGGATATTCCTTCTCCCAGGAAGACCCATCAGACTCGGAATCCCGGTTACAAGACATTTCGACAATGGTAAAACAAGACCAGCAAGACCACCCGACTGTGCCGACTAAGCCCGATAGGAGCTGCACATATCTCGTTCTCAGGGCGCACCGGATGAGCACTCCGTATAACTAAAACCCGTCCTCAAGTTTCCCCGAGGTGGCGCTGCAAAGGACTCTAGTTCAGACCAACACTCAAAGGAGCATTGGCCCGGGGGGTAAATAAAGATGACCCTCGGGCTCGCGAAAACCCAATGGAAAGGCTTAGGTGAGGCAAATGTAAAACCAAGGTTGGGCCATGCTGGAGGAGTTTTATTCAAGGCGAACTGTCAAGGGGGTCCCATAAATCACCCAACCGCGTAAGGAACGCAAAATCAAGGAACATAACACCGGTATGACGGAAACTAGGGCGGCAAGAGTGGAACAAAACACCAGGCATAAGGCCGAGCCTTCCACCCTTTACCAAGTATATAGATGCATTAATTAAATAAGAGATATTGTGATATCCCAAAATATCCATGTTCCAACATGGAACCAACTTCAACTTCACCTGCAACTAACAACGCCATAAGAGGGGCTAAGCAAAAGCGGTAACTTAGCCAAACAACGGTTTGCTAGGAAAGGATGGTTAGAGGCTTGACATGGCAACATGGGAGGCATGATATAGCAAGTGGTAGGTAGCGCGGCATAGCAATAGAGCGAACAACTAGCAAGCAAAGATAGAAGTGATTTCGAGGGTATGGTCATCTTGCCTGCAAAGTTCTCAGAGTTGTCGAAAGCTTGATCCTCGTAAGCGTTCTCAACAGGTTCCTCGTTCACGTACTCGTCTCCCAGCTCTACCCAAAGCAAGAACACAAGCAAAGGACCAACAATCAATCACGGGCAATGCACAAGCAACATGATGCAATACATGGCATGATATGCGAGATGTAATATGCAACGCATATGCGTGCTCCGGAAGGGAAAGGGTGAACAAGGCATCAACTTGGAAAACCAAATATGCCGCTGGAAAGATGAGATGATTTCGGTTGAAATCTATATAAAGATCACCGGAATCGGATGCACGGTTTGCAAATGACAAGCAAAACAAGGATGGCACAATTCTGCGATTAACATCATCATGACATCTAGAATGCAACAAGGAGCTAAGCTGCTACACTCCAACATAACAACAAACAATATGACAGTGATGTACTCAAGATGCTTGACAAAAGATGAACACTGAGCTACGGATAAATCGCACCAGAGCATGTTCAAACAAGCATGGAAAAATTGCAAAAGATATCAGCTTCACAGACTTAGTGAAAATACTAACATGCCAGAAATTACATCAGGAAGCCATGTTTAGAGCATGCAAACAACATGCTACAAGAACATATCCTAGCAAATAAAGGAGTGACATGAATCTAATAAATGCGTATAACAAAAGTCCCTTAATGATCATGAGCCAAACAGGCACAGAAGATATGATGGCACCCATATAAACATAGCAAGTTTCGTTATAGATTCAGACTTGGCTGAAAAACAGAGCATGGCATAAACAGAATTATGAAGGCATCTTTGCGAGCTCGATTCACTCATCACAAGGCATTGCATGACAAGATAAACATATCATCAGCAATAATACGTGTTCACGAAACTAAACATGGCAATAACAAGCTCATAGCATGCAAGGATCAACTACAACAACCTTGGCAAAATTGATAAACTTGTAAACAATCTGCCAGGAACATTTTATAGTAAAAGTAGAGCAAGATTAAGACATTCTACAGCACTCCGTAATTGCAAGAAGGAGCAAGGATGTATAGAGCACATCCATATGTCCAAAACATCCTTACTGAACATACTCAAAAGAGGCATGGATCTAACTGTAGCAACATGAACACATGGCATAAAAATAACAACAGGGAAATGACTTAGCCAAATTCAAAGTCCCTGAAAACAACAATATCACGAGAGCTACTTGGCATGCTTGTGCTAGTCACCACATTGATCAAAAGAATACATGGCATACAACCCTGTAAATATGGCATGGCATAGCCCAAAACACATGTAGAGCTCATGCTCATATGCAGTACACAATGAACGTAGCAAAAATGACAAATGCTCCTAATCTGATAAGAATCAGCACCTAACATTTTATAGCACTCTTGCATCAATAATTTGGTCATCAGGATGGGCTCAAACAAGCATGTCACAATGTAACTAAATGAAGAGCACATCATGATGAACATTTCGATATACTGCATGCACAAAACAGAGCTACAGTCACAAAGATATGATGCCATGAACAGAGCAATAAAATATGAGGGGAAAAGACTTAGAGGAAAGTCAACCTCTCCGAAATCAGATCTAGGCCTGACTCGGGCGCACGGATTATGAGGCGGCGGCGCGAGCTCGCTGGACAACTTCCCGGAGAGGTGCGGGGGGCAGCGAGGTGACTCCGGGGCAGATCCGACCGGATCTCGCCGGATCCGGGCACGGACGACGAGGGGGCGGCGCTGGTGGCGAGGACGACGGGCGGCGGGCGGCGCGAGCGCTTGAGCGCGGGCGGCGGTGGCGGCGGCGGCGACGGCGAGGAGGCGGCGCGGGCGGTGCAGCGCGAGGAGCTGCGGGAAGGTGCGGGCGGCGGACGGGCGGGAGGGCTCGCTTGGCTTCGGGGCCCATGGCAAGCGCGGACGGCGGCGGGAGAAAACGTGGCAGGCGGCGATAGGCACGGGGTGGCGGCGTGATTTGTCCGGCCGAACCGGACGTGTCCGGCGGCAGAGAGGGAGCGGGTCTAGGGTTTCGGGACCAGGATTTGTAGGAGGGGTGCACATATTTATAGCTACGAGGAGGTAGGAGTGTCCAAATGGAGTGTAGTTTTCACCCACACGATCATGATCGAACGGCCGAGAGGATGGAGGGGGTTTGGATGGGTTATTGGGCTGTAACACAAAAGAGGCCTTTGCGGTTACTCGGTTAACCGTTGAAGCATCAAATGGCCTCCAAATGGAACGAAACTTGACAGGTGGTCTACCGGTGGTGTACCAAGGCCAGTTGTCAAACCTCGGTCCATTCCGAGAACGTTTAACACCCGCTCATGAAAAGGGACAAGAGGGGTGCGCCGGTGCACGTGGGAGTGTCGGATTGCAAAACGGACAACGGGGAAAATGCTCGGATACATGAGACGAACACGAATGCAAATGAAATGCACATGATGACATGATATGAAATGCATGACATGGACAAAATGCAAAACAAAGACAAAATCCAACCACGAAGGGAATCTCATAACTTAAAGCCGAAAATGGCAAGAGTTGGAGTTACAAATATGGCAAGTTACATCCGGGGTGTTACTACAATCCACCACTACGAGAGGATCTCGTCCCGAGATCTAGGACTGAAAGAACTCTGGATATTCGAAACGGAGGTGGTCCTCGCGCTCCCAGGTGGCTTCTCGGTCGGAATGGTGTGACCACTTCACTTTCAGGAATTTAATAGACTTGCTGCGAGTCTTGCGCTCAGTTTCTTCAAGAATAGCAACGGGGTGCTCATGATAAGACATATCTTCTTGGAGGTCAATCTCTTCGAAGTTGATGGTGCGCTCAGGAGTCTTGAAGCACTTGCGAAGCTATGACACGTGAAACACATCGTGCACATTTGCGAAGTTGGACAGAAGCTCAAGTTGATAGGCGAGATCGCCTCTTTTGCCAATGATTTTGAAAGGGCCCACGTATCTAGGGGCAAGCTTCCCTTTGATACCGAAGCGACGAGTGCCTCTCATTGGAGAGACGCGGAGGTAGACATGGTCTCCGATCTCGAAAGCCAAATCATAGTGCTTGCTATCATAGTAACTCTTCTGACGTGATTGCGCGGCTTTGAAATTTTCACGGATGACTTTACACATTTCTTCAGCCTCTGTGATTAAGTCGTTGCCAAGAAGTTGGCGTTCACCAGTCTCTGGCCAATTTAGAGGAGTACGACACTTTCTGCCATAGAGAATCTCGAATGGGGCCTTGCCCGAACTCGCTTGGAAGCTGTTGTTGTAGGAGAACTCGGCATATGGAAGACAATCTTCCCACTTCATACCGAAAGAGATTATGCAAGCCCTGAGCATATCTTCAAGGATTTGGTTGACTCGCTCAACTTGGACACTAGTTTGAGGATGGAAAGTTGTGTTCAAGCGAATGTTGGTGCCCATGGCCTTCTGGAAGGAGTCCCAGAACTTAGAAGTGATGATGCTTCCACGATGTGAAGATATCAATTGTGGAATTCCGTGCAAGGAGACAATCCTGGAGGTGTATAGCTCTGCCAGCGGAGCTGCTGTGATAGATTCTTTGATAGGAAGAAAATGAGCCACTTTAGTAAGTTTGTCGATGACAACGAAGATAACATCATTTCCACGCTTGGACTTAGGAAATGCAGTCACGAAATCCATTTCGATATGATCAAACTTCCATTCTGGAAAGGCAAGAGGTTGGAGGAGACCAGTTGGTCGTTGGTGTTCTGCTTTCACCCTTCTGCAAACGTCACATTCATTCACGAATTGAGCAATTTCTCGCTTCATTCGAGTCCACCAATATGACTGCTTGAGGTCATGGTACATCTTCGTACTTCCAGGATGAATGGAAAAAAGAGAATTGTGCGCTTCATTAATTATGACCTTCCTTAGATCACCTTTGGGAACCACAATCCGGTCCTCGAAGAATAAAGTGTCTCTATCATCAATGCGATAGCACTTGTATTTGGAAATGCCCTTGTCAATACCACGTTTCACCTTCTTCACCATGGTATCCAGGAGTTGTGCCTCACGAATCTGATCTTCCAAAGTAGGAGAGACTAGGAGGTTGGCAAGAAAGCCTTGAGGAACAACTTGGAGATTCAGTTTGCGGGAAGATTCACAAAGATTCGGTTGGAACGGCTTGAGGATTAAGCTGTTGCAATAAGCCTTCCTGCTCAAAGCATCTGCAATGACATTGGCCTTGCTAGGAGTATATTCAATACTCGGATTGTACTCTTGAATCATTTCGACCCATTGAGTTTTCCTGAGGTTGAGGTTGGGTTGAGTGAAGATATACTTGAGACTCTTGTGATCGGTGAATATGTCCACCTTCCTTCCCAACAAGAGATGTCTCCATGTTATTAATGCATGGAAAACTGCCGCCAACTCAAGATCATGAGTGGGGTAGTTCTTTTCATTGGGCTTCAACTGGCGAGAGGTATAAGCCACAACTTTCTTCTCTCGCATTAACACAACACCGAGACCTTGAAGAGAAGCATCATAGAAAACTTCGAATGGCTTGGATTCATCAGGAGGAGTTAAGACAGGAGCTGTGACGAGTTTCTCTTTGAGAGTGTTGAAAGCAACGTCACACTTAGGAGTCCAGACATACTTCACATGCTTCTGGAGGAGGTTGGAAATAGGCTTTGCAATCTTTGAGAAATTCTCACGAATCTTCGGCAATAGCTTGCAAGTCCAAGAAAACTACGAAGCTGCTTGACATTCTGAGGAGGTTCCCAATTCACAACTGCAGACACCTTCTCGGGATTAACAGCGATGACCTTGGCAGAGATGATATGACCAAGGTAAAGAACTTCATCAAGCCAAAACTCACATTTGGAAAAATTCCCATAGAATTAATACTCTTTGAGCTTGTCGAGCACCAATCGCAAATGTTTGGCATGATCCTTCTTATTCATGGAGAAGACCAAGATATCATCGAGATACACCAAGACGAATTCATTGGTGTAGGGGTTGAAGATGAAGTTCGTCATGCGAGAGAACGTTGGAGGAGCATTGACAAGGCCGAAAGACATGACAGTATATTCATAAGAACCAAAGCTTGTTCTGAATGCTGTCTTGGGAATATCTTCTTCACAAATGTGAATCTGATGATAACCCATCCGGAGGTCAAGCTTGGAGAAAACTTTAGCACCTTTAAGTTGCTCGAAAAGCTCATTGGTGTTGGGAAGTGGATACTTGTCCTTTATTGTCTTCTTCTTCAATGGACAGTAATCAACGCGAAGTCGGTCTGTGCCATCCTTCTTCTGGACAAAAAGAACTCCACAACCCCAAGGAGATGAACTCGGTCTGATCAGACACAGACGCTCTTGTTCATCGAGTTGTTTCTTCAATTCCTTCGACTCCTTTGGTCCAAGCTTGTATGGACGCTTGCAAATGGGTTCTGTGCCAGGCTCAAGATCGATAACGAACTCAACTGGCCGGTGAGGAGGCATATTCGAAAGCTCTTCTGGAAAGACATCTTGGTACTCACAAACGAATGGAATCTGAGAGATAGCATCCAACTCGCCCTTCTCATTGAGAGAAAACAACCGAATGGTTTCGTCACGAGTGTCATAGATGATCAAATCCTCAGAGGAGTGTGTCAATTGAATTTCCCTGGCAGCACAATCAAGTTGAGCCTTGTGCTTAGAAAGCCAGTCCATGCCAAGAATTAGATCAATATCCGAGTCACCAAGGACAATTGGAGAAGACAGAAATTTATAGTTGCCCATCTTGATGGAAACATCCGGGATGCAATTATGAGATGTCATTTGCTTACCCGGAGACACAACTGATAACTGTCTAGACAATTCTTGATAACCCAACTAATGCTTAGATGCAAAAGGTCTTGAGATGAAACTATGCGATGCGCCAGTATGAAATAAAACTTTTGCAGGAATATCATTAACTGAGAGATTACCCATGATCACTTTAGTAGATTCCTCCACTTGAGCTGCATTTATCATGTTCACCTTTGCAGACTTGGGATTATGCTTGACCACTGTATTGCTGGAGGATCTCACGGGAGGAGGAGGCGGAAGGCTCCTTTGGTTGAAGCACTTGTTAGCATAGTGACCTTTCTGCTGACATTTATTGCAAGTCACCTCTGAGAGCGGACGATGATAAGGAGCATTAGACCTTGGAGCTTGATTCTGAGACTTGTTCTGATAGCCAGGGTTGGGTGGGTGGGAAGATCCATGGCCACCTTTGTTCTTCTGCTAGTAAGGCTGACGGAACGGAGGAGGAGGCAACCGGAACTTATGTTGCTTAGCTGCCACTAATGAGGAAGAAGAAGACTGAACTGCGTCCCTAACTCTCTTCTTAGAAGCCTCAAACTTGAGCTGGGCAGCTTCTTGCTTCAGTGCCATGTTGTGGAATTCATCATACTTGGTCGGCTCAAAAAGCACGACAGCGAGTTTCTAGACCTGGATATTGTATTGATACATGGACATGCTGCCTTGCTTGAGATTGCGGAACTCCTCACGCTTACTCTCAACAACACTTTGTGGAATGTGGTGAGCTTTGAAGTCTCGTTGGAAATCATCCCACGTAATCGCACAACCTCCTCTGGAATCTTTGTATTGTTGATACCACTCGGCAGCTTGATCCTTGAGTTGAAACGAAGCAAACTTGACAAAGTCCTCATGCCTGACATTGCTACATTCAAAATGCTTGTTGATGTCCACGAGCCAATCATCGGCGTCTGTGGCCTCGGCACATTAGCTGAAAGACTTCGGCTGATTTGCAAGGAACTGATTGAGGGTAGCGAAGTGAGGCTGATTGTTGCCTTGGCCTTGATTCCCTTTGTTGCCTTGGCCTTGGGTGCGCTCTTGCAAGAGTTGCAAAAGCATCTAGGCATTGGCGTTGGTGGCTGCCATGACAGCTTGCCATGCCTCCGGAGGCGGAGGTGAAGGTGGAGGGTTCGCCTGACTCTCATCATTGTGTTCCGGATTCTGACGCGTTGGAGGAGCCATCCTGAAGAGGGTGACATCCGTTAGCATCTTGATAGACAGATAGGAAAGTTGAATCAATGGATAGAAATTGCAACATATAGTCTTCACAATAAACATTCGAGCGAGGATGAACGAATGAATTCCATAGTAAATCATCACACTTCCATAAGTTGAGAAGCCACTTAGAAAAGGTATGAAATCAACATTTGACTTCGAAGCAACTCGAATACCACAACTCAAAACAAAACAAAGGATTGGCTTGCAGAATAAGCCGGAACAAATATATGATAGAGATTTCGTCCGGAGTTTTCGTGGTGGGGCCCACACGGGCTCGATCGTACAACACCATCATGTACAAGGCAATGCACATGACATACGAAGCGTCCCCGAGTCAGCATAGCCAAGGACTCTTTAAGACACAACAAGACCACTGTAAAACCAACCGTGGATAGGCGGACCACTAGAAGTCGAACCCCAATCTCATATCATGCATCTCTCGGAAAGATATCCTAGGAGCTACTTGAATTCCCACTTATAAACTCCCGAAATTTTCTGGTTATGCAATCAGGTGTTGGGGATACTGGGGACGCAATATATCTCACCCAAACTAACATACCTAGATCCAGCTGTATCCATCCTTCAATACATAACCAAGAAACCTTCGGAAATCATTTACCTCAACCTTCGAAAAGCATTTGTTATACAAGTTATGGCAATACTCCCGTACTCCCGCCCCAGTACTGGGTGGCGTCGAGGTGATCTCACCAACAACTGCATAAAAGAGATTTTCGATGTCGGCGAAACTCAGGTATTCCAGAACTGCAACGATAAAATTGTGACGACAACACCTCGGAGCTCAACTCCCCGGGACACTGCCACAACCCCTAAATGTCAGGAAGCACCAAGAACAGTGTTCTCGTCACAAAACCATCGGAATGATTCCAAGATACCCGCGTGATCCTAAAAACAATTTAGTGAAATTTGAGGAGAGGAGAGTCAAAACTTCTACGTCAGGGGGCCTCACCAGAGCGACGAAGGGACTGAGGAGTAAAAAGAATCCTACTCTCCGATATATATAATCCTAAGACTCAAAACTTTTTTTCTAGACTCAACAACGCCAGCGATTCGATCAAGCAGGGGGCTCCTAAGTCGGGGATGGATCTGATTACCAACTTGTAACGCCCACGATGCGGCTATATCTCTCACGTGTCGAGGCATGACTTAGAGGCATAACCGCATTGTAGGTTCTGTCGCAAGAAGGGTCATCTTCACACAATCCCATGTAATGAACAAGAATAGGATAAAGAGAGTTGGCTTACAATCGCCACTTCACACAATACATAAATTAAACATACATCATTCAGAGTACAATCAAGGTCCGACTATGGAACCAAAATAAAAGAAGACAACCCCAAATGCTAGATCCCCGATCGTCCCAACTTGGCTCCACTACTGATCATCAGGAAACAAAACATAGTAACGACCAAGTTCCTCGTCGAACTCCCACTTGAGCTCGGTTGCGTCACCTGCACTGGTATCGTCGGCACCTGCAACTGTTTTGGTAGAATCTATGAGTTACGAGGACTCAGCAATCTCACACCCGCGAGATCAAGACAATTTAAGCTTATAGGAAGGATGGAGTAATGAGGTGGAGCTGCAGCAAGCACTAAGCATATATGGTGGCTAACATACGCAAATGAGAGCGAGAAGAGAAGCAACGCACGGTCGCGAAGCTAGAAGTGATAAAGAAGTGATCCTGAAACTTCTTATGTTCATACATAACCCAAACCGTGTTCACTTCCCGGACTCCGCCGAAAAGAGACCTTCACGGCTACACACGCGGTTGATGTATTTTAATTAAGTCAAGTGTCAAGTTATCTACAACCAGACATTAACAAATTCCCATCTGCCACATAACCGCGGGCACGGCTCTCGAAAGTTTATACCCTGCAGGGGTGTGCCACTTAGCCCATCACAAGATCTCACAGTCAACGAAGGATATTCCTTCTCCCAGGAAGACCCGGTCAGACTCGGAATCCCGGTTACAAGACATTTCGACAATGGTAAAACAAGACCAGCAAGACCACCCGACTGTGCCGACAAAGCCCGATAGGAGCTGCACATATCTCGTTCTCAGGGCACACCGGATGAGCACTCCATACAACTAAAACCCGGCATCAAGTTTCCCCGAGGTGGCGCTGCAAAGGACTCTAGTTCAGACCAACACTCAGAGGAGCATTGGCCCGGGGGGGTAAATAAAGATGACCCTCGGGCTCGCGATAACCCAAGGGAAAGGCTTAGGTGAGGCAAATGTAAAACCAAGGTTGGGCCTTGCTGGAGGAGTTTTATTCAAGGCGAACTGTCAAGGGGGTCCCATAAATCACCCAACCGCCTAAGGAACGCAAAATCAAGGAACATAACACCGGTATGACGGAAACTAGGGCGGCAAGAGAGGAACAAAACACCAGGCATAAGGCTGAGCCTTCCACCCTTTACCAAGTATATAGATGCATTAATTAAATAAGAGATATTGTGATATTCCAAAATATCCATGTTCCAACATGGAACCAACTTCAACTTCACCTGCAACTAACAACGCTATAAGAGGGGCTGAGCAAAAGCGGTAACTTAGCCAAACAATAGTTTGCTAGGAAAGGATGGTTAGAGGCTTGACATGGCAACATGGGAGACATGATATAGCAAGTGGTAGGTAGCGCGGCATAGCAATAGAGCGAAAAACTAGCAAGCAAAGATAGAAGTGATTTCGAGGGTATGGTCATCTTGCCTGCAAAGTTCTCAGAGTTGTCGAAAGCTTGATCCTCGTAAGCGTTCTCAACAGGTTCCTCGTTCATTTACTTGTCTCCGGCTCTACCCAAAGCAAGAACACAAGCAAAGGACCAACAATCAATCACGGGCAATGCACAAGCAACATGATGCAATACATGGCATGATATGCGAGATGTGATATGCAACGCATATGCGTGCTCCGGAAGGGAAAGGATGAACAAGGCATCAACTTGGCAAACCAAGTATGCTGCTGGAAAGATGAGATGATTTCGGTTGAAATCGATATAAAGATCACCAGAATCGGATGCACGGTTTGCAAATGACAAGCAAAACAAGGATGGCACAATTCTGCGATTAACATCATGATGTCATCTAGAATGCAACAAGGAACTAAGCTACTGCACTCCAACATAACAACAAACAATATGGAAGTGATTTACTCAAGATGCTTGACAAAAGATGAACACCGAGATACGGCTAAATCACACCAGAGCAGGCTCAAACAAGCATGGAAATAGTGCAAAAGATATCAGCTTCACAGACTTGGTGAAAATACTAACATGCCAGAAATAATATCAGGAAGCCATGTTTAGAGCAAGCAAACAACATGCTACAAGAACATATCCTAGAAAATAAAGGAATGGAATGAATATAAGAAATACATAGAACAAAAGTCCCTTAATGATCATGAGCCAAAAAGGCACATAAGATATGATGGCACTCATATAAACATAGCAAGTTTCAATACAGATTCAGACTTTGGCAGAAAAACAGAGCATGGCATAAACAGAATTATGAAGGCATCTTTGCGAGCTCGATTCACTCATCACAAGGAATTGCATGACAATATAAGCATAGCATCAGCAATAAGACATGTTCATGAAACTAACCATGGCAATAACAAGCTCATAGCATGCAAGGATCAACTACAACAAACTTGGCAAAATTGATTAACATGTAAACAATCTGCCAGGAACATTTTATAGCAAAAGTAGAGCAAAATTAAGACATGCTAGAGCACTACATAATTGCAAACAGGAGCAAGGACGGATAGAGAACATCCATATGTACAAAACATCTTACTGAACATACTCAAAAGAGGCATGGATCTCACTGTAGTAACATGAACACATGGCATAAAAATAATAACAGGGAAATGACATAGCCAAATTCTAAGTCCCTGAAAACAGCAATATCACGAGAGCTACTTGGCATGCTTGTGCTAGTCACCACATTGATCACAAGAATACATGGCATACAACCCTGTAAAGATGGCATGGCATAGCCCAAAACACATGTAGAGCTCATGCCCATATGCAGCACACAATAAACGTAGCAAGAATGACAAATGCTCCTAATCTGATAAGAATCAGCACCAAACATTTTATAGCACTCTTACATCAATAATTTGGGCATCAGGATGGGCTCAAACAAGCATGGCGCAATGGAACAAAATGAAGAGCACATCATGATGAACATTATGATATATTGCATGCACAAAACGGAGCTACAATCACAGAGTTATGATGCCATGAACAGAGCAATAAAATATGAGGGGAAAAGACTTGGAGGAAAATCAACCTCTCCGAAATCAGATCTAGGGTTGACTCGAAAGCGCCACGATTCTGAGGCGGCGCGCGAGCTCACGGAGAACTTGCGGAGAGGTGCGGGGGGGCGCCGCGGTGACTCCGTGGCGGATCCGGCTGGATCTCGCGGATCCGGCGCAGACGACGAGGGGCGGCGCTGGGCGGCGTGGACGGCGACCGTCGGGCGGCGGCGGCGACGGCGAGGAGGCGGCACGGCGAAGGCATGGGCGGCGCTCCTCGAGCCGCGGGAGGCGCGGCGACGGACGGGCGGGAGGGCTGGCTCGGCCCCATGGGCCGGCCGCGTGGACGGCGGCGGAGGACACGTGGCAGGCGGTGATAGGCGCGGGACGGCGGCGCGATTTGTCCGGCCGAACCGGACGTGTCCGGCGGCGGAGAGGGAGCGGGGCTAGGGTTTCGGGACCCGGATTTGGAGGAGGGGTGCACATATTTATAGCTAGGAGGAGGTAGGAGTGTCCAAATGGAGTGTAGTTTTCGCCCACACGATCGTGATCGAACGGCCGAGAGGATGGAGGGGGTTTGGATGGGTTATTGGGCCGTAACACAAAAGAGGCCTTTGCGGTTACTCGGTTAACCGTTGGAGCATCAAACGACCTCCAAATGGAACGAAACTTGACAGGTGGTCTACCGGCGGTGTACCAAGGCCACTTGTCAAACCTCGGTCCATTCCGAGATGGTTTAACACCCGCTCATGAAAAGGGACAAGAGGGGTGCGCTGGTGCACGTGGGAATGTCGGATTGCAAAATGGACAACGGGGAAAATGCTCGGATGCATGATACGAACACGTATGCAAATGAAATGCACATGATGACATGATATGAAATGCATGACATGTACAAAATGCAAAACGAATACAAAACCCAACCACGAAGGGAATCTCATAACTTAAAGCCGAAAATGGCAAGAGTTGGAGTTACTAATATGGCAAGTTACATCCGGGGTGTTACAATATGGACATATATAGGCGAAAGAAGTCGGTAAGAGGAGCCACGAGGGGCCCATGAGGGTGGAGGGCGCGCCCAGGGGGTGGGCGCGCCCTCCTACCTTGTGCCTTCCTCGTTGCCTCCCTTACGTGCACTCCAAGTCCCCCGGATTGCTTCCGTTCCAAAAGTAACTCTCCCGAAGGTTTCATTCCGTTTGGACTCCGTCTGATATTCCTTTTCTGCGAAACACTGAAACAAGGAGAAAAACAGAAACTGGCACTGGCACTAGGCTCTGGGTTAATAAGTTAGTCACAAAAATAATATAAAAGTGCATAGTAAAGCCCATTAAACATCCAAGATGGATAATATAATAGCATGAATACTTCATAAATTATAGATACGTTGGAGACGTATCAATGGGTGGCTGACTTGTGGGCCTACTAAGTTAACGGGGACGGAGTACTTTGTCAACTTAGTCAATATGAACGATTATAGCTCCAGTGACCATACGATGTCCATCCAACAGCCGTAGTGCTTCTTCAACCTCTGGTCTTCTTGCGCCAGCCGCCCAAAGCAGCGCCGGTCGTGCCGCATGCTCCTGCCTCCCGTGGCCGGTCAGGCTTTGCCGCGAGGCCTCACCGCCTCTACTATTCCCACTGCTAGCCAGGCCCTGCAGCGACGGCAGCCTCACACCGCAGCCGAACTAGTGAACCCTTGTACTCCTCTCCACGCGGGCTTCCACTGCTGCGTCTTCCCTGGCTCCGCGTCGTCCCCTTCCTAGACCTCGTCGTCGTCCACTGCCCTGGTGCTCTCGGCACGGCATGGTCAACGTGGTCAAGGAACGACTTCCATCGGAAGAGTACTGTACGTGGAGAGGCTGACAGCTGGGCCCACGGCCGCAGCAAGGAAGTGCCTCCTTATTACGCGCAAAATAATTATTCCTCCACCTGACAGCGAGGAACCACCGGACGGGCCACCATATTTTGTGAAAAAAACGTTTTCCCTTGACTGTTGGGACCCACCAGCTACATCTTCGCACGCAAGGAAGTGCGTCCGGGCAAAAAAAAACGATTCACCCCCGTGACTGCTGGGACCCACTAGCTACATCTTCGCACGCAAGGAAGTGCCTGACAGTCGGGACCCACCTGGTCGAAACGTACATAGTGTTGTCATTCTGGTCGTGAACGTGTACGTACATACTGGTCGATGTAGAGGCGCGCACGTGTCATAGTAGAGGCGCGCACGTAGCATGTACGCGTACATACAGCGGCCAGTGTGCAAGAAAGAAAATACGGACACGTACGTACATACGGGCAGGGTCTCGAACGCCTACTCGCGCATACGTATGGCCAGGGCTCGTGTACATGGCTGGGTCGGAACGGAGAAACAGCGTCGTCGTCATGTTCATGGGGAGCCAACCGGCTGGGTCGGAACGGAATGCGTCGTCATGTTCATCGGGAGAGCTTGGACGGAATAGCTGATGGAAACGAGGCCTGGCGTACCGCAGAACGGAGGAAACGGCCTTGTGTTCGACCGGCCACGTTCGAAACGGGAACCTGTTCATCGGGAGGGGTCTGGCGTACCGCAAAACGGAGGAAACGGACCTCCTACGGTCGAAACGGGGGTCCTGTTGATCAAGAGGGGCGTGGCGTACCGCAAAACAGAAGAAACGGACATGTGTTGGAGCGCTACGGTCGAAACAGGGGTCCTGTTCATCGGGAGGGGTGTGGCGTACCGCAAAACAGGACTCCACAGGATACTGTTCATCTCCACCGTCGACCACCTCCAGCCTCCACGGGCTACTGTGCATCCACCATTGACCTCCTCCGCCTCCACACATGTTCGCTCATCCACGGGCTCCTGTTCATCCAGCCTCCACCGCGCTTCTCCACCGCCATCGCTCAACCAGCCCTCTCCACAGGCTCCTGTTCAACCACCCCTCGATGGGCTACTGTTCATCCAGCCCTCCACCGTCTACTGTTCATCCTAACCTCCACGGGGTGGTCCTATTCATCCTGCCTCCACGGGGTCCTGTTCATCCAGCCCCAACCGGCTCGACCGATCGGGGTCATGTTCATCCAGAGGCAACACCACGGGGTCCTGTTCATCCACCCCCATCGGAACTGTTCATCCAACCCCCCAAAGAACGCCATCGTTCTTCCAAACGCAACACCACGGGTCCTGTTCATCCAACCCCACCGGAACTGTTCATCAAACCCCCAAAGAACGCCTTTGCTCATCCAGAGGCGATCGATCGGCTTCAGTTAGCAGCAGTAGCAAAGTAATCGCTCGATCGGGTTCAGTTAACAACCATCGATCGATCGATCGGGTTCAGTAACGCGTAGCCTACAGTACAATCGCTTGGGTTGAGTTAGAGCCCAACGCCTCGCACCCACGCGCGTGCGTGTACGAGAGAAATGGGCATCGCTTGGCCCCGACCACCCACCCTAACCGGGAACACCCCAACATTTTCCTCGCCCTCGCTTCTACCACAGTTTTTTCCGTCATGGAGAGCCCAAAGAATGTCATGCAGCTGCGTCTCCGGCCCGCCCAGGACGAAAAGCCCATTTTCTGTCTTGATTTTTTTGTCATAGAAGTAGGAGCCAACCACATCTATGATGATACCGGGTTTTTTCACAATTATCGTCATAGAAGTGTCATAAGTATGACAGAAAAAAATTTGTTCGGCTCAAAATGTCACGGATGTGTCTTTTTCTGTAGTGTACACTTCCAGCATACATTTTCTGAGAGAGTACCACCTACTCATGTGTTGAGACCAAGATATTCCATTCAAACCACAAGAATCTTGATCTTTAGCCTTCCCCAAGTTGCTTTCCACTCAAATCATCTTTCCACCAAATCCTAATCTGTGAGAGAAAGTTGGGTGTTGGGGAGACTATCATTTAAAGCACAAGAGCAAGGAGTTCATCATCAACACACCATCTATTACCTTTTGGAGAGTGGTGTCTCCTAGATTGGTTAGGTGTCACTTGGGAGCCTCCGTCGAGATTGTGGAGTTGAACCAAGGAGTTTGTACGGGCAAGGAGATCGCCTACTTCGTGAAGATCTACCCTAGTGAGGCAAGTCCTTCGTGGGCGATGGCCATGGTGGGATAGACAAGGTTCCTTCTTCGTGGACCATTTGTGGGTGGAGCCCTCCATGGACTCGCGCAGCCGTTACCCTTCATGGGTTGAAGTCTCCATCAACGTGGATGTACAATAGCACCACCTACCGGAATCATGCCAAAAATATCCATGTCTACATTGCGTTTGCTCCCTCCAAACTCCTCCCTTTACCTTCATATGCAAATGATTTACATTCCGCTACTATACTCTTAGACTTGCATGTGTAGGTCGATTGCTTGACTTGTGCTAAGTTTCTAAAATCTGCCAAGACTTAAAATTGGGAAAAGGATAGATTTTTATTTGGTCAAGTAGTCTAATCACCCCCCCCCCCTCTAGACATACCTTTGATCCTACAATTGGTATAAGAGCTTTGGTATCCATTTGCCTTGATTTCCATAGCTTTTGGTGATCATTGCCTTGGTTTCACAACCTAGGAGAGTATGGCGTCTAGTGAGGGAATTACCAGTGTAGAGGTCCTTACTTTTACTAATTTTGCTAGTTGGAAGCATAAGATGAAAATGCATATTCTTGGACATAGCCCCGCCGTTTGGGCTATTGTGTGTATTGGCTTGCAAGATGAATTCTTTGATGGGAGAGAACCAAACTGTGAAGCTACCATGGAGGAGTTGAAGATGCTCCAATGCAATGCTCAAGCTTGCGATATCCTCTTCAATGGATTGTGCCCCGAAGAATTCAACAAAATCAGTCGCCTTGAGAATGCTAAGGAAATTTGGGATACTTTGATTGATATGCACAAGGGTACCGACTCCGTCAAGGAATCCAAATTGGATGTGGTTCATAGTCAACTTGACAAGTTCAAAATGAAGGATGGTGAAGGTGTCGCTGAAATGTACTCTAGGCTTGCTCTCATCACAAATGAGATTGCCGGCTTAGGAAGTGAAGAGATGACCAATAGATTCGTCATCAAGAAGATCCTAAGAGCCTTGGATGGAAAATATGATACCGTGAGCACATTGATCCAAATGATGCCCAATTACAAAGATCTCAAGCCAACGGAAGTCATTGGAAGAATTGTTGCTCATGAGATGTCACTTAAGGATAAAGAAGAGATTCACAACAAGTCTAGTGGTGCTTACAAAGCCTCATGTGATGCTCCTACATCGTCAAGTGAGAAACAAACCTTCAATGAAGAATTGAGCCTAATGGTGAAGAATTTCAACAAGTTCTACAAGAATAGAAGCAAAGAAAGAAGTTCCAAGTCAAGGTCCTACAATGACAAAAGATCTTCGAGTCGTGAGCGTAATTGCTACAATTGTGGAAGACCCGGACACTACTCTAATGAGTGTACGGCTCCCTACAAAAGAAGAAAAGATTCACCCAAAAGGAGAAGTAGAAGAGAAGAATCACCTCCAAGAGAAAGAAGGAGTACAGATGATCGTTATGAACAAAGAACCTCTCGAAGAAGCAAGGATTCGGAAAGGAAGGACAAATCATCAAAGAGCTACACAAAACGAAGACATCAAGCTCATGTTGGTAAATGGTTATCCGGCTCCAACTTCGACCAACACTCTAAAAGAATTTATCACTCCGACTCCGGATATACTCAAGATGAAGGTGTTGCCGGTCTAGCACTTGTGACAACCAACTCCTATGACATATTTGACTCACCAAATGAAGGAATTGGAAGATGCTTCATGGCTAAAGGCCCAAAGGTATCACACCCCGAGTATGTTGATTTCAGTAGTGATGAAGATGATTTGCTAGGTGATGATGATTTACTTGTTGACAATTCTAGTGATGAAAACTACGATGAAATTGCTATTAATCATGTTGTCAGAGTAATGGGCCACGGGTAGCCTAACTTGAGTCCCTGAGCATTTCAAGACATTGGGCCAGCTGCGCCCCCCAAGCATCAAGGACGAAGCACCGCCTTCTGGTGGCCGGTTGGCTCATGTGGCCGGCTGCCAGAAGACGGCCAAGCACCAGCAGGTGGCCTCCAGAGAGGTCGGCTCTCAGCAGGCGGCCCGCGGCGCCTTCAAAGTTTGCCCCCCCCCCCCCGCGTTAAGAAGATAAGACAAGATGTGGCTACAGTGTAGCCCATCACCCCCATATCCGGGGCACGGTGTGGCCACAGTGCCCCGTACAGGCGGAGATCTCGGCACGGCCCAGCACTGTTGCCACTCCGCCCTTGACATCACCCCTGTCAGGCGGAGCCCTGCTCCCACGATGGCCTGCCGGTACATCCTGCAGGCGGCGGACCCTACGGGTCAGCAAGAGACCGGAGGGCGGCAGATCTTGACCAGTCGGACCCGAGGGAGGCCGGCCTCTAGCAGGTGGCCCACTCCTCCCTCTGAGTCTGTGTGCCATTAACCAGACGAGGCACGGTGTTGCTACAGTGATCTCCCACCAGAGACTGTAGCCATGCCCCCCCCCCCCCGACCAAGCATGCGTCATTAACCTTACGGCTACAGTAACAAGCCGCCGACCAGACCCGCAAGTGGCGGAGGCGGCCTGTCGGTTCAAGACAGACTGGTCGGCGGGCCCACCAGCGGTGGTCCCAGCCACACGGAGAAGCCGGTGACAAGAGACACTGACAGCCGGGTCCAACACCCGGCCAGATTACCATTGTACCCCTAGGGGGTAGGCCTATATAAACCCCCCAGGGCACTCATGCAAAGGGTTCCCAACCAGTTAGACCTAGACTCATACATAGAGAGAGGAGAGAGCGAGCCCTGTTTTCTCCTACCTCTAGCATACAGCTCAAGGAGCACCATTGTACTCACTAGTGCCTTAGTGATCATGCGGAGACCCCACAGAGCAGGACTAGGGGTGTTATCTCCTAGGAGAGCCCCGAACCTGGGTAAAGTACGCCGGCGTTCGTGTCTACGCCTCATCCCGCTTCCGGGCACCGACGACGTTCTACTCGCTCCCACCATGATAAGCCATCCCTTGGCATATGTCGCACCCAACCCCTGACATTTGGCGCCCAACATGGGGCGAGGTGCACCGTCGTCCGGAGACCTGCTCTGGACTGGAACTCTGTTCCTTCCTGGTGAGCACGGCCAGCCCGGCACGCCAGACGACGTCTGCACCCACGTGCTGCACGGCACGGAGGTCGCCTGTGCGGCGAGCTGCCTCGCCGATCTTGTTGGCGAGATTCGCCTCTCCGACGAACCCGCATCTGATGTGGGCATAGACGGCCCTGAGAGCCACCTCGTCAGCCTTCTCGACCAGCTCCATGTCGTCAGAGAGCCTGCTGTCGACTTGGAGTCGGTTAGTTCCACCGACCCGATGCTTGTCGACTCCGACACGGCGTCGCTCGATGCGTTCCCCACCAACATGGTGGTATTCGATGAGCCGCGTCCTCGCGAGGACAGCGGCGGAAGCACCGTCATAGAGGTGCTTGTCATTAGCCATGGCGAGCACTCGGGCGGGGACGGTGCTCGAGACCCGCTCGAGGCGGCGTTGCAAGACCTGACTGCGCCCATCCCAGAAGACGCCGATGCTGAGAAGCTGGAAGCACACCGCGTCCAGCTCGTCGAGAGCGCCAAGGAGCTATCCAGCATGAGACGCCTTTTGGAGGCCTACCAGCACGTGATGGACCGCGCCGTTGGCGGCACGCCAGCTCCTGGCGGGCCTAGCCGCATCGGTACGGTCAGGCAGTGTGGCGCGGCCATTGCCAGCATATTCGGGGCATATCGCCCTGTCTACGCCACGCCGGCGGAGAATATACGAGCTGCCCAAGCGGCAGCAGACGAGCTGGACAAGCTCGAGGGCGACGAGCGTCACCACATAACGGAGCACGTCCAGCGGCTCATTGACGTGGCTGTCGAGCAGCAAGAGGCCGGCTGCCGTACTGAAGCACCCAACCGACGGAACGACAACCCGCCGCCTCACCGAGATCAAGGCGCGACATCTCGGACGCTGACTGGTGGCGTCCGCGATAGAGGAGACAAGGAGCCGGCCGCCAGCCGCATCTGGACTCGCATCACCATCGAGCGCGACCAAGACAGTCGCCCAAGAGCAGTCGAACGACCGGACGATCGTCCCCTCCTCCCCCCCGCATGGAGAGGCGCGCTTCCCCGCCGCCTGTTGATCACCCGACACTCGGCGACCGCCTTCGCCGCCGGGAAGGAGTCGGAGAGAACGATGCCCACCACCGGATCGACCGCCTCAACCGATCCCTGGCGCTAGAAGAAGAAGACGCATTGGGTCCACCTTGTTTTGGCCCCCGCATCCGAGATGAGCCCTTCCCCAAAGGGTTCACGCTCCCAGGAGATACGCCCAAGTACACCGGCTCCGTGAAGCCGGAAGACTAGCTGGTCGACTACTCCACAGCCATCAGCATAGCATAGAGCAACAAGCGAGTTGCCGTGAAGTACGTTTTGCTCATGCTCCAGGGCACAGCCCGGACATGGATGAACAGCCTGAAGCCCCGCAGCATCAACAGCTGGGTTGATTTCACTGAAGCCTTCGTTCGCAACTTCACCAGCACGTACAAGCGGCCGCCCAAGCCTCGCCAGCTCTCCTTGTGCGTCCAAGGCCCCAACGAATCAACTCGCGATTACCTCACCCATTGGGCCGAGCTGCGCAACTCTTGCGAGGGCATGCACGAGGTGCAGGCCATTGAGTACTTCACTGCAGGGTGCCGAGAAGGCACCCTCCTCAATCATCGGCTTCTCTGCGACGAGCCAGTGACCCTCAACGAACTGCTGATCATAGCAGACAAGTACGCCACGACCGACTCCCCCATGAAGGCGGAGATCCAAGTTGACACATCTGGCAAAGTAGCTCCTCAAGCTCCTCGGACTCCGGCTAGTGACACCAACGGCCGAAGAATGAATGACAACAAGCGCATACACGCAGCCGGCTTCCACGAGCCGACAGGTGGCGACAGTTGAAGACCAGCAGCCGGAAGGGCAACCTCCTCCCAAGCGTCAGAAGGGCGGCAAGCCCAACTGGTTGCCCGCCTTCTCGTACAAGCAGACTCTCGATGCACCCTACAAGTTTCATAGCGACACGAAGCCGTCCAAGCACACCACGCGGAAATGCCATTGGCTCACCAGAATTGCCAAGGGTGACGGACTCCTGCCTCCTCCACCTGCCGGCCCGCCGCCTCCTCCTCCCCAGCAGCCGGCGGTTCGGCCAGTTGGCGCAATACAAGATGAGTATCCTGAAGAGCATGGAGCCTATGTCATGTTCTCCAGCGTGGCTGAAGACAAGCACAGCAGACGACAACGGCAACAAGAAGTACATGCAGTAGCATCAGAGACCCCCGAGTTCATGCATTGGTCTGAGAAGCCTATCAGTTGGAGCAGAGCTGACCACCCGGAGGTGATGCCTTCTCCTGGTTCTTATGCCTTGGTCTTGGATGCCACCTTTGCAATGGAGAGGCGGGCTGCTCGCTTCTCCCGAGTTCTGATAGATGGCGGCAGCAGCATCAACATCCTATACCGTGACACTATGGAGAAGTTGGGAATCAAGCAGAAACAGCTTCAGCCCAATCGGACTGTATTCCATGGCATAGTCCCTGGCCTTTCGTGCTCACCAATCGGCAAGATCCAGATAGATGTCCTCTTCCGAGACAAAGATCACTTCCTGCCGAGAGCCAGTCTGGTTTGAGGTGGTGGACCTTGAGACCCCTATCATGCGCTACTTGGTCGCCCTGCTCTGGCCAAGTTCATGGCTGTCCCCCACTATGATTACCTCAAGATAAAGATGCCAAGCACCAATGGAATCCTAACCATAGTCGTAGACTACAAGAAGTCGTCCGCATGTGCGGCGGACAGCAGTCGGCTAGCCGAGTCCCTCGTGATTCCAGCAGAGAAGCGGCTCCTTGACCGGGTTGTGGCAATGGCAGGCAAGTAGCCGGAAAAGTCGCCAAACCCCAAGGAGTCGGAAGCTGAGGGCTCGTTCAAGCCGGCAAAAGAAACAAAGAAGATATCCTTGGACCCGGAGCACCCGGAGAGGCACGCTGTCATAGGTGCAAATCTTGACAGCAAATAGGAAAGCGAGCTCGTCGATTTCCTCCGTGAGAATCGGGACATCTTTGCATGGTCTCCTAAGGACATGTCGGGTGTTCCGACGGATTTCGCCAAGCACAAGCTACATGTTCGACCTGATGCCAAGCCAGTCAGGCAGCCCTTGCGCCACCTGTCAAAAGAGAAGAGAAGAGTCGTTGGAGAAGAGATAGCCCGGCTTCTAGCAGCCGGCTTCATTATGGAAGTGTTCTTCCCAGAATGGCTAGTCAACCCAGTCCTTGTACTAAAAAAGAATAAGCAGTGGCACATGTGCATCGATTATACCAGCCTCAACAAAGCTTGCCCCAAAGATCCCTTTGCTTTGTCAATAATAGACCAAGTGATAGACTCCACAGTCGGATGCGAGCTGTTGAGTTTTTTGGATGCATACTCAGGGTATCATCAGATCAAGCTGAACCCAGCCGACAGGCTGAAGACCGCCTTCATCACACCATTCAGAGCCTTCTGCTACCTGACCATGACGTTTGGCCTGAGGAATGCCGACGCCACGTTTCAGCGTTGCATGCAGAAGTGTCTCCTCAAGCAACTTGGCAGAAACGCCCACATCTATGTGGACGACATTGTGGTGAAGACAGAGAAGCGTGGCACGCTGCTAGAAGACCTCAAGGAAACCTTTGAAAAATTGCGCCGCTTTCAAATCAAGCTCAACCCGGAGAAATGCGTCTTTGGAGTACCAGCCGTCCAGCTTCTTGGCTTCCTGGTCTCAGAGCGCGGCATAGAGTGCAACCTTGTGAAGATCAAGGCCATCGAGAGGATGGAGGTACCCACCCAACTGTTGGACGTGCAAAAGTTCACCGGCTGCTTGGCATCCATTAGTTGTTTCATCAATCGGTTAGGCGAGAAGGCTCTTCCCCTGTACCAGCTCATGAAGAAGACCACTTTTTCGAGTGGAATGATAAGGCGGACAAAGATTTTCTCCAGCTCAAGAAGATGTTGACCACTCCGCCTGTCATGGCGGCTCCGACTACTAAGGAGCCCATGCTTCTCTACATCGCCGCCACCAGCCGGGTGGTCAGCATAGTCATAGTTGTGGAGCGCAAAGAAGACGACAAAGCACTACCAGTCCAGAGGCCGGTGTATTACCTGAGTAAAGTGTTGTCCGCGTCCAAACAGAACTACCCCAACTATCAGAAGATGTGCTACGGCGTGCATTTCACCGCCAAGAAGCTGAAGCCATACTTCCAAGAGCATCCAATCACTGTTGTCTGCACTGCTCCACTTTCCGAGATCATTGGAAGCCGAGATGCTTCGGGCCGAGTGGCCAAATGGGCCATAGATTTGGCCCCCTACACCATCTACTACCAGCCTCGCACCGCCATCAAGTCCCAAGGACTGGCCGACTTCCTCGTCAACTGGGCCGAGACCCAGTACCTGCCGCCAGCGTCGGACTCCACCCATTGGCGAATGCACTTTGATGGTTCCAAGATGCGCGCCGGTTTGGGAGCCGACATCGTCCTCACCTCTCCCAAAGGCAACAAGCTCAGATATGTGTTGCAAATCCACTTTGCCGCCTCCAATAACGTAGCTAAATATGAAGCACTCATACACAGGCTCCGGCTTGCCAAGGAACTCGGCGTTCGCCGGATCTTGTGATATGGTGATTCCGACTTGGTGGTCCAGCAGTCGTCAGGCGACTGGAACGCCAAGGATGCAAATATGGTAAGCTACCGCTTCCTCATCCAGCAACCCAGTGGATACTTTGAAGGGTGCGAGTTCCTCCATGTGCCACGAAACGACAACGAGAAAACTGATGCTTTGGCACGAATCGGCTCCACTCGGCAAGCAATACCAGCCGGCGTCGCCCTGCAACGCCTCCTCAAACCGTCTGTCAAGCCGTCGCCAGAATCAGACTCCATCTTCGTGCCGGCCCCTCCTGAAGTAGTCGGATCCGACTTGAGGACCCCAGCAACCGGAACGGGGACTTCGGCAGGCGGCTCGGGGGCTCCAGCAGTCGCACCCGGCTCGAGGACTTCTGAACCCAGCCCGAGGACTACAGCAGTCGGCCCGGGGACTTCATCAACACAGCAAGCGGCAGCCGACTCATAACCGCCGCCTCCCGGCCCAACCGCCCTCGTACAAGTAGCAGTTCTGGTAGTCGAAGAAATAACAGCACCTTCATGGGCGCAGCCCATCCTTAGCTTTCTGGTGAACAAAGAGCTCCGACTGATGAGATCTCGGACTGACAAGTGCAACGCCGAGGAGCAGCATACACCATTGTCAACAGAGAACTTGTGAGGAGCAGTGTCACTGGTGTGTACCAGCGCTGCGTGGAGCCAGAGAAAGGCCAAGCAATCCTCAAGGATATCCACCAAGGCGAGTGTGGTCACCACGCGGCTTCAAGATCACTTGTTGCCAAAGCTTTATGCCATGGTTTTTTCTAGCCGACTGCTCTAGAAGATACCAAAGACTTGGTCCAGAAGTGTAAAGGGTGCCAGAAGTTCCGCTCCAAGCCACGTCTGCCGGCTTCTGCACTCAAGACCATCCCCATTGCCTGGCCCTTTGCCGTCTGGGGACTGGACATGGTGGGACCATTCAAGACAGCACGCGGAGGCATGACTCATCTGCTCGTCGCCGTGGACAAATTCACCAAGTGGATAGAAGCAAAGCCAATCAAGAAGTTGAATGGTCCAACTATCGTGACTTTCATTGCAGACATCACCACTCGGTATGGCATACCACACAGTATCATCACCGACAACGGCACAAACTTTGCCAAAGGTGCCTTGGCCCGTTTCTGTGCAACGCAGGGCATCCGACTGGACTTAGCGTCTGTTGCCCATCTGCGGTCAAACAGCCAAGTAGAGCGAGCAAACATCCTCATTTTGTCCGGCACCAAGCCCCGACTGGTCGAGCCTCTGGAGCGTTCGGCCGGCTGTTGGCTCGATGAGCTGTCGGCCATCCTCTGGAGCTTGCGCACAACTCCGAACAAGTCAACCGGCTTCACGCCTTTCTTCCTCGTCTATGGTGCCGAAGCGTCATCCCGATAGACATAGAATTCGATTCCCCCCGAGTCATCATGTACACTGAGGAGGAGGCCAAAGAAGCACGAGAAGACAACGTCGATCTGCTGGATGAGGGTCGGTTGTTGGCACTCAGCCGGTCCACCATCTACCAGCAGAGTCTACGTCGATACTACAATCGGAAGGTCAAGCCAAGATCCTTCCAAGAGGGAGACCTTGTGCTCTTGCTGATCCAGCGAACAGCCGGCCAACACAGGCTCTCGGCACCTTGGGAAGGTCCCTTCATCGTCAGCAAAGTTTTGGGCAACGACTCCTACTACCCGATCGATGCTAAAAAGCCCAGAGCACGCAAACGAGACGACTCCGGCAAGGAGACAGAGAGGCCATGGAATGCAAACCTCCTTCGAAGATTTTACAGCTGATGCATATGTACCACGCTACCTTTTGTATTAAGCACGAAGACTCCGGGTCCCCCGAGAAGAGCTCGGGGGCTACCCTCTTTTGTCTATACTAGTTGACCCGTTGCGCCAAATGGCGCAGAGACCTGCTGAAGACATGTTGTTGATGAAAATAGTTTCATGCTACAAGAACCTTCAACTAAATCATGCTTTTTTTAAACATGTTTACATGTGGTTAAACCATGCTATATTGAAAACGTGTTTAGCATGTTGTGTAATCCGAGTTTGAAAAAAAAGTGTATGACATGTATAGACCAGCTAAGGAAGCTTATTATTAGTTGAAAATATGATTATCACAATGAGAAATCTGATTAAAAAACATATTTGTATACAATGTATAGCCGCTAAGGATGTATTTTTTAGCGGTATTTGTACCAAACTTTTATTTTTCACGTGCATGAAAAAAAACCTCTTTGTGTTGTGCATATGGAGGCATAGGTATTTGAAATGCCCATATGCTACCTAGCCCAGTCCACGAACAAAGCTATCTGTGGCCTGTCAGTAGTAGAATATGAAGCGACAGGGACTGAATCCATCGAGCTTGTTTATCCCCTTTTCCTCCTCGGTTCCTCAGTTGGGCAAGATAAGCATTCCCAGAGATGCTTACTCAACTGGTGAAATTTCTCCTTTCCTTCGATTTTGGATATCTCTACATGCATGGATTTAGTTCTAATTTATCCGGATCTTGCATTTCTCCTCTTTATGTGGCAAGTTTTACTTTTCTCGTATCTTTTTTAGGCATCGTAGATCATGTGTTGTAATTCTCTCCTAAAACATTTATGGATGTATACGTATGCAAATAAATCCTTGTAGTTATTTCTGTTGCACCATTGAATTCATGTTCACATTGAAAAAAAACTTACTTTAGTTATTTTAGTTGTGGACAAGCACATATGGTAACAAATTTAACCCTTCTTTTTGCGAATAAAGTCAATCCTCTTTAATAAAGAAATAATGGAGGTTTGTTGTCTACAATGAGATGTACCTATAGATTTTAATTTGGTGGTATAGAATCTCATTGAAGATCATGCTATGTTTAAAATATGTGTATTTTTGAGTAATCTTCGATTGCGCAAAATGACAGAGACCCACTAAACACCATTTATGCTCTGACATAAAAATCCATTTGTTAGTAGCACTATTTGTCTACTGCATGCTTCATAAAAGTGTTTTATTTGTTTATAAAATGTATATGATTGAAGTCCTTTGATAACCTGATACAACATGTAAGTACCATCGACCACTGACATGAAAAGGAAAGTAAAATACTACATTACTTTGAAAATGACCTCGTGCTCAACCCACACATGTCATTAGTTGAGCTCATTGAGACTGAATTTCTGACCGACCAATTACATTATCTCCACACTTCGCTTCTATTCTTTCAACATGGACTGTTTACATGTGGCACACAATCGTTGGTGCTTTTCAAATAAGCTAGCAATAGACCGCCTGTTCCTCATGGACCTGCTATGCCAAATGGCAGAGACCCGCTGAATCCATGCTCACATTGAAAAGAGAATCATGGTTTAGTTGGTTTGTTGTTGGCAAACATATAAGGTAACAAATTTAATGCCCTTTATAATTACAAAAACATGGCTTGTTGTCTACAAAGAGATGTACACATTGTGTGTGTGTTTGAAAAAGTGACTATTTTTGAGCCAATTAGACACATGTCTATTTTAAAGTAGTCATATGTAAGTTAGTCTGCCCACGAAGCGTTGTTTTGGGCTCGCCCACTTGGAATAGAATATGAAGCTTATTGTGGAATATCGACCAAATGGCGCAAGTCCCATTTGAAACCATGTGCACGTGCATTATTTTTGTAACTTTAGGTTATAGTCCATTTCAAATCTGAAGTATTCTAAAATTGTTTCTCTTTTTGGTAAAATTAGGTTTTAGCAGATACTTAGGATACAACCCAACACCGATTGCAACATATTTGCCCTCGGCCGCTCAATTTTCACTACTCATTTTACCCGCCTTTTCATTAGTGGAGAATGACCGGTGGCCCTCTTCACATGTGTGGTACTGAAGGGGAGTGGATTTCCGTCGGCTCATACCAAATTCAAACCAAGAACTAAATGCAAGTACTTTGCTTTACTTTGCAAATGAATGGTTACAATGATAGAGAACATTTTTTATCCTATATTATATTGTTGTTTTGTTATATGTATGCATAAAAGAAAGGAAATATTTTTTTTCTTATATTGTCGTTATAATATATTGTTGTTTTTTCTTATATTGTTGTTTTGTTGGATGTATGCATAAAAGAAAGGAAATATTTATTTCAAAATTTGCTTACTCGGCCCATCAATGTTAGCTGGGCTAAGCCCAATCAGGGGAGAAGAGCAACGAAGAAGAATTCTAGCAACCCTGTCTTCTCTATAAACTCTGTTCCAATGCCTAACATGTAATCTACTTAGGGCAGTATTCTCCTCGGAATTACCCGCCGCTCAAATAGATGTATGTAGCACTAAAAGGAGCTAGTAGTTATTTACAACCAAAAACTAACTTTAGTCTTATATAACATGTGGCTCATGCACATATCAAACATATTTTCACATGATCAGTCATAAATATAGGCAATACTTGTTTGATAGCAAGACTGTCTTGTTATAGGTACATCATTGAAACCTAGAACATGCTAAGGGAGGCGCTCGGACATATCAAACTTATCTTTCTTCAGCAATGCATCGCCTGCCTCTAGAACTTGAGCTGGGTAACACCGGTGCTCGCATCTTCCTAACACATATACGGTAGACTAAATACCACTAAACATAAGAACATACAGTAAGCAAATCAGATCATGGAGAAAATAATAAAGATTAGGAGAGCTGCACAAATAGAAGCAAGAAACGTTAAGAATGAACAAATGTATTAGTTATTGGGAAAAACAAAGGAAACCATAAGTCTGTAATGAATAGATGGGCCCATTTTAGATTTTTATGCTACAATACAAATGACAGGAAAACAAAGGTTCAAGAAAGTATCCCGGCAGCGGGTCTCCGTAATAGCAACTAACGCCAATGCCTCACCAGCTTTAACGTAAAATCTAACCATATGCGCCAGGGAGAGTCCAAGTACAAGACAAATTCTTTTCATTCTAGCATCAGCCAATGTCCCTCTTGCTGCTTTGCCAAGTCAAGAATCAATCAGTGACAGACTCGAAAATGTTCAAAGGTTTCAGAAGCAAAGTTCATAAATTTCAGAGAAATGACTCAAGGTTCAGATGAGCCTCCTGTGGTTTGTATTGCTCCCAGAGAAAAGTGTTGCTGTGACCATGATATTGGATGCTAGGGAAGCCCAATTACAACAACGTAGATGACTCACTCGGCTTGAATCTAGTGATTCTATATATAGCCATTACATTGCAGATTATGGTAAATAAAAGGGAAACAGATGTAAAAATGGAGAGCAACACTTGAACTTAAACATCAATCTAGAATGGAGTTGCGGTTGTTAAACTTGGATCGAAGTTGTTACTTATTATGTGAATTGTGTCTCTACTTTCAGTTTCCACAGCTATGGCAACACACATAAACATGGGTTTCAATCGAAGTCTTTCAAGATTTAAATCAATTCCATTCATGCCAAATATTTTCCAATGTCGAACCTAACATATTATGAGAGAAAAATAAATAAATTACATTGCCAAAGACTGAAAATACATACTCAGAATTCATGTAATGAGTTTTTCCTTCTGTACACGGTTTATGTATTTATTAAGTTGAGACCCGCAAGCTGCATATGGAAACCAATAAGAACAGAGAAACTCTTGTAGGCACACTCCTTACCATGTTCCCTTTCTTGCTCCAGCACACAATTTTTTTCTTGAAATCCTGGTTGGAAAGTTAATTTGATAGCATTGTTTTAACACAAAATTTGATACAATTTGTTACTGGCAACACACATAAACATTCTGCTTGATGATGCATAGTCTAGTGACATGTGTATGTAAATCAAACTGACAACTAAAGATAGAGAGTGCTAATTTTGCTTGTTCTAAGCATATATATACATGTATTTTATATCTTCTATAAGCTTAACAAAGCTGAACCAAGAGAGGAAAACAGGAATACATGCAGATCGTAACATGTAGATGAATTGATCACCAGAGCGCTGCTCAATTGATTCGATTTCTCGCCTCAGATTCAGAGCTGCGGAGTTCCTTGAATTCTTTTTCTCCACAAGGATTCCTCAATCACACGGATTGGTCACTCAATCTGCAGCGCTTAAGCGAGGTAGCATAACCAAAATGGAGTATATAAGAGGTTTTGTAGTATAAGAATATCACTCCATTTATCTTTGTTCACTCTAGAAGTTCTATAGTATAAGAATATCACTCCATTTATCTTTTTTAGTATAACAAAAATGGAGCCACACAAATTAATTCTTGCAAAGGGAAATGACCCATAACCCAAGATTGGGAAATCAAAAAAACAATTCGCCTATAGCTTGTGATCTATAATCCGCCACCGTGATTTCAGCCAAGGAGAGTGATGCTTCCAGCTTCCATCGAGTGTGACAAATCTGGAAAAACTAAACATGTAAATACGTGTTTCATCTATATATTCATACATATCAAGAGGGATATCATACTATTTTGCACCTACCGTAAAAAGGAATCAGATTTAAGCGAGATAACTAAATATGGAACATGTTGTTAGTTGTGGATGATAGAGTTGAAATCTCTACATGGAACTAATTAAATAAATGAGATGCCCATGTGCACTTCAAGATTAAGAGAACTTGACATATCTTCCTGGTGCAAGGGGAGCCCAAAAGGAAATTACACTATGGATGACAAAGTTAGTTCGCCAAATGAACGAAGAAAAGACATAAAGCAACTGCGGGTCAGTAAAACTCTGTAAATTAGCCTAGCAAGAGAGAAAGGCTCGGGGACCCCAAAAGGAAATTACACTATGGATGACAAAGTTAGTTCGCCAAATGAACGAAGAAAAGACATAAAGCGATCAAGGGCAAGAAAACTCAAATTAGCCTAGCAAGAGAGAAAGGCTCGAGTAAGTACACCATTAAAAAGAGAGCTGGGAAATTTTCAATGTAAACTTTAACTGAATTAAATAAGATGAACCAAAGATGGGTACAGATTCATAGAAGCATCTATCGTATGCATAGAGAAAATTGGAAAATCTGAAACTAACAAAGAAGAAATTGCATGCAACCTATAGTGACAAATTCAGAGTAATGTTTACATGCCGCATAATGACATGTTGATAAGGAAATAGAAAAAATATATTAGAACAACACTTCTTGTAAGAACCATTGGCTTGCATAAACCATCATTGAATTTGCACCAAAACCCAAGCACGCTTTAATCCAAATTCCAAAGCACGTGTTAAACCTACATATGGTGCTTAGCGTAACGCTGCCTTGACTTTGTACGCATCTTCGCCTAGTGAGATGGCTAGGCAGAGATAGTGTGGGAGAGGCGGCAGGACAAAGGGCTGCAAATCTGGCAGAGGTCCGAGTCATCAACAACTACCGAGGTTGTAAATTTTCGTGGGCAACACTTCCAACTTGGGCTAGGAACGTCAATTTTAGTACTTCAATTTTATCACTAAATATGCAGTATGTAGCTCAGATTTAGTACTTTAGCGAGTACAATTTTCTGTAATTTTTGGTGAAAATTTCATCTCTATGTGGTAACATAATTGACAATGTGCATCAATTCAACTGATTTAGTTACCTTGTCCAAGTTGGGCATGAGGTCTTGCAGCCGCCTTAGCCTCTTGTTGATCCTTGTTCTTTCCTAAACAGCATAAGCAAGAAAAATATTCAGTATAAACATCCGACACCAAGACTAACACCAAAAATGTTGTAGAAACTAACTAACCCTCTCAAGATAAACATCCGAGGTGTTAGTAGAAGTGTAGCATTAAACAATTGGCGGCGGGAGAGTCCAGATGGATGTGAAGTGTATATATGTAAAGTTTGTTCTACCTGGAGTCGATGTTGTCAAGTCGGTGACCATGTCGCCATCGCTGTTTCAACACCTTGGCCTTCTTGCGGCCAAAGCGTGAAGAACATGATGTTGGAGTTGGTGTCCTTCTAGTAGCTCATGGAGAAGATCCTGGAAAGGTTGTTGGAGCCGTTGCCGGCAGTGACACTCTCGGCGATGTCGGCGGGCGGCATCGGCATGCGCATGGCAATCCCGATCTTTGGGATGTGTGGCATCAAGTCCTACTGCCTTTAGAAGTTCCACAGCAAGCCCAGCCTCCTCTGTTGTACCATCACGTCGATGTTGCCTCCTCCCTGCGGGTGCATCATCACAATCACAAAGCCAGAGCCCAGAGCACATTTACCAAAGTGGACAAGGACCGAAAAAGAATACGGCACCCGGCCAAATCTGGAAAATCAACATGATCAGTGAAGCAAGGACCATGGCAGCATATAGGATATATAAAACAAATGCAGCAGAGGTAGCTACAAAGGAAATGAACAAACTTGATCCACAGTAAAAATAAGAAGCAACCTCCAAGATATACGCCTGCAAAATAAAATAAAATAATTAATTAGGACAAGGAACCATGGTAACTGCTCTGTTGCTCTGTAGTTGGCATATTAGTGCAATTAGAAACCTCAAAATCTAGTACTTTTGTGTCCAATGGTGACGACCAAAAGCTATGTACTATGCATTGAGCACCCTAGCTGATGGTCAGAACATGAGTTTGGTAAAAACATTGTGTCCTAATGGATTCAAACAACCTGAAATCCTAGCCATTTAAACAAGACACATAGTCCATGAAATTTACCAAAATAGTACACAGAGGGAGCTGCATAATACAAAAAATAAAATATGAATTGGAAATCAAACCGTAGCAAGTCATTAAATCGGTATGATCAGAACCTAGAAAGCAGAGTAAAATTGAAAAGGTAAAGGTAAAAGAGAACTCTAACCTAAAACTACAAAACAAGAAAAAGCCTTTTTACCTGTCTGTGCTGCTGTAGATGAATCGGTAATCAAACTGTAGTCAGCTAGCCTTGAAAGCAAAAATAAAATGGATTAACTATGAGAACTAAATGTAAGTAACTCTGTTGCATCGAATTGTAGTTAAACAAAATTAAATTAACTATGCGAACTAAATGTAATGTAACTCTGTTGCATTCTCTTCGGCTTGATAATAGGCGGCATAGAACAGATCCCAAAAGAGCAATTTCAGAGAGAAACAACAAGAGTAAATACCTTGAAAGATTGTTTGGACCTTTCTCCATCTTATTCTAGAAAGGCAAGACGATTTTATAATTCTGAAGTAAAAGGGAACATTGGTAGCCACTGGACCAAAGTAGCTCACGCCAAGTTGTCAAGCGTGACTCCTTCACTCAATCTGTAAAAAATGAAAAAAGAAGATGAGAAATCCCAAAAGAGAGAAGACAACAGGAAGCAAAACATGGTCCAGCCCATCGGCAGATACCTCTTGATATGGTCGTCCCCCAGCCGGCGAGCATTCCCCAACCGCAACCCTGCCCACATATGTCGCTCCTTCAAACCCTGCTACTTCCGCCAGCAGCAGCCGTGCCCTTCATGGCCTCCAACTATTCTGCCCTGGCCCGACCCGGCCACCGTCAGGGGCCCTAGCGATGGGAGGTAGTCGGCCATGGTGACGATGAACCCCAGCTCGCCCCCGTGTCATAGACAAAGAAGTCGTCGGCACCCTGGAACCGAACACCCCAGATCGGGGCCCGGAGTAGCCGCTCCCTCTTCCGTCGTCTCGCGCCTGAGTGTCGCGCTTCGCAACTCGACGCTGCCATCGAAGCATCTCCGCGCCGCTGCTCCTCTCGCGCTGCGGACGATGCAGAGATCAGGAAGGAGGATTTAGCTAGAAGAGAGAGGAGGAGACAAGTGGGTGTGGCAGTGGCAGGGATCCGGGAAGGAGGAGGGAGGAGGAAGAGAGGAATGGGGTGCGACGGCTGTGAGAGGAAGGAGGGAGGAGTGTGTGGCTGTGGATCGAGAGCTAGGGTTGGTGCGGCCGCGCCCAATGGGCTCTCGCCCAGCCCTAGGCAAGCTACAGGACGCGCTGGCGCGGGCGCGCGAGGAAAGGCTCACCCAACCAAAATGACCTGCACGACCCAGCCACTGCAAGCGTGAGACGAGCCCACTTGTCATTGGCCAGTAAAATGACTGCGAAGTGAAAAATGATTTAACTGTAAGTGAAGATCCAATGGTGCAACTGAGTTGGAGGGTCAGATCGGACGGCCAACGAGGCCCCAATCGGGGGAGCGTTCTGGAGGGGAGTTGGCTAGCCTCTTTTATGTTTTAAAATGATAAGTATTATGCCTGTAAATGTGTCATTTTATTATTCCGCCTGGCACCGGGTTCGACCAGTCGGCCCGGGGGCTCGCCGCCTTGTACTATGTGGTGCTTCCCGCGGTCGGAGAAGTAGTGTGTTGGCACCTAAACCTTCTCATGCCAGAAGCCGCAGCTTGCAGAGCGACTGTCCGGTGGGCAGGAGTCAAAGGCAGAGAAAAGGTGTCCACATGAAAAATGGCTAAGGACCCAAAGCATGCATATAGTTCAGGCTGGCTTCCTGCCTCATTGACCCAGCCGGCCAGCCGGCTTCTACTTAACTTGCTAACGCTCTAGTCGGCTAAGTACTTGCTCTCCCAAAAGTAGCTAAGTACTTGACCCAGCCGCAGTCCGTAGAGCGGCTGTTAGGCTGGCAAGACAGCAGCCAAGGGAGGGCGGCAAAGTAAAAAAGCCAAGGAGCAGAAAGCAAGAAAAAGTCAGAAGTCGGCAAAAGCACACCTTGTGTGGAAGAATATTTACATGTCAAAAGGCCCTTGTCCAGCATTCAACAGGGTTTAAAATACACCTCGCGGGTGGAATTGTGCAAATTTAACAAAGTTTGTTGAGACTGATAAAACAGGAAAAATAAAGATAAGTCGGCGGCCTAGGGAGCAGCAAAGGGGTCCGGCTGGTTAGCGGAGTCGGTAGCGCTGGTTGGTGGAGTGGACGGCTGGTCAGTCTCCGCTTGGTCGCCTCCAGTAGCAGTCGGCGCACTCGAGCGTGGCTCGTTGTTTGAGGCACGGTCAAGCTGAGGCTGGCTGTCTGCTCCGACCTCTAGCATTTCTTCTTTGCCTTCCTCCTCCTCCTCGTCATCTCCCTCGTCGTTGGAGTCGATCATCTCGGTTAAGTCTTCGTCGTCCTCAGGGTTCAGCCCGAACCACTCCGGTGGCGCCTCGGCACCGTTCTCGGCCAGCTCAGGAACGAAGACGCTGGTGTTGGTGTACTCGGCAATCGCCGCCGCCCGCCTGATAAGATCACACTCCACCGCCACCAGCTCCTCCTGGGCCTTCTGCCGGAAGTGGTCAACTGGGCTAGATTTAGCCCAGGATACCACGCCTTGACGAACTCCAAGGCCTGGCGTGCTCTAGCCCGGGCCGAGGAACCCTTCCAAGCCTCGAGTCGGCCGGCTGCCACCTCCAGCCAGTCGGCAGTTCGGCTGGGAGTGCGCGGAGCAGGCATGTTTGGCCAAAGGGCAGAGATTGCCTGGGCCCCGACACGCTGAAGACGGCGCAGCATCCGATGAGCCGGCCGAAGACGGGCCTGGATGCTGAGAAGCTATTCGCTAAGGGTCCGGGGGGCGTCGGCAGTGATCTGCGCACCTTCCGCCCTCTGCTCTTCACGATAAGCCTCAATGGCCTAGTTGGCGGTGCCAGAGTGGCCAGGGAAGAAGTCTGCTCAGGAAGAAAGCAAAGAAGCCTGAAGTTAGATGCTAGAAGTCGGCCTGATCAGCAGCCGGCAACTCAAAGAAAGAAAAAAGAAGAAAGCTTACCGTTAATCATGTCTTCAATCCTGACGAAGCCGGCAGTCAGCAACGCCTCCTTGTCGGTCCAGGTGGAGCGTTCAGTCTCAAACTCGGCGAGGAGATTGGACTCTTTCACCTCCGCCTCCTTCCAGGCCTTCTAGAGAAGCTCCGCCTGCTCCGCCAGTTGCTTGGCCAGTCGGTCACGCTCCTGGGCCAGCTCGCTGCACTCTACCTCCTTGGCACGCAACACGGTGTTGGCTTCACCCAGCTACTGCTGCAGCAAGACAGCATTGGCCTCTGCAAAATTAGAGAAATAAAAAGACGTCAACGATCAACGAAGAACAAGTACAGTCGCCGGGGAGATCCGGCCCGACTGCTCAGCAGTCGGCCCGAATCTCGGGGACTACAGCCCGTGGGTGTGCTATCGCGCCCCCGCAGAGAAAGAAGTTATCAACAATCAGCTAAGAGGAAGTGCAGTTGCCGGGGAGATCCGGCCCGACTGCTCAGCAGTCGGCCCGAATCTCGTGGGCTACAGCCCGCGGATGCGCTAGCGCGCCCCCGCAGAGAAAGAAAACAAAGACTTACTCCGACTTTCCGACAAGTCGGCGGTCCATTGGTCCAGCTCTCGGACACTGGAGTTAAAGGTGGCCGCGCGAAGGTTATGATAATCCTACAATGAAGATATCAGACGAAGTTAGCACTCGAAGCTTGCCAATTAAAGTACCAAGTCGCTCGCCAAAGAGCCGCCCAAACTCGGGTTACACTATGGTGGAGTCTGCCACGCCTCACAGAGAAATACAAGAATCAAGGATGAAGAAGTAAGAAAGATACCCGAATGGCTGCTTGTGAATCCATGAACGCCCTGTTGCACTGCTGAAGAGCGGTGGCCTCAGCTCGGAGTTTGGCTTGGACGTCTAGGACCGCTCGATTTAAGGCGCCCGTCCCGCCTCCACGCACCCATTCAATGGGCGCGGCGCTGGTTGCCTCGGCATCCGGGATTGATGAGCTCGCGGCGCCGGCTTCCAGCGGTCGTGGCGCCGAAGTCGCTTTCGCGCCTCGGCGGTGTGATGGTGTGTGGGCCTCAGGAGCCGGGCCCATCGCCATCTCGCCTCCGGCTAGCTGCACCGGCGGACCAGCCGGCCAGTTGTCCTCCGCTCCTCCAGACGGCGGTGGTGGAGGCACGTCCGCCTCCTGAAGGAAATATGCCCTAGAGGCAATAATAAAGTTATTATTTATTTCCTTATATCATGATAAATGTTTATTATTCATGCTAGAATTGTATTAACCGGAAACATAATAGATGTGTAAATCCATATACAAACAGAGTGTCACTAGTATGCCTCTACTTGACTAGCTCGTTGATCAAAGATGGTTATGTTTCCTAGCCATTGACATGGGTTGTCATTTGATTAACGGGATCACATCATTAGGAGAATGATGTGATTGACTTGACCCATTCCGTTAGCTTAGCACTCGATCGTTTAGTATGTTGCTATTGCTTTCTTCATGACTTATACGTGTTCCTATGACTATGAGATTATGCAACTCCTGCCGGAGAAACACTTTGTGTGCTACAAAACGTCACAACGTAACTGGGTGATTATAAAGGTGCTCTACAGGTGTCTCCGAAGGTACTTGTTGGGTTGGCGTATTTCGAGATTAGGATTTGTCACTCCGATTGTCGGAGAGGTATATCTAGGCCCTCTCGGGAATGCACATCACTTAAGCCTTGCAAGCATTGCAACTACAGAGTTAGTTGTGGGATGATTTATTACGGAACGAGTAAAGAGACTTGCCAGTAATGAGATTGAACTAGGTATTTAGATACCGACGATCGAATCTTGGGCAAGTAACATACCGATGACAAAGGGAACAATGTATGTTGTTATGCGGTCTGACCGATAAAGATCTCCGTAGAATATGTGGGAGCCAATATGAGCATACAGGTTCCGCTATTGGTTATTGACCGCAGACATGTCTCGGTCATGTCTACATAGTTCTCGAACCCGTAGGGTCCGCACGCTTAACGTTTCGATGACAATTATATTATGAGTTTATATGTTTTGATGTAGTGAAGGTTGTTCGGAGTTCCGGATGTGATCACAGACATGACGAGGAGTCTCGAAATGGTCGAGACATGAAGATTGATATATTGGAAGCCTATGTTTGGATATCGGAGGTGTTCCGGGTGAAATCAGGATTTTACCGGAGTACCGGGAGGTTATTGGGCCATAGTGGGCCTTAGTGGAAGAGAGGAGAGGCGGCCAGGGCAAGGGCCACGCGCCCCTCCCCCCTAGTCCGAATAGGACAAGGAGAGGGGGGGCGGCGCCCCCACTTTTTCCTTCTTCTCCTCCACCTCTTTCCCCCTCCACTCCTAGTCCAACTAGGAAAAGGGAGGGAGTCCTACTCCCGGTGGGAGTAGGACTCCTCCTGGCGCGCCCCCTCTCCTGGCAGGCTGCACCCCCCCTTCTCGTTTATATACGGGGGCAGGGGGCACCCCAAAGACAACAATTGATCGTTTGATCTTTTAGCCGTGTGCGGTGCCCCCCTCCACCATAGTCCACCTTGATAATACTGGAGCGGTGCTTAGGCAAAGCCCTGAGGCGGTAGAACATCATCATCGTCACCACGCTGTCGTGCTGACGAAACTCTCCCTCAACACTCGGCTGGATCGGAGTTCGAGGGACGTCATCGGGCTGAACGTGTGCTGAACTCGGAGGTGCCGTGCGTTCGGTACTTGATCGGTCGGATCGTGAAGATGTACGACTACATCAACCGCGTTGTGCTAACACTTCCGCTTTCGGTCTACGAGGGTACATGGACACACTCTACCCTCTCGTTGCTATGCATCACCATGATCTTGCGTGTGCGTAGGAATTTTTTTGAAATTACTACGTTCCCCAACAGTGGCATCCGAGCCTGGTTTTATGCGTAGATGTCATATGCACGAGTAGAACACAAGTGAGTTGTGGGCGATATAAGTCATACTTCTTACCAGCATGTCATACTTTGGTTCGGCGGTATTGTTGGATGAAGCGGCCCGGACCGACATTACATGTACACTTACGCGAGACTGGTTCTACGGACGTGCTTTTGCACACGTGTGGCTGGCGGGTGTCGCTTTCTCAACTTTAGTTGAACTGAGTGTATACGCCCGTCCTTGCGAAGGTTAAAACAACACCAACTTGACAAACTATCGTTGTGGTTTTGATGCGTAGGTAAGAATGGTTCTTGCTAAGCCCGTAGCAGCCTTACAACAACAAAGTAGAGGACGTCTAACTTGTTTTTGCAGGGCATGTTGTGATGTGATATGGTCAAGACATGATGCTAAATTTTATTGTATGAGATGATCGTGTTTTGTAACCGAAGTTATCGGCAATCGGCAGGAGCCATATGGTTGTCGCTTTATTGTATGCAATGCAATCGCCCTGTAATGCTTTACTTTATCACTAAGCGGTAGCGATAATCGTAGAAGCATAAGATTGGCGAGACGACAACGATGCTACGATGGAGATCACGGTGTCGCGCCGGTGACGATGGCAATCATGGAGGTGCTTCGGAGATGGATATCACAAGCACAAGATGATGATGGCCATATCATATCACTTATATTGATTGCATGTGATGTTTATCTTTTATGCATCTTATCTTGCTTTGATTGACGGTAGCATTATAAGATGATCCCTTACTAAATTATCAAAGTATAAGTGTTCTCCCTGAGTATACACCGTTGCGAAAGTTCTTCGTGCTGAGACACCACGTGATGATCAGGTGTGATAGGCTCTGCGTTCAAATACAACGGGTGCAAAACAGTTGCACATGCGGAATACTCAGGTTAAACTTGACGAGCCTAGCATATAACAGATATGGCCTTGGAACACGGAGACCGAAAGTTCGAGCGTGAATCATATAGTAGATATGATCAACATAGTGATGTTCACCGTTGAAACTACTCCTTCTCACGTGATGATCGGACATGGTTTAGTTGATATGGATCACGTGATCACTTGGAGGATTAGAGGGATGTCTATCTAAGTGGGAGTTCTTAAGTAATATGATTAATTGAACTTAAATTTATCATGAACTTAGTACCTGATAGTATCTTGCTTGTCTATGTTGATTGTAGATAGATGGCCCGTGCTGTTGTTCCGTTGAATTTTAATACATTCCTTGAGAAAGCAAACTTGAAAGATGATGGTAGCAATTACACGGACTGGGTCCGTAACTTGAGGATTATCCTCATTGCTGCACAGAAGAGTTACGCCCCGAAGCACCGCTAGGTGTACCACTGCACCAAAGAATCGCAGACATTGTGAATGCCTGGCAGTCACATGTTGATGACTACTCGATAGTTTAGTGTGCCATGCTTTACGGCTTAGAACCGGGACTTCAATGACGTTTTGAACGTCATGGAGCATATGAGATGTTCCAGGAGTTGAAGTTAATATTTCAAAAGAATGCCCAGATTGAGAGATATGAAGTCCCCAATAAGTTCTATAGCAGCAAGATGTAGGAGAATAGTTCTGTCAGTGAGCATATACTCTAGATGTCTGGGTACTGCAATCACTTGATTCAACTGGGAGTTAATCTTCCAGATGATAGCGTCATTGACAGAATTCTCCATTCACTGCCACCAAGCTACAAAAGCTTCGTGATGAACTATAACATGCAAGGGATGGATAAGACGATTCCCGAGCTCTTCGCAATGCTAAAGGCTGCGGAGGTAGAAATCAAGAAGGAGCATCAAGTGTTGATGGTCAATAACTGTCACGACCGGTTTTTCAATAAAAATATTTATTGAACAACCGACCTATGAAATCCAATGATGGGGAAATTCTTCCTTACCGTAGACAAAACTTTGATACAATAAGCCAAGAGCATTAAAATATTACAGGTCGAAGTGAAGATGCCCAACCAATTATTACAAACACGCCAATAATTATACATGATGGCGGATATGACACAATGGTGTGGGTGGCAATACTACCGACTCGAGATATAAGTGATTGGTGGAATAACACAGTGGGTGTGGATAATAAGACTACTACACTGGCGGCTCATCGAGCGTCGAGGTGAGGCTCGATGAATTTATTTTGGTAGCGGAAGCGGATGTATCACAATGACTAATCCAGGGGTCGCACGAGACTGACTGGGATTCCTCTAGGCATCAGACTCGCTATCGAACTCTTCATCCATGAGATCGCCTTCGTCAGCATCTGGCCAAATCAACAAGCCACGTGAGTACTTTGAAAGTACTCTAAAGACAGTTCGGACAAAAGATATAAAAAATGTATGCATGGATGCGACATGATTGATTTATAACAATGTGCTATCAAATCAGTAACATAATTAAGTAAAAAGGGGAACGGCGGTAGTCCGCTCGAAAACCCAAAGAAGATAAACTCAAAATCGATCGGGTGTCTGAAGCGACGCCTCGAAGGGTGAACAAATAAGTAAAACATGCCACGATCGGCGCCTAAGCGACACCTCATAAAGGGCTTATATTGAAAGAAAAGACATGCGTTACATCCGGACGCCGGAGCGACATCACGTAAAGGGCTTATAACAAAATTAAATAATAACAATGTCATGAATGGACGCCCGAGCGACATCACGTAAAGGGCTTATAAAAATAAATAATAACAATGTCATGATGGACGTCCGAGCGACATCACGTAAAGGGCTTATAAAATAAATAATAACAATGTCATGATGGACGTCCCGAGCGACATCACGTAAAGGGCTTATAAACATAAATAATAACAATGCCGCAATGGACGTCCCGAGCGACATCGCAGAAAGGGCTTATAATTCATTTCACATAACTGACAAGAAATGGTGCTCACGGAAAATATACCTCACGTGGCAATAAGCGGGTTAGTCCATTCACAGAAAATAAACATTTAATGCTCATATGGTTCTCAGGAGTTCCTGTCATCGAGACTGACACTTGACAAGGTAAGGTGAACACGGTACTCGGACATGAATAAGATGAAATTCAAGAATTTTGACTCTGCAGAGTTTGTACCAAAATTGTCCACAGCCAACGGATTTCGTAGTCACGGGACTAGTTCCGCTTACGGTATTTCTGGAGGAAACACAGCTAACCAAGACACACCCATCATACCTCACGCTGCCGTGAATCACCCTAGACAGCGCTCAAGAAAAACTTTGAGACGGGAGATCACAATCTCAATAGCATGGGATCAAATTTATTTACGCGCTCTAAGGGTGCCCCTCTCGTCCCAACCGAAACACCCATGCCCCTGACCGATGAAAGGCTTTAATCCAGGCCATAGAACCCTCATCCCGCCTCTCGATTTGGTGTGTACCAGAAGTGGTTTGCAACTTATTGTCGATTCCCTGCGGGAAACAGTGGTAGTACGAAAGGGGAGACGGACGGGAATCTGACTGATTTATGTTGACACTGGGTCAACGGTCTGGCATAAGCCTGGCATGCTACAACACTGCCATCTTACCCATACTCATGCCAACTCATGGCCATGCAACATGTTTCCAACAACTCATGGATTTTCCGAAACTCACTTGCCTCAACTCTTACGAGATAAACTATCATCATAATGCTCATGAACGTGCCATGCTACAAAAATAATGCAAACATGCCCAGCACTCATCATATCAAAAGTTCAAACATTGCTTGCCTGGTTCGGAGTAGTCGGGGTCTATATCGGTGAAGTTTGCGGTCCCGTCACCTCCTTCGGTATCTACGGTACACAAAAAACACGCGCTAACGTAAATACCGTGGGGTACAGAAAAGTAAACCAAATATTTTTCAAATAAATATGATATAAAACTAGACAAAATTTTGAAGAGGGCAGAAAAAGAATCACCCAAAAATTCCTTTCTATTAAAAAGTTATAAGAGTTTTGGTCCAAGGACCCATCTGTAATGAAACAGAAAACCCTCAGGGGCCTGAGCAGAAAAGTGCAGAAAAACGGTTCAGAGTAGAAAGCGTATTTGCCAGACTACGCTTTCAGAAAACGGTTCAAAAAACAACAGAGAGGCTGACGGTCGGGTCCCACCCGTCAGGTTTGAATATTTGAGAGAGGCGGCAGAGTGCGACGGTGCCCGAGAGCCGCGGTGGTCGCCGGCGGCGATCCACGGCGAGGTAGGGAGATCGGAGGGTACCTCCGTGCTCAGGGCGCCATTCCGCGTTGGTGAGTGGTGGTGGTGGTCGCTGGCGAGCACCACGTCGACGGCGGCTCTTGCTCCGGTGGACGGCGGTTCGGGTATTCGTGGGCCTCGTCGGAGAGTGCTGCGGAGGTTAAATTGAGGTGGGGGTTAGCCTCCTAGTGGTGCCACGAGGCTACGGGCAGGAGTAGGGCGGTGGAGGAGTTCTCACTGACGAGAACGCTGCCGGAGCCCGAGGCGGACGGAGTTGGCCGGAGTCGAGGAAGAAGGGCCCTTCGGGGCTCTTCCAGTGGCTAGGCGGGGTCTGGTGAGGTGGTGGAGTTGTGCGAGGGCGAGCGCAAGCTTGGGGGGAGCTATTTATAGATGGCCCGAGGCGGTTGCCGTGAACGGATAAGTCCGGCGAGTGTTACGGCGGTGCAGGGCATTGGTCCGGGTGGTTTTGGGGTTGAGTGCCGACGTGGAGGTCAACAGACTACGTTTAGGTGCTGAACGAGCTGGGGTTTGGTTGCTTTGGGCATGCTCGACGGAACGGAGCGGTGCGGACCCGTCGGCGGCAGGGAGCACGTTCTGTGCTTGCCGGGCCACGGCGACGGTGCCGCGATCGTGCGCTGGCATGCATGAGCCACGCAGAGCGCTAGGGTGAGCTGGGCGGCGCAGAACGGCGTTGGGCTGGGGTGGTGCCTTCTGTCGCCCGCCACGGGAGGTCCTGACGCTGCAGAAGACGCCGGCGAGGTCGGGCTAGGGCGCCACCGACGCCAGGAATGAGCCAAGCGCTCGTGTGGTGCTCCGGACAGCGAGGAGGGGCTGCGAGCAACGTGCCAAGTGCACTGTCGACGCGTGACTAAACTCTGACGAGAAGAAACGACACTGAACTCTGAAACTTCTGAATATTCTGAAACTGCAAAGAAATAATGTCGTCCAGGTGTTCGACATAATGGTTTTGGCATGAGGGAGTTTCTCCTTGAGCTGATTTTTGGTGGAGGGGCCTCTCATTGCATCTAGAGACTGCTTGAATTTTTGTGGAATTTTTGGAGCAAAGGAGATATGAATTTCACAAAATTTGACAAATCTGGTCCAAACTTGCAGAGACTGTAATTTGAAATTTTTGAAAAGAAGAGGAGTGGATCTTGATTGTTCTAGGTTGTGGGTACCAAGGACTATCCAGGGGAGTTGGTTTGAGGTTAAATCTCAAATGCATTTAGGTACTTGCTTTGCAAATCACCTAGGTTCAAAATAATGGACAGAAAAGATTTGGGAGGATAAATAAATGAAATAAAATTCAGAAAAGGATTGAACTTGTTGAGACAGAATGTTTGGATTGCCCCAAAGTGGAAGGAGATATTTTTGGGAAGATTTTACCATGTGGTGCATGGTAAAATCATGAGTGGTTTTAATATTGGAGAAGATGTAAAACTCCTAGGGTTTTCTTTTTAAAAGAAAAATTACAGTCCAAAAGTTTTGAAATTTTGTGAAGAGGGCAATCAGAAGAAAAGTTTAAAAACCAAACACCAAAGTCGAAGGAGATGCCAAAATAAAATCCTTGCTAGAGGGAAAAAGTTTTTTTGAGAGAGATTTTTGGAAGGGTTTAGAAGACCTTCTTCAAATCCAACAATTTTTTTGAAGAAAACCAAAAGAATATTTCTGGAGTGTCACAACACCTACCCCCTTAGGAAAAATCTCGTCCCGGAGATTCCAGCTGATCCTCAAATAAACGTGGGTGCTCTGTCCAAAGAAAATCCTCTCTTTCCCAAGTGGCTTCACTTCCGGTATGGTTGCTCCACTAAACTTTGAAGAACTTGATGGTTTTCTGTCGGGTCCTCCTTTCAGACTCTTCCAAGATTTTTATTGGATGCTCCCGATATGTAAGGTTTGGCTGCATGTCAATGTTTTTATGGGGTACTTGTTTCTCTGGGTTGCTTACGCACTTCCTCAATTGGGAGACGTGGAATACGTCGTGGATGTCGGATAATTCTTCGGGTAAGTCTAACTGGTAGGCTACCGTGCCTCTTCGTGCCACTATGCAGAATGGTCCGATGAATCTTGGGGCTAGCTTCCCTTTAATCTTGAATCGATGCAGGCCTCTCATAGGAGATACTCGTAGGTACACAAATTCACTGGGTTCAAAATTGACTCCACAATGCTTCTGATCGTAATAACTCTTTTGTCGGCTTTGGGCTATCTTGAGTCGGTCCTTAATCACCTTGACCTTATCTTCAGCCTCTTTGAGCAGGTCTGGGCCGAAGATATGGCTGTCTCCGGTTTCTGACCAATTTAGCGGGGTACGACATCTTCGCTCGTACAGAGCTTCAAATGGTGCCATTTGCAGGCTGGCCTGATAACTGTTGTTATATGCGAATTCTGCGTATGGTAAGCTCTCTTCCCAAATGGTCCCATAGGTGAGGACACATGCTCTCAGCATATCTTCTAGAATATGGTTTACTCGCTCAGTCTGCCCATCTGTCTGGGGATGGTATGCGGTACTGAATGCCAGCTGAGTTCCCAGAGCTTGTTGTAAGTGATCCCAAAATCGAGAGAAGAATTGAGTGACCCTATCCGAGATTATTTTCTTTGGGACTCCATGTAAGAAGACGATACGGGAAAGGTAGAGCCTAGCAAGCTTCTGAGTGGTGTGGGTTGTCTTCACGGGGATGAAGTGTGCTACTTTAGTCAGTCTATCAGTGATGACCCATATGGCATCATGTCCGTGTCGTGACCGAGGCAGCCCAACAATAAAATCCATTCCAATCTCGTCCCATTTCCACTCGGGTATCTTATTTGTTGCAATAGCCCGCCGGTTTCGTGCTCGGCCTTGATGCGCTGACATGAGTCACAACATGCAATAAACATGGCTATGTCTCTTTTATACCATGCCACCAAAATGTTTCTCAAGATCTTTGTACATTTTTGTTCCTCCGTGATGGATTGAATACGGAGCGGTGTGGCCTTCAGCCAGGATTTGCTGTTTAAGGTCATGGATATTTGGTACGCAAAGCCTATTCCCGTACCACAATATTCCTTGCTCATCGATAACGAATTCTGAGGCCTTGCCCAAATTCATCTTCCGTTTGATGCCTTCAATGCTGGGGTGTCCACGTTGAGCCTCTTTAACCTTCTCTATTAGGGTAGGATGTAACTCTAAGTTCGACATACTGCCTTCGGTGACCACCATCAGATTGAGCTTAGCGAATTCCTGCTGGAATTCAGGTCTCAAGTTTGGCATGCTGTCGTTGTTCGAACTGGGGTTCCGACTCAGAGCATCTGCTACAACATTTCCTTTGCTTGGGTGGTAGTGGATTCCAACATCATAATCCTTTACTAATTCCAACCAGCGCCGCTGCCGTAAATTGAGTTCTGCTGCGTGAAAATATACTTGTGGCTTTTGTGGTCCGTGTATATTTCACAACGATTTCAAGTAAGAAGTGTATCCATTCCTTGAGCGCATGAATAATCTGCTAAATTCCAGGTCATGGGTAGGATAATTCTCCTCATGCTTGGGTTGTCCGAAACATATGCATAAACCTTGCCTTCTTGCATTAATACGCACCCGAGGCCCTTTCGAGATGCGCCACAAAATACCTCAAAATTTTGTGTATATCCGCACAATTAATACCGGTGCTGCTGCGGCTTCCTTTTCAGTTCTTGGAAACTTTTCTCGCAAGCTTCCGCCCATTCAAACTTCCTGCTTTCTTGAGTAGTTGCATCATTGGCTTTGCTATGGTGGAGAATCCTTCAATAAATCTCCGTAGTATCCTGCCATTCCCAAGAAACTTCAGACATCCGTCACGCGGCTGGTGGCTTCCAGCCAAGGCACGGCCTTGAGTTTTTCCGGTTCACGGCGACACCTTCTTGGGTCAAGATGCGGGCCCGTAAAACCTACTTGCTTTAGCCAAAATTCACACTTGCTGAATTTAGCGTACAACTGATGTTTCCTGAGTTCTCCTAGTACAATTCGGAGATGTTCAGCGTGCTCTTCTAGTGTTTTGGAGTATACCAGAATATCATCGATAAATACCACAACAAACTTGTCCATAAACTTCATGAATACTTTGTTCATGAGGTGAACAAAATATGCGGGGGCGTTTGTTAGTCCGAATGGCATTACGGTGAACTCATACAATCCGTATCTGGAAGTGCAAGCTGTCTTGGGAGTATCTTCGGTTCGCACTTTCAGTTGATGGTATCCCGACCTCAAGTCAATCTTTGAGAACACCTTGGCCTGAGCGAGTTGATCGAATAAATCATTTATTCGTGGCATCGGATATTTGTTCTTGATTGTGACCATGTTTAGCGCTCGATAGTCTATGCACAATCTCGGTGTTCCATCCTTCTTTTGGCAAACAAAATTGGTGAACCCCAAGGTGAGGAACTGGCTCAGATATACCCTTTTTCCAATAATTCCTTTATTTGCTTCTTCAGTTCTACCAATTCGGATGGTGCCATTCAGTATGGTTTCTTGTATATGGGAGCGGTTCCGGGTGCTAGCTCAATGCTGAATTCTATCTCTCGGTCTAGTGGCATGCCTGGTAGCTCTTCAGGAAATACATCTGGAAATTCACACACTACTGGAACTTTGCTCAATTCAGAAATATCCACCTTGTTCAATCTCGATTGCCGGGATATTTTTCTTTCCTTGGCTGAAACCTTTATGGTCTTCCCGTGGTGGTGGGTGAGTATTACGGTCCTGTTGAAGCAGTCAATAAAACCTTTATTGGTGGTTAACCAATCCTTCCCTAAGATGACATCCAGTCCTTTATTTTCCAACACGATAAGATTTGCGTGAAACTTCAACCCTTCAAACTCGATAATCACACCCTGGCAATAATTCTGGGTAACTTGCTTAATCCCAGGGGACTTGACGACCATAGATTTTTCCAAGGAAGCATCGAAAATTATTTTGCAAAGCAAAACTTTTCAAACGAATGAGTGAGAAGCTCCGTAATCAAACAAAACCATGGCAGGTATTGTGTTGACAGGAAACGCATCGAGTACGATATCCGGGGCATTTTGTGCTTCCTCTTTGGTCACGTGGTTCGATGACCCTTCCGTGGTTGTTATTTGGGTTGAAATTGTTGCGCTTTGGCGCCAATTATTGCTTCCATTGTTCGGCTTTGGGGTCGAAGTTCTTGGCTTGGGGCACCGCTTGGCATAGTGCCCTTCTTCTCCACAAGTGTAACAGTAACGCCTGGGCGGTATGTGAACTCCTTGTCCCTTGCATGGAAATTCTTGATTGGGCGCGAGACGCTTGTCGTGGGTTTGGGTGTCCAGTTTTTCAACATCTGCCTTGCTGCGGTGGTTGCGGGCATGATTTGTCTCGTCCTCTTCCGCTATGGAAATCTTCTAAGCTGCGCCTCTCATTTTCCAAGGTAATGGCCTTATCCACCAGTGTTTTAAAATCTGGAAAGGTATGTACGACCAATTGGCATTTAAGCGCGGTGTCGGACTGCCTAGGAATTTCTCCATCTTTTGTTTTCCGACATACGCCCTCGTTGATGAAGCGAGACAGCAGAGTAAACTGACTGTTGTATTCGACACCGCCATTGTCCTTTGCCCGAGGTCATCAAATTCTCTTTTTGATCCTCATAAGACTTTAGGAATATGCGCCCTAAAAACCTTCTTTAAATTCCTCCCATGTTATATTATTTTCGCTGGGGTGCATGTAGGAAATTTTCCCACCACGATGCGGCTCCTCCAAAGGAGATAGTGCGGATCATAAAGCACTTTCTCAAGATCTGAACACCGGGCAATAATTAACTTCCTTTCCATGTCTCAAGCCAGTCTTCGCTTCAAGAGGTTTGTCACAGTGAGAAAAAGTTTGGGGACGGTCTTCTAGCTCGATAACTTTGATTGCTGCCGATACTGCCCACGGTGATTCCCCATATTGATGACTTGGTTCATTATTTCCTGATGTTGCTGCTGACTTTGTTCATAAAGACGGCACATTTGGGAGAGTGCCGCTTCACCGTCCTGTTGACTTGTCCGCCTCGTGTGAAATTGTTGCCCGGGGTGTGCCATAATTTTCCTCTGTCGGAGTTGGCATGGAGCGCGTCCAAGGACGAGACATGGTTCACTCTGGGGATATATTTTGAAACACTCATAAGAAAAGAAATTGAGCCGCAAAAATCAATAAATTTAAGAAGACGAGAAAAAGTCGCAAATGCTCCAAGATTTTCCAAGAGAATAAACGTTTGCGCACGGAGAAGGACCGTTCATTACATATCTTACACGCAAGCAGTAATTATATAATACATCACCAGATATGCGACATAATCCTGACATGTTATTTAAGCTAGTGCACTCTCCGCATCCTACATGATGCGCAAACAAGCTACTTCTCACAGCCTATGTACATATAAACATATCGCATAAGTCGGTACATCGCATGGCGTGCTAAGCGATTTAGTCGGAGATGGTAAGGATTTCCCTTGGCCTGCCAAGGGTGAGGCGTAGTGAGGCTGGGGACTCAACCTCCTCTTCGGTGATAGGCTCCAGGCATGAGGTGCTGCGCTGAGTTGGTGGAGCAGGTGCCCTGTGCGGGACAACTCGAACATGAGCGGGCACGAGGGGTGGTGCAGAACGAACCGGAGTAGGCGCAATGAAATGGTTGAACTCCTCCGTGGTAGGCAGGCGACGAGTAGCGGCGAGAGCAGTAGGAGCAAACGATGCTGATGACGAGACGAAAGTCGCTGGCGGTGCGGCGCGCAGAGCTCCCTCCTGCTGGCAAGACGACCATGGATCGAGTCCATGCGGGCAACTACAAAGTCGCCCACCAGGTTGTCAAGGCTGCCTCCAAAGCCCGGAGATACTCGGCGAGCATCTCAAAGCTTCGCCCCGCTCTCCTCTCGGGGCAAGAGAACGCGAGTGGCAGGTATATGGCACGTGACATGGCAGGTAGCGGTAGCGACGAGTCTTCATTGATGGAAGGATGTCCTCGAGACGAGCTATCGCCTCATGGCCTGCCATCTGCAGGCATGCTTCTCCGTGGGCATGGTTTCCCCAAGAATCGGAAGCGCGAACTCAATACGCCTCCCTTGAATTGCACCGCTGCTTGGTGTATGGTTAGACGGTCATTGACCTTGTGCCGAGAGAGTGAGAAGATCGGGCGCACAGCTGGCCCCATCGCGACTTGGACGATGAAGGATAGAAGCTTGATTTAACCCATCGGGCATGTTGGCGTAACATTCGCGACTCGCAATGTTGCCACCATCTACAAAAGTAGGCAAAAATCCTGAGTAGTCAAATCATAAATTTATGCCGATCCGTAAAAATTGACTACATTTGTAAAAATAATAAATAGCTCTATTCTGCTAATAACCAATTAGCGATCGCACCTAGTGGCTTCCTACAACACAGCCGGCTCGTACTAAGTTTGTCACGACCGGTTTTTCAATAAAAATATTTATTGAACAACCGACCTATGAAATCCAAGATGAGGAAAATCTCCATAGCGGTAGACAAAACTTTGATACAATAAGCCAAGAGCATTAAAATATTACAGGTGGTCGAAGTTGAAGATGCCCAACCAATTATTACAAACACGCCAATAATTATACATGATGGCGGATATGACACAATGGTGTGGGTGGCAATACTATCGACTCGAGATATAAGCGATTGGTGGAATAACACAAAGGGTGTGGATAATAAGACTACTACATCGGGCGGCTCATCGAAGGCCGAGGTGAGGCTCGATGAATTTATTTGGGTAGCGGAAGCGGATGTATCACAATGACTAATCCAGGGTCGACGAGACTGATCGATTCCTCTAGGCATCGACTCGCCATCGAACTCTTCATCCATGAGATCGCCTTCACAAGATCCGCCAAATCAATAAGCCGTGAGTACTTTGAAAGTACTCGCAAGACAGTTCGACAAAAGATATAACAAATGTATGCATGGATGCGACATGATTGATTTATAACAATGTGCTATCAAATCAGTAACATAAGTAAGTAAAAGGGAACGACGGTAGTCCGCCGAAAACCCAAAGAATATAAACTCAAAACTGATCGGTGTCCGCGGCGCCTCAAGGGTGAACAAATAAGTAAAACATGCCACGTCGGGCGCCTAAGCGACACCTAACAAAGGGCTTATATTGAAAGAAAAGACATGCGTTATACCGGACGTCGGAGCGACATCACGTAAAGGGCTTATAACAAAATTAAATAATAATAATGTCAGCAATGGACGCCCGAGCGACATCACACAAAGGGCTTATAAAATAAATAATAACAATGTCATAATGGACGTCCGAGCGACATCACGTAAAGGGCTTATAAAATAAATAATAACAATGCCGCAATGGACGTCCGAGCAACATCACGTAAAGGGCTTATAAAATAAATAATAACAATGCCGCAATGGACGTCCGAGCGACATCGCAGAAAGGGCTTATAATTCATTTCACATAATCGACAAGAAATGGTGCTCACGGAAAATATACCTCACGTGGCAATAAGCGGTTAGTCCATTCACGTAAAATAAACATTTAATGCTCATATGGTTCTCGGGAGTTTCGTCATCGAGACCGACACTTGACAAGGTAAGGTGAACACGGTACTGGACATGAATAAGATGAAATTCAAGAATTTTGACTCGCAGAGTTTGTACCAAAATTGTCCACAGCCAACGGATTTTCGAGTCACGAAGGACTAGTTCCGCTTACGATTTCGAGGAAACACAAGAACCAAAGACACACCCATCATACCTCACGCTGCCGTGAATCACCCTAGACAGCGCTCAAGAAAAACTTTGAGACGGGAGATCACAACTCGAATAGCATGGGATCAAATTTATTTACGCCTCTAAGGGTGCCCCTCTCGGTCCCAACCGGAAACACCCATGCCCCCGACCGATGAAAGGCTTTAATCTAGGGCCATGGAACCTCATCCCGCCTCTCGATTTGGTGTGTACCAGAAGTGGTTTGTAACTTATTGTCAGATTCCCTTGCGGAAACAGGTGGTAGTACGAAGGGAGACAGACGGAATCGATCGATTTATGTTGACACTGGTCAACGGTCCGCATAAGCCCGCATTCTACAACACCGCCATCTTACCCATACTCATGCCAACTCATGGCCATGCAACATGTTTCCAACCACTCATGGATTATCCGAAACTCACTTGCCTCAACTCTTACGAGATAAACTATCATCGAAATGCTCATGAACGTGCCATGCTACAAAAATAATGCAAACATGCCCAACACTCATCATAACAAAATTTCAAACATTGCTTGCCTCGTTCGGAGTAGTCGGGGTCTAGCTCGATGAAGTTCGCGGTCCAGTCACCTCCATCGGTATCTATGGTACACAAAACACACGCGCTAACGTAAATACCGTGGGGTACAGAAAAGTAATCCAAATATTTTTCAAATAAATATGATAAAAAACTAGACAAAATTTTGAAGAGGGCAGAAAAAGAATCACTCAACAATTCCTTTCTGTTAAAAGTTATAAGAGTTTTGGTCCAAAGACCCCTCTGTAATGAAACAGAAAACCCTCAGGGGCCTGAGCAGAAAAGTGCAGAAAAACGGTTCAGAGTAGAAAGCGTATTTGCCAGAGTACGCTTTCAGAAAATGGTTCAAAAAACAACAGAGAGGCTGACGGGCGGGTCCCACCCGTCAGGTTTGAATATTTGAAAGAGGCGACAAAGCGCGACGGTGCCCGAGAGCCGCGGTGGTCGCCGGCGGCGATCCACGGCAAGGTAGGGAGATCGGAGGGTACCTCCGTGCTCAGGGCGTCATTCCGCGTTGGTGAGTGGTGGTGGTGGTCGCCATGCAGCACCACGCCGACGGCGGCTCTTGCTCCGGGCGGACGGCGGTTCGGGTGGTCGTGGGCCTCGCGGAGAGTGCTGCGAGGTCAAATTGAGGTGGGGTTAGCTTCCTAGTGGTGCCATGAGGCTACGGGCAGGAGTAGGGCGGTGGAGGAGTTCTCACCGACGATAACGCTGCCGGAGCCCGAGGCGGACGGTTGGCGGAGTCGAGGAAGAAGGGCCTTCGGGCTCTTCCAAGGGCTAGGCGGGTCCGTGAGGTGGTGGAGTTGTGCGAGGGCGAGAGCAAGCTCGGGGAGCTATTTATAGATGGCCCGAGGCGGTTGCCGTGAACGGATAAGTCCGGCGAGTGTTACGGTAGCGCAGGCATTGGTCGGGTGGTTTTGGGGTTGAGGCCGACGTGAGGTCAACGACTCCGCTTAGGTGCTGAACGAGCCGGGGTTTGGTTGCTTTGGGCATGCTCGACGGAACGGAGCAGTGCGGACCCGTCGGCGGCAGGGAGCACGTTCTGTGCTTACCGGGCCACGGCGACGGTGCCGCGATCGTGCCCTGGCAGTCATGAGCCACGCGGAGCGCTAGGGAGAGCTGGGCGGCGCAGAACAGCGTTGGGCTAGGGTTGTGCCTTCTGTCGCCCGCCACGGGAGGTCCTGATGCCGCAGAAGACGCCGGCGAGATCGGGCCAGGGCGCCACCGACGCCAGGAATGAGCCAAGCACTCGTGTGGTTCTCCGGACAGCGAGGAGGGGCTGCGAGCAACATGCCAAGTGCACTGTCGACACGTGACTGAACTCTGACGAGAAGAAACGACATCAACTCAAACTTCAATATTCGAAACTGCAAAGAAACAATGCCGCTGTGTGTTCGACAAAATGGTTTTGGCATGAGGGAGTTTCTCCTTGAGCTGATTTTTGGTGGAGGGGCCTCTCATTGCATCTAGAGACTGCCTGAATTTTTGTGGAATTTTTGGAGCAAAGGAGATATGAATTTCACCAAATTTGACAAATCTGGTCCAAACTTGCAGAGACTGAAATTTGAAATTTTTGAAAAGAAGATGAGTGGATCTTGATTATTCTAGGTTGTGGGTACCAAGGACTATCCAGGGGAGTTGGTTTGAGGTCAAATCTCAAATGCATTTAGGTACTTGCTTTGCAAATCACCTAGGTTCAAAATAATGGACAGAAAAGATTTGGGAGGATAAATAAATGAAATAAAATTCAGAAAAGGATTGAACTTGTTGAGACAGAATGTTTGGATTGCCCCAAAGTGGAAGGAGAGATTTGGGAAGATTTTACCATGTGGTGCATGGTAAAATCATGAGTGGTTTCAATATTGGAGAAGATGTAAACTCCTAGGGTTTTCTTTTTAAAAGAAAATTAGAGTCCAAAAGTTTTGAAATTTTGAGAAGAGGGCAATCAAGAAAAGTTTAAAACCAAACACCAGAGTTGAAGGAGATGCCAAAATAAAATCCTTGCTAGAGGGAAAAAGTTTTTTTGAGAGAGATTTTTGGAAGGGTTTAGAAGACCTTCTTCAAATCCAACAATTTTTTTTGAAGAAAACCAAAAGAATATTTTTGGAGTGTCACAATAACCAGTTTCAAGAAAAATGGCGAAGGGAAGAAGAAGGGGAACTTCAAGAAGAACAGCAAGCAAGTTGCTGCTCAGGAGAAGAAACCAAAGTCTGGACCTAAGCCTAAGACTGAGTGCTTCTATCGCAAGCGCATCGTCCTCGAAGCGGAACTACCCCAAGTATTTGGCGGATAAGAAGGATGGCAAGGTGAAAAAGGTATATGTGATATACATGTTATTGATGTGTACCTTACTAATGCTCGCAGAGCACATGGGTATTTGATACTGGTTCATATAATATTTGCAACTCAAATAGGGGCTACGGATTAAGGGAAGATTGGCTAAGGACGAGGTGACGATGCGCTGGGAAATGGTTCCAAAGTCGATGTGATCGCGGTCGGCACGCTACCTCTACATCTACCTTCGGGATTAGTATTAGACCTAAATAATTGTTATTTGGTGCCAGCATTGAGCATGAATATTATATCTGCATCTTGTTTGATGCGAGACGGTTATTCATTTAAATCAAAGAATAATGGTTGTTCTATTTATATGAGTAATATCTTTTATGGTCATGCACCCTTGAAGAGTGGTCTATTTTTGTTGAATCTCGATAGTGGTAATACACATATTCATAATGTTGAAGCCAAAAGATGCAGAGTTGATAATGATAGTGCAACTTATTTGTGGCACTGCCGTTTAGGTCATATCAGTGTAAAGCGCATGAAGAAACTCCATACTGATGGACTTTTGGAACCACTTGATTATGAATCACTTGGTACTTGCAAACCGTGCCTCATGGGCAAGATGACTAAAACGCCATTCTCCGGAACTATGGAGAGAGCAACAGATTTATTGGAGATCATACATACAGATGTATGTGGTCCGATGAATGTTGAGGCTCGTGGCAGATATCGTTATTTTATCACCTTCATAGATGATTTAAGCAGATATGGGTATATCTACTTAATGAAACATAAGTCTGAAACATTTGAAAAGTTCAAAGAATTTCAGAGTGAAGTTGAAAATCATCGTAACAACAAAATAAAGTTTCTACGATCTGATCGTGGAGGAGAATATTTGAGTTATGAGTATGTTCTTCATTTGAAACAATGCGGAATAGTTTCGCAACTCATGCCACCCGGAACACCAAGCGTAATGGTGTGTCCGAACGTCGTAATCGTACTTTACTAGATATGGTGCGATCTATGATGTCTCTTACTGATTTATCGCTATCATTTTGGGGTTATGCTTTAGAGACGGCCGCATTCACATTAAATAGGGCACCATTGAAATCCGTTGAGACGACGCCTTATGAACTGTGGTTTGGCAAGAAACCAAAGTTGTCGTTTCTGAAAGTTTGGGGCTGCGATGCTTATGTGAAAAAGCTTCAACCTGATAAGCTCGAACCCAAGTCAGAGAAATGTGTCTTCATAGGATACCCAAAGAAGACTGTTGGGTACACCTTCTATCACAGATCCGAAGGCAAGACTTCTGTTGCTAAATTCGAAGTTTTTCTAGAGAAGGAGTTTCTCTCGAAAGAAGTGAGTGGGAGGAAAGTAGAACTTGATGAGGTAACTGTACCTGCTCCCTTATTGGAAAGTAGTTCATCGCAGAAACCGGTTTATGTGACACCTACACCAATTAGTGAGGAAGTTAATGATGATGATCATGAAACTTCAGATCAAGTTGTTACTGAACCTCGTAGGTCAACCAGAGTAAGATCCACACCAGAGTGGTACGGAAATCCTGTTCTAGAAGTTATGTTACTAGACCATGACGAACCTACGAACTATGAAGAAGCGATGGTGAGCCCAGATTCCGCAAAATGGCTTGAGGCCATGAAATCTGAGATGGGATCCATGTATGAGAACAAAGTGTGGATTTTGGTTGACTTGCTCGATGATCGGCAAGCAATTGAGAATAAATGGATCTTCAAGAAGAAGATTGACGACGACGGTAATGTTATCGTTTATAAAGCTCGACTTGTTGCGAAAGGTTTTCGACAAGTTCAAGGGATTGACTACAACGAGACCTTCTCACCCGAAGCGATGCTTAAGTCCGTCCTAATCATGTTAGCAATTGCCGATTTTATGATTATGAAATTTGGCAAATGGATGTAAAACTGCATTCCTGAATGGGTTTCGGAAGAAGAGTTGTATATGATGCAACCGAAGGTTCTATCGATCCAAAGGAGCTAACAAAGTGTGCAAGCTCCAAATGATCCATTTATGGACTGGTGCAAGCCTCTCGAGATGGAATAAACACTTTGATAGTGTGATCAAAGCGGCATGCACTTTTGGAGAAGCCTCAGATTTACAAGAAAGTGAGTGGGAGCTCAGAGCATTTCTAATATTATATGTGGATGACATATTGCTGATTGGAAATGATATAGAATTTCTGGATAGCATAAAGGGATACTTGAATAAGAGTTTTCAATGAAAGACCTCGTGAAGCTGCTTATATATTGGGCATCAAGATCTATAGAGATAGATCAAGACGCTTAATTGACTTTCACAAAGCACATACCTTGTCAAAGTTTTGAAGAAGTTCAAAATGGATCAAGCAAAGAAAGGGTTCATGCCTGTGTTACAAGGTGTGAAGTTGAGTAAGACTCAATGCCCGACCACCGCAGAAGATAGAGAGAAAATGAAAGATGTTCCTATGCTTCAGCCATAGGCTCTATCATGTATGCAATGCTGTGTACCAGACCTGATGTGTGCCTTGCTATAAGTCTAGCAGGGAGGTACCAAAGTAATCCAGGGGTGGATCACTGGACAGCGGTTAAGAACATCCTGAAATACCTGAAAAAGGACTCATGATATGTTTCTCGTTTATGGACTTGACAAAGAGCTCATTGTAAATGGTTACGTTGATGCAAGCTTTGACACTGATCCGGACGATTCTAAATTGCAAACCGGATACATGTTTACATTGAACCGTAGAGCTGTTAGTTGGTGCAGTTCTAAACAAAGCATCGTGGAAGGATCTACGTGTGAAGCGGAGTACATAGCTGCTTCGGAAGCAGCAAATGAAGGAGTCTGGATGAAGGAGTTCATATCTGATCTAGGTGTCATACCTAGTGCATCGGGTCCAATGAAAATCTTTTGTGACAATACTGGTGCAATTGCCTTGGCGAAGGAATCCTGATTTCACAAGAGGACCAAGCACATCAAGAGACACTTCAATTCCATCCTGGATTTAGTCCAGGTGGGAGACATAGAAATTTACAAGATACATACGGATCTGAATGTCACAGACCCGTTGACTAAGCCTCTTCCACGAGCAAAACATGATCAGCAAAGGCTCCATGGGTGTTAGAATCATTACTGTGTAATCTAGATTATTGACTCTAGTGCAAGTGGGAGACTGAAGGAAATATGCCCTAGAGGCAATGATAAAGTTATTATTTATTTCCTTATATCATGATAAATGTTTATTATTCATGCTAGAATTGTATTAACCGGAAACATAATACATGTGTGAATCCAAAGACAAACAGAGTGTCACTAGTATGCCTCTACTTGACTAGCTCGTTGATCAAAGATGGTTATGTTTCCTAGCCATTGACATGGGTTGTCATTTGATTAACAGGATCACATCATTGGGAGAATGATGTGATTGACTTGACCCATTCCGTTAGCTTAGCACTCGATCGTTTAGTATGTTGTCATTGCTTTCTTCATGACTCATACATGTTCCTATGACTATGAGATTATGCAACTCCCATTTACCAGAGGAACACTTTGTGTGCTACCAAACGTCACAACGTAACTGGGTGATTATAAAGGTGCTCTACAGGTGTCTCCGAAGGTACTTGTTGGGTTGGTGTATTTCGAGATTAGGATTTGTCACTCCGATTGTCGGAGAGGTATCTCTGGGACCTCTCGGTAATGCACATTGTCGTGTCAAAACCGGCGGATCTCGGGTAGGGGGTCCCGATCTGTGCGTCAAGGCTGATGGTAACAAGAAGTAAGGGACACAGGTGTTTACCCAGGTTCGGGCCCTCTCGATGGAGGTAAAACCCTACTTCCTACTTGATTAATATTGATGATATGGGTAGTACAAGAGTAGATCTACCACGAGATCGTAGAGGCTAAACCGTAAGAGCTAGCCTATGATGGTATGATTGTGATTGTGATCGGCCTTCTAAGGACCAACCTCTCCGGTTTATATAGGCACCGGAGAGGGCTAGAGTTTACATGGAGTCGGTTACAAGGAAGGAAATATAATATCCGGATCGCCAAGCTTGCCTTCCACACCAAGGAAAGTCCCATCCGGACACGGGGCGGAAGTCTTGAGTCTTGCATCTTCACGCTTCAATAGTTCGGACGTTGTACACAGTCCGGCTGTCCGGATACCCCCTAATCCAGGACTCCCTCAGTAGCCCCTGAACCAGGCTTCAATGACGATGAGTCCGGCGCGCAGTCTTGTCTTCAGCATTGCAGGGCGGGTTCCTTCTTCGAATACTCCAAGGTAATTATCCAACACTCAAACCGTGTGCGGATCCACAAGATGATATTCGTATGCCACCGTAGAGAGAATGATGTTTCGCAAATGCAATCTGCTGACAACTTTCCAAGCAACGCGACGTGTCATTATGATCGGGTCATTATTCGAACCGTCTTCCCACAATCAGCCACAGCGCATATTGTGAGGCGGTTTCCTTGACACGTCTTGTCAAAGCAGAGATCGTGCCCCCTTATTGCGGGATTCTCATCAATACGGGCATGGGCAATCCAACCGCACCGCTAATCGCGGCGAGTGGGAGGCAAACGGGCTCAACCAGGCAAATGGGGAGGCGCAAAAGGCACTTACCGCCCTTATAAAGAGACAAGGCCTCCTTCTCTTTACCCACGCCTTTCTCCTTCCGCTTGCTCATTCCCCTCTTTTCGATCCCTAACGCCCAAGCACTTTCCTTTCCACCAAAGAGAGGCTTCCCAAAGATGTCCGGATTCAGAGCAGGAGGCAGATGGATGGCCTCTACTGTCCGGGAGAAGGATATTAAGAAGCCCGGACGCCGGTATCTCGCTCAAGATCGGCCACCGTCTTCCCCAAAGCGGGACAGGTCGCCCCCACTCCGAACCTCACGAGAGTCGTGTTCCTTCCTCACTTTGTCCGTGGGCTTGGGTTTCCCGCACCCATTTGTTCATGAGTCATGTATTACTACGGATTGATTTTCATGATCTTTCCCCCAACTCCTTCCTCAATATCTCGACGTTCATCGTCGTGTGCGAGGCTTTTCTTCGGATCTCACCTCACTTTGGCCTAGGGCTAAAGATCTTTAATGTGAAGCCCAAGGTGGTGAGTGGCAAACACGCTGAGTGCCGCGGCGCCATGGTGAGCAAGATGCCCAAGGCCGTTTGGCCGTCGGGCGCTTTCAATGACTCCTTCAAGGAGTGGCAGCAGCAGTGGTTCTATATCATCGAACCACGCGGCAAAAAGTGGGCGGCCGCTCCATAGTTCAGATCCGAGCTCCGCCATGCTCACATCTCGCCCAAGAACGGCCCGAACTGGTCCTCGCCCGTGAGCTGTCATCGCCCAAACGCGCTTCGTGGCGTGGTCAATAGGGACATCAAACTCAGGATGTATTCCGTGATGCTAGTTCACCGGTTCTCCTTGTCACCACCGAGCTTGTACTGTGGGAGTTCGACCGCCGAGCACCAAACCATTCGGGAGCTTTACGATTCCTCCCACAAGGATATCTCGAAGGTGCTCTTTAAGTCCGCAAATCGTGGGCCGGGCCCCACCGAGGACCGTGGGTATCGCTTATCCCATTCTCCAAGCTCGGTAAGTCACAGCCAAGCTCCGCTCTGCTTCACGCTCAACCGGCATGTCATGGGGAGACATCCTAATCGCTTTCATCATGACCTCGTGGATGGATAAAGAAAGTGGAGCGGATACATTGTCCAGCCTCGCTGTCGAGGAACTGGCCGGACCTCTTCCGATTAAGATGCTGGTCCTCAGCGCTTTACGAGGCGCCAAGAAGGAGGCCTCCAAGAAGGTCAAGAAGACCCGGAGTGGCCTCCACACCGCGAGGCTTTGGACGCAAATTCAAGACTCGTTATGCTACCTCTTCGGAAGACGAAGAGGAAGAAGCAGAGGAGGGCGAGCCTCATTCGGAGGTGGAAGAAGTACGTAGCTTCCTCGCCCCTCGAGGCCGAATCGCCCAAGAGGAGAAAAGGTTCCTCCCGTGAGGCATCCACCACGGCTGCCGACAAAGAGTCCGAGGGGATCCTGTGGCCCACCCACGAGAATTGTGAAGTGTACAAGATCCAAACATGCATATGCGTCCGGAATTGCTTTCGGGTATAATAGTTTTAATCGCTATATTTCGCATATCCGGCGAGATCCCGCCGGCCAGTCCTCATCCGAGGATTCACGAGCCTGGATGCTTTGGCGAGCGAGACACCTCCAAAGTCCCGGTGCGACATTGAGGTGTCGTCTCAATGGGGCTCGGACCAGGGGGCATATCCCTGGGGCCGGACACATGGGAGCGATGGCCCCGGAGTGTGCCAAGAAGGGGCGAACTTAGGTTCGCCCATACCGACAAGGTCCGTGGAGACATCTAAGGCTCCGGATCGGGCGAGCAGCCACCTTCAACGGTGGGGTTCGCCACTCCGCCGACAACCTCTGCTCGGACAGAGCTGCTGACGGTCTATCGACGGTGTTAAAGAACGCTCTATCGTCGATGAACATCGGACCCTTATGGGTGCGGTGGTTGAAAAGATTCAGTCCGCCGAGAGCGGGCTGAACGAAGTCCCGCCTTGGCCTTATAAAGGCCTTTGAGGTATGTTTCCAAGAAACATTTGAGGAATCGTCATTATATGAGTAGTAGCCCCGATACACCGGTCTGCAAAAGAGAGGGAGCCGTTGGGGGATCAAATCTCTCTTGTCGTGGGAACTTATGTTAATGACATGTACCTCTTTGTTTGAATACAAAGGCTCATGGAGAAGACGATCGCCATAATGCGGAAGTGTCCGAATCAAGCGAGCCTCGAACGGGCCGAGGAAAAACTTGGCCGTGGAGGAAGCAATTAGAAGATAAACAAGGTATGATAAAACATTATCTTGTATTAGGCACAAATAAGTAATTGTGCTTATTGAAAAGTATTTGTGTTGTATGCCCTAGGAGCGAAAATAATATGAGGCAATCAAGAAGGCTGTGGATGATGCTAACAAGAAGGCTGCCGCCGAACAAGCACTTCGTGAAAAACACGAGGCCAGGTTGTCACAAATGAGCGGGAGCTCCAGGAGGCTGTGAAGAAAAGCGAGGCCTGGAGCAGAGTGTAATAGAGAAAGAAGCCGAACTCGCCAAGCGCCCAAGTCATGGAAGATGCCCGGAAGAAGCCCGATGTCTGTACGGGACATTCAAGATGCCCAAAAAGTTGCGGCTGGTAAGGCCTTCTCAGATTCTTAGCCATTTATTCATGATGATCGAAGAATTCTAAGCGGCAAGCTGAATTTTACTTTTCGTATGCTATGGATCTTCCTCCCAAAGATATCGATGTCGCCCAATTCTACCGAACCGAGGAAAAGAAGTCTCATGGAGAGGATTTCTGGTCGCAGATTTGGCACCGAACTATCCGGTGCCTTTATCGATCAGCTGAAGCAGCTCGTCGAATCGCACTAGGCGGCCGAACTAGCCATGAAGGATTTGATTGTCCTACCAGGGCCGGTGGAGCCAATTCGAGCAGCTACTTCGGCTCGTGAAGCGGATTGCGGTGCTCGCCTCGACTTGATGCTATTAAGCGATCGGTCCGCATAGAGGGTGCGCGCATGGCATTCGCCTGCAAAAGTGCATTGGGGAAGCTTGACGCGAGAAGCTGATGACCGAGGGGCCGCCAGAGGGTAAGGAGCATCGCAAGTCTTAACTGTACTATGAAGGTGTATTATAGTTTCACTTTGCGCGGATAAATGTACCAAAGACATTATATTTCCCCGAGGGCGCTTCGTGCTACTTTTTGTAATATGATTATGGCATTTATATATTGCTCGCTTTGTTTGAACATATGTTCTTCCTACGCCGATCGCTTAATGTATGTAAATCTTGAGAGTTGGCGCCGTCGGCTTCGCCCCACGTAAAAGAATACCGGGTGTTCGGATATAATGAACGCTTTTTCCCATAGTTGGGTCCTTTATGGAGGCGCTTTCATCACGAACCGTGCAATCGGACTATAAGGCTTTATTACTCTCACTTAGCCATAGGAATTGAGTATGAGTCGGCGCAGCCCCTAGTGTTCGGAAGGCCAACTAGGGGCTCTATTGACGCCGATCGAAGACCGATCTGTCGCACTCAGCATATATAATGGCGCCAGCGGAATAAATCTTTAGGGATTTTACAACCTCTCGAACAGCTGACCAGCTCTCGCTTTATCATGACAATGGTTTTCGCTTTCATCGAGGTGCTCGTCCGCAGATCCGGACACAATCGCAGAGTTCTCCCTCGCTACCTTAGCCGATATAACGGAACGAAGGTACCAAAACAAGGGAGCCGAGCAAACCCAACCAATGACCCAAGACATGATTCGAGCTGATGCATATAGTGCTATAAGTTCGGGTGCCGGACGACCGAGAAGGTGGTCGGACTTTATTGTCGATTATGAAGCCCCCGGCGAATCGGGCGTAACACGGGTGTCGGCGAAAAGCGACGGCCGTAAGTGTTATTTAAGTCGACGACAGCAAAATGATATGTCCATGCATATGAGTACGATGTATGATTATGAAAAGAGGTGTTTTTTGGCGAACATGTGATGGCCGGATCGAGGGAGTTTGTTAGTGGATCGGCGAATCCGGACTGCCTTCTTTTAGGGGGCCTTGTGTGTCCCGGCCGATTCCACGCCACCTATCCTGTTCAAGGCCAAAGTTAGTTTGTAAGGCAAATACTGGAGGTAGCCGAGCGCCCGCTTAGGGTTGGTCCGAGGGCTCTTATCGGCCCTCGGTAAACCCAGCCGCCATACGGTGGGTAGCGCGACTCTCAATTGGTGTCCCGGATAGTCGCTGTTATATCAAAATCTTGATAGGCATGATCGACTCGCTACTCCAGCAGCTGTATGATATCCTCCCCGAGGGCGGGGTTCGGCCTTGCCCATAGGTGTGACTACATCACATGAGTTGGCCTGAGTGATTTACCACGCCGGGTCCAGCCAACGTGGTTCGTCCTGCTAACATACGGTAAATTACTGCATGGTGGGAAGGTGCCGAAGATTTATTCTTTGGCATAGTATTTGTTTGGTGATCCGGAGACAATCGTTTAGAGTGATGGGCGAGAAGAACTTGGCCTTTGCCCCCAGCATCTTTTAAGAGATGTTGTTGGTGATTTCACACCTGCGGGGGTTTTATGTTTTGTGGAGCCCCTGGTTTGCTATGTCCTTAGGTACTGCAACTGAGTTGTTGTGGTTAGCGTGGTTTGGGGCAAGCGGCCGTACTTATATGTTATGGAGGGGGGATATCTTGACCAGAAGTCTCCCTTCATTGTTTCCGGCACGCGGCCAGCCATTTTGCTTTGAGGATCCGACATTCTCTATTGGTATGCTTTGCCATCCTTCTAGGAGTACCATGAATTTCGCATGGTTGATCTAGTGTATGGCTCAGGCCGGATAGGTCTGAGCTCTTCTTTGTCCGCCGACCGGACCGGGAGTTGCCGGAGTTAGCACCATTTTCCCGACCGGAGGCTTAAGACCGCTATACCGGGCTTGAGTATGCTTCTTCTTGTGTCCTTCGCGTTGTTTTGGACCATAGTGGCATGTTGACGCTGGGCATGCGCCTTGAGTTCTCCCCGCTTAGGTTGGGGTGGCTGGTTGTGCCTTTTGTCTGGGCGGTCAGTCCAGATCTTTCAAAGGGCTGTGATCTTGGTCCATCTGTCCACCAGCGAATCTTGGTCAGCCTTGAGCTGCTGTTGCTTCCTTTGCAAGCTTTTTGCCGTGGCCATGAGCCGTCGCTCGAAGCGAGCTTGTTCCACTGGATCTTCAGGCACGCCGAATTAGTCATTGCCGAGGCTTGCCTCGTCCTCGGAGGGGGGCATGTAGCTATCCTCCACCGGGTATTTGTCCATCGCCTGTTCTTCTGGGCTGACCTGCTCGTCCTCCTGTTCGGGCTGCTCGAAGGCGGGCTAATCAGGGTTGTATTCTTCTTCGGCACCATTCGGATTGTTTTCGTCTTCCGGGCCGGTATTGGTGTGGCGGGCTTGGAGTGAAAATGACGGCGCCCATTATTTGATCTTTTCCTCGAGGTTTTATCCTCTGCTGCCTCATCTCCCTTTGTTTCCTTTGAGTGTCCACTATATATATATATATATATATATATATATATATATATATATATATATATATATATATATATATATCATAAGAAGAGGGTGGCTGTCCACCGCCCAGCAAAGCGGTGGTTCATGTTCTTCTCCCGCATCGCTGTCCATACCGCCGATGTCTTCGAGTCAAGTTCAAGACTGCTAAGTCATCGATCGTGGCAATGAAGTGGGTGGTGGTGGGCAACAAATTCCTTCGCTGCCTGCCTCCCACTCAAGCCGACATAGTTCGGACAAGAGCCTCCCGACAAAGAGAGAGACTTTAATGAGTTCAAAGATGTCGCCAAAGGGCGAGTGCCGGAAGATATCCGCAGCGGTGAACTCCATTACCAGAGCTCATCCTCGCCCGACGGGCTCGGACTGTGCGGACCGGAACTAACGCCCGATATGAACTGGTCCGGATTCACAGCTACTGCCAGGGTAAGGCCCGTGTTCAGCTTTCTACCGCCGATGAGTGCGCGATCGCGGGCGGGTCCATTCTCCGTTCTTAGACGGCGCGGCCTGCTCCAGATCTAGGTCCGGAGATACTACGGGGGCGATACCCCGAGCTTCATCCGATGAAGGGTCTAAGTCGTGCTCGTCGCGACTGTCCTGTGCTCCTGGCATAGGCCCAAATCTATTGAAGATCAAGTATCCGCGGATGTCCGCCGTAGATCAGGGTTTCCAACCTGACTCGTGGCTGGGGGCGAGCTGCCGATATATGCTCCAGATGGCTGCGAAGTTGGCCAGCAAAGACGAAGCCGCCGAACACGAGGATCTGTCCGGGAGGAAAGTATCGCTCGACAGCATCGTTGAAGATGATCAAGGAGCCATCGAGCTCGATGGTGACGGCATACGCAGGAACTCTCAATGAAAGCACCTATGTCGTGTCAAAACCGCGGATCTCGGTAGGGGGTCCCGATGTAAAAGGCCAAGGCGATGGTAACAAGAAGTAAGGGACATAGGTGTTTACCTAGGTTCGCCCTCTCGATGGAGGTTAAACCCTACTTCCTTCTTGATTAATATTGATGATATGGGTAGTACAAGAGTAGATCTACCACGAGATCGTAGAGGCTAAACCCTAAGAGCTAGCCTATGATGGTATGATTGTGATTGTGATCGCCTTCTATGACCAACCTCTCCGCTTTATATAGGCACCGGAGAGGGCTAGGGTTTACATGGAGTCGGTTACAAGGAAGGAAATATAATATCCGGATCGCCAAGCTTGCCTTCCACGCCAAGGAAAGTCCCATCCGGACATGGGCCGAAGTCTTGAGTCTTGCATCTTCACGCATCAATGGTCCGGACGTTGTACACAGTCCAGCTATCCGGATACCCCCTAATCCAGGACTCCCTCACACATCACGTAAGCCTTGCAAGCATTGCAACTAATGAGTTAGTTGCGGGATGATGTATTACGGAACGAGTAAAGAGACTTTCCAGTAACGAGATTGAACTAGGTATTGAGATACCGACGATCGAATCTCGGGCAAGTAACATATCCTATGTCAAAGGGAACAATGTATGTTGTTACACGGTCTGACCGATAAAGATCTTCGTAGAATATGTGGGAGCCAATATGAGCATCCAGGTTCCGCTTATTGGTTATTGACCGCAGACGTGTTCTCGGCCATGTTCACATAGTTCTCGAACCCGTAGGGTCCGTGACGCTTAACGCTTTGATGATGCTTATATTATGAGTGTATATGTTTTGATGTAGCTAAGGTTGTTCGAGTCCCGATGTGATCACAGCATATGACGAGGAGTCTAGAAATGGTCGAGACATGAAGATTGATATATTGGAAGCCTATGTTTGATATCGGAAGTGTTCCGTGAAATCGGATTTTATCGAGTACCGGGAGGTTACCGAACCCCCGAGAGGTTATTGGGCCATAGTGGGCCTTAGTGGAAGAGAGGAGAGGCGGCCAGGCAAGGGCCGCCGCCTCCCCCTAGTCCGATTAGGACAGGAGAGGCGGCGCCTTTTTCCTTCTTCTCCTCCACCTCTTGCCCCTCCACTCCTAGTCCAACTAGGAAAAGGGAGGGAGTCCTACTCCCTGGGAGTAGGACTCTCCCGCGCCGCTCTCCTAGCCGGCCGCACTTCTTCTCCTTTATATACAAAGGGGGGGCACCCAAAGACAACAATTGATTGTTTGATCTTTTAGCCGTAAAGCGTGCCCTCCACCATAGTCCACCGGATAATAATGTAGTGGTGCTTAGGTGAAGCCCCGCGCCGGTAGAACATCATCATCGCCACCATGCCGTCAGGTCGATTTAAACTCTCCTCAACACTCGGCCGGATCGAGTTCGAGGGACGCCATCGGGCTGAACGTGTGCTGAACTCGGAGGTGTCGTATGCTCGGTACTTGATCGGTCGGATCGTGAAGACATACGACTACATCAACCGCTACAGTTAACGCCTGCTTTCGGTCTACGAGGGTACGTGGACACACTCTCCCCTCTCATTGCTATGCATCACCATGATCTTGTGTGTGCGTAGGAATTTTTTTGAAATTACTACGTTCCCCAACACCTCTGGCATGGCGACATCGCCGCCTTCCCTCTCCATGACCGGATGCTCGTCGCCGGCTCCCCCAGTCGGCGCCGTGAACTCTGGTGGTGGCGGCGCGGAGTTTAGGGGAATGACGAATAGCGGCGCCTGACGGCGTGCGACTTCTTCAGCCAACTTCTTCACCACGGCATCAGCCTCAGCCTCCGCCAGCTTCTTGAACGCGGTGGCCTCCGCCTTTTCCTCCTCCGCCTTCTCCCTGCGGGCGGCTTCCTGCTCCTCGCGCACCTCCCACGCGTTTCGTTCCTGTGCCTCCCGAAGGTCGGCTGCAAGGTTGATTCCCCGGGTGGTGGTGGAGGTCTCCGCCGACTCAATGACGGAGGCGGTGGACGACTTCTCAAGAGAGAGCGGAGCCCTAAGTCAAGAAAAATAAAGCAAGGAAGCTCAGATAGAAAGAAGGAAAGAACAAGAAAAAGATACTTACGCTGACACCATAGGAGGTGCCTTCGGAAGTTTCTGGAACTTGGCCGCCTTCGCAACGGCCTCCTTCCGCCTGGTCGCGATGGTCGGGTTCTTGGTCTTCTTCGGCGCTGTCAGGAACCCGATTCGAAGTCACATTGATCTAGCCGGTAACACCTCATATCTCTTTGCGGCCTCACGCACGGTATTCCCACGGGTGTCGCCTTACCATGACCCGGGACCGCTTATGCCTTTTGGCTCATGTATATGATAGTGTCGCTAGCATCCATATGACAGAGAACCCGGCCGACATGGCTAGTCGTGAACCCAAAGCGCACTAACCAATGGGGACAGGCATACATGAATCAACTTGAGCATGTCGGTCAAGAGCGTGAATCCGGCTGTAGCACTGGCTAACAGACTCGGGAACCCGGGCTGTAGCAGGCTAGGCAGACTGGATGTCACCGCTGACATTTCCCCAAAGGGATGTATACAGAACGAAGTGAAACACATGCCACCACCAAGTGTCCCGAGAAGTAGTGCTGGGCAAGCAGGACTCCGTGAACTGGCAGAAGCGGACTACTATGGCTCAAGGAAGCACTAGACTACATTTCCCATAAGAGAGGCTGCCAAGGATAAACAACTAGATTGTCGATCCCACACATACCAAGCATTTCAAACATACACACAATATGCTCGATATGCGAAATACAACATGGCATCACAACATAACTCTACGACTCAAGTATTTATTCATTAGGCCCGAGGAGCGAGATATTACAAACATGAGTCTCATGACCCAACATCCAGAGCATACAAAACAAAGCACACGAAGCTTAACATGTCCGAGTACGTATATCTACAAATGAAAAAGGCCGAGAAGCCCGACTATTTACTGATCTCGCCGAGGGCACAAGATCGAGCTGAGGTAACAAGCTAAACGTCAAGTCCACGCTGAACTACTAGCTTAGAATGAAGTCTCTCTCAAAACATAAATTACGCAAAAGCTAGTACAAATGTACCCAAAGAAGACTTACATCGTAACTAACTACATATGCATCGGTATCAACAAAGGGGTGGTGGAGTTTAACAAAGAGCAAGCCAGCTTTGACTCGATGGCTATCCCGAACCACGACGCAAGTAACTCTTTTGAGGTGGCGACACGAGCCCACATATTTACCATATCAATACACCACTATGGATCCGCCTCCTGCCTCCCTACGAGAACGCCATCCATAGCACTCACGCTTATCTTGGCGATTTTAGAGTATCCACTTTCACTTGTCTATGAACTGTACAGCAACCCGTAAGTCCTTTACCATGGACACGGCTATTCAATAGATCATATTAACCCCGCAGGGTGTACTTCTTCACACACGCCTCGCCACTTACCGCCATGTACACCTCGTATCTCGCAACCTTCAAGCGAAGCCTCAGCGAGTCGGTCGGCCATGACCGACTAACCACACAAGTCTCTCGTCCAGTGTTTATCGCCTATTCGGGTTCCATCGGCAAGGAGATCTGGCCGGGTGTCGCCACGGCCCCAAATGATGTGTGCAGGTTCCCAAGTCCACCATCCGGTGCCACTTGGTACACCGGCCACTGCTTTAGTCTGTCCCAAGCCCACTGTGCATCGGGTGCCACTTGGTAGACTACTAACACTACCTACAAACACCGTAAACTAGTTGCAACTCCTAGACAGAGATCAAGTTGATTAATAAACCGAGAGGGCCGAGTTACGGAACCCAATGTGTGGTAGTAACTGCTCATGGATCACAAACACGTAACTCAGCCTCGAGGACGGCTGCAATGAGACAACCCACCATGTACTCCTACATGGCCTCTCACCGCTATTTTACCAAATCGTGTTCACACACTTAGCTCACACACAAGAGGGACATGTTCACACAACTCGCAATTCATCCCCGATGAATCAGACCGACACAACTCTAAGCAATAGCAGGCATGACAAACAAGCATGAATGAGTAGGCACATCAGGGCTCAAACAACTCCTACTCATGCTAGTGGGTTTCATCTATTTATCGTGGCAATGACAGTCATGCAGAGGAAAGGGGTTCAACTACCGCAGCATGTAACAGCTTGAATCGTTGTTGTCCTAATGCAAGAAAACAGAGCAGGAGCGAGAGAGTAGGATTGTATCGAATGAACAAGGGGTTTTGCTTGCCCGGCACTTCCAAGATAATATAGCTCTTCATCGCTGTCATCGATCACATCGCCGAACCACGCCTATCGAGAGGGACAAACACCGCAAACAAGGAAGAACACAATCAATGCAATGCAACAATTATGATGCATGATTATGACATGGAAATATGATGTGATTTGGCCTAATGCAACTAGCAACACAATTAAGTGTAGTTGGTTTGAACCCAAGGTTCAAATTCAAACTCCACATGTGAAGGTTTAAATGCCATTTGTATGATTTGTCCTAAACAGTAGCCATAAGTTATGCTAACATGCATGACAATTGTACAGATGGATAGATTGGATTTTTCTGATCATTTTTCATATATAAGTTATTTCATTTGGAGTTACGGTTGATTTTATATGAATTTTTGAAGTTTAGACTATTTTTGGAATTTTCTGAATTATTTTAAATCCGTAAAATGACTTATTGCGCCAAGACTACGTCACCGCGTGACATCAAAGAGGTCAATCGACCCGTCCAGGTCAAACCTGACCAGGGGGTCGACACGCCGCTGACACAATTAACTAACAGGTTAATTAAATCTAACTAATCGAATTAATAGCCACCGGCCCTCTCGTCAGTGTCAGTGGGGTAATTAGTCCTAAACTAATCTAGTCGTGGCGGGCCCACGGTGTTGACCCTGTGGAGGTCAAACCTCGGTCGAACAGGTCAAACCTGCCGGGCGACATGACGCCGCGAGGCCGACGCGCGGCAGTTGCTGGTTTCAAGGCCCGCCACTCAAACAACGGTGGAGGCGCATACGTGGTGTCACCGTGGACTCGCCACGAGTGGTGCAAAGCGGTGCGGGTGGTTGAGATGACACCGGCGAGCACGAATGCGGCGGCCGGCGTTCGGGTGTTCGTGGGATCGGTGTTGTGGTGCACGAGAGGAGGAGCTGGAGGTGGCTACGGGCTCTTGGTGGTGCGCTGAGCACAATGGTGAGCTTGGCTTCGAGCCACTGTGGCTCTAGCCACGACAGCGCCATGGCCGGCAGCGGGGAGCTTTCGGTTGTGGTGGAAACGAAGGCTACGGAGACCAAACGAGCACGGGGGCTAGGGGGAGAGGAAGAGGAGCACACAGCGGGGTCGGAGAGGGGCTAAGCGAACTCGGGGAGGCCCTGAGGACGGCAAATCGGTGGCGACGATCTCCGGTGCCCGACGGTGAAGACGATGATGCTGGCGATGTTCCAGGGCTTCCAGGCTTGCCTCTGTTTGCTTGGAGCTCCGAGGCAATGTGGCGGAGCTGATGGCCACAGCGGGGAGGCGAGGCAGTGGCGCTTGGGACGGCAGTGGCGAGCGGCGGCGACGGAGGCGCTCGGGTCGGGCGAGAGGGCGAGGGAGAGGACGAACAGGGGGGGAGCGACGTGAAGGCTCTGGGGTCCACGTGGCGCACCTAGCGACGTCCAGGAGCAAGCGGCAAGCATGAGGTGGTCTGGCGGCGCGCTGCTGGCACACGCCTCCTACCCATCGGAAGGAGGTTGAAGACGGTGGCGATCATGGTGGGGCTGAGCCAAGACATTGCCGACCAAAGACAGAGCCGGGCCGGGCTCTAGTGGGCTGCACAGTAAGCACTTCTCTTTCTCTTAGTTGTTTCTGCTTTCTATTTTGTTTCTCTGCTTTTGGTCTAGTAATAATGGTAAACCATTCCATAAAACTCGAGATAATTATGGGTGCTTTCAATTATTCCAAGGACCCTTAACAATTTCCAACATTTTTGGAGCATCTAAAATCTATATAGCATTTAAATAGCCCCAATTCAAATATGTTTGATTAATTCAAAGTCCAATATGTCCCGCAAAAATGTGAACCATTTTGGTAGATGCTTCCACCTTGATCCAGAAATGATGAACATTTTTAAAGGGCATTTTGAAATCATTGAGAAATATTTTGGTTGAACCTATTTGAATTCCTTTTGATGCTAGGGTTTTAACATCCCCATTTCAAGCTTCCATGAAAGTTAAACATGATGCAAGCAAGATGCAAACACTAGGCAGCACCGTAGCTAGGATGTGACAACTCGCCTCATTAAACAAGAATCTCGGCCCCAGATTCAAGCGTAGGGTAGGATGAAGGGGAACGAAACTAACATAATCTTCCCGATCCAGGTGGCACTTCATAAGAACGTTGAATCGATCACCATCTTTGTCTCGATGTGTTGCTCTGAGAACTCCAACCCACATGACAACGAGAGGAAAGGAAAAACTCTAGAAGGGTCGATCTTCACGGAGATCGAATCAACTCAGGATCAACTCTCGGAGGGAGACATGGAAACATCTCTGGAGCTGTGAGACAAACTTGCATCGGGAAGGACGGAGGAAACAGTTTGACAAGGGTTTTCAACTAGCGAGGGGAAATTGCCATGATCCCATAACGGGGCACCTTGGGAGAGGTGACTCGTAGAAATATTCCCTTAAGTGTCAAAAAGAATTACTTTCGATCCATAGATCATTGAAACTCTTCATACCATCTTAAGGCAATTTATAATTGATCGTTTGGCGGAGTTCAAAGGAATGGCATATCCGGATTCGAATGGATGATGTGGACTACCTTGTTGAAGACAACACGATGGATGATTTTGCTTATCATCGGAAATGGATGGGACCCATGGTAGGACCACTGCTGAAGGCGATCCCTCACCAGAAATTACCAAAAGGGTAGCCCATGGTTGATGGCACAATGGCGTGCAAGCTAGGGACAAAGTGTTAATGCTGAATGTTCCAACCATCATCTCTGCCTCGAGATTCAGATCTGGTTGGTGTCAGATATTCCGCACTCATCAAGTCTACAAAGAAAATGAAGGTTTGCAACACAAATCGACGAGATGACGCTATGAGATTCTCGGGAGTGAACTACGATAGCCAGCTCCAAAACATGAGCTAGTTCTGCACAAACCTCGTGAACATGTTGTCCAAAACAAGCATGACCACGTAGTAGTCTTATAATAAAACACTACCGAAGTTCGTGGGGAACCATCAATGAGGATATCAAGTCCTTTATAAGCCCGGTTAGCTCTTAAGAAGGCTTCTCCTCCTTGAACAATTCAATCAAGTGGCTTGGTGTGCTAGGGATACATATAGAATGAAGATGATCACCATCGCACCATAGAATTCTTCGCACATGCATAACTCGACTTGGGATGGTTCCAGAGGAAACAAAACCAACCTTTCTCAAACTCACGGCGGCAACTTGCACCAAATGCACATGAATTCGAGGAAGTCACTTCTTCCATCCAAGCATAAGCTTCATGAACGGGACATGAAGGCATTTGTTACAAAAGTTTCCAACACTAGGTTGATGTTCAACATGAATCATGGGGGAGACAAAATGCTGCTGATGGGCTTAACAGCAATTCATCGGAATTTCCATATCACCGACTTCCACCATCATGTGAACACGGTGATAGCATTGGTCGCACTCAAAAGATGTAATGGTGTATGCTCGAGGGATCAACCACGAGTAAGACAACATCATGAACATCGTTGGTTCTGATTTGACTTGACGATAGCCCATACTCAAGTCAAAGTTTTGACAAGGTAATAGATCCAACAACTGATCACAGGACCAATCGATGAAGATATCATCTTTCTTCAACACACACACACACCAGATATCCCTTGAGATGAACTAAGTCGGTAAGCTTTTATCTTCCAACTCTCCAAGTTGTTGTTTAGCTTAACCAACTAGCTCAGTGGTATCCGCATGATTCTTGGAGAAAGGGTGGTTACAAGAAAACCAAGTTGATCACGAACTCAACATAGCGGTCAGTGACAACCTGGTAATACTTCCAAGAAGATATTCGAAAATCACGAACCACCAATATGCTACTAAGCTCGAGAAAAATCTTGCTTTTCAGTAAAGACGATATGATCAAAAGAGCGAGGGATTGGCACAATCCTAACTCATTGATCAAAGAGTGCACCGAAATAAGGATTAGGTAGCACGATCAATCTTAGGATGATGATTTAATAACCAACACGCTAAGAATGAGAATATTGTCCATTAACTACCAAGCAAGGGGTTGCTAGGCGATCGATTTCACACACCACATTCACTTGTCGCATTCCGTTACAAATAACACGGAACCGAGTAATGAATAATGATGGTGAGAAGTATCACACACCAAGAATTCATAAGAGGTGGTGCAATTTCATGATACTTTTGACATAAAGATGGTAACACTCTAAGGTAGAACAGAGCAAAAGTTGGATTGGTATTTTGATCTCATGAGTACAACTACTTTGACCAAATCCTCAAATGGACAAGGTATCGGAGTTTGTTTCTCCTAGTCATTCCGAAATAGGATGGCTTGACGGACCACAAGAATACTAGACATCGATAACACGGATGCACAATTACTCCTGACTATCAATTGATAGACGAAGGTCGGAATACAACTGAAGGGGGACAACTCAAAGGAACATATAACTTTTGAGTTGTGGATGCATGGATTAGTATGATAAACCAAGTTCAACAGGTTTCTTCCAGATAACCCATGCAGAAAGGTAGAACTGGCAGAATCACAATTATGAATGGTGAACACCTCAAGAGTACTCTGGTTGTGATCTTTTGGTTCAAAGAACTTCTACCATAAGGGTTCATGGTATTGGAAGAAGGATTTATCACGGATCTTGAGGGCTATTGCAAAGGTTACTAATATTCTAAGGAACTAGCAAACACTATCAACATGAATTAAGTAGGGTGAATTTCGGGTTCAAAAACCCAGGAGTAGAATACCTACTACTAAGTAGCATCACGGTATGCTTTCGGAAATGATGGCCAGAATCATCACACTAGGAACACAAAATATGGCTAGATTACTAGATGGTTTCATAAGATGCCTAGGGTCATAATAATAGCTCCAACATATATGTCAAGGCAACAAAGTACCTCAACTCACCGATTAGTGTGGTTAATCTGGCCCAAATGAACATTAGAAATGGAGAGAAGGGATTTGCAAACGCATCAGACTATTTAGAAATCTGGGATGACTCGGACAAAGATAACGGGTTGTAAATGCTCAAATGATTTGAGACATCCTGCAAAAATGGTGGCATAACCACTGTAAGCACAAAATCAAGGTTCCGAGACCAACTATGAACACACCAAGTAGTAGAAACTGAAATGGGCGAAACCAACAATCTTAAAATTCTATGGATTAGTAACACGTGATCCCGAGTAGATAGATGAGAAGGCCTAGTTCTTAATCCCCAGAGAAGAGAAGAGGATGACTCAAATCAAGGCCATGAGGTATAAGGAGTAAAAGAGCCTTACGCTCCCTTCCACAATCAATTCTCTATATATAACTAAAGCATTTCTAGACTCAACTTCACCAGTTTGGCTTGGTAATCCTACAAGCGTCAAAGCTCGATTCCAAAGCTGTTAGGACCTCGATTCCAAGTCACATTGATCTAGCCGGTAACACTCATATCACTTTTGCGCCTCACGCACGGTATTCCACAGTGTGTCGCTTACCATGGCCTAAGACCGCTTACGCCTTTTGGCTCATGTATATGATAGTGTCGCTAGCATCCATATGACAGAACCCGGCCGACATGGCTAGTCGTGGAACCCAAAGCGGCACTAACCCATGGGGACAGGCATACATGAATCAATCACAGATGTTTGGTCAAGCAGCTGTGAACTGGTCTGTAGCACTGGCTAACAGGACTCGAGAACCCGGGCAGTAGCAGGCTAGGCAGACTGGATGTCACCATGTGATGCCTTCAAGGGACAAACACAGAACGGCGTGAAACACATGCCGCCACCAAGTGTCCCGAGCAGTAGTAATCGGCTAGCAGGACTCCGTGAATCGGCCAGAAGCGGACTACTATGGCTCAAGGAAGCACTAGACTACATTTCACCATAAGAGAGGCTGCCAAGGATAAACAACTAGATTGTCGGATCCCACACATACCAAGCATTTCAAACATACACACAATATGCTCTGATATGTGTAAATACAACATGGCATCACAACATAACTCTACGACTCAAGTATTTATTCATTAGGGCTCCGAGGAGCCAGATATTACAAACATGGGTCTCATGACCCAACATCCGAAGCATACAAAACAAAGCACACGCGAAGCTTAACATGTCTCGAGTACGTATATCTACAAATGAAAAAGGCCGAGAAGCCCGACTATCTACTGATTCTCGCCGAGGGCACAAGATTGTAGCTGAGGTAACAAGCTAAACGTCAAGTCCACGCTGAACCACTAGCGAGACAGCAGCTCTCTCGCAAAACATAAATTAAGCAAACGTGAGTACAAATGTACCCAACAAGACTTACATCGAACTAACTACATATGCATCTGCCGGGCGCTCGGGAACGGGATCCCCACTTGCTCGCTTCGCTGCCCGCGCATGGGCGTGGCTCAAAGGAGGCCGAGGACAGCCCATCTTCATCAACACAAGCTCAAGACCTCGCGAGGGGCCAAGCCTCAGAGGGCGGATTACCAGGAGCTTCTCGTGCACGGCCTCCAGGGCTGGGCTCATGAGGAGGCGGAGAGTTCAAGGCAGGATACCTCGCGAGGTGCCCATGACGCAAGCTATGACGCACTAGGGCGCCAATGGCGCCAGCTCACAGCCAGGCCCTCCTTTCCTCTTTGGTGCAAAGGAGCAAGTGCAAAGCGAGAGCATCAAGCAAAGGCATCCGCTTCGTGCAACAAGACCAAGAACAGCCCCAACGGCTGGAAGGGAGTCATCGTGGAGCCCAAGCAAAGGCCATCACCAGAGCCTTTTGGCAAAGCGAGGACCAACTTTAGTCAGATAAGTGTACCCGCTTGTTCCCTTCAAATGGCTAATTTTTGGCGCCTTCCCGCCAATATTTGGGAAGAGGCCCAGGGCCTCGCCTATAAATAGGAGTAGCCACCTGTGGTAGGAGAGGAGGCGATCAAGATCCGGATCCGAATCCAGAGAAAGACAGAGACCCGATCCTCAAGCTAGAGCGACGGACACCACCTAGCAGTTCATCGCACCCACCAAGAACAGACCGCGAGGCTGTTCTTCCCAAGATCGTTCCTCATCAGCCCAAGAGGCAATCCACCACGCCACAAACTAGAGTAGGGTATTACACCACAACGGTGGCCCGAACTAGTATAAACCCTGTGTCTCTTGTGCTGTTCTGTTTAGTAGTTTAGGTCCCTGCGATTCGGCGAGGTACGAGACGGTGGAGGGTCGGATCTCCACGCGCACCCTAGTGTTCGAACCTCAACGGTCTGCCGGAACCCGAAATCCGACATTTGGCGCGCCAGGTAGGGGTGTGCCGGAATCTGCCCCGACCACCGCAACCATGTCTCGACGCCTGCCGGGCTCGCGGCTGAAGCGCCGAGCCGCTTTGCCTCCCATGTCGCCATAGTTTCCTGTCAAGCGGGCGCCTCGCTGCCTTCGTCCACTCGCCGTTAACGCCGCCATCGCCCGGTGGGGAACGAGCAGAAGCATCGCCCCAAAGACCTGGCCCATGAGGCGGGACGGCCGCACCGCCATGCCTTCGCCACCTCCTGCTGTTTTTCGCCACGCGCTTCCAGGCGACCATGGAGGCCCGAAGCTGCACTTCATCGCGCAAACGAAGCTCCTGCGCTACCGCCCCTGCCGACGACGTTTACGAAGAATGGCTCGCCGAAGTCGCCGAAGCTCGTCTGCTGCAGGAGGCGCCCGTCGCTGGTCTGGCCGCCAGACCGCACCCGCTTCGCTGCTGGCGATGAAGTTCCTGGGCGCCAGCAGCCGCCCTCTCAAGAAGGCGCCCTGTTCTGCAAGGCGCTGCTGTCTCGGGCGGAACCTGCTTCGCCAGCGCCGCGCTGCAAGAGCAGAGCTGTCAAGAAGTTCTCGCCGAAGAAGCTGCCCGAGCGCCCCGCCCAACACGCCAAGACCTCGCGCTGCCCCCAACCGCAGCGCAGGAGGCCCACAAGACCAAGATCTCTATCGCCCGAGGCCCCCGCGCAACGGCGGGCTGCCGCGCTTTCACCTCCGGAAGCTACGCAGCCGCAAGCGGGCCCGCCAAGTTCGCCACCGCCTCGCCACGATGGCACAGCTAGCCCCACGGAGTTCCTCCAGCTTCACGAAGCGGGCATCGAGGCTGCCAACGGGATGAAAAGGTCATGGCGAACTGGTTTCCCATGGCGCCAAGGACGGGCCCGCACTGCTCCGAATCTGGCCCTGTGCACGATCTCTTCCTGGCCGAGATGCGCACTCCGCCATCGCCAACTTCCGTGGTACTCATGACGCCACCGCCGGAGCGATATGCACCAGATTAAGGCAGCAGCCTGGGAAACCCCGCAGGTACATCCAAAGACTTCAACAACGCTACCTCAAGATCCCTGTGGTAACGGAGGAGGCCATAATCTCTGCTTTCTCCGACGGCGCGCGACGCCAAGATGAAGGAGGAGCTCGAGATGCATGAAGATCCGTGCACCTCCCGAGCTGTTCAACTTGGCGTACCAAGCGCGCCAGGCTGAGGAGGGCACCTCTCTCCTCGAGCTGCCCGCCATGATCCCAAGAAAAGAAGTCCAAGGCCAAGGACGTGAAGCGCAAGGGGCTGCCGTGCTCGCAGTCAACCGCACACCCAAGCGAGGCGTAGATCAGCCCGAGTCCTCCAAGGGCAGCCGGCATCGCAGGTACCACGACCTCCACACCCACAACACCAATGAATATCAAGAGCCCGGCCGGCGCCAAGGAAGGGTCGGTAGACACCCCGAGCGCAGCGACCGGGCTACGGCCGAGGAGGAGGAAGGAATGCAGACGCTGGGAAGACCGCGCCTGCGCCAAGGGTGGCGCGACCAACCTCGCGAGGACCGCCTGGCAAGACCCACCTCGCGAGGGAGGCCGGAGGATCAGCCTCACGAGGATCGCCTGCAGGGGAACGCAGGCCTCCCTCCGCTGCCGCCGCCGCCAAGGAGAATTGAAGACCGCCATCGACGAGGGGCTGGGGCTTCAGAAGCGCGCGGCGATCGCCAGATCCCGGGCGGAGCTCAAGCCCCACCCTCAACAAGATCTTCAAGCAGCTCGCCCACTGGTGAATGCAGTCCTCCCCAAGCTCGAGGCCACGCGCCTCTCGTGGTCGGCGCGCCCATCACGCTCAGCTCAGCGGACCAGCCAAGCGCGCAGCCATAGCCGGAGTTCTCCGATGCTTTTTTCCCAATCATCAAGAATGTGCTAGTCACCAAGACCTCATCGACGGTGGAGCAGGGCTCAACGCCCTGTCCGTGGAAACATTTGACAAACTCCAAGTGCCTTATACCACCTTCAGCCAACCTAGCCTTTCTCCGAGTCACCGACGGCTCCACGTCCCGATCGGGCAGGTCCGCCTTCCCGCCACCTTCGGGCTCGCGATAACTACCACACCGAAGCTCATCGACTTCGACGTCACCACATTCGCCGCCATACAACGCTATCCTTGGGTACCCAGCATTGGCCAAATTCATGGTCAGAACTCCACCATGGCTACAACGCCCTCAAGATGCCAGGAAGCGGCGGGTCATCACGGTGCCTCGTGGAAGAGAGAGACGCAGCAGTGCTCCTCGGAGGAGCCTTTCAGCCGCATCGCTAGAAGACCTGCACCACAAGCAGCAGGAGGCCTCCCGAGGCCGCACTCCAAGAAGAAGAAGACATCGACCGCCGGCTCATCAAGAGGCAGGTTCTCGTGGCCCGTGACCGGCCAGGGGAGCCTCCTTCCATCGCATAGGAAAGGCGCCCGCGCCTCCTCAGCTGGGCTCGGGGCCTCCCCGAGGGTCGCCACCTCGGCCAAGGTCTCGAGGGAGGCGCTTGGGCACCACGTGGAGGCGTGCCAAGCACGCTTCCGCAAAGGTGAGCAAGGCAAGGAGGGCCGAACCTCAGGAGTTCGCCGCCAAGGCCATTCAGAGCTACAGGAGTCAAGGGTCATGAGGAGTAGCCGCCGCCACCTCTGGCCGTGGCCCCCATCCAGCGAAGATGGTGGGCTGCGATCAAGATCGACATACCAGGGCTCAACCGAGCCAGATCTCAAGAGCGCCTGCCCCGCGAGTGGGACGCTATGAGGGTCCGCCCCACAGCCCACGTGACGCATGCCTTATGGCTCGCCAAACGCGGCAGCCGCAGCAGCTGCCTCATGAGGACCATCCCGAGGCTCAAGAGGTCAGCACGCCAGCAGCCTCCGCGGAGATGGAGATGGTCTATGAGGAGCCGCCAGCGCCCGAGCCTCCCGAGGCCCCCCGGCCTGGGGCTCGTGGAGGATCGGCCCCACAGCCCACCGAGTCTGCTACATCAACACCCCTTCATCCCCAACATCACCAGTGACATCTTTAAGTTTCATTTCAGGTTGGGAGCGCCTTGGCTGCATTATTCCCAGTGTCAAGGTGGGTCCGCCTGCATGTATCCCTTTATTTCATGTCATTAGCTTATCCTGTTGGGGGCGCCTCGGCTGCATCATCCCCAAGACGCTGGCCTGGCCCCACTGCATGTATCCTTCTTATGCTTTCCTTAGGATTATGCTCGCCCACCATGCTTGTTATTTGGAGCCTTTTCCGGGTGGCGGAATCTGCACGTTAAAGGGGGTGCCCGAGCATCACGACTCAGTGGCTCCTACCGCTCTCCGCCCTCACCCTATGGTCTTGTCCATGGCATCGCGACCGAAGCCAAGCCGACGGCCGAGACCAGCCCGAGAGCCAGACCCGAGGACATAGAGTTTCGCCATCTAACCCAGCTTCCACGCTAAAGGGGGGGTGCCGAGCATCGCGACTCAGTGGCTCCTACCGCTCTCCGCCCTCACCCCTGGTCTTGTCCATGGCATCGCTGACCGGCTTGCCAATGACGGCTGAGACCAGCCCGAGAGCCGGACCCGAGGACGAGTTGCCGATCCGACCTAGCTTATGCTGCTAAAGGGGGTGCCTGAGCATCGCGACCAGTGGCTCCTCCCGCCTCCGCCCTCACCCTCTCGCCTTGTCCATGGCATCGCGACCTGGCTTGCCAGCCGACGGCCGAGACCAGCCCGAGAGCCGGGACCCGAGGACGAGTTTCACATTCAACCCAGCTTATGCTGCTAAAGGGGGTGATCGAGCATCGCGACTCAGTGGCTCCTACCGCTCTCCGCCCTCACCTCCGGTCTTGTCCATGGCATCGCGACCGGCTTGCCGACGGCCGAGACCAGCCCGAGAGCCGACCAAGACATAGAGCACCGCATCCGCCAAATTTGCAGGAACACACTCAAGATAAGGCCTGTGAGCCAGCGCAACCCGCCTTTGAGGTAGGGCCCGTGAGTCCCGCTGCTGTCTCACGGGTGCCCAGACACACCTCGTCCAGCCCTACCGCCAGCCACGTGGTCGTGGTGGGGCAGATACGCCTGGGTTCTCCCGAGGGGAGGCCCTCCCACGCTCCAAGGAAGCACCATGCTCCGCTGGCCGACGACACCGCCGAGGAGCCGCCTATGCCTGCACGCATGCGGAAGCGCTATGCTCCACGCTGGTGATAAACAATCGAGGGTGGCCTCCGGGTCGATCAACCTCGTGGAGCCCAGAGCTCTGTCCGCCTCGTCGCAACGCCTCCTCTGAGAGCCGCGAGGGGTTGGGCACGGGCTGCGCCTGGTCACGCCTGCACGCACGGTTTCCCAGCCAGCCCTCGGCCTGGTTCGCTGCACGCCACTCCCCGAGCGGAGCCAAGGTACGAATGTCGCTTGAGCGGCAAGGGGACTCTGAGCATCGCGACTCAGAGCCTAACTGTCACGTAGCCCTCACCCCTTAGTTCCGAAAGGCTAACGGCGGTTGAGGTATGCAAGGCCGGGCTCGCAGACGAGAACGGCGGATCCGCCTGCCTCACCTCCCTACTTGTTGTTCAGGCGCTAAGGGGGACTCCCGAGCATCGCGACTCAGATCCTAACTTGTTACGAGCCCCTCACTCCTTGGTCCCGCCCCGGTTTCCTGGCCGGGGCTAATAGCGGCTGAGGTATAGCAAGGGCCGGCTCGCGCCAGAGAACATAAGCAAGTAGGAAGCACAAATTTCAAGGAATTCAAAAGCAAATATTACAGTCTACACTGTTATCGCAATACCAAACGCAGTTTAAACGCCTCGAGGCATGATACATGTGCAGGAATTAAAAGCAAGACAGAGCCACAACGGAGTCACTTGTCGGCGGTGGAGCAGCATGGAGGGCTCGCCAGGAAGCAGCAGGGTCGGGTAGCGCCGCTCGCTTGGTGTCAAGGCCCGAACTTCCCCAACAGAGCCTCCGCCGACTTCTTCACACCCTCGGCAGCGGTAGCTGCATGCTCGCCGCTTGTCGGCTCCATCAGCAGTCCATGTCGACGCTGGGATCGCTAAGATAGATGTGGGAGAGGATCCGCTGCTGCATGGAAGACAAGACACGCTACCGCCTCACCAGGGGGCCAAGACCAAGGAGACATCTTCAAGAGCGCGAACCAGAAGGGAAGCAGCTTGAGGGGCCGCCTTCCGCTGGCTGCCAAGGCTCCCCTGTGCCGCTATCGAAAGCTCCCTCACAGAAGGCGAGCCTTCACCTCCATATCCATGAAGGCCACGCGATCTTCAGCAAGAACCCGCGCTTTGTCGTCCAGCCTCGACCTTCTCGCCTCCAGCCTCCTCGCTTCCAAATAGGCCTAGGCGGTCACGGCGCTTCTTCAGCTTGGCCTCCCGGTCCTGACGGCTGCCTCATGAGCCTTCATGCTTTCCTCCTGCCTCCCGGGCGGAGGCGGGCCTCCCGGGCAAGCTGGTTCTGCAGGCCCATCAGCCGCCTCCAACTGCCTCACAAATGACTTTGATGCTGCCTGCCCCCTAGGGCAGCATTATGGCAACCTTCGCCTCATGAACAGCCTGCTTCTCCACGTCAGAAGCCGCCGATGCCTCGACCAGCGCCGCCCAAATCGGCTGCCGAGCGAATCCAGCCAGAGGCCAACTCCAAGCGCCTGCCACCAAGCGAGGGTCGGCGCCTGTAGATCCTCGGCCAGCCGCCGTCCAATTCAGCTGCAGCACGATCTAGGACAATGGGAGGAGTTGGAGAGACAGCAGTTGGTGGACTACGAGGAGATGGCGGCAGCGTAACCACTGCGCCCTAAGGCGGAACCAGCGGCGCCACGGCAACAGTGGAGGCAGCGCCAAGCAAGGGCACCTTGGGAGTCGCCTGGGTCAAGGGGCTGAGTCAGCCCAAATGGCTCACCAGCCTCCCGAGGACGCCCGGGAGAGAGGCCTGGGCATCAGATCATCTTTTTTCAGGCAGAGGCACCGCCACGGATGGGGCCTCAGAGCCCCTTCACTTCTTCACATCAAGGTGCCACCGGCCAAGAACATGGACATCGATCTCGCCGACAGAGCAGAATCAAGACAGAAGGTGCACTTACAGGTCGTCAGCTGTGGACTCGAGCAGCCTCCGCCATACTTGAAGCCCGAGCCGCTGCAGGGATCAGCTTCAAGGGGACCAGGAGCAGAGGCGCGGCTCATGGATCGCCGGGCCGGGCGAACCTGCTGGGACCAGCCCCACCCGTCCTTCGGATCGGGCAGGCTTCGCCCCGCCATCTCGCCCTCATCGCTGCCACTCTCCGGGAGGCGAGAGAACGCGGGCTCGCGCCGCAGGGGAGGAGCCCTTCCGCTACCAATGAACCCTCTCTCGGCTCTTTTCCTCCACTCTTCGCTGGAGTCGGAAGAGGACACGCCCACCAAGTCCTCCGGAGCCTCCACGGGCACGGGCCCGCCCCTATTGAAGACGGGCATGGGCCCCACTACCTGCTCCCAATCTCACGGCGAACAAGGCGCTGGGCGCCCGCCTCGCCACATCGCCCCAACCAAGGACCGGAGGAACGCCGCCAGTCCCTCGCCGCTGCCACGGGCTCGAGTGAGGCCTCCATATCGGAAGCGAAGCATCGACGTAAGCGGAGCGCTTGGTGCTCCAGAACTCCTCAGCAGCGACGCACCGTCAGCTTTCACCGCCGCTGGCCGGCTTCAGACTGCATCCATCTTCTCCAAAGACCACCAGCTGGGATCCGTAAGCTCCACTGGGACCAGCCGTCGAGCTCTCGGCGGGCTCTGTGGGCAGGATCAACCGTGGGTGGATACGCCAAGATCCACCAAGACCCACTTGCTCCTCAAGCCCTCAATCCGCTTCCTGTGGTTTGAATGGCAATGGCCCCGCCAGATGCGACTTAAGCTCACAAGACGCAGAGGCGGAACCACGGAGGTTCGGAGGGAGAAGTAGTGGCGCAGCAAGGCCAATGAGGGTTTCACCCCAACATGGGCCTCACAATAGTAGGCGAAGATTGCCGTAAGAAGGACGGAGTTGGGATGGAGGTGCAGAGCTTGGATGTTGTAGTGACGGAGGACGGAGAAGAAGAACTCATAGAAGGGAGGCACCAGACCAGCAATGATGGCGCCACGAAGAACGGGTAGAAGGTACTCTCCCGACTCAGGGGTGGAGGAGCCGCCTTGAACATCGCTGCTCCATTGACGCTTGCGCCCGCCAACCAGCAGATTGTGGCGAGGCTCGCCTCGACACATTCGGGCGGGTCCAAGGTAGGAGTACCAAGCTCCGCCGGGCTTGGCGAGGAGCCATGATCGCTAGGGCACTCAGCAGTGGATCAAGGTCTTGGAAGCAGAGAGGAGAGGCGCAAGAAAGGGGATCTCGAGCAGCAATCGGAGAAAGTAAAGGAGGCAAGGAAGATGCCGCTTATTATGAACCCACGCTGTTGCAGAGGGCGCACGCTGCCCAATCAACCGCCACGCTGCGCCTAAGGCCGCAGCTGTTAGGGGCTCCACGACGCCAAGACTTACCTTTTCGCCTCGCTGCTGTTCGGGCGCGCCATGGGCCCGGGCCACTGCCGGCGCTCGGGAACGGGGTCCTAAGACTTGCTCGCCTGCGGCGTGGCTCAAAGGAGGCCCAGACAGCCCATCTTCATCAATACAAGCTCAATACCTCGCGAGGGGCTGGACACTGGGCGGACGCCTAGGAGCTTCTCGTGCACGGCCTCGCCAAAGCTGGCTCATGAGGAGGTGGAGAGTTCAAGGCAGGATACCGCGAGGTGCCCATGACGCAAGCCATGACGCACTAGGGCGCCAGGCCGGGTGCCACCAGCAGCTGCCCTCCTTTCCTCTTTGGTGCAAAGGGAGCAAGCGAGGCGAGAGCATCAAGAAAAGGCATCCGCTTTCGTGCAATAAGACCAAGACCAGCCCCAACGGCTGGAAGGGAGTCATCGTGGAGCCCAAGCAAAGGCCATCACCAGAGCCTTTGGCAAGCGAGGACCAACTTTAGTCAGATAAGTGTACCCGCTGTTCCCTTCAAATGGCTAATTTTGCGCCTTCCCGCCAATATTTGGGAAGAGGCCCAGGCCTTCGCTTATAAATAGGAGTAGCCACCCACAGGTAGGAGAGGAGGCGATCGCATCTGGATCCGAATCCAGAGAAAGACAGAGACCCATCCTCAAGCTAGAGCGACGGACACCACCCAGCAGTTCATCGCACCCACGAAGAACAGACTCGCGAGGCTGTTCTTCCCTCAGACTGCTCCTCATCACCCAAGAGGCAATCCACCACGCCACAAACTAGAGTAGGGTATTACACCACAACGGTGGCCCTCAACTAGTATAAACCCCGTGTCTCTTGTGTTGTTCTGCTTAGTAGTTTAGGTCCCCGCGATTCGGGCGAGGTACGAGACGGTGGAGGGTCAGATTCGCCAAGACCCCAAAGGTTCAACCTCAAGGGTCCGCCGAACCCAAATCCGACAAAGATCGGTATCAACAAAGGGGTGGTGGAGTTTAACAGCAGCAAGCCAACTTTGACTCGGTGGCTATCCCGAACTATGACCGCAAGTAACTCTTTTGAGGTGGGGGCACACGAGTCCACATATTCACCATATCAATACACCACTATGGATCCGCCTCCCTGCCTCCCTACGAGAACGCCATCCATAGCACTCACGCTTATCTTGCGATTTTAGAGTATCCACTTTCACTTGTCTATGAACTGTGACAGCAACCTGAAGTCCTTTACCATGACACGGCTATTCAATAGATCATATTAACCCCTGCAGGGTGTACTTTTCACACATGCTCGCCACTTACCGCCATGTACACCTCATGTATCTCGCAACCTTCAAGCGAAGCTCGGGCGAGGGAGTCGGCCATGACCTGACTAACCACGTAAGTCTCTCGTCTGTGTTTATCGCCTATTCGGGTTCCATCCGCAAGGAGATCCGCAGGTGTCGCCACGGCCCCAAATGATGTGTGTAGGGTTCCTGTCCACCATACGGGTACCACTTGGTACACCGGCCATCAGGTTTAGTCTGTCCCAAGCCCAATTGCACGGGTGCCACTTGGTAGACTACTAACACTACCTACAAACACCGTAAACTAGTTGCAACTCCCGGACAGAGATCAAGTTGATTAATAAGCCGAGAGGGCCGAGTTACGGAACCCAATGTGTGGTAGTAACTGCTCATGGATCACAAACACAGAACTCAGTTCCTGAGGACGGCTGCAATGAGACAACCCACCATGTACTCCTACATGGCCTCTCACCGTTACCTTTACTAAATCATGTTCACACACTTAGCTCACACATAGTAGGAGATGTGCACACACCTCCAATTCATCCCTGATGAATCAGACCTGGCACAACTCTAAGCAATAGCAGGCATGACAAACAAGCATGAATGAGTAGGCACATCAGGGCTCAAACAACTCCTACTCATGCTAGTGGGTTTCATCTATTTACTGTGGCAATGACAGGTCATGCAGAGGAAAGGGGTTCAACTACCGCAGCATGTAACAGTTGAATCATTGTTGTCCTAATGCAGTAAAAGAGAGCAGGAGCGATAGAGCAGGATTGTATCGGAATGAACAAGGGGGTTTTACTTGCCTGGCACTTCCGAAGATAATATAGCTCTTCATCAGTGTCATCGATCACATCGTCGGAACCACGTCTATCGAGAGGGGACAAACACCGGCAAACAAGGAAGACACAATCCATGCAATGCAACAATTATGATGCATGATTATGACATGGCAATATGATGTGATTTGGCCTAATGCAACTAGCAACACAATTAAGTGTAGTTGGTTTGAACCCAAGGTTCAAATTCAAACTCCACATGTGAAGGTTTAAATGCCATTTATATTATTTGGCCTAAATAGTAGCCATAAGTTATGCTAACATGCATGACAATGGTACAGATGGATAGATTGGATTTTACTGATCATTTTTCATATATAAGTTATTTCATTTGGAGTTACGGTTGATTTTATATGAATTTTTGAAGTTTAGATTATTTTTGGTATTTTCTGAATTATTTTAAATCCGTAAAATGACTTATTATGTCAAGACTATGTCACTGCGGACGCCAAGAGTCAATCGACCCGGTCCAGTCAAACTCGACCAATGGGGTCGACACGCCGCGACACAATTAACTAACAGGTTAATTAAATCTAACTAATCGAATTAACAGCCACCGGGCCCTCTCGCTGTCACAGGGTAATTAGTCCTAAACTAATCTAGTCGTATGGGCCCACGGTGTTGACCCTCAGGAGGTCAAACCCGGGTCGAACAGTCAAACCTGCCGTGACATGACGCCAGCCGAGGCCAGACGCAGCCGAGCAGCTGGGTTTCAAGGCCCGGTGACCAAACGACGGCGGAGGAGTGCTACGTGTCGGTGGTGGACTCGCCACGAGTGGTGCAGCGGTGGGTGCGGGGTGGTTGAGATGACGCCGGCGAGCACGAATACAGCGGCCGGCGTTCGGGTGTTCGGGGGATCGGTGCTGCGGTGCACGAGAGGAGGAGCTGGAGGTGGCTACGGGCTCCTGGTGGTGCGCTGAGCACAATGGTGAGCTTGGCTTCGAGCCACTGTGGCTCTAGCCACGACGGCGCCATGGCCGGTGGCGGGGAGCTTTCGGGTGTGGTGGAAACGGCGGCTACGGATACCAAACGAGCACGGGGGCTAGGGGGAGAGGAAGAGGAGCTCACAGCGGGGTCGGAGAGGGGGTCAGCGAACTCGGGGAGGCCCTGAGGACGGCGAATCGGCGGCGACGATCTTCGGTGCCCGACGGTAAAGACGATGATGCTGGCGATGTTCCAGGGCTTCCGGGCTTGCCTCTGTTGGCTTGGAGCTCCAGGGCGATGTGGCAGAGCCGATGGCCACAGCGGGGAGGCGAGGCAGTGGAGCTGGGGACGGCAGCGGCGAGCGGCGGCGACGGAGGCGCTCGGGTCGGGCGAGAGGGCGAGGGAGAGAACGAACAGAGGGGGAGCGACGTGAAGGCTCTGGGGTCCGCGTGGCACACCTAGCGACGTCCAGGAGCAAGCGGCAAGCATGAGGTGGCCGGCGCATGCGCGCGCGCGTCGGGCACACGCCCTCCTGCCTACTGGCAGGAGATTGAAGACGGTGGCGGCTGCGGTGGGCTGGGCCGCACAGTGCTGGACCAGCACAGGAGCTGGGCCGGCTTTGGTGGGCTGCACAGGTAAGCACTTCTCTTTCTCTCGCTTGTTTCGCTTATTTTGTTTCTCTGCTTTGGTCTAGTAATAATGGTAAACCATTTCATAAAATCCTCGGAGATAATTATGGGTTCTTTCTGAATTATTCCAAAGGACCTTAACAATTTCCAACATTTTTGGAGCATCTAAAATCTATATAGCATTTAAATAGCCCCAATTCAAATATGTTTGGATTAATTCAAAGTTCAATATGTCCTGCAAAAATGTGAACCATTTTGGTAGATGCTTCCACCTTGATCCGTAAATGATGAACATTTTTAAAGGGCATTTTGAAATCATTGAGAAATATTTTGGTTGAACCTATTTGAATTCCTTTTTGATGCTAGGGTTTGAACATCCCCATTTCAAGTTTCCATGAAAGTTAAACATGATGCAAGCAAGATGCAAACACTAGGCAGCACCGTGGTTAAGGATGTGACAGCGCGCCAAACAGACGGGCGCCTTTGTTTACGCTTTCAGGCGTTCTCCTCGAGCAGCCGACTCGGGACGGAGGGGCCTGATCCGCTTTGCCGGCCGCGCGCATGGCATGGCTCGCCTCTTCATCATCATCATCGCCAGGTCTCGAGGTCGCCCGCCTTCGGAGCCGCTTGCTCTGCTGCCACCGCCACGGCGTTGTTCCTCCGTATGGACGCCCCAAGTCGTGGTCGCCCACATCGCCACCTCCCGTCCCGGCTGGTAGTTCCATCGTCTGCCAGCGACGGCGGCCGTCGCTGGAGAGATATAGATCTGCGTCCAAAGGACTGACTACTCAAGAACAAGACCAAGACCAAAACAAGTATTAGAAGGGAAAGAGTTGAGAAACTTACAGCAGGCGGCGGGTTGGCGCGGGAGTATGGCCGCTTGCCGAACTGCCAAGACCCTTCCGACAGCGTGAGGTCGGAGATCTCGTTCACCATGCGGGAAACTTCGGCAGTCGGCATGTCCCTCGTGCACATCCGGCTCGGGTCACGGTGCCCACTCATCCGAGAGATCAGATGAGGCCGGCCTTGGAGCGGGAGAACCCAAGAGCCGACGGCTTGGCGACCAGCAGGTCGGACGCCTTGAGGCCTTCCGCCTCAGTTAGCACCCGGAGCCGGTTGACGGCGGCGGTGGAGTCGGCCAACATGGGCTTCGGCTTGTAGCCCCATTTGTCCGAGGTTTGGCCGGAGGGCCGGCTTCATAGGGTGGAAAGTTGATGAAGTCGATGGCCGGTTCGACGTTCTCCACATAAAAATATGATTTCTACCACAGTTTGACCGACTATGATAGCTTGATGGCGGGGAAGGCATTCTTCGCAGACGGGCGGCACACCGTGACGAAGGCACCGCACTGGGCCGCCTTCTCCCTGGCGGAGGTGCCCAGTTTTGTGTAGAAGAACTCTCCCCACAACTCGATGGTGGGGAGGATGCCAAGATAGCCCTCGCACATCGTGACGAAGGCGGACAGCAGCGTCACGGTGTTGGCCGTCGGGTGATGCGGCTGAAGATGGTAGAAGTCGAGGAAGGAACGGAAGAACCCACTCGCCGGTAGGCTGAAGCCGCGGAGGAAGTGCGAGCGGAAGATGACCTGCTCGCCTCCCTCCGGCGCCGGCGAGATCTCCGTCTTCGGTGGCACGCGCACCTTGATGAAGCCCAGGCCGGGCAGCCGCCGTGTGGCACGAAGGAGGGCGAGGTGGTCGTCATTCACGACCGAGCCGTCCCAATCCCCTCCCCGCTCGCGCGCCATGGAGGCCGAGTTTGGTGGAGAAGTGGCGCGGCGGCGGAGGCAAGGGCTGCGGTAGGGCTGAGAAGCTCCGGGACGGAGAGGGTTGACAACGATGAGCTGCGGCAGCTCCTCGGCACAGCGTAGAAGTGCGGCGGCAACAAGAGGAAGAGAAGGACGAAAATGGCAAGGGGAGAGGAGGGCGCGCGTGCTCCGCCGCTCCCCCTCCTCCCCCTGTTTATAGCCCCTGGGCTGCAAAGCCGAGGGGGCGGGGCGGGGGATCGTGGGATTAACTACACCCATGACCCCACGGCCCCGCGATTATTGCGTGAGTTACTGCGCGCAGTAACTCCGCACTAAATCGCAACCGTCTGCCTCGGCCGCAGCGGATCCGCCCGCGCGCCGAGGCCCTGTAGTGGCGGGCCCAGCCTGCTGTCACGTCCCATCGCACGCGTGGGCTGGCAGGCTGGCCAGACTGGCTAGCGCCGCGTGGCGTGATTACAGCGGGCGGCAGGCCTAGAGGCTTGGCAAGCACGCCACCTGGTTCCTGCCTTTGTGTTTCAAAATTACCAGACGAAGCCGCCTGGTCATGGCCGACTCCCAGCAGGCGGCACACCAGGAGACGGACAAAGCATTCAGCAAGAACACTGGGAGAAGGAAACTGCTGAGGCTTCTCGACTTATCAGCCGCGATGCCTCACCAGCTTCGGGGACTACTGTCGGAGTAATGGGCCACGGGTAGCCTAACCCGAGTCCCTAAGCATTTCAAGACATTGGCCCAGCTGTGCCCCGCAAGCATCAAGGATGAAGCACCACCTTCTGGTGGCCGGCTGGCTCATGTGGTCGGCTGCCAGAAGACGGCCAAGCACCAGCAGGCGGCCTCCAGAGAGGCCGGCTCCCAGCAGGCGGCCCGCGGCGCCCTCAAAGTTTGCGCCCCCGTTAAGAAGATAAGACAGGATGTGGCTACAGTGTAGCCCATCACCCCCATATCCAGGGCACGGCGTGGCCACAGTGCCCCGTACAGGCGGAGATCTCTGCACGTGCATCACTATTGCCACTCCACCCTTGACGTCACCCCTGTAAGGCGGAGCCCTGCTCCCACGATGGCCTATCGGTACGGCCTGCAGGCGGCGGGCCCTACCGGGCAGCGAGAGACCAGAGAGCGGCAGAGCTTAACCAGTCGGACCCGAGGGAGGCCGGCCTCTAGCAGGCGGCCCACTCCTCCCTCGAAGTCTATGCGCCATTAACCAGACGAGGCATGGTGTGGCTACAGTGATCTCCCACCAGACGGTGGGACTATAGCCACCCCCCCCCCCGACCAAGCCATGTGTCATTAACTTTACGGCTACAGTAACAAGCCGCCGACCAGACCCGCAAGCGGCGGAGGCGGCCTGTCAACTCCGCACAAGACCAGTCGGCGAGCCCCAGCAGCCGGCGGAGAAGCCGGCGGCAAGAGACACTGACAGCCGGGTCCAACACCCGGCCAGATTACCATTGTACCCCTGGGGGTAGGCCTATCTAAACCCCCCAGGGCACCCTTGCAAAGGGTTCTCAACCTGTTAGACCTAGACTCATACATAGAGAGAGGAGAGAGCTAGCCCTATTTTCTCCTACCTCTAGCATACATCTCAAGGACACCATTGTACTCACTAGTGCCTTAATGATCATGCGGAGACCCCGCAGAGCAGGACTAGGGGTGTTATCTCCTAGGAGAGCCCCGAACCTAGGTAAAGTACGCCATGCTCAGGTTCACACCTCATCCCGCTTCCGGGCACCGGCGACGTTCTACTCCCTCCCACCATGATAAGCCATCCCTTGGCATATGTCGCACCCAACCCCCGACACATGCTAATCAAGATAAAATGAATGATGATGATAAGAAGGAGATTGAGCGTCTAACTAAAGAACTAAACACTCTTAAGTTAGCTCATGAAACTACCTTGGGATATCATCGAGAACTTTTAAAGACTCATAAGAAACTATGCTTTGAAAATCTCAACCTTGAGCAAGAGCATAGGTTCTTAAAAGCAATCAATGATGATCTTCGCAAGAAAAGTTCTTCTTACATTTCCAAGTGTTTACTCTTTTCTACTTACATGCCACAAGTAAAATCTAGCAACAAGAGAAAGAAACATTCTTCTTCTAGTAGTAACAATAATCATGTTAAATCCGATGTTGTTACTTCTAGTAGTTCTCTTGATTCCACTAATGATTCTCTTAGCCAAGTTACACTTGAGCAAGAAAATAGCTTATTGAAGGGAATTATAGAGAAAGGTGTTTACAAGAGCCTTGCCAAAAGTAAACAATTTGAGGAAATTGTACGCAAGCAAGGAAGGCACCAGAAGAATCAAGGTATTGGTTTTGAACGAAATTTTAATGCCAATGGAGTTGAGTGGGAAGAAGATCAATACCCCAAGACGAAGTTTGTTCCTCAACAAGAGAAGTATGATCCTACTTCTTTCCAAGGGACACAAGCTCAAGATGATCTTCCACCACAAGACCACAAGCAAAAAGGCAAGGACAAGCTTCAAGAAGAGATTGATGCATTTGAAGAAGCTCCCAAGGCCTTGGTCAAGTGGGTTCCCAAGACTACATCAAGTTCTACTTCATCAAGTACGACTACAACTCCAAGGATTCCCATCAAGTTGATGTGGATCCCGAAGAAGAAGAACTAGAGAGTTCTTAAGGGTGACTCCGCCAACATACTTCACTCATATCATCTTGGCAAGGACAAGTGCAAACAACTTCCACATCTTGCACTAGTTCAGGGAGTCACAAACCCTCTTATTGGTAAGACAAGGGACAAGGTAACCCAATGCTTCATGGACATCATCTTGTGTGAACTTCACTCTATGTCCATGGATATCCTTGTTTGTTCCTTGTGGGACTAACCCATGTAGTTATTGAAAGTGCAACTCACTCCAATGGATTGCTCCAAATGATCTACATCAACATTGAGCATCCACATCTTCAACATCTACATGAAGTCATCATCGAAAAAACCCAAGGTTAGTTCATCCCTCTTAGGGGGGATATCACATCTAGGGTGAGCTTTACTCAAAATATTGAGCTAAAGCAACTCTAAAGGTGTGAACACAACAATGCTTTATGTAAAAGTGGTAACCCCACTTGCGCTTAAACGATGAGTATGACCTATGATCAAATGTTCTCATTTGACTCCTAAGTCAATATACTCATATATAGATGACCTAGTCATCGCCAATTGCTTGATAGATGCTAGAGTGTTTGCGCATGCTTTGTCACATATTTCATTTGCCATTTTATTGTGTGAGCATGTTGATTGCATATTTTAGTCATTCAAGGACATCCATTTGTTTCTTTGATTGTTTGGCTCTTTTTCTTTTGCCAAATGGATGGACAAGAATGCCTAAGAACCTTCTCTAGCTATCTATGCTTTTCTCGTCTCAAACTCTATTCATGCTACATCACAAAGTTTGATCAAGTCAGATTCGAACACTCTGTGTGAGGAGCACTCGGAGTCCTCGATTCGTCATAGACTTAAACTTCCAAAACCTCTCTGTGCATTTCGGTCTGACCGATTCATCCTTTTCGGTCTGACCGAGTTCACTGAGTTGATCTAGGTTTTCAATCTTGGTGCAACCTATTAGAACATTTCGGTCACACTGACTCGTAGTAACCGCATGCGATTTTGCATCTTGGTGCCACCGAGTTGTTCCACTCGGTAACACCGACAGGGTCAGGATATATGTACCGACGGGTCAAAATTTGGAAATTTCTCCAAAACCTCTCAGCCCGCGCGTGTCCTACTCTGCCGCCTCGGGTCTCTGGATCATCCTCTCGTCGCCAGCGACCTCCCGCCGCTGATCTCCGTCACCGTCAACGGATATCAACCCGCCATTGCCTCCGTAGCGAACTCACCGCCGAACTAGGGTATGAGTTCGAAACTTTGTGATGTTCCTTACTTCGATTCTTAGCACAAAGCAAATGCCATGTTCTTTACCACGTATGAGATCATCCTGTCCAGCAAGAACATCCCTTAAATTAGATTTGATTCGAAAATTTAGGGTTAGGTTTCCGCCGAACTCATCTCGGACCGACCGAGTTGCGGAAATCAGTCTCACCGATTTGTCTTAGGCCATTGCACTTGCACTTTTCGGTCTGACCGAAAGTTGTAGATCAGTGTGACCGAGTTCAACTCTCTGTGAAACCCTAGCAATCTTGGAGTCACTGAACTGTGTCTCGATCTGACCGATTTCACTAGTTTAGACTCCAAAAGTTGCTGAGTTTAACGAATCGGTAGCTCTGAAATGCTTTCTGTGGAAAACTAAAACTAAGTTTTTGACTCATTTGTTTTGCAAAAACTCTGCACTTTGTGATGCTTATCCACTCTACCTCATCTATATCCATTCACAGGGTCTGCTGTCAGTTTGCTTTGCCAGAATGTCATATCAGAGTGATAGCCACAACAAGTCAGAAGAGCAAGTGAACATGAGTGAGGGAGCTAGTCCCTCTAACAGCTATGATTAGGTTAGGGGGAGTACCCAAGCAATTTGCCCAAGGCAGCTACAAGGACAAGGAAGAAGAGAAAATCAGGCTCGGAGGATCAGGATTATGTGGTTGCTGAGGAAGAAGTGAGCTCCAAGAAAAGGGTTGTTAAGAAGGAGTTTGGCTCAGCTGCATCCACCAAGCCTGGCATGCACAAGAAGGCACCTCCCAAGAGAGTTCCAATGTCTAAGGCCAGATCCTCAACTCAGGAAACTATGGAGTTCACACTTGAACCAAAGGAGGCTGGTGAAGGCAAGAAGAGGAAAGAGAGGGTCCAGAAGACCATTGCTAGAGTCATTGGGAAATCCTCTATTATAAGATATCCAGCTGAAGATGAAGAAGAAGAAGAAGAAGAAGATGTTGCACCAGCATCAAAGACTCAAAAGCTGATGGGAGATGCCATCAAGTCTGGGGCTGCCCCTTCAAAGGCCAAGACTGCTCCCAAAGCTTCTTCTCCAGCTCCAAAGACTGCACCCAAGAGGAGCACAAGGAACATTCCAGCTGCTGAAAAGAATAAGGCCCCAGTGCCTGAGATTGATGAAGAAGATGCTGAAGCCCAAGTGCTTAGGAAGCTCAAATCTAAAATTCCTGATCATGATGATAATCCAGTGGCAGAAGACATGAAGATCAGAAAGGATGCAGGTCTCAGACTATGGAGACAAACTGATCCATATGTTGTGAGGAGAAGGACTGTTGTGGACTACAGGTTCCATACCAAAGAGCAGCAGGATTTCTAAGAGACCATCTTGCTTGACAAAAAGCCAATTGTTTGTGATATGAAGTGGGCAGATTGGGAATACATTGATGAGAATGAAGATCATTTCCCAGGAGTGCATGAAAGTTTCAGATCATGTGGAGTAGACAAAGTTGTGGGTCAGAAGCTGACCAAGTGGAATGATGAACTCATCATGCAATTCTACTCCACAGCACACTTCTATCCTGATGGTAGAATTGTTTGGATGTCTGAGGGTACAAGGTACCAATCAATAGTTGCTGAGTGGGCAAAATTGATCAAAGCCCCTGAAGAGCATGAAGATGACTTGGATGTCTATGCCAAGAAGAATAAAGACTACAACTCAATGGCCAACATGTACAAAGAAATTCCAGACAAAGCCTTGGAAACTCATAAGCTAGGCTTTGTTCACTATCTGTTGTCTGGTTTGGCCACAATCAACACTATATTGAGGCATACCTTGTTGCCCAAATCTGGAGATCACAAGATGATCAGAGGCCACTCCGTCAACTTGCTCGAATTGTTTGATGTGCCCCAAAAATTCAAAGTCATGAGCCTGATTGTGGAAACAATCAAGAGGACAGCTGCAGATCAGAAGAGATCTTGTGGGTATGCTCCACATATTCGAGTGCTCATCAACTCCAAGATGGGCATAGGCACTTATCTTTTGGACAAGGAACATCTACCCTTGAGACCATATTTTGAGGACAACACTGTTGTCATTACTGAAGAAGATCCTACATCTGCACAGGCACAAGAAAAGAGAGAGAAATCAAAGGCTGAGAAAGCTGCAAAGATGCCAAGTGCTGAAGAGGCATCTCAAGTGTTTCTAAAGACCAAGCAAGATCAACTTGGATATCTGATTCAAGCAACCTTGAGGATTGAGAAAGGATTGGCCACCCTGACTCAGAACCAAGAGAGCCTGGAAATGATCATTGAGACTAAGTTCTATGATCTTGATCTAAAAGTGACAGAGATGCAGACAACAGTTGAGCAACTGCAGGAAGAAGCTGAGGAGAGGAAAGGGCAGGCTACCACATATGCCTTTCAAAGAGTGCCGAGAGGTCAGAGATCTGCTGTAGTGCCCATGGCTGACACTAGAGCTACTACAGCAGCACCTGCAGCCACAGCTTCAGTGCCACCTCTAGTTGCCACTCCAGCAGCTCCAACAACTTCAACAGATGCATTCGTCCTTGGAGTCTTCTCAACACCACCTCCCAAAGATCAAGCCTAGAGAGACGCATAGCACTATGCATTTTCAAACTTTTTGGTAACTTGTTGCCAAAGGGGGAGGATATATAGATCATAGGCTTCGAGAGAGAGTGTTTTTGCTTCTTTTGTCTCCCTTGTTATTTGGTTGATACTTTTGTGTGCTTGCTTGATACTTTATGTCTATGTGTGTGAGATACTTATATGATCATGTGTTTGATCATATCCAACATTAATGCTTGCGCTTGATTGATGTTATATTTTATATCTCTTGTATGATCATTTACTTTGCCTTGGTGATGAGTGCATGTTTTTACTTTCTATCATTTTGAGCGCTCCACCAAGATGTATGTGACATGGAAGAGTAACCCATTATCCTAATCGATTGTGCATTTGCATTCAAAAGCAAATTTTAAATAATGCACAAATTTAGGGGGAGCTCTTACTTATCACATACTTCTCAAAGCGACGATGCATTTCAATCTTATTATCAGTTGTCGAAGCTTTGATCTATATGTTGTCATCAATTACCAAAAAGGGGGAGACTGAAAGTGCAACTATCCCTGGGTGGTTTTGGTAATTCCTAACAACATATAGCTCATTGAACTAATGCTCTTTCAAGATGATTATTTCAGAAAGTTCAATTATTGGCATGGCATGCACTAGGAATGTGTACCCCTCAAAATGCTAAGGACACATATTGGATCAAGCTCAAGACTCTAATTTTTCATTTTAGTGATCCAAGATCACATTGAGTCCATAGGAAAAGCCAATGCTATTAAAATGGGATGAGGTGTTGCTTAATGGCTTGATTGCTCAAAGTGCTTAGTGATATGCTCCAAAAGCCCTCAACCACTTTCTCATTTCCGCATATGTCCCAAACCAAAAGTCAAACTCGGCCCACTGATTTGATCTATCCGGCGCCACCGAGTTCATTTGACATAGCCACTGCCAGAAACCCTAGTTAGTTTGGTCTCACCGAGATGGGATTGCAAACACTCTGTTTCCCTTCGTAACGTTTCGGTCTAACCGAGATGAGCGATCGGTCCCACCGATTTTGCAATGCAAACTCTCTGTTTCCCTTTCGTTACGTTTCGGTCTCACCAAAATGAGCGAATTGGTCCCACCGAGTTTGCCTGACCAACTCTTTGTTTGCCTATTACAGAAATCGGTCCTACTGATTTTATGTGATCGGTCTCACCGAGATTAAGTTATGCCCTAACCCTAATGAAATCGGTCCCACCGAGTTGACATGTCAGTCCCACCGAAACGCCTAACGTTCACATGTTGAACTAAATCGGTCTGACTGAGTTTCATATTCGGTCTCACCGAGTTTGGTAAATTGTGTGTAACGGTTAGATTTTGTGTGCAGGCTATATATACCTCTCCACCCACTCTTCATTCGTGGAGAGAGCCATCAGAACGTGCCTACACTTCCAGCATACATTTTCTGTGAGACAACCACCTACTCATGTGTTGAGACCAAGATATTCCATTCCAACCACAAGAATCTTGATCTCTAGCCTTCCCCAAGTTGCTTTCCACTCAAATCATCTTTCCACCAAATCCAAATATGTGTGAGAGAGTTGAGTGTTGGGGAGACTATCATTTGAAGCACAAGAGCAAGGAGTTCATCATCAACACACCATCTATTACCTTTTGGAGAGTGGTGTCTCCTAGATTGGTTAGGTGTCAGTTGGGAGCCTCGGTCGAGATTGTGGAGTTGAACCAAGGAGTTTGTATGGGCAAGGAGATCGCCTACTTCGTGAAGATCTACCCTAGTGAGGCAAGTCCTTCGTGAGCGATGGCCATGGTGGGATAGACAAGGTTGCTTCTTCATGGACCCTTCATGGGTGGAGCCTTCCGTGGACTCGAGCAGCCGTTTCCCTTCTTGGGTTGAAGTCTCCATCAACGTGGATGTACGATAGCACCACCTATCGGAACCACACCAAAATCTCCATGTCTACATTGGGTTTGCTCCCTCCAAACTCCTCCCTTTACCTTCATATGCAAATGATTTACATTTCGGTGCTATACTCTTAGACTTGCATGTGTAGGTTGATTGCTTGACTTGTGCTAAGTTGCTAAAATCTGCCAAGACTTAAAATTTGGAAAAGCATAGATTTTTATTTGGTCAAGTAGTTTGGTGGGAAATTTCTTCTGTCCCCTGTGTTTGGTGGACGGGGCTCATCATCGTCCTCGCTTTGAGGCCTTTCGCCTTGTGTTCGGTATTTAACTTACCGGCATGTTTAAAAACCCAGCAATTTCTGTTGGAGTGGTTGGCAGGCTTGTCGGGGTGCCATGAATCTGGCATGGCATGTCTAGTATCTTATCCAAATTAGATGGACCGTCTCTATTTCCTTTGAATGGCTTCTTCCACTGACCGGGTTTGGAGCCACCGAATCTGGCGTTGACCGCCGTATCATCAGTTTCTTCATTGTTGTTCCGACGCTTGTTTTTGTTACGTCGTGGCCTTCTGTTGCCACCCCTAGCTTCAGAGGTGTCGGGGTCGCTGGTACTGTTGCTCCTACGAGCCAACCGGCTATCTTCGCCCATGCAAAAGTGCGTCATAAGTGCAATGAGAGCTTGTCACGTCCCTAGTTCTGGTATGCTCTAGGCTAGCCCTTCATGTGTGCATCATGTTTAAAATTCTCAGAAACTTGAAATGGGGATTGCCTAAACCCTAGCATTAAGGAATTCACTAGGTTCAACCAAAATATTTCCAGTAATTCCAAATGGCTTTCAAAAATGTTCATCATTCTTGGAAAATGCTGGAAACAGTAACCAGAGGTGATGCACATTTTTCCATGACATAGTTGGGCTCTGGATTAAATCATACTCTATTTTCATTTGGGCATTTAAATGCTAAAATAATCATAAACTAAAATGTTTGATGTTGGTTATATTCCAACCAGTGGCATTGTGTAGTTTCATGATTTTTGGGTCTGTTTAAGTATTTTTAATAAAGCCCTAAAGATTACAGAATAAATAGAAAACTGTAACAGAATTAGAAAGAGAGAGAAAGGACTCACCTGGGCCACCTACCTGGCTTACCTGAAGTCTCACATGTGGCCTGGCACTGTTGCTGGCGGCCCAGCCCACCAGGCAACAAGCCAGTCATCCCCTTCCCCTCGCCAGTGTGCATTGTGTGTGGCGCATGCACAGGAGGCGAGGGCCACCTCCTGCTTCGCGCTGGAGGCTCGTCCTCCTCCCTGACCCCGTGCCTGGAGACGACCGAGCCCCCTCTCACTTCTCCCTTGCTCTAGCCCCTCCCCCTCTCGTTTCTATGCTCACCGAGAGGAGCCTGTCACCGCCGTCCACCATTCGCGCAGCCACCGAGCCCTCCTCGTCCTCTGCCTGTGTCTAGAAGCTCCGCCGAATCGCCATCGACCTCTCCGACAACCCACACAAGCCGGGACGCCCTGCAGAGCTGCCCTCGACGTCGTCTTCCTCGTCGGTGCCGCAGATCACCGCCGTCAAATCCGTCGCCGTCTGTGCCTCCCCAAGCTGACTGAGACCGCCTATGGGACCGCTATGAGCTCTACTAGCTTTCCCCTCTTCCCCCGTAGTCTTTCCCCCCTCCGTTGTAGCTGTGCAGCACCACATCGAAAGCACCACCGTCCGCCATGGACGCCGGGCATGGCGCTATCAGGTTGCCTCCTCAAGCCGATGAGCCTAGCGAGCTCCTAGATGTACCAGGAGGCCGCAGATCCCCTTAGCTGGCCTCGCCGTACCCTGCAGCACCCCGCGCCGCTCGGGGCCAAACTCCGGCGGCCGCCTAACTTCGCCGCCCGCCGCTATAGCCCGCCTCCGACCTGCTACCGCCTCGCTGGATGCGCTGGAGCACGAGCTCTCCTCTGGTGCCTCAACGCACCCAACCGCTGCCCTAGCGCCACTCCGCGAGCCTCCGCCGCGAGATGTGGTCGCTAGCGCATAGTCCGGTGACGCTGACGTGGCAGGATTAGATTAGGTGCTAATCACCCAGTTAACCAACCCCTAGTCGATGACATGTGGGACCCGCACTGTTAGAGACACAACTAAAGTTAAATAACCCCTGTTAACCCCCTGAGTCAATGACAGGTGGAGCCCACCAGTCAGATTTGACTTTGGTCAATGCTGACATCACAGTGATGTAGTGCTGACGCAGTTAACTATTTTCTGGATTAAAAATAATTCAGGAAATTCCATAAAATAGCCAAAACTTCTAAAAAATCATAGAAAATCAACCGTAGCTCCAAATCAAACAAATTATATATGAAAAATGATCAGAAAAATCAAATCTATCCATCTGTACTGGTTTCATGCATGTTTAAACAACTTAACCTTGCTGTTCATATCAAAACATGTTAATGCACTTTATGAACCCATAACTTGAATTTGCATTTGAATCTTTGATTCAAATGAGCTCAAACCACCCTGGTTGTAGATGCATTAGCCCAACACACTCATTTTTCCATGTCATGTCATGCATCACATTGTTGCATAGCATTGACTGTGCTTCTTCTCTTTTTACCGGTATTGTTCCCCCTCAGTAGACGTTGTTCCGACGATGAGATCGATGACACCGATGAAGAACTATATTATCTTCAGAAGTGCCTGGCAAGTAAAACCCCTTGTTCATTCCGATACAATCCCACTCTCTCGCTCCTGCTCTCTTTTACTGCATTACGACAACAACGATTCAACTGTTACATGATGCGGTAGTTGAACCCTTTCCTCTCGCATGACCTGTCATTGCCACAAGAAATAGATGAAACCCACTAGCATCAGAGGGAGTTGTTTGAGCCCTGATGTGCCTACTCATTCATGCTTGTTTGTCATGCCTGCTATTGCTTAGAGTTGTGTCAGTCCGATTCATCGTGGATGAATTGGAGGTGTGTGAACATGTCCTACTATGTGTGAGCTAAGTGTGTGAACACGATTTGGTAAAGGTAGCGTGAGAGGCCATCTAGGAGTACATGGTGGGTTGTCTCATTGCAGCCGCCCTCGTGAACTGTGTTCGTGTTTGTGATCCATGAACAGTTACTACCACACATTGGGTTCCGTAACTCAACCCCTCTCGACTTATTAATCAACATGATCTCTGGCCGGGAGTTGCAACTAGTTTCGTGTTTGTAGGTAGTGTTAGTAGTCTAACAAGTGGCACCCATGCATGTGGGCTTGGGACAGATTAGGCACATGCTGCACGGTGTACCAAGTGGCACCGGATGGTGGGCTTGGGAACCTGCTTCAGATCATTTGGGGCCGGAGTGACACCCCGGCCGGATCTCCTTGCGGATGGAACCTGAATAGGCGATAAACCTGGACGAGAGACTTGTGTGGTTAGTCAGGTCGTGGCCGACTCCCTCGCCAAGCTTCCGCTTGAAAGTTGCCGAGATACACGACGTGTACATGGTGGTAAGTGGCGAGAGCGTGTGTGAAGAAGTACACCCCTGCAGGGTTAACATCATCTATTCGAATAGCCGTGAAAGTGGATACTCTAAAATACGCAAGATAAGCGTGAGTGTTATGGATGGCGTTCTCGTAGGGAGACGGGAGCGGATCCATAGTGGTGTATTTGTAACATCCCAAATTTTCAATTTGGAATGTTATACATTAAGTCATCATGCATATCATATTTTCTTGCATTTTCCAGATCCTAGAAAATTTCACGCAACTCAAGGACCCTCGGAGAGAGTTGAAGATTTCATTATTTTCATATTTGGGTTTTCTCAAATTTTGAAAAATAGGATCACTTGGATTTATTTAATTATCTTCAAATATTTTTCCAAAAAAATAATAAGAGAGGGAATAATATGACTTTCCCAACATTTAGGAAAAATGAAGATTTAATAAATAAATCAATTTTTGGTTTTCCGAAGTTTATTTGCTTTAGGAAAAAAATGAGTATTTTAAAAATATGCATTTTGGCCCCGGATTAAATTTCATTTTGTTCGACTCAATTTTAGGAGTCGGGGAAAATTTATTTTGTTTAATTTGGAGTTCGTTTGGATTTATTTTAATTTCGTTTCATTTTGTTTTTAAAAAAATGCGCCCCATTCAGGGCCAAGGGCCCACTGCCCAAGTCAGCCCCCAGCCCCACACACCTCGCACACAAGTAGCGCCGCCGGCCCTGGCGAGTCCGAGGAGGACTCCTCCTCCTCCTCCTTGCTTGCCCCTCCCCAAGCAACCCCCTCCTTTATATACCCCTCACCCCCTCTCCTCCCCAACCCGAGCCGCCCGCCCCCAACCCGAGCCGCCTGCCGCCGCCACGCCGTCGCCAGTCGCGACCCGTCACCACGGACCCCGCCGCCACCCGCCGACCCCGCCGCCCTTCACGGAGTCTCGGAGTCTGGCGACGACTCGCGGAGGTAGCCACCGCCCACTTCGGTCCGTTTTGTTTCCAAAACCGCTCCGGTTTTCTTCGTTGTTTGGTTTTTTTAAACCCTACATTGGTTCATTTTTTAGTCGGTTTTGTTGATTAGTGAACGCTCACCGATCCGTTCGCTTTAACGAACGTGTTCGCGGTTAGTTTCTGTTAACGAACGTCCGCTCGCTTAACCGCTCGCTGTTTTTCTTTTAATCGGATTTAATCCGTTATTTTCCGATTTCGATTCCCGATCCAATCTTCAAATCAGTTTATTTTCTCGCCGCTTATCGGAATCAGTGATTCAAGCGCTGAGTTTCGTTTCAAACCGCCGTTCCGACTAATCCACTTAAACAAAATTTTGCTACTATAAAATTTGACCTAGTTTCAAATTGCTAAAACCGAAGTTGTTTTTTTCGCCATCCGACTTTCGCTGCTTTATTTGATTTGATTCTTTTTGCAACCAGGGTTCTTAAGTTGAACTTTCTGGTTAGGTCTTTTATTCGAGATTTACCTGTGCATTAGATGAGTACTTATTGTATGCTTGTTGTTTGTCTGCGTTAGATCACCCGGAGTGCGCCGCTTGTTACTTCGAGTCTCTAGGTTTCGCAGATCATCAGCAAGGCAAGTAACACTTGATCATACTTTTTCTACTACCCAGTTTTATGCATTAGCTCTATTCCTCAAACACTTGCATGTTTAGGATCTAATTAAATTGTGGGATGGGAAGTAGATTGAGGTAGTACCTATTACCTGTTTACTTATGAAACCTTGGGAGTTACTTCTCGCTTGCTTATTTTGCCATGCTATGCCAGTAGACGTGGATTGGGTGAGTGAATATCCATGACAGATGTGAGATTGTAAATTAATGGTTTATCTAAGGTGGCAACTTAAACACACATCCGGGTGGCTTGAGGCACCTGGTTTCTATCAGACTTGCTCAGATTTCTTCGGACCGCCACCTGTGCTCTAAGGGATCATGAGATTATTTAAACTAGAAACTTCCGTGTGCAGCCACAAGCCATTATGGGCTCGCATAGTTGAGTAAGTTTTATAACTCTTACGGGTAGGCTAGCTGATGTAGGGGATGTAGGTTGGTACGGTCTACCCACATGTAAGGTGCTAGTGCTTCGAAAGATCTGGTCTCGGTCATCCGCTCTCAAACACCATGTAGTGCGAGAACCAAACGGAGGCGATCGAGTCTTGTGGGGAAAAGTGCGCAACCTCTGCAGAGTGTATAAACTAATCATGATTAGCCGCTTCCCGGTTATGGACGCCTTGAGTACCTAGTACTTGAATATCATGTGAATCTCATCATGTTACTTCTAACTAAAGTTATTGGGTTTTAATGAGTACTTTCATTTAATTGGGATTGAGGATGCTGTCAACTATTCTCAATGTTTAACAACCACCATGATAGTTAAACAAAATTATTTCTTTGTAGTAGGGAAAATTAGCTTTATGCAAAAATGTAAATCAGAGAGCTTTTCCACCAGCCACATATGCATGTAGTACAGTGCTTATCATTCATTATTCTCTATGTGTTACATTGCCAAGATATTCCATGTGCTGACCAGATTCGGCTGCAACTTTCATGTTGCGCATTTTCGCACGACGAGTAAGGTGTTAGGTCGTGGTTCTATACTCAGTGATGCCGTTGGAGTTGATGGACTCACTTATCTTCCAAGCCTTCCGCTGTTATCGTTATTAGATGGCCTTAAGCCTTATTTATTGTAATAAGTCCTCTTTTGGACAAACGCTGTAATGAGTGTGTGATTGCTACTCTGCTATAAATCCTTCGAAGTACTGTGTGGTGTCAGCATTACTGATCCAGGGATGACACTGAGCACAGAGACTTGATCCATTCGGGTCGGGTCGCTACAGTATTGATATGGTGAATATGTGGACTCGTGTACGCTACCTCAAAAGAGTTACTTGCAGTTGTAGTTTAGGATAGCCACCGAGTCAAAGCTGGCTTGCTGCAGTTAAACTCCACCACCCCCTTTGTTGATACCAATGCATATGTAGTTAGTTCTGATGTAAGTCTTGCTGGGTACATTTGTACTCACGTTTGCCTATTTTATGTTTTGCAGAGAGACTTCAGTCTCACTAGTAGTTCCGCGTGGACTTCGACGTTTAGCTTGTTACCTCAGCTACGATCTTGTGCCCTCGGCAAGATCTGGTAGATAGCCGGGCTTCTCAGCCCTTTTCATTTGTAGATGTCTGTACTCAGACATGTTAAGCTTCCGCATGTGCTTTGACTTGTATGCTCTGAATGTTGGGTCATGAGACCCATGTTTGTAATATCTCGCCTCCTGAGCCTAATGAATAAATACTTGAGTCGAGAGTTATGTTGTGATGCCATGTTGTATTTACACATATCGAGCATATTGTGTGTATGATTGAAATGCTTCGTATGTGTGGGATCCGACAACCTAGTTGTTTATCCTTGGTAGCCTCTCTTATGGGGAAATGTAGTCTTGTGCTTCCATGAGTCATAGTAGTCCGCTACAGCCCGGTTCACCGGAGTCCTGCTAGCCCAAAGACTACCGCCCGAACACTTGACTGGCGGGCATGTGATTCACTTCTGCTCATGTGTCTGTCTGTCGGGAAATGTCACGCGTGACATCCGGAGTCATGCCTAGCTGCTATAGCCCGGTTCCCTGAGTCCTGTTAGCCCAAAGCTACAGCCCGGATTCGCACGTCAGCAATCGACATGCTCGATATTGATTCATGTATGCATGTCCCCGTAAGTTAGTGCCACTTTGGGTTCACGACTAGTCATGTCGGCCTGGGTTCTCTGTCATATGGATGCTAGCGACACTATCATATACGTGAGCCAAAAGACGCAAACGGTCCCGGGCCATGGTAAGGCGACACCCGTGGGAATACCGTGTGTGAGGCCGCAAAGTGATATGAGGTGTTACAGGCTAGATCGGTGTGACTTAGAATCGGGGTCCTGACAGAGCTGCCATAGTCTTCGGCTTTTCCTGACCGAGGTGTCGGGCAAGCCATTCGTCACAGACGCGGTGTTTAAAGGCCTCTAAGGCTTCCGCGTCTGAACAGTCGACGATTTGGTTCTTTTTAATTAAGAACCGAGTCCAGAGTTTGCAGGCTAACTCTCCGGGTTGCTGGACTATGTGACTAAGGTCATCGGCATCCGGTGGCCGGACATATATAAGTACCTTGGAAGTTGTCTCGAAAAGCATCCTCCAAGTCTTCCCAGCTGCCAATAGAGTTCTCTTGGAGGCTATTCAACCAGGGTCGTGCTGGTCCTTTTAGCTTTAGGGGGAGGTATTTAATGGCGTGGAGATCGTCACCGCGAGCCATGTGGATATGGAGAAGAAAATCTTCAATCCATACAGCGGGATATGTCGTTCCATTGTATGCTTCAACGTTTACGGGTTTAAACCCTTCTGGAAACTGGTGCGGCAATCGGTAAAGCACAAGGCGTGTGCGGCGCCTCTATATCGGGCAACGTCACGACGGAGTTCGGATGACATCCATGTACGGTGTTCGGCCCGAGTTTGGTTATGCTTGTCACGCCAAGCTTGATGGCTGTCGTCTCATGTTGGAGCACGTCCCCTTGATCCGTAGATTGATCTAGTGTGACCGGCTCTATTGTCCAGGTCATGTCGTAGGTCATAGGTATAGCCTGGAGCCGCTACCTCTTTGCCTCGATGATGAGGTGGCGCGGGCTGGTGTTCAGCATAGGTAGTCGCTTTGTCCCGTCCACGTCGTGGTTGGTCTGGTTCTTCAGCATGATTATATCTTGACGGTATTGGCTCAAGGGCCTCATCGTCAAATTGTGGTAGTAGCCTTCATTTTGGATAGCTCTTTGTTGGACGCTCAAGGTCGTATTCTTGGGTAGCCAGGACCTTGGTCCATCTGTCGTTGAGCGTATCCTGTTCGGCTTGAAGCTGTTGTTGTTTCTTTTTCAGGCTCCTCGTAGTGGTGATGAGCTGCCGCTTGAAGCGTTCTTGTTCGAGGGGTTCCTCTGGTACGATGAAATCTTTGTTACCGAGGATAACATCCTCCTCGGAGACAGGTAGATAGTTACTGTCCTCCGAATCCTTGTGATCGACAGGTTCATTTGGGTTGACTTGTCCTTCTTCCCACTCATCCTGCTCGAGAGCAGGCTCGACGGGGCGATCGGAGTCTCCGGCGTTGTCCGGGGTGTTATTGTGTCCGGTGCCGGTATTACTGTCCTTTTCCCGACGCGATCGTGAGCGGCACCCTTGACGTCGACGCTTTGGTGGTGCCTCGACAGGCTTGTCCTCAATTGGGTCATGCGTTTCGTCGTCATCCTTTTTGGGCATATCCACCATGTACACGTCGTACATAGAGGTGACCATCAGACGCCCGATGATAGGCGGGTTTTGGCCTGGGTCGGCTCCGGCATCATCATCCACACCATCGATGTCTTCGGAGGCGTGGTCTAGCATGTCGGTTAAGTCCTCGACAGTGGCTACCAAGTGGGTGGTGGGTGGGACGCAAAATTCCCCGCTCTCAGCCCCTAGTTCAAGCTGGGCGTAATTCGGAAACGACGCTTCTGTGATGGCGAGAGATCGCATTAAGTCCAGAGCTTCGTTTAGAAGTGAAAACTGGACGGTTAGCTGAAGATCTGCGGAGTTGGGCCTAGTGAACGTCGCTTGGGCATGCTCCATGGACGCAGACCTCAAGAGTTTGGAGTTAACATCCAGAGGTGAGTCCGGCTTCCTGACAACAGGGAGAGCCCTGTTTGATTCCAGGTCTGCCAATAATATGGTTACCTCTGGGTCTCCGGCAGGGAGCTCTGTAGTAGGAGAGGGTCCGGTGGGATTCTTACTCCCGTCTTCGGACAGGGTGGTCCGCTATGGATCTAAGGCCAGGGCAGGAACGAGAGTTGATCCTTGAACGGAGTCTGGTGGTGGATCTGACGAGCTTCCTTCGTGCAGATGAGGAATGACGGTCGAGGCCGAGATCCGTCGAAGATCAAGTCTCCTCGGATATCAGTGATATAGTTCAGGCTTCCGAACCTGATCTGATGACCAGGAGCATAGCTGTCGATCTGTTCAAAGCGACCAATTGAATTTTCACGCAGAGCGAAGCTGCCAAACACAAAAAGTCAGACACAGCATCGCTGTCGAAGATCAAACGAGCCATCGAACCTTCTACTGACGACACAGTGGAACTCTCAATGAAAGCACCAATGTCGGTGTCAAAACCGGCCGATCTCGGGTAGGGGGTCCCGAACTGTGCGTTAGAGGATCGAAGGTAACAAGGGACAAAGGGGACACAATGTTTACCTAGGTTTGGGCCCTCTTAATGGAGGTAAAACCATACGTCCTGCTTGATTGAATTTTATGAGTATAGGGGTTACAAGAGTTGATCTACCTCGAGATCATAATGGCTAAACCCTAGTTGTCTAGCCTATGTGAATTCTGATAGCCTCTACAGACTAAACCCTTCGGTTTATATACACACTGGAGGGGTCTAAGGTTGTACAGAGTCGGTTTATGGAGGAAGGAAATTACATATCCAGACACCAATCTTGCCATCCACGCATAGGAGAGTCCTACCCGGACACAGGGGAAGGCCTTCCGCCTTGTATCTTCACGGCCCATCAATCTGGCCCATATCAAATAGCCGGACACCCAAGGACCCCTAATCTGAACTCCTCACGCACTGGTGGGTTGTGCCCACCTAGGTGCCCCCCTCAGGTGGTTCTTCGCTCCAGAAATTATCTTTATTTGTATAAAAATTCCTCTCAAAGTTTCGTTCCAATCCGAGAACTTTTATTTTTGCACAAAAACAACACCATGGTAGTTCTGCTGAGAACAGCATTAGTCCGGGTTAGTTTCATTCAAATCATGCAAATTAGAGTCCAAAACAACTGGAAAAGCGTTAGGAAAAGTAGATACGATGGAGACGTATCACTGCTGCTACTCCGGCTCTCGCTCGCGCCGCGGATCTGCGGTTGCTGTTGGTCGCGCCGTTGCACTGCTCTTGCTTTCATTCGTGTTGCTGCTCTGCACTGCTATTGTTGTCGGTTGTGCTGCTGCTCCGCTCTTGGTCTTGTTCGTGTTGCTGCTCTGCTCTGCTCTTGCTCTCGCTCGCACTACTGCTGCTGCAAGCCCTGTGACAGCTACAGGAGTTGCTGCTTTAGCACTCGCTCGCAGTGCTGTTGCACGAGTTGCTCTGTGCTAGTGCGTTCCCTGCTCGAGCGACTGCTGATTTAGATCACTGCTTCTCTGCTACTAGTGCTCGAACGCCCTAAACTTCTATTGCAACGCTCTGCTACTAGTTCAATTAGTTTAGACAGTAAATTCAGTTTCCACTGTAAACTTTAGTTTCTTCAGTTAAGTTCAAAGTGAATAGTATTTACAGCATCTTTCGAAGCGGCCATGGCGCAGCTGATGCATTTTACATCTAGCACTTTTTGGTGATGTATTTTACAACATCTATTGCAGATGCTATTAGAGTCCCACTTTAGATTAACGTTGTTGATATGTCTCCAACGTATCTATAATCTTTTATTGTTCCATGCTATTATATTATCCATCTTGTATCTTTATATGCTATTTTATATTATTTTTTGGACTAACCTATTAACCTAGAGCCCAGTGCTAGTTTCTGTCTTTTCCTTGTTTTTGAGTCCAGACGAGCTGAAAATTTACGGTGATTTTTTATGGACCAGAAGAAGCCCCCGAAGCACAAGAGTTGGGCCAGAAGAGTCCCGAGTAAACGATAAGGGTGGAGGGCGCCCCCCCTACCTTGTCGCTGCCCTGTGGACGACTGAAGGAAATATTCCCTAGAGGCAATAATAAAGTTGTTATTTATATTTCCTTATATCATGATAAATGTTTATTATTCATGCTAGAATTGTATTAACCGGAAACTTAGTACATGTGTGAACACATAGACAAACAGAGTGTCACTAGTATGGCTCTACTTGACTAGCTCGTTGAATCAAAGATGGTTAAGTTTCCTAGCCATGGACATGAGTTGTCATTTGATTAATGGGATCACATCATTAGAGAATGATGTGATTGACTTGATCCATTCCGTTAGCTTAGAATTTGATCGTCTAGTATATTGCTATTGCTTTCTTCATGACTTATACATGTTCCTATGACTATGAGATTATGCAACTCCCGAATACCGGAGGAACACTTTGTGTGCTACCAAACGTCACAACGTAACTGGGTGATTATAAAGGCGCTCTACAGGTGTCTCCGAAGGTAATTGTTGGGTTGGCATAGATCGAGATTAGGATTTATCACTCCGATTGTCGGAGAGGTATCTCTGGGCCCTCTTGGTAATGAAGATCACTATAAGCCTTGCAAGCAATGCAATTAATGAGTTAGTTGTGGGATGATGTATTACAGAACGAGTAAAGAGACTTGCCGGTGACGTGATTGAACTAGGTATTGAGATACCGACGATCGAATCTCGGGCAAGTAACATACTGATGACAAAGGGAACAACATATGTTGTTAAGCGGTTTGACCGATAAAGATCTTCGTAGGATATGTAGGAGCAAATATGAGCATCCAGGTTCCGATATTAGTTATTGACCAGAAACAAGTCTCGGTCATGTCTACATAGTTCTCCAACCCGTAGGGTCCGCACGCTTAACGTTCGGTGACGATCGGTATTATGAGATTATGTGTTTTGATGTACCGAAGGTAGTTCGGTGTCCCGGATATGATCATGGACATGAAGAGTAGTCTTGAAATGGTCGAGACATAAATATTGATATTTTGGATGGCTATATTCGGACATCGGAAGAGTTCCGGGTGATCTCGGAGAAAAGTGGAGTGCCGGGGGGGGGGGGGTTACCGGAACCCCCTGAGGGCTAATGGGCCTTGATGGGCCCTAGTGGAGAGAGAGAGGGGCCGGCCAAGGCAGGCCGCACGCCCCCTCCCCTTGAGTCCGAATAGGACAAGAAAGGGGGGCGGCGCCCCCCTTGCCTTTCCCCTCTCCCACTCCTTCCTTCCCCCTCCTAGTGGGACTAGGAAAGGGGAGTCCTACTCCCACTAGGAGGAGGACTCCTCCTCTTGGCGCGCCCTCCTAGGGCCGGCCGGCCTCCCACCTTGCTCCTTTATATACGAGGGTGGGGGGCACCCCAAGACACACAAGTTGATTGTTCCAAGCCGTGTGCGGTGCCCCCCTCCACCATAATCCACCTCGATCATATCGTAGCGGTGCTTAGGCGAAGCCCTGCATCGGTAGCAACATCATCACTGTCATCATGCCGTCGTGCTAACGGAACTCTCCCGCGAAGCTCTGCTGGATCGGAGTTCGTGGGACGTCATCGAGCTGAACGTGTGCTGAACTCGGAGGTGTCGTGCGTTCGGTACTTGGATCAGTCGGATCATGAAGACGTACGACTACATCAACCGCGTTCTCATAACGCTTCCGCTTACAGTCTACGAGGGTATGTGGACGACCCTCTCCCCTCTCGTTGTTATGCATCACCATGATCTTGCGTGTGCGTAAGAAATTTTTTGAAATTACAACGTTCCCCAACAGTGGCATCCGAGCCAGGTTTATGCGTAGATGTTATATGCACGAGTAGAACACAAGTGAGTTGTGGGCGATACAAGTCATACTGCTTACCAGCATGTCATACTTTGATTCGGCGGTATTGTTGGATGAAGCGGCCCGGACCGACATTACGTGTACGCTTACGCGAGATTGGTTCTACCGACATGCTTTGCACACAGGTGGCTGGCGGCTGTCAGTTTCTCCAACTTTATTTGAATCGAGTGTGGCTATGCCCGGTCCATGAGAAGGTTAAAACAGCACATACTTGATTAAATATCATTGTGGTTTTGATGCGTAGGTAAGAACTGTTCTTGCTTAGCCCGTAGCAGCCACGTAAAACTTGCAACAACAAAGTAGAGGACGTCTAACTTGTTTTTGCAGGGCATGCTATGATGTGATATGGTCAAGACATGATGCTAAATTTTATTGTATGAGATGATCATGTTTTGTAACCGAGTTATCGGCAACTGGCAGGAGCCATATGGTTGTCGCTTTATTGTATGAAATGCAATCACCATTTAATTGCTTTACTTTATCACTAAGCAGTACGATAGTTGTAGAAGCAATAGTTGGTGAGGGCAACGATGCTACGATGGAGATCAAGGTGTCGCGCCGGTGACGATGATGATCATGACGGTGCTTTGGAGATGGAGATCAAAGGCACAAGATGATGATGGCCATATCATATCACTTATATTGATTGCATGTGATGTTTATATTTTATGCATCTTATTTTGCTTAGATTGATGGTAGCATTATAAGATGATCTCTCACTAAATTTCAAGGTATAAGTGTTCTCCCTAAGTATGCACCGTCGCGAAAGTTCGTCGTGCCGAGACACCACGTGATGATCGGGTGTGATAAGCTCTACGTTCACATACAACGGGTGCAAGCCAGTTTTGCACACGCAGAATACTCGGGTTAAACTTGACGAGCCTAGCATATGCAGATATGGCCTCAAAACACTAAGACTGAAAGGTCAAGCGTGAATCATATAGTAGATATGATCAACATAGTGATGTTCACCATTGAAAACTACTCTATCTCACATGATGATCGGACATGGTTTAGTTGATGTGGATCACGTGATCACTTAGATGATTAGAGCGATGTCTATCTAAGTGGGAGTTCTTAAGTAATATGATTAATTGAACTTTAAATTTATCATGAACTTAGTCCTGGTAGTATTTGCATATCTATGTTGTAGATCAATAGCTCGCGTTTAGCTCCCCTGTTTTATTTTTATATGTTCCTACAGAAAACTAAGTTGAAATATGTTAGTAGCAATGATGCGGATTGGATCCGTGATCTGAGGATTATCCTCATTGCTGCACAGAAGAATTATGTCCTTGATGCACCGCTAGGTGACGATCGATTGCAGGAGCGTATGCGACGTTATGAACGCTTGGCAAGCTCGATATGATGACTACTTGATAGTTTAGTGCACCATGCTTTACGGCTTAGAATCGGGCTTCAAAGACGCTTTTGAACGCCACGGAGCATATGAGATGTTCCAAGAGTTGAAATTAGTATTTCAGACTCATGCCCATGTCGAAAGGTATGAGACCTTTGACAAGCAATTTGCCTACAAGATGGAGGAGAATTGCTCAGCTAGTGAGCATGTGCTCAGAATGTCTGAGTACTACAATCGCTTGAATCAAGTGGGAGTTAATCTTCCAGATAAGATAGTGATTGACAGAGTTCTCTAGTCACTATCACCAAGTTACTAGAACTTCGTGATGAACTATAATATGCAAGGGATAACAGAAACGATTCCCAAGCTCTTCGTGATGCTGAAATCGACGAAGCTAGAAATCAAGAAAAGCATCAAGTGTTGATGGTTGACAAGACCACTAGTTTCAAGAAAAGGGTAAAGGGAAGAAGGGGAACTTCAAGAAGAACGGCAAGCAAGTTGCTGCTCAAGTGAAGAAGCCCAAGTCTGGACCTAAGCCTGAGACTGAGTGCTTCTACTACAAAGGGACTGGTCACTGGAAGCGGAACTGCCCCAAGTATTTGGCAGATAAGAAGGATGGCAAAGTGAACAAAGGTATATTGGATATACATGTTATTGATGTGTACTTTACTAGTGTTTATAGCAACCCCTTGGCATTTGATACTGGTTCAGTTGCTAAGAGTAGTAACTCGAAGCGGGAGTTGCAGAATGAACAGAGACTAGTTAAGGGTGAAGTGACAATGTGTGTTGGAAGTGGTTCCAAGATTGATATGATCATCATCGCACACTCCCTATACTTTCGGGATTAGTGTTGAACCTAAATAAATGTTATTTGGTGTTTGCGTTAAGCATGAATATGATTTGATCATGTTTATTGCAATACAGTTATTCATTTAAAGTCAGAGAATAATTGTTGTTCTGTTTACATGAATAAAACCTTCAATGGTCATACACCCAATGTGAATGGATTATCGAATCTTGATCGTAGTGATACACATATTCATAATATTGAAGCCAAAAGATGCAAAGTTAATAATGATAGTGCAACTTATTTGTAGCACTGCCGTTTAAGTCATATTGGTGTAAAGCGCATGAAGAAAATCCATGTTGATGGTATTTTGAAATCACTTGATTATGAATCAGTTGATGCTTGCGAACCATGCCTCATGGGCAAGATTACTAAGACTCCGTTCTCCGGAACAATGGAGCGAGCAATAGACTTGTTGGAAATAATACATACTGATGTACGCAGTCCGATGAGTGTTGAGGTTCGTGGCAGGTATCATTATTTTCTGACCTTCACAGATGATTTGAGCAGATATGGGTATATCTACTTGATGAAACATAAATCTGAAACATTTGAAAAGTTCAACTAATTTCAGAGTGAAGTGGAAAATCATCATAACAAGAAAATAAATTTTCTACGATCTGATCATGGAGGAGAATATTTGAGTTACCAGTTTGGTCTTCATTTGAAACAATGCGGAATAGTTTCGCAACTCACGCCACCTGGAACACCATAGTGTAATGGTATGTTACCAAAGCTGTCAGGACCCCGATTCTAAGTCACACCGATCTAGCATGTAACACCTCATATCACTTTGCGGTCTCATGCGTGGTATTCCCACGGGTGTCGCCTTACCATGGCCCGGGACCGTTTGCGCCTTTTGTCTCACGTATATGATAGTGTCGCTAGCATCCATATGACAAAGAACCCGGGCCGACATGACTAGTTGTGAACCCAAAGTGGCACTAACTTACGGGGACAGGCATACATGAAACAACATCGAGCATGTCGGTCAGCAGCGTGTGAATCCGGGCTATAGCAACTAGGCTAACAGGACTCCAGGAACCCGGGCTGTAGCAGGCTAGGCAGGACTCCAGATGTCACCGCGTGACATTTCCCCGAAGGGACAGACACAGGAACGAAGTGAATCACATGTGGGCCAGTCTAAGTGTTCCGGAGCAGTAGTGTTGGGCTAGCAGGACTCCGGTAAACCGGGCTGTAGCGGACTACCATGGCTCGATCGAAGCACTAGACTACATTTCCCCATAAGAGGCTACCAAGGATAGACAACTAGGTTGTCGGATCCCACACATAGCAATACACGTTACACGTACGCATAACATGCAGTATGTGTTGTACAACATGGCATCACAACATAACGCAAACTCATATAGATAAAGGCCCAGAAGAGCCACATAGCATTAAATACAAACAGGGGTCACATGACCCATCATTCAGAGCATACAAGCAACGGAAGCATTACATGTCTGAGTACAGACATCTACAAACTAAAAAGTCTGAGGAGCCTGACTATCTACAAGACCCTCCCGAGGGTACAAGATCGTAGCTGAGGTAACAAGCTACTCGTCAAAGTCCAAGCGGAACTACTAGTGAGACAGATGTCTCATCTGCAAAACATAAATAAAGCAAACGTGAGTACAAAGGTACTTAGCAAGACTTACATCAGATCCTATCATACATGCATTTGTATCAAGAAGGTAATGTGGGGTTTAGTTGCAGCAAGCCAGCTTTGACTCAGTGGCTATCCTGTTCTACGACTACGAGAAACTTCTTTGAGGTGAGGCAGCGCACACGAGTCCACTAATCACCACATCAATACACTACTATGGATTCATCCCCGTCTCTCTACGAGAAGGCCATCCATAGCACTCACACTTGTCTTGAGCATTTTAGAGTATCCACTTTAAGTTGTCTATGTACCACATAAGCATCCAAGAAGTCCATAACCGAGGACACGGCTATTCGAATAGATCATGATAACCCTGCAAGGGTGTACTTCTTCACACACGCTCTCACCACTTACCACCATGTACACGTCGTGTATCTTGACAACCTTCAAGCGGAAGCCTAGCGAGAGAGTCGGCCATGACCTGACTAATCACACAAGACTCTAATCTAGGTTTATCGCCTATTTGGGTTCCATCCGCAAGGAGATCCAACCGGGGTGTCGCTCACGGCCCCAAACGATGTGAGCAGGGTTCCCAAGCCCACCATCCGGGTGCCACTTGGTACACCGTGCCACTGTGCCTAATCTGTCCCAAGCCCACCTGGCCGGGTGCCACTTGGTAGACTACTAACACTACCTACAAACACCAGAAACTAATTGCAACTCCTGGACAGAGATCAAGTTGGTTAATAAGTCGAGAGGGGCACTTAAGCATTCCAATGTGTGGTAGTAGCTAGTCATTGGACAACACACACAGAACTTAGTGCTTAAGGATGGTTCCAGTGAGACAACCCACCATGTACACCTAAATGGCCTCTCACTGCTACCTTTACCAAATCGTGTTCACGCACTTAACTCTCAGCACCAGAACATATCATAACACTCCAATTCGTTCCCAATGAATCAGACCTAACACAACTCTAAGAAATAGCAGGCATGGCATGGTAGGAACACAACATGTCTCAATCAACTCCTACACATGCTAGTGGGTTTCAACTATTTACTGTGGCAATGACAGGTCATGCAGAGGAATGGGTTCAACTACCGCAGCATAAAGTAGCAGTTGAATCGCTGTTGTCCTAATGCAATAAAAGAGAGCAGGAGCGAGAGAGTGGGATTGTATCGGAATGAACAAGGGGGGTTTGCTTGCCTGATAGATCAACAGAGGGGCACTGCTTCTTAGACAGGTACTCTGGAACACCCTCCGGAGCAGGGCCTATCGAGAAGGAACGATATCGGCAATCAAAACACAAGCATATGCAACAATATGATGTATGAACATGGCATGAATATGTGATGTTGTTGTGCTAATGCATCAAGCATTCTATTTGGAAGAGGTCCATTTGAACCAAAGGTTCAAATGCAACTCTAAATTAAGTCTCTTAAAATGCCATGAATGTGTTTTCACATATACAGCAGGTATAACTTGGTTTTTCATGCATGAAAATGGTACGTATGAATATATTGCATTTTTTTGATAATTTTTCATATATAAATTATTTCAATCTGAGCTACGGTTGAATTTCTATGAATTTTAGAAGTTTTACTAATTTTCTTGAATTTCCTGATTTATTTTAATACCAAAAAATGAATAACTGTGTCAGCATTACAGAGGCATGACATCAGCGATTCAACCGTGGCTGACCAGGTCAAACCTGACGCGCGGGGTCCACACATCGGTGTCATAGTTAATTAACATAGGTTAATTAATCACCCTAACTAAAAATTAGTCAGGGTCGGGCCCCACCTGTCATTGACCCACACGGGTCAAATCTGGGTCAACTGGGGGGGGTCAAACCCAGTCGACCCGCTGGCATTTAGCCGCCGGCGAGGCCGAACGCGGCGGAGGGGCACGGGAATCGCCCTCCGGCGACCAAACGCGCGGCGGAGACCACCTACGCGATGCCCAGGCTCGCGCGCATCCAGTGGGACATGCGAAAGGCCGTGGGGGTGGCCGGAGGCGACGGCGGTATCGACCTCGGCGGTGGCCGGAGTTCGGCCGAGCAGGAGGTCGACGCTATGGGCTGAAAAATGCCCGGTTCTTGTCTCCTACGGCATCTACGCGAGCTCACAAGGCCGTTTGGCATGGTGGGGTGACCAGGGGCGCCGGAATGTCACCGGCGACGAGCTCGAGCGGAGGTGAGCTTCGGCTCGTGCAGCTAGGGGATAGAGGGTGCAGAAGGGCAGGGGAGAAGGGGGAGAAGACGGTGGGGCTCACAGCGGGCTTTCAGGCTGCTCGTTGTGGCTGGGGACGCGCTGGAGACGACGGAGCGGCGATGGCGATCTACGGCGGCCGGAGGTGAAGACGACGGCGATGGCGGCTCTCCAGGGCTTCCCGCGTCGCGTGGCTCGACGGAGAGGTAGCAGATGGTGGCGCGGAGCTTGCAGACACGGAGAGAGGGTGAGGGGGAGGCGGTGGCTACGGCAACAGCGAGCGGCAGCGACGGCAGTGCTCGGGCGGGTCGAGAGAAAGGGATCTAGGGGAGGAGGGAGAACGAGAGAGAGTGATAAAGGTGCGGGGCGGTGCGTGGCGACGTCGGGGCGGCCAGGGCGTCGAGGGAGAGGCCAGGCAGGCAGGTTGCGTGGCACCCATGCGCGCGGGCGGCGAGCGGGTGCCTCTCGTCCTCCTGGCGCCAGGAGGACGACGACTGGTGCTGCCAGTCGGCTGGGCCGGCCTATTGGGCCACAGGGACAGGCCAGGCTGCACAGGGAGGTAAGTGCAGGTGGGCTTTCTTCCCTTTTTGTTTCTTATATTTTTTTGACATTTGTTCCGATTTAGTAAAATACTAAATCATTTTATTTACTTCTGTCAATTTTTGCAGGAACCTAAGGGATTAATCCAAAGCCCCTCACCAAAATTCAGAAATTTTGGACATATATAAAATATATAACATATATATATCCAATGCAAATAATTATTGCATTAATTCCAAATGGCCAAGATAAATATTTATGAGCTCCTAAAAATATTGGTTTGAAATTTACCTCTGACCAATATTTACAAAGAGCAACATGAACATTTTCTTGGACCTTTTTGGAGCAATTTTTATTTGGGTCATTTCCAGAAATGATTTCTGAGGGTTTCACAAATCCCCATTTCAAATTTAAATGAAATTTAAACATGATGCACACATGAAGGCTAGCCTAGGTCATACCAGAACTAGGGATGTGACAACTCGCCCCCACTTGAAAGAATCTCGTCCCGAGATTCAGGGGTCGATGGAAAGAAGGTGGGGTACTCCAGTCGAAGACGATATTCTCGTTCCCAAGTAGGTTCTCTCTCAGAGTGATGAGACCACTGAACCTGGAGAAACTTGATGTTCTGACGTCGGGTAACACGCTCTGCTTGATCAAGAATGCGAACAGGGTACTCTCGATATGTGAGGTTATCTTGGAGATCAAGCGTTTCGTGGTCCACTCCACGGATGGGATCCGAGAAGCAACGCCTGAGTTGAGAGACGTGGAAGACATCATGAACTCGAAAAAGATGTGGGGGTAGTTCCAACTGGTAGGCAACCTCTCCTCGTTTGGCGAGAATGCGAAAAGGACAAATGTAACGAGGAGCCAACTTACCCTTGATACCGAAACGATGGGTACCCTTCAAGGGAGTAACCCGAAGGTAAGCCTTGTCGCCAACTTCATAAGCCACTTCCTTATGACGACGGTCATACTGGCTCTTTTGACGAGACTGGGCTGTTTTCAAATTCTCATGAATGATGCGAACTTGCTCTTCTGCTTCCTGAATCATATCCGGTCCAAAGAATTGTCTTTCCCCGGTTTCTGACCAGTTCAAAGGTGTTCGACATCTTCGTCCATAGAGAATCTCGAAAGGAGATTTCTTGAGACTGGATTGGTAGCTATTGTTATAAGCAAACTCGGCGTAAGGAATACACTTCTCCCAATCCATACCGAATGAGATAACGCAAGCTCTGAGCATGTCTTCGAGAATTTGGTTGACCCTTTCCACCTGACCACTCGACTGAGGGTGGAAAGCGGTACTGAAAGAAAGATGGGTGCCCATGGTAGTTTGGAAACTTTCCCAGAAATGAGAAGTGAAAAGACTACCACGGTCTGAATTGATCTCTAGTGGAACACCATGAAGTGAAGAAATATATAAGTCAGCGAGCTGACTAGCGGTGATATTCTCTCGAATAGGTAGGAAGTGAGCCACTTTGGAAACACGATCAATGAGTACGAAGATAGCATTATTCCCTTTCTTGGTCCTGGGAAAGCCGATGATGAAGTCCATACCTACTTTATCCCATTTCCACTCAGGAATAGCTAAAAGCTGAAGGGTGCCAGCAGATCTTTGATGTTCTGCCTTAACGTGACGACAAACGTCACAGTTAGCAATGAACTGAGCGATTTCTCTCTTCATCCTAGTCCACCAGAACCTCTGGCGTAGGTCCTGATACATCTTAGTACTACCGGGATGAATCGTGAGAGGAGATTCATGGGCCTCCTTAAGGATCAATTGTCACAGATGTTGATTCTTGGGAACCACCAAGCGATTCTCAAAGAAAACAACACCTCGATCATCCATAGAGAAACATCCACCAACTCCCTTCTTAATGTTTCTCTTGATGCGGATAACACCCCTATCAAACTTTTGGTCAGAAATGAACTGATCCTCAAGGGTAGGTTTCGCCACCAAGGTAGAAAGCAATCCGTGAGGAGCAATGTGAAGATTAAGCTTACAGAATTCCTCATGGAGAAGTGGTTGGCCCTGTTGCAACATAAGATTGTTGCAATAGGACTTACGACTTAGCGCATCAGCCATGACATTGCCCGGGGTGTAGGTAATCCCTAAGTCGTAATCTGAGATCAACTCCAACCAACGTCTTTGCCTAAGGTTCAAATCTGGTTGGGTGAAGATATACTTGAGACTCTGGTGATTGGTGTAGATCTCGCAACGTTTACCGAGAAGGTAATGTCGCCATGTCTTAAGTGCATAGACTACGGCTGTAAGCTCTAAATCATGTGTAGGATAATTATCCTCATGTGGATGCAACTGTCGAGATGCATAGGCAATCACATGACGATCCTGCATAAGAATGCAACCTAGTCCCTGTCGTGAGGCGTCACAATAGATAACAAATACTTAGTGAAATCCGGTGGCACAAGTATGGGAGCAGAAGTCAGGCGTCTTTTCAGTTCCTGAAAACTGTACTCTCACTGTGGGGACCACTCAAACTTTTTATCTTTCTTGAGAAATTCCGTGAGAGGTTTGGCCACTTTGGAGAAGTTTTCAACGAAGCGGCGACAATAACTGGCTAGACAAAGGAAACTGCTAACTTGTTTAACTATTTTAGGTGGAATCCAATCAAGAACGGCCTGAACTCTTTCAGGATTGATAGCAATGCCCTTACCAGAGATCACGTGGCCCAGGTAGGTCACTTCTGGCAACCAAAATTTGCACTTGGAGAACTTTGCATAAAGGCGGTGCTCTCTGAGTTTTTCTAACACAAGTCTAAGATGTTCGGCATGCTCTTCCTCGTTCTTCGAGTAAATAAGGATATCATCGAGGTAAACCATGACAAACTTGTCTAAGTATTCCATAAAGATCGAGTTCATCAAGCGGGATAAAGTAGTTGGAGCATTGGTTAGACCGAAGGACATAATGTTATACTCGTACTAGCCATAACGAGTGACAAAATCCGTCTTAGGAATGTCCCTGTTTCTAATCTTGATTTGGTGGTAGCCTAACCTCAAATCCATCTTGGAAAAGACTGAGGATCCAGCGAGCTGATCATACAGGTCGTTGATCCTGGGGAGCGGATATTTGTTCTTTATCGTGACCAAATTAACAGGACGATAATCTACAACCATCGGTCCGTAACATCCTTCTTCTTGACGAAGAGGACGGGGCAAGCACAAGGAGAAGAACTAGGACGGATGAAACCATTTTGCAAGGACTCATCAAGTTGTTTCTTAAGCTCAGCTAGTTCTAAGGGTGCCATCTTGTAAGGTCTCTTAGAGATTGGAGCGGTTCCTGGGATAAGATCTATGACAAACTCTACATCTCTGTCAGGTGGAACACCTGGCAGTTCTTCTGGAAAGACATCCGGAAAGTCACGGACAACCGGGATATCTTCAAGGTCTAGGAGAGGGCTGGCATTAAGAGAATAGAGTTGGCGCTTTGCAACTCTGGTGTAGACAGTGACTATCTTGCCAGATGGATGTGTAAGCTGAACAGACCTGGTGTACCAATCAGTCTTGGCATAATGAGCTTTCATCCACTCCATACCCAAGATGATGTTAATATCTGTAGACTTGAGGGCTACAAGTGATGCAAGGAATACAAGTCTGTCAACAAGGATTTCATTACCATGGCTTACACTAGAAGTTTGCCATTTGGATCCAGGAGTTTGAATGACTAGTGGAGAGGGCATATCACAAAAGGATATGGTGTGCAAGCTGGCATAGCTTTCAGAGATGAAGGAGTGAGATGCTCCGGTATCAAACAGAACCGAAGCTGGATGGCAATTGACAAGGAGTGTACCAAGAACAACATCTGGATCATCATGAGCGTCTTTAGCTGAGACGTGATGCACACGTCCATGTTCAGTGGGAGCTGACTTGACACTAATCATCTTGCATGGTGGCTTACCACGGCCAATAGGCTTCTCGAGCTGGGGTGGAGCATAACTGGCTTGAGAGCAGTCACGTGCATAGTGTCCTAGCTTTCCGCATGTGAAGCAAGTCCCTGAAGAAGGACGTGGACCCACATTGACAGGCGGTCTACCAATAGGTCTGGGTGGAGCATACTGCTGAACTGGGTGAGATGCCACACAAGATGGCCTTGGGGTATAACCGGGTGGAAGAGCGTAGTTTGGAACCCAAATCCGGCGCTTCTGTGAACTAGAACCGGAGGAAGAAACCAAATCACGAGTGTGCTTACGAGACTCCTCGTAAGTGAGATGAGCTGTCTTTGCGTTAATGGCCTTGTTCAGAAGAGCCTAGAATGTATTGCAATGGTGCAAGTGGAGATCACGACGCAACTTGGGGTTGAGACCCTTTCGGAACCTAGCATGCTTCTTGGCGTATGTGGACACTTCTTCTGTAGCATAACGGGCGAGGTTCTCAAACTCTCTACTGTAAGCATCAACAGCCATCTTATCCTGGGTGAAACTACAGAACTCTTCTCTCTTGCGGTCAATGAGAGCCAGAGGAATGTGATGTTCGCGAAAAGCCTCAGTGAAATCTCTCCAGGTAGGTATCTGGCCGGCTAGAAGCATAGCCTCATGGTTTTGCCACCAAAGACTAGCAGGACCTTCCAGGTGATATGTAGCATAGGTGATCTTGTCTCCTTCAGCCACGTTCGCAGAACGGAGCTTGTGAGTGATACTACGAAGCCAGTCATCTGCATCGAGTGGCTCAATGGAATGATGGAAGGTGGGTGGGTTCAGACCAATGAAGTCGGTGATGGAGACCAACTCATTACGATGATGGGCAGTGTTCTCCTCGATCCGTGCCAACAAGCGGTTAGTCTCACGCTTGTTCCTCTCAATTTCTAACATGAACTCTGCCAACGAAGGCTGGTGAGGGAGTCCTGGATTAGGGGGTGTCTGGATAGCCGGACTATAGCCTTTGGCCGAACTCCTGGACTATGAAGATACAAGATTGAAGACTTCGTCACGTGTCCGGATGGGACTTTCCTTGGTGTGGAAGGCAAGCTTGGCGATACAGATATGTAGATCTCCTACCATTGTAAACGACTCTGTGTAACCCTAACCCTATTCGGTGTCTATATAAACCGGAGGGTTTTAGTCCATAGGACGGACAACAATCATACCATAGGCTAGCTTCTAGGGTTTCGCCTCTCTGATCTCGTGGTAGATCTACTCTTGTACTACCCATATCATCAATATTAATCAAGCAGGAGTAGGGTTTTACCTCAATCGATAGGGCCCGAACCTGGGTAAAAACATCGTGTCCCTTGTCTCCTGTTACCATCCGCCTAGAGGCACAGCCGGGACCCCCTACCGAGATCCGCCGGTTTGACACCGACATTGGTGCTTTCATTGAGAGTTCCTCTGTGTCGTCGCCGTCAGGAAGGATGCCTCATCCCGTCTTTAAAGACGGCACTGTTGCTAAAGAAGCTTTGGTTGTCGGCCAAACTTGTAACACCCCGGATGTAAAACTTCCCATTTTGACAATATATCCATCTTATTCTTCATCAATACCAAGTGGTTCTCCTCTTTGTGGGTTTCATTTTGGTTTGTTGGTTGTTTTGCTTTACCTTGTCATGTTTTCTCTATGCCATCTCTTGTTGCATTTTGGTCATATCAAGTATAGCTTTGTGCTTGCCATGTTGCATTTTTGTCATTCATGTTGTTGCCATAAGCATCATGTGCCTGACCCTTGTACCCCTTTCAAACCATTGCACCATCACTTCTCCTTCTTTCCTTTTCTTCCATTCTTTGCAGTGCCATTTTGCCTCCACCATAAATGTTCATCTTTTCCCCAATATTCTAACCCTATGTACCTAGCCTCTCCGCCAAATTACAGCTCATTTGAAGTTGTTTTGGTTGGGTTTTAAAATGGTTCAAGTTTGAACTCAATTCAACTTGTATTATTTTACTTCCCTAAAATACCTGAGCAATTTTATCAAATACTACACAAATTCAGGACCTTGAGAATATTGTCAAATTTCTCAAAATCCTTCCTGTTAACCCCTGTGCTTTTCCTTTTGTTTCGCTCAAGAAAATTGGAAAAGGAGTGCAGAGAGCTGCCTAGCAGCAGCGGCAGCCACCTGGGCTCCGGCCTCCAAGCCGGCCCAGCTAGGCAGCCCCGCAGCCCTGTAGCGTGCACCGCCAGCCCGCTCATTCCCCTCCTCCCTGTCTTCTTGCACCTGCGCGCGCGTGCACCCCCGCTAGCTCCTCTCCACGTGGCCATCCTGGACCCGCTCGTCAGTGCCTACCCTGCTCCCCGCACCCACCTTTTCCCTCTCCTCTCGCCGTCGCCATGGGGACCGCGAGCACGAGAGTGCATGAGCTCGATCCGTCGCCCTAGCCCCTACTTATCCCCTCTCCTTGTCCTCACGCCCCCTAGGGTTTCCCTCTCCCTCTCGCCGCCGCCGCCAGGGGAGTAGAACCACCAGATCCACCGCAACCGCTCCATCCCGAGCGCACCTGAGAGCGCGTCTCGTCGCCGGCGTGCTCCCCGGCCACTCCCAACCCTGCAGATCGTGTCCATCTTCTTCCCCGTTGTCGTCTGCTTCCACGACGTCAACTACGGTGCCCCGGATGACAAGTTCCTCGACGTCCCCTGCTTCCTCCTTCCTCTCGGTCAGAAATGCGCCAAGGTTCAGAGCTCCGATTCGTCGCTGTCAGCTCGTCTCCGTCGACCACTCCGTGTCCTTGGGTGAGATTGGTAACGTACCTCCCTTTCCCATCCATTCCATGGCATTTAGGCAACCGTAGGGCGTGTCCGATCCGTGTCCTTCCCGCGCTCGTCACGCTTCGGCGTACTCTGAATTTATTTGTTCAGTGATGTTCGCCCGTGCGTGGTTTTCGTGTCCCGCCGGGTTCACCTCATCGTGCTCCGTAGAAGGCCGCTCGCCGCTTCGTTCGCGCTCCCGCGCGCACCCGGCCTTTCCCGATGACGCCGTAGCTGCTGCTGCCGCTCGCCGCGGACGCCATGGCCCCGAGTCGAGCAACTGCTCGAGCTCGAGCGCCCCTGCTTTCCCTCATAGATGCACGCGTCCATACCCCTTTCCGCACGGCCGCCGGAGGCCCCGTGCCCGCTGGTTTGCCGCCGTTTCCCTCGACGGCGCCGTCGTCTTCTCTGTTTGGCAACAGAGTTGCTCGACTTGCTGCTTACCTAAAAGGGGCCGAACCCCTTTCCTGTCAGTCGCGCCCGCCTAGCCCAGTGGTTGCTGATGCAGAGCCACACCAGGGAGACCCTGTTCGATCCTCATGCTGCATTTTCTCCCCCTTTTTCCATTACTTGCCTTTATTAGTATGACAGGTGGCCCCACCGTCATACTCTCTTAGATGTTTGTTTTTTTTTTTTTTTTTTTCTTATTTGTTTTATTTTGATTCCCAGTGAATATTCCATTTCTGGCATATGGAGTCTGTCCTTTTCGGGCAAGTCCATTTCTGGACGTTTCCAAATATGGAAAATGCCATTTTTGTTATTTACCATTTTAGGCAGGTTTTAACTTTGTGCTTTTGTGATGATTTTTCTACAGCAACCCTAACATATTATATATGTTTTGGGGGTAGAAAAATCCCACCAACTCAGTGGTGGCATTAGTTTCTGCATTTGAGCAAGTTTATGAACATGTCATTTTACATCATGTTGTTGTTTTGTCTTTCATGTGTATATTTATGCAATTATGCTATGAGGTAGTTTTGCACATGAACATGTTCTTCATCATGCCTACTTCATGCTAGATTTTGTTCCATGCCATGGCATGCCTTGTAGTGAGTTAATCAAGCTTGTAAAGATGCCATGTTGAATCTGCTTCGCTATGTCCTGAAATTTCACCAAGTCTGAATCATAATCTAAACTTGCTATATTGACATGGTTGCTATTACATTTTCTCGATCCCTTTTGGCTCATGGTCAAGAAGGGACTTTTGTTCTATGCTTTGAGTAGATCCATGCCATGCCTTGTTTTGCTATTATAAGTTCCTGTAGCATGTTGTTTGCTTGCCCTAACATTGCTTCCTGATGCAGATTCGCCATGTTCATATTTTCTCCAAGTCCTGTGAAGTGATATATTTTGCACTTTTGCCATGCTTGTTTGGACCTGTTATGGTGTGATTTAGCCGTAGCTCAGTGTTCATCTTTTGTCAAGAATCTTGAGTAGATCACTGCCATATGCTTTGTTGGTACGTTTGGGTGCGAGCTTAATTTCTTGTTGCTTGCTATGTGGCATCGTCTTTGTTAATGGCAGATTTGTGCCATTCTTGTTTTGCTTGTCATTTGCAAACCGTGCATCCGATTCCGGTGATCTTTATATCGATTTCAACCGAAATCATCTCACCTTTCCAGCGGCATACTTGGTTTTCCAAGTTGATTCCTGGTTCATCATTTTCCTTCCGAAGCACGCATACGCATTGCATATCACATCCCGCATATCATGCCATATATTGCATCATGTTTCTTGTGCATTGCACCGTGATTTATTGTGGTTCCATTGTTTGTGTTCTTGCTTTGGGTAGAGCCGGGAGACGAGTACGTGAACGAGGAACCTGTTGAGAACGCTTACGAGGATCAAGCTTTCGACAACTCTGAGAACTTTGCAGGCAAGATGACCATACCCTCGAAATCACTTCTATCTTTGCTTGCTAGATGCTCGCTCTTTTTCTATGCCTATGCTACGATGCCTATCACTTGCTTGTCATGCCTCCCATTTTGCCATGTCAAACCTCTAACCATCCTTTCCTAACAAACCGTTGATTGGCTATGTTACCACTTTGCTCAGCCCCTCTTATAGCGTTGCTAGTTGCAGGTGAAGATGAAGTTTGTTCCTTGTTGGAACATGGAGTGGTTGTTCCTTGTTGGAACATGTTTACTTGTTGGGATATCACAATATCTATTGTTTAATTAATGCATCTATATACTTGGTAAAGGGTGGAAGACTCGGCCTTATGCCCGGTGTTTTGTTCCACTCTTGCCGCCTAGTTTCCGCCATACCGGTGTTATGTTCCTTGATTTTGCGTTCCTTACGGTTGGGTGATTTATGGGACCCCTTGACAGTTCGCTTTGAATAAGACTCCTCCAAAGGCCTAACTTTGGTTTTACCATTTTCCACCTAAGCCTTTTTCCCCGGGTTTTCATGAGCCCGAGGGTCATGTTTATTTAACCCCCGGCTAATGCTCCTCGAGTGTTGGTCCAAACTAGAGCCACTTGCGGTGCCACCACGAGGCAACTTGGGGTATCTTCGGTTGCCGTCGTAGTGTTCATCCGGATGTGCCACGAGAACGAGATATGTGCAGCTCCTATCGGATTTGTCGGCACAATCGGGCGGCTTTGCTGGACTTGTTTTATTGCTGTCGAAATGTCTTGTAGTCCGGGATTCCGAGACTGATCGGGTCTTCCCGTAGAAGGAATATCCTTCGTTGTTGTGAGAGCTTATAATGGGCTAAGTTGGGACACCCTGCAGGTATTATCTTTCAAAAGCCGTGCCTGCGGTTATGAGGCAGATGGGAATTTGTTAATGTCCGTTGTAGAAAACCCGGTTGACCTTGTTTAAAACACATCAACGCGTGTGTAACCGTGATGGTCTCTTCTCGGGAGTCCGGAAGTGAACACGTGTTGGAGTTATGTTTTACGTAAGTAGTTCAGGATCACTTCTTGATCGCTACTAGCTTCACGACCGTGCATTGCTTCTCTTCTCGCTCTCTTGTGCGAATGTAGCCACCATATATGCTAGTCGCTTGCTGATGCTCCACCTCACAACTCTGTCATTCCTATAAGCTTAAATAGTCTTGATCTCGCGGGTGTGAGATTGCTGAGTCCCCGTGACTCACAGATTCTACCAAAACAGTTGCAGGTGCCGACGATGCCAGTGCAGATGACGCAACCGAGCTCAAGTGGGAGTTCGATGAGGAACGTGGTCGTTACTATGTGTCTTTTCACGATGATCGATGAGTGGAGCCAGTTGGGACGACCGGGGATCTGTTTAGCATTTGGGGTAGTCTTCTTTTATTTTGGTTCCGTAGTCGGACCTTGAGTGTAATCTGGATGATGGATGTTTATTTATGTATTGTGTGAAGTGGCGACTGTAAGCCAACTATGTATCTCTTTCCCTTATGTATTACATGTGTTGTGTGAAGATTACCTCACTTGCGACATTGCTTTCAATGCGGTTATGCCTCTAAGTCGTGCTTCACACGTGGGAGAAATAGCCGCATCGAGGCGTTACAAGTTGGTAATCGAGCCATCCCGACTTAGGAGCCCTCGCTGATTGTTTGTTTGGCGTTGTTGAGTCTAGAACAAAATGTTTTGAGTCTTTGGATTATATATATCGGAGAGTAGGATTCTTTTTACTCCCCAGTACCTTCGTCGCTCTGGTGAGGTCTCCTGACATAGAAGTTTTGACTCTCCTCTCCTCAAATTTCACTAACAAAAAATTTGGGATCACGCGGGTATCTTGGAATCGTTCCGATGGTTTTGTGACAAGAACATTGTTCTTGGTGCCTCCTGACATTTAGGGGTTGTGGCAGTGTCCCGGGAGTTGAGCTCCGAGGTGTTGTTGTCACAATTTTATCGTTCTGCATTCTGGAATACACGAGCTTTGCCGACATCGAAAATCTCTTTGTACAGTTGTTGGTGAGATAACCCGATAACCCAATCTTCGAGGCGAGCTCGAGTATTGCCATGACTCAGATAACGGATGCTTTTCGAAGGTCGAGGTACACGATTTCCGAAGGTTTCTTGGTTATGTGTTGACGGATGGATACAGCTGGATCTAGGTATTGTTAGTTTGGGTGATATATTTTGTGTCCCATGTATCCCCAACACCAGATTGCATAACCAGAAAGTTTCGGGAGTTTATAGGTGGGATTCAAGTAGCTCCTAGAATTTCTTCCCGCAGATATTTGGTTTGTGATTGGGTAATCCTTACCACTTATTTGTTCCAGTCGTACCTTGTTATTTTTTTCTCATCAACCCTTAATCAAGTGGCTTCTCACCTTAATGGACGTGTGATGTTAGCTTTTGGAATTCATTCGTTCATCCTTGTTCGAATGTTTATTGTGAAGACTATATGTTGCAATTTCTATCCGTTGATTCAACTTGTCTACCTGTCTATCAAAGTGCTAACGGATGTCACCCTCTTCATGATGGCTCCACCAACGCGTCTGAATCCGGATCGCAATGATGGGAGTCAGTCGAACCCTCCACCTCCACCTCCGCCTCCGGAGGCATGGCAAGCTATCATGGCAGCCACCAACGCCAATGCTCAGATGATTTTGCAACTCTTGCAAGAGCGTACACAAGGGTAAGGCAATCAAGGAAATCAAGGCCAAGGCAACAACCAGCCGCACTTTGCTACCCTCAATCAGTTCCTCGCTAATCAGCCGAAGTCTTTCAGCTTTCGTGTCGAGGCCACAGACGCCGACGATTGGCTTGTGGACATCTGCAAACATTTTGAATGTAGCAATGTCAGACCTGAGGACTTTGTCAAGTTTGCTTCGTTTCAACTCAAGGACCAAGCTGCTGAGTGGTTCCAACAATACAATGATTCCAGAGGAGGTCGTGTCATTACAGGATGAGTTCCGCGAGACTTCAAAGCTCACCACATTCGAAAAGTGTTGTTGAGAGCAAGCGTGAGGAGTTCCGCAATCTCAAGCAAGGCAACATGTCTATGTACCAATACAATATCCAGTTCGAAACTTCGCTTGCTTTGCTAAGCAAGACGTCCACGATGAAAAGACTATGATCTATCAATTGAGAGGTGGTCTCGAGAAGATCTGCAATTAGCTCTCGTGCTTTTGAGCGAGAAAAGTATGATGAATTCTACAACATGGCATCAAGCAAGAAGCTGCCCAGCTCAAATGTGAGGCTTCTAAGAAGAGAATCGGGGATGCAGTTCAGTCTTCTTCTTCCTCTCAAGTGGCAGCTAAGCAGCAGAAGTTCTACCTTCCTCCTCCTCCGTTTCGTCAGCCTTATCGCAGAAGAACTCGGTGGTCGTGGATCTTCCCACCCACCCAACCCAAAGCTATCGAAACAAGTCTAATTCTCAAGCTCCAAGGTCAAATGCTCCTTATCACCGTCCGCTCTCGGAGGTGACTTGCAACAAATGTCGCAGAAGGTCACTATGCGAACAAGTGCTTCAACCAAAGGCGCCTTCCGCCTCCTCCTCTGTGAGATCTTCCAGCAATGCGGTGGCCAAGCATAATCCAAAGCATGCCAAGGTGAATATGATGAATGCAGCATAGCGGAGGATTCTTCGATGTGATAATGGGTAATCTCTCAGTTAATGATATTCCTGCAAAAGTCTTATTTGATACTGGTGCATCGCTTTCTTTCATTTCGAGACCTTTTGTTTCCAAGCACGAGTTTGTGACGGAAAAGATTCCTATTCCGTTGAAGATTGTGTCCCCGGGTAAGCAAATGACATCTAATATTTGCGTCCTGGATGTTTCTATCAACATAGGCGACTATAGATTTCTGGCTAAACCAATTGTCCTTGGTGACTCGGATATTGATCTAATTCTCGGAATGGATGGCTTTATCGGCACAAAGCTCGACTTGATTGTGCTGCTGTGGAAATTCAATTGACTCACTCTTCCGAGGATGTGATCATCTATGCCGCTCGTGATGAAACCATTCGGTTGTTTTCTCTCAATGAGAAGGGCGAGTTGGATGCTATCTCTCGATTCCAAATTTGTGAGTATCAAGATGTCTTTCGTAAGAGCTTCCGGAATGCCTCCTCACCGCCGCTTGAATTCGTTATCGATCTCGAGCACAGCACGGAACCCGCTTACAGCGTCCATACAAGCTTGGACCTAATGAGCTGAAGGAATTGAAGAAGCAGCTCGATGAACAAGAGCGTCTGGGCTTGATCAGACCGAGTTCATCTCCTTGGGGTTGTGGTGTTCTTTTTGTCCAGAAGAAGGATGACACGGACCAACTTTGCGTCGATTACCGTCCATTGAATAAGAAGACTATCAAGAACAAGTATCCACTTCCCAACATCAATGAGCTTTTCGAGCAACTCAAAGGTGCTAAAGTGTTCTCCAAGCTTGACCTTTGTATGGGTTATCATCAAATTCGGCATCGGGAACAAGGATATTCCCAAGACAGCATTCGAACAAGCTTTGGTTCTTATGAATATATTGTCATGTCTTTCGGCCTTGTCAATGCTCCTCCAACATTCTCTCGAATGATGAACTTCATCTTCAACCCCTACACCAATGAATTAGTCTTGGTCTATCTTGATGATATTTTGGTCTTCTCCAAGAATAAGAAGGATCATGCCAAACATTTGCGATTGGTGCTCGACAAGCTCGAGAGCATCAATTCTATCTGAAGTTTTCCAAATGTGAATTTTGGCTTGATGAAGTTCTTTACCTTGGTCACATCATCTCGCCAAGGGCATCGCTGTTAATCCCGAGAAGGTGTCTGCAGCTGTGAATTGGGAACCTCCTCGAATGTCAAGCAACCGCGCAGTTTTCTTGGTCTTGCAAGCTATTGCGAAGATTCGTTGAGAACTTCTCTAAGATTGCAAAGCCTCTTTCCAACCTCCTCCGAAGCATGTGAAGTATGTACGGTCTCGTGAGTGTGACGTTGCTTTCAATACTCTCAAAGAGAAACTCGTCACAGCTCTGTCTTAACTCCTCTGATGAATCCAAGCCATTCAAGTTTTCGTGATGCTTCTCTTCAAGGTCTCGATCTTGTGTTAATGCAAGAGAAAAAGTTGTGGCCTATACCTCTCGTCACCTGAAGCCCAACGAAAAGAACTACCCCACTCACGATCTTGAGTTGGCGGCGATTGTCCATGCATTAATAACATGGATACATCTCTTGTTGGGAAGGAAAGTGGACATTTTCACCGATCACAAGAGCCTCAAGTATATCTTCACTCAACCCAACCTCAACCTCGAGCAAACTCGATGGTTCAAATGATTCAAGAGTACAACCCAAGTATTGAATATACTCGAGCAAGGCCAATGTGATTGCAGATGCTTTGAGCAGGAAGGCTTATTGCAACAGCTTAATCCTCAAGCCCTTCCAACCGGATCTCTGTGAAGCTTTCCACAAGCTGAATCTTCAAGTTGTTCCTCGAGGCTTTCTTGCCAACCTCATAGTCTCTCCTACTTTGGAAGACCAAATTCGTGAGGCTCAACTCCTGGATACCATGGTGAAAAAGGTGAAGCGTGGTATCGACAAGGGCATTTCAAGTACAAGTGCTTCCACATTGATGAGAAAGATACTCTTTTCTTGAGGACCGCATTGTGGTTCCTAAGGGTGATCTACGTAAAGTCATTATGAGCGAGGCACACAATTCCCTTCTATCCATTCATCCTGGAAGTACGAAGATGTACCATGACCTCAAGCAGTCATATTGGTGAACTCGAATGAAGCGAGAAATTGCTCAATTCGTGAATGAGTGTGATGTCTGCAGAAGGGTGAAAGCGAGAACACCAACGACCAGCTGGTCTTCTCCAACCTCTTGCTATTCCGAATGGAAGTTTGATCATATCGAAATGGACTTCGTGGATTGGATTTCCAAAGTCCAAGCGTGGAAATGATGCTATCTTCGTTGTCATTGACAAGCTTACTAAAGTGGCTCATTTTCTTCCTATCAAAGAATCTATCACAGCAGCTCGGTTGGCGAGCTATACACATCGAGGATTGTCTCCTTGCGGCATTCCACAATTGATCTCTTGAGACCGTGGCAGCATCTTTACCTCCAAGTTTTGGGGTTCTTTTGAAGGCCATGGGCACCAACATTCGTTTCAGCACAGCTTTCCATCCTCAAACAAGTGGCCAAGTCGAGCGAGTCAATCAAATCCTTGAAGATATGCTCGGGGCTTGTGTCATTTCCTTCGGTATGAAGTGGGAAGATTGTCTTCCATATGCGAGTTCTCCTACAACAACAGCTTCCAGCGAGTTCGGGCAAGGCCCCATTCGAAATTCTCTATGGCGAGAAAGTGTCGTACTCCTCTCAATTGGTCGAGACAGTGACGCTAACTTCTTGCAGCGACTTGATCCGGTCGAAGAAATGTGCAAAGTCATTCGTGAGAATCTCAAAGCAGCATAATCGCGCGGAAAACTATTATGATGATAAGCACCGTGATGTGGCTTTTGAAATTGGAGACCATGTCTACCTCCGCGTCTCTCAATGAAAGGCACTCGTCGCTTCGGTATCAAAGGGAAGCTTGCCCCTAGATACGTGGGTCCTTTCAAGATCATTGGCAAAAGAGGCGATCTCACCTATCAACTTGAGCTTCCCTCCAATTTCGCGAACGTGCATGATGTGTTTCATGTGTCACAACTTCGCAAGTGCTTCAAGACTCTTGAGCGCACTATCAACTTCGAAGAAATTGACCTCCAAGAAGACCTCTCTTATCATGAGCACCCCGTTGCTATTCTTGAAGAAACCGAGCGCAAGACTCGCAACAAGTCAATCAAATTCCTGAAAGTGAAGTGGTCACACCATTCCGACCGAGAAGCCACCTGGGAGCGCGAGGATCACCTCCGTTCCGAATATCCGGAGTTCTTTCAGTCCTAGATCTCGGGACGAGATCCTTTCGTAGTGGTGGAGTGTTGTAACACCCCGGATGTAAAACTTCCCTTTTTGACAATATATCCATCTTATTCTTCATCAATACCAAGTGGTTCTCCTCTTTGTGGGTTTCATTTTGGTTTGTTGGTTGTTTTACTTTACCTTGTCATATTTTCTCTATGCCATCTCTTGTTGCATTTTGGTCATATCAAGTATAGCTTTGTGCTTGCCATGTTGCATTTTTGTCATTCATGTTGTTGCCATAAGCATCATGTGCCTGACCCTTGTACCCCTTTCAAACCATTGCACCATCACTTCTCCTTCTTTCCCTTTTCTTCCATTTTTTGCGAGTGCCATTTTGCCTCCACCATAAATGTTCATCTTTTCCCCAATATTCTAACCCTATGTACCTAGCCTCTCTGCCAAATTACAGCTCATTTGAAGTTGTTTTGGTTGGGTTTTATAATGGTTCAAGTTTGAACTCATTTTGAACTTGTATTATTATACTTCCCCTAAAAATACCCAGAGCAATTTTATCAAATACTACACAAATTCAGGACCTTGAGACTATTGTCAAATTTCTCAAAATCCTTCCTGTTAACCCTGTGCTTTTCCTTTTGTTTCTATCTGAAGAAAAATTGGAAAAGGAGTGCAGGAGAGCTGCCTAGCAGCAGCGGCAGCCACCTGGGCTCCGGCCTCCAAGCCGGCCCAGCTAGGCAGCCCCGTAGCCCTGTAGCGTGCACCGCCAGCCCGCTCGTTCCCCTCCTCCCTGTCTTCTTGCACCTGCGCGCGCGTGCACCCCCGCTAGCTCCTCTCCACGTGGCCATCCCGGACCCGCTTATCAGTGCCTACCCTGCTCCCCGCACCCACCTTTTCCCTCTCCTCTCGCCGTCGCCATGGGGACCGCGAGCACGGGAGTGCATGAGCTCGATCCGTCGCCCTAGCCCCTACTTATCCCCTCTCCTTGTCCTCACGCCCCCTAGGGTTTCCCTCTCCCTCTCGCCGCCGCCGCCAGGGGAGTAGAACCACCAGATCCACCGCAACCCTCCGTCCCGAGCGCACCTGAGAGCGCGTCTCGTCGCCGGCGTGCTCTCCGGCCACTCCCAACCCTGCAGATCGTGTCCATCTTCTTCCCTGTCGTCGTCTCCTTCCACGACGTCGACTACGGTGCCCCGGACGACAATTTCCTCGACGTCCCCTGCTTCCTCCTTCCTCTCGGTCAGAAACGCGCCAAGGTTCAGAGCTCCGATTCGTCGCCGTCAGCTCGTCTCCGTCGACCACTCCGTGTCCTTGGGTGAGATTGGTAACACACCTCCCTCTCCCATCCATTCCATGGCATTTAGGCAACCGTAGGGCGCGTCCGGTCCGTGTCCTTCCCGCGCTCGTCGCGCTCCGGCGTACTCTGAATTTATTTGTTCAGTGATGTTCGCTCGTGCGTGGTTTTCGTGTCCCCGCTCGGGTTCACCCTCGTCGTGCTCCCGTAGCGCGCTCGCGCCGCTCGTTCGCGCCCCCGCGCGCACCCGGCCTTTCCCGATGACGCCGTAGCTGCTGCTGCCGCTCGCCGCGGACGCCATGGCCCCGAGTCGAGCAACTGCTCGAGCTCGAGCGCCCCTGCTTTCCCTCGTAGATGCATGCGTCCATACCCCTTTCCGCACGGCCGCCGGAGGCCCCGTGCCCGCTGGTTTGCCGCCGTTTCCCTCGCCGGCGCCGTCGTCTTCTCTGTTTGGCAACAGAGTTGCTCGACTTGCTGCTTACCTAAAAGGGGCTGAACCACTTTTCTGTCAGTCACGCCCGCCTAGCCCAGTGGTTGCTGATGCAGAGCCACACCGGGGAGACCCGGGTTCGATCCCCCGCGGCTGCATTTCCCCCCCCTTTTTTCCATTACTTGCACTGTTAGTATGACAGGGTGGCCCCACCTGTCATACTCTCTTAGATGTTTTTTTATTATTATTTATTTTATTTTTCTTATTTGTTTTATTTTGATTCCCAGTGAATATTCCATTTCTGGCATATGGAGTCTGTCCTTTTCGGGCAAGTCCATTTCTGGACGTTTCCAAATATGGAAAATGCCATTTTTGTTATTTACCATTTTAGGCAGGTTTTAACTTTGTGCTTTTGTGATGATTTTTCTACAGCAACCCTAACATATTATATATGTTTTTGGGGTAGAAAAATCTCACCAACTCAGTGGCGGCATTAGTTTCTGCATTTGAGCAAGTTCATGAACATGTCATTTACATCATGTTCTTTGTTACATCTTTCATGTGTATATTTATGCAATTATGCTATGAGGTAGTTTTGCACATGAACATGTTCTTCATCATGCCTACTTCATGCTAGATTTTGTTCCATGCCATGACATGCCTTGTAGTGAGTTAATCAAGCTTGTAAAGATGCCATGTTGAATCTGTTTCTGCTATATCCTGAAATTTCACCAAGTCCTAATCATTACTAAACTTGCTATATTGACATGGTTGCTATTACATTTTCTGATCCCTTTTGGCTCATGGTCAGTAAGGGACTTTTGTTCTATGCTTTGAGTAGATCCATGCCATGCCTTGTTTTGCTATTATAAGTTCCTGTAGCATGTTGTTTGCTTGCCCTGAACATTGCTTCCTGATGCAGATTCTGCCATGTTCAGTATTTTCTCCAAGTCTGTGAAGCTGATATATTTTGCACTTTTGCCATGCTTGTTTGGACCTGTTATGGTGTGATTAACCGTAGCTCAGTGTTCATCTTTTGTCAAGAATCTTGAGTAGATCACTGCCATATGCTTTGTTGGTACGTTTGGGTGCAGTAGCTTAATTTCTTGTTGCTTGCTATGTGGCATCGTGCTGTTAATGGCAGATTTGTGCCATTCTTGTTTTGCTTGTCATTTGCAAACCGTGCATCCGATTCCGGTGATCTTTATATCGATTTCAACCGAAATAATCTCACCTTTCCAGCAGCATACTTGGTTTTCCAAGTTGATGCATGGTTCATCATTTTCCTTCCGAAGCACGCATACGCATTGCATATCACATCCCGCATATCATGCCATATATTGCATCATGTTGCTTGTGCATTGCACCGTGATTTATTGTGGTTCCATTGTTTGTGTTCTTGCTTTGGGTAGAGCCGGGAGACGAGTACGTGAATGAGGAACCTGTTGAGAACGCTTACGAGGATCAAGATTTCGACAACTCTGAGAACTTTGCAGGCAAGATGACCATACCCTCGAAATCACTTATATCTTTGCTTGCTAGATGCTCGCTCTTTTTCTATGCCTATGCTACGATGCCTATCACTTGCTTGTCATGCCTCCCATTTTGCCATGTCAAACCTCTAACCATCCTTTCCTAGCAAACCGTTGATTGGCTATGTTACCGCTTTGCTCAAATTTCCTCTTATAGCGTTGCTAGTTGCAGGTGAAGATGAAGTTTGTTCCTTGTTGGAACATGGAGTTGTTGTTCCTTGTTGGAACATGTTTACTTGTTGGGATATCACAATATCTATTGATTGATTAATGCATCTATATACTTGGTAAAGGGTGGAAGACTCGGCCTTATGCCTGGTGTTTTGTTCCACTCTTGCCGCCCTAGTTTCCGTCATACCGTGTTATGTTCCTTGATTTTGCGTTCCTTACGGTTGGGTGATTTATGGGACCCCCTTGACAGTTCGCTTTGAATAAGACTCCTCCAGCAAGGCCCAACTTTGGTTTTACCATTTGCCACCTAAGCCTTTTCCCCCGGGTTTTCGCGAGCCCGAGGGTCATCTTTATTTAACCCCCCCGGGCTAATGCTCCTCTGAGTGTTGGTCCAAACTAGAGCCACTTGCGGTGCCACCCTGAGGCAACTTGGGGTATCTTCGGTTGCCGTACGTAGTGTTCATCCGGATGTGCCCTGAGAACGAGATATGTGCAGCTCCTATCGGGATTTGTCGGCACAATCGGGCGGCTTTGTTGGACTTGTTTATTGCTGTCGAAATGTCTTGTAGTCCGGGATTCCGAGACTAATCGGGTCTTCCCGGTAGAAGGAATATCCTTCGTTGACCGTGAGAGCTTATAATGGGCTAAGTTGGGACACCCCTGCAGGGTATTATCTTTCGAAAGCCGTGTTGGGGAACGTAGTAATTTCAAAAATTTTCCTACGATCACGCAAGACCACGGTGATGGCATAGCAACGAGAGGATAGAGTATCCGTCCACGTACCCTCGTGAGACCGAAAGCGAAGCGTTATAACAACGCGTTGATGTAGTCGTACTTCTTCCCGATCCAACCGATCCAAGTACCGAGCGTCGGCACCTCCGAGTTCTGCACACGTTCAGCTCGATGGCGTCCCTCGAACTCCGATCCAGCCGAGTGTTGAGGAGAGTTTCGTCGACCTGACGGCGTGGTGGCGATGATGATGTTCCACCGACGCGGGCTTCGCCTAAGCTCCGCTACGGTATGATCGAGGTGTAATCTGGTGGAAGGGGCACCGCTGCACGGCTAAGGAACGATCTAATCGATCAACTTGTGTGTCATGGGTGCCCCTGCCTCAGTATATAAAGGAGGGAAGGGAGGGCTGGCGGCCAGGAGGGAGGCGCACTAGGGTGTCCTACTCCTACTAGGGTAGGATTCCCCCAAATCCTAGTCCAACTAGGGTTTGACCAAGGGAGAGGGAGAGAGCCACCCCTTCTCCTAATCCTAATAGGACTAGGGAAGGGGGGAAGGCTGCGGCCAGCTATAGGGCCCCCTTTTCTCTTTCCCACTAAGGCCCATCAAGGCCCATTGACCCCCCGGGGGGTTCCGGTAACCCCCCGGTACTCCGGTAAAATTCCCAATTTCACCCGGAGTGATTCGGAATCAAACATAGGCTTCAATATATCAATCTTTATGTCTCGACCATTTGAGACTCCTCGTCATGTCCGTGATCTCATCCGGGACTCCGAACAACCTTCGGTACATCAACATCATAAAAACTCATAATAACTGTCATCGAAACGTTAAGCGTGCGGACCCTACGGGTTCGAGAACTATGTAGACATGACCGAGACACCTCTCGGTCAATAACCAATAGCGGGACCTGGATGCCCATATTGGTTCCTACATATTCTACGAAGATCTTTATCGGTCGAGACCGCATAACAACATCGTTGTTCCTTTGTCATCGGTATGTTACTTGCCCGAGATTCGATCGTCGGTATCAATACCTAGTTCAATCTCGTTCTTGGCAAGTCTCTTTTCTCGTTCCGTAATACATCATCTCACAACTAACACATTTAGTTGCAATGCTTGCAAGGCTTATGTGATGTGCATTACCGAGAGGGCCCAGAGATACCTCTCCGACAATCGGAGTGACAAATCCTAATCTCGAAATATGCCAACCCAACATGTACCTTCGGAGACACCTGTAATGTACCTTTATAATCACCCGATTCGTTGTGACGTTTGGTAGCACCCAAAGTGTTCCTCGGGCAAACAGGAGTTGCATAATCTCATAGTCATAGGAACATGTATAAGTCATGAAGAAAAGCACTAGCAACAAACTATACGATCAGGTGCTATGCTAATGGAATGGGTCATGTCAATCAGATCATTCAACCAATGATGTGATCCCGTTAATCAAATAACAACTCCTTGTTCATGGTTAGGAAACATAACCATCTTTGATTAACGAGCTAGTCAAGTAGAGGCATACTAGTGACACTCTGTAGGTTTATGTATTCACACATGTATTATGTTTCCGGTTAATACAATTCTAGCATGAATAATAAACATTTATCATGATATAAGGAAATAAATAATAACATTATTATTGCCTCTAGGGCATATTTCCTTGAGTCTCCCACTTGCACTAGAGTCAATAATCTAGATCACATCACCATGTGATTAACATCGATAGTTCACATCATCATGTGATTAACACCCATAATTGCCATGTGACCAAGACCCAAAGGGTTTACTAGATTCAGTAATCTAGTTCACATCGCTATGTGATTAACACCCAAAGAGTACTAAGGTGTGATCATGTTTTGCTTTGTGAGAGAAGTTTAGTCAGCGGATCGCATACATTCAGATCCATATGTATTTTGCAAATCTATATGTCAACAATGCTCTTGCGGAGCTACTCTAGCTAATTGCTCCCACTTTCAATATGTATCCAGATTGAGACTTAGAGTCATCTAGATTAGTGTTAAAACTTGCATCGGCGTAACCTTTTACGACGAACCTTTTCACTTCCATAATCGAGAAACACATCCTTATTCTACTAAGGATAATTTTGACCATTGTCCATTGATCTACTCCTAGATCTCTATTGCACTCCTTGCCAATCTTAGTGGTAGGGTATGCAATAGATCTGTACACAACATGACATACTTTATAGAACCTATGGCTGATGCATAGGGAATGACTTTCATTCTCTTTCTATCTTCTGCCGTGGTCGGGTTTTGAGTCTTACTCAATCTCACACCTTTGTAACACAGGCAAGAACTTTTCTTTGACTGTTCCATTTGAACTACTTCAAAATCTTGTCAAGGTATGTATTCATTGAAAAACTTATCAAGCGTCTTGATCTATCTCTATAGATCTTGATGCTCAATATGTAAGCAGCTTCACCGAGGTCTTTCTTTGAAAAACTCCTTTCAAAAACTCCTTTATGCTTTGCGAGAATAATTCTACATTATTTCCGATCAACAATATGTCATTCACATATACTTATCGAAATGCTTGTAGTGCTCCCACTCACTTTCTTGTAAATACAGGCTTCACCAAAAGTCATATAAAACTATATGCTTTGATCACACTATCAAAGCGTTTATTCCAACTCGAGATGCTTGCACCAGTCCATAGATGGATCATTGGAGCTTGCACATTTTGTTAGCTCCTTTAGGATTGACAAAACCTTCTGGTTGCATCATATACAACTCTTCTTTAATAAATCCATTAAAGAATGTAGTTTTGACATCCATTTGCCAGATTTCATAAAATGTGGCAATTGCTAACATGATTCGGACAGACTTAAGAATCGCTACAGATTGAGAAAATCTCATTTGTAGTCAACACCTTGAACTTGTCGAAAACCTTTTGCGACAAGTCGAGCTTTATAGATAGTAACACTACTATCGATGTCTGTCTTCCTCTTGAAGATCCATTTATATAATATGGCTTGCCGATCATCGAGCAACTCCATCAAAGTCCACACTTTGTTCTCATATATGGATCCCATCTCAGATTTCATGGTTTCAAACCATTTCATGAATCTGGGCTCATCATCGCTTCCTCATAGTTCGTAGGTTCATCATGGTCTAGTAACATGACTTCTAGAATAGGATTACCGTACCACTCAGTGCGGATCTTACTCGGAAGACCTCGAGGTTTGGTAGCAACTTGATCTGAAGTTTCATGATCATCATCATTAACTTCCTCACTAATTGGTGTAGGAATCATTGGAACTGATTCTGTGATGAACTACTTTCCAATAAGGAGAAGGTACAATTACCTCATCAAGTTCTACTTTCCTCCCACTCACTTCTTTCGAGAGAAACTTCTTTTCTAGAAAGGATCCATCTTAGCAACAAATATCTTGCTTTCGGATCTGTGATAGAAGGTGTACCCAATAGTTACCTTTGGGTATTCTATGAAGACGCATTCCTCCGATTTGGGTTCGAGCTTATCGGTGAAAATATTTTCACATAAGCATCACAACTCAAACTTTAAGAAACGACAGCTTAGGTTTATTGCTAAACCATAGTTCATACGGTGTCATCTCAGCGGATTTAGATGGTGCCCTATTAAACGTGAATGCAGCTGTCTTTAATGCATAACCCCAAAGCGATAGTGGTAAATCGGTAAGATACATCATAGATCGCACCATATCAAAATAAAGTACTGATTCTGACGTTCGAACACACCATAATGTTGTGGTGTTCCATGTGGCGTGAGCTGTGAAACTATTCCACATTGTTTTCATTGAAGACCAAACTCGTAACTCAAATATTCATCTCCACGATCAGATCGCAGAAATTTTCTTGTTGCGATGATTTTCCACTTCACTCTGAAATTCTTTGAACCTTTCAACTATTTCAGACTTATGTTTCATCAAGTAGATATACCCATATCTACTCAAATCATCTTGTGAAGGTCAGAAAATAACGATACTTGCCACGAGCATCAACATTCATTGGATCGCATACATCGGTATGTATTATTTCCAATAAGTCAAGAGCTTGTTCCATTGTTCGGAGAACGGAGTTTTAGTCATCTTGCCCAAAAGGCACGGTTCGCAAGCATCAAATGATTCATAATCAAGTGATTCCAAAAGTCCATCGGCATGGAGTTTTCTTCATGCGCTTTACACCAATATGACCTAAGCGGCAATGCCACAAATAAGTTGCACTATCATTATTAACTTTGCATCTTTTGGTTTCAATATTATGAATATGTGTATCACTATGATCGAGATCCAATGAACCATTTTCATTGAGTGTGTAACCATATAAGGTTTTATTCATGTAAGCAGAACAACAATTTATTCTCTTACTTAAATGAATAACCGTATTGCAATAAACATGATCAAATCATATTTATGCTCAACACCAAATAACACTTATTTAGGTTCCACACTAATCCCGAAAGTATAGGGAGTGTGAGATGATGATCATATCAATCTTGGAACTACTTCCAACACTCATCGTCACTTCCCTTCAACTAGTTTCTGTTCATTACGAAACTCCGTTTGAAGTTACTACTCTTAGCAACTGAACCAGTATCAAATACTGAGGGGTTGCTATGAACACTAGTAAAATACACATCAATAATCTGTATATCAAATATACCTTTGTTCACTTTGCCATCCTTCTTATCCACCAAATACTTGGGGTAGTTCCGCTTCCAGTGACCAGTTCCATTGCAGCAAAAGCACTTAGTCTCGGGCTTAGGTCTAGACTTGGGCTTCTTCACTCGAGCAGCAACTTGCTTGCCGTTTTCCTTGAAGTTCCCTTCTTCCCTTTGCCCTTTTCTTGAGACTAGTGGTCTTGTCAACCATCAACACTTGATGTTTTCTTGATTTCTACCTTCGCGATTTTAGCATCGCGAAGAGCTCGAGAATCTTTTTCGTCATCCCTTGCATACTATAGTTCATCACGAAGTTCTACTAACTTAGTGATGGTGACTAGAAAATTCTGTCAATCACTATCTTATCTGGAAGATTAACTCCCACTTGATTCAAGCGATTGAAGTACTCAGACAATCTGAGCACATGCTCACTAGTTGAGCGATTCTCCTCCATCTTTTAGCTATAGAACTTGTTGGAGACTTCATATCTCTCAACTCGGGTATTTGCTTGAAATATTAACTTCAATTCTGGAACATCTCATATGGTCCATGGCGTTCAAAACGTCTTTGAAGTCCCGATTCTAAGCCGTTAAGCATGGTGCACTAAACTATCAAGTAGTCATCATATTGAGCTAGCCAAGCGTTCATAACGTGCGATCTGCTCCTGCATTAGGTCTGTCACCTAGCGGTGCATTAAGGACATAATTCTTCTGCGCAGCAATGAGGATAAACCTCAGATCACGGATCCAATCCGCATCATTGCTACTAACATCTTTCAATACAATTTTCTCTAGGAACACATATAAAAACATAGGGAAGCAACAACGCGAGCTATTGATCTACAACATAATTTGCAAAATACTACCAGGGACTAAGTTCATGATAAATTAAAGTTCAATTAATCATATTACTTAAGAACTCCCACTTAGAAAAATATCCTCAATTCTCTAAGTGATTGCGTGATCCATATCAACTACACCATGACCGATCATCACGTGTGATGGAGTAGTTTCAATGGTGAACATCAATATGTTGATCATATCTACTATATGATTCACGCTCGACCTTCGGTCTCCGTGTTCGAGGTCATATCTTATATGCATAGCTCGTCAAGTATAACCTGAGTATTCTGCGTGTGCAACTGTTTTGCACCGTTGTATTTGAGCGTAGAGCCTATCACACCGATCATCACGTGGTGTCTCAAAGACGAAGAACTTTCGCAGCGGTGCATACTCGGGAGAACACTTCTTGATAATTTAGTAAGGGATCATCTTATAATGCTACCGTCAATCAAAGCAAAATAAGATGCATAAAGGATTAACATCACATGCAATCAATATAAGTGATATGATATGGCCATCATCATCTTGTGCTTGTGATCTCCATCTCCAAGCACCGCCATGATCACCATCGTCACCGGTAGCGACACCTTGATCTCCATCGTAGCATCGTTGTCGTCTCGCCAACTATTGCTTCTCGACTATCGCTACCGCTTAGTGATAAAGTAAAGCAATTACATGGCGTTGCATTTCATACAATAAGCGACAACCATATGGCTCCTGCCATTGCGATAACTCGGTTACAAAACATGATCATCTCATACAATAAAATATAGCATCATGTCTTGACCATATCACATCACAACATGCCCTGCAAAAACAAGTTAGGCGTCCTCTACTTTGTTGTTGCAAGTTTTACGTGGCTGCTACGGGCTGAGCAAGAACCGTTCTTACCTCGCATCAAAACCACAGCGATACTTCGTCAAATAGACTCCGTTTAACCTTCTCAAGGACCGGGCGTAGCCACTCAGTTCAACTAAAGTGAGAGAGACAGACACCGCGGTCACCTTTAAGCAACGAGTGCTCACAGCGGTGAAACCAGTCTCGCGTAAGCGTCTGGCGTAATGTCGGTCCGGCCGCTTCATCTCACAATACCGCTGAACCAAAGTATGACATGCTGGTAGGCAGTATGACTTGTATCGCCCACAACTCACTTGTGTTCTACTCGTGCACATGACATCAACGCATAAAACCAGGCTCGGATGCCCTTTGTTGGGGAACGTAGTAATTTCAAAAATTTTCCTCACGATCACGCAAGACCATGGTGATGGCATAGCAACGAGAGGATAGAGTATCCGTCCACGTACCCTCGTAGACCGAAAGCGGAAGCGTTATAACAACGCGGTTGATGTAGTCGTACTTCTTCCCGATCCAACCGATCCAAGTACCGAACGTACGGCACCTCCGAGTTCTGCACACGTTCAGCTCGATGACGTCCCTCGAACTCCGATCCAGCCGAGTGTTGAGGAGAGTTTCATCAAGACCTGACGGCGTGGTGACGATGATGATGTTCCACCGGCGCAGGCTTCGCCTAAGCTCCGCTACGGTATGATCGAGGTGTAATCTGGTGGAAGGGGGCACCGCACACGGCTAAGGAACGATCTAATCGATCAACTTGTGTGTCATGGGGTGCCCCTGCCCCTGTATATAAAGGAGGGAAGGGGAGGGGCTGGCCGGCCAGGAGGGAGGCGCACAGGGTGTCCTACTCCTACTAGGGTAGGATTCCCCCAAATCCTAGTCCAACTAGGGTTTGACCAAGGGAGAGGGAGAGAGGCCACCCCTTCTCCTAATCCTAATAGGACTAGGGAAGGGGAAGGCTGCGGCCAGCTATAGGGCCCCTTTTCTCTTTCCACTAAGGCCCATCAAGGCCCATTGACCCCGGGGAATTCAGTAACCCCGGTACTCGATAAAATTCCCAATTTCACCGGAGTGATTCCGAATCAAACATAGGCTTCAATATATCAATCTTTATGTCTCGACCATTTGAGACTCCTCGTCATGTCCGTGATCTCATCCGGGACTCGAACAACCTTGGTACATCAACATCATAAAACTCATAATAACCATCATCGAAGCGTTAAGCGTGCGGACCCTACGGGTTCGAGAACTATGTAGACATGACCGAGACACCTCTCGGTCAATAACCAATAGCGGGACCTGGATGCCCATATTGGTTCCTACATATTCTCTGAAGATCTTTATCGGTCGGACCGCATAACAACATCGTTGTTCCCTTTGTCATCGGTATGTTACTTGCCCGAGATTCGATCGTCGGTATCCAATACCTAGTTCAATCTCGTTACTGGCAAGTCTCTTTTCTCGTTCCGTAATACATCATCTCACAACTAACACATTTAGTTGCAATGCTTGCAAGGCTTATGTGATGTGCATTACCGAGAGGGCCCAGAGATACCTCTCCGACAATCGGAGTGACAAATCCTAATCTCGAAATATGCCAACCCAACATGTACCTTCGGAGACACCTGTAATGTACCTTTATAATCACCCGATTCGTTGTGACGTTTGGTAGCACCAAAGTGTTCCTCGGGCAAACGGGAGTTGCATAATCTCATAGTCATAGGAACATGTATAAGTCATGAAGAAAAGCACTAGCAACAAACTATACGATCAGGTGCTATGCTAATGGAATGGGTCATGTCAATCAGATCATTCAACCAATGATGTGATCCCGTTAATCAAATAACAACTCCTTGTTCATGGTTAGGAAACATAACCATCTTTGATTAACGAGCTAGTCAAGTAGAGGCATACTAGTGACACTCTGTAGGTTTATGTATTCACACATGTATTATGTTTCCGGTTAATACAATTCTAGCATGAATAATAAACATTTATCATGATATAAGGAAATAAATAATAACATTATTATTGCCTCTAGAGCATATTTCCTTCAAGCCGTGCCCGCGGTTATGAGGCAGATGGGAATTTGTTAATGTCCGGTTGTAGAAAACCCGAAGTTGACCTTGTTTAAAACACATCAACCGCGTGTGTAACCGTGATGGTCTCTTCTCGTGGAGTCCGGGAAGTGAACACGATGTTGGAGTTATGTTTGGCGTAAGTAGTTCAGGATCACTTCTTGATCGCTACTAGCTTCACGACCGTGCATTGCTTCTCTTCTCGCTCTCTTGTGCGAATGTAGCCACCATATATGCTGAGTAAACTTGCTGCAGCTCCACCTCACAACTCTGTCCTTCCTATAAGCTTAAATAGTCTTGATCTCGCGGGTGTGAGATTGCTGAGTCCCCGTGACTCACAGATTCTACCAAAACAGTTGCAGGTGCCGAGCGATGCGGTCTGAGATGACGCAACCGAGCTCAAGTGGGAGTTCGATGGGAACGTGGTCGTTACTATGTGTCTTTTCCTGATGATTAGTAGTGGAGCCCAGTTGGGACGACCAGGGATCTGTTTAGCATTTGGGGTAGTCTTCTTTTATTTTGGTTCCGTAGTCGGACCTTGAGTGTAATCTGGATGATGGATGTTTATTTATGTATTGTGTGAAGTGGCGACTGTAATCCAACTATGTATCTCTTTCCCTTATGTATTACATGGGTTGTGTGAAGATTACATCACTTGCGACATTGCTTTCAATGCGGTTATGCCTCTAAGTCGTGCTTCGACACGTGGGAGATATAGCCGCATCGAGGGCGTTACAAAACTCTCCGGCTAGGCGGTTTTCTTATGACCGCCTATTCGGCCGCCGCGCCGATGATGACTTCTCGGGTCATCGAAAGCAATCTTCACGTTAACTCGGAGCTCGCCGAGCAATTAGATCCGATGGAGCTCTCTTCCTTAAACGAGCTATTGGACCGCATCGCCGCCCTGGGAGTCGCTACAGACAATGATCATATTGGGCCTAAACCCGATCTGGGAGAGATTAACTCTCCCCAGGTTACCCACCACGTTGCTGTGGTGGAGGAACAATATGGCGACCCTTCTTCTATCTTAAGGACTAGCTACATCTGGATTCCCAATCCCTCCATGCCGGATTCCCGCGGAGGAGAGGACGTCACTCAAGCCCTGAACCAAAAGTCAGGCAGCGGGCTAGATTCATTGGACAACATCCAAGAATCCAAGCTTCCAAGTTCGGAAGCTCCTTGGCCCTTAAGTCTCGGAATGGGCGTGGTTCCGGATTTAATTCCACCCGCCCACCCAAACATAAGCGACCTATCTCAAATTCGGCAAGAGCCCACAGAAACAGTACACCATTACTAGGCCAGATACCTCCTGGTTATGGACAGGATAAAGGACTGCCGCGAGGAGGACGCAATCTCATTATTCTGCAACAATTGCATGGACAACGGGATCCTCAAAGCTATAAGTCACCGTGACATCACATGCTTTACCGACTTGGCGTTCATAGTACGAAAGAACTGTGCGATGGAAAGCGCCTGAAAAACCAAAGCAAGATTTTGGGACAATCCGGCCTTGAATACAACCCCAGTCCGGAAAAAAAAGGGTGCATCATCGCCAGGCACCTGGGTTAAATACCAAAAAACAAAAACCCTCTATAGGGCATGGAACCGTACTGGGGGGATGGCTCAATGGACCCTGTAAAATTCATAGTACAGAGGGCGCCACTCCAACTCATAGCCTTAGAGCATGTTGGATACTACGGCGGTGGCCAAAAAGTGGCGAAGAGCTTCTAGCTCTAGAGCACCAACCGAGGATACCAATGACGGTATTAACAGTCTTGAGACTTTCGCATCAAATAATATGCGAAACAAACACTCCGTAGCCTCGCCAAGTCTACCAAGTAGCAACAATAAACCCATGGGTAACACGGCTATTACCTTTAATGCCGTGATTTAACCTAAATTCGAACAGCCCGAGCACCAGCTGCATTGGTCCTCAGTCTGATAGTGGACGGCTTTCGCCTTACCAAGGTACTCATGGACGGTGGCAGCAGATTGAACCTCATTTACGAGGAAACCCTCCGAAAATGGAGATAGACTGGAGCCGCATTGAGCGAAGCAGCACAACCTTTAGAGGAATAATCCCCAGTCGGGAAGCACGCTGTACAGGAAAAATCACACTGGATGTGGTGTTCGGCACGCCGGATAATTACAGGTCCGAGGAGGTCACGTTCCAAGTGGCCCCATTCAGCAGCGGATACCACGCTCTATTAGGGCGAGAGGCATTCACAATTTTCCAAGCTATACCCCATTATGGGTACATGAAGCTCAAAATGCCCGGGCCCAACGGAATCATCACTGTTGCTAGTGACCCGGACATAGCACTCCGCACCGAAAATAAGACAGCCGCACTGGCCCTTGAGGCACTATCCAAAGCCCTAGCGGCCGAGGAACTCACTGCGCTGCGCTCCACGGTGAATAGGGACCACGTGATACTCGATAAGAGATCCAAATCCACTTCCTTCAAACCAGCGGACGAAATAGTCAAATTCCAAGTCCATCCAACGGACCCTACAAAAACGGCCTCCATCGGGGCACAATTAAATCCTGATGTAGACGCCTCACTAAGAGAATTCCTATGCGAAAATTGGGACATTTTTTCCTAGCACCCCTCAGACATGCCAGGAATCCCACGCCGGCTGGCCGAGCACAGCCTAAACATGCTAAAAGGATTCAAGCCAGTCAAACAGGCTCTTCGGCGTTTCTCCGAACCCAAGAGACAGGCCATGGGAGAGGAGCTAGCTAAACTATTGGAGGTCGGATTCATCAGAGATATAAAACATCTGGACTGGCTAGCAAACCTGGTGATGGTACCAAAGAAGGACAAATCCTGGCGCCTGTGCGTCGATTTCAAGGACCTCAACAAGGCTTGCCCAAAGGATCCCTTCCCCCTCCCCCGCATTGATCAAATCATCGACGCTACCGCAGGACACGATTCATTGTGTTTCCTCGATGCTTACTCCGGCTACCACCAAATTAAGATGGCAGAGCCTGACCAAGCCGCAACGGCATTCATCACTCCATACGGCCCATTCTGCTTCAACATAATGCTCTTGGGGCTCAAAAACGCCGGCACAACATATCAGCGCATGATTCAGACATGTCTGGCAAACCAGATCGGCAAAACAGTGGAGGCATACGTAGACGACGTGGTCGTCAAAAGCAAGCACGTCGAAACTCTAGTAGACGACTTGAGGCTCACGTTCGATAATCTCCTCACATATGACATTAAGCTCAACCCGGAAAAATGCGTTTTCGGCGTACCAGCTGGAAAGCTCTTGGGCTTCATTGTATCCGGTAGAGGAATTGAAGCAAATCCAGCCAAGATCCGAGCTCTGTCACAATTGGATATCCCAAAAGACCTCAAACAAATACAAAAATTGACTGGATGCGTGGCGGCTCTAAGCCGCTTCATCTCCCGTTTGGGAGAAAAGGCATTACCCCTTTATCACCTCCTCCGACGCACCGAACACTTCGAGTGGACGGATGCCGCCACGGCCGGACTCAAAGAAATAAAAGCCATATTGGCAACAAACCCGGTCCTGGCCGCGCCCAACATGGGCGAACCAATGCTATTATACATCGCGGCAACTCATCAAGTTGTAAGCGCGGTGCTCGTTGTCGAACAAGAAACGGGCGGACACAAGTTCCCCCTTCAAAAACCAGTTTACTACATGTCCACTGTCCTAACTCCATGCAAGTCACGGTACCCGCATTATCAAAAGATAGCGTACGCAGTGTTTATGGCATCCCGGAAGCTGCGACACTACTTTCAAGAGTGTTCAAGAACAGTAGCCTCCGAAGTACCCCTTAACGACATTATAAACAACCTCGACGCGACGGGCCGGATTGCCAAATGGGCCATTGAGCTCCTCCCGTTCGACATAACCTATAAGCCATGGAGAGCTATTAAGTCGCAAGTTTTGGCCGACTTCATCGCCGAATGGACCGAAGCCGAACTCCCTAAAGAGTACGGCGCATATTCCAACTGGATAATGCACTTCGACGGCTCCAAAATGTTGGCTGGCACGAGTCTGGCGTCGTTCGACGTCCCCAACCGGAGATACAGTTCAATACATACTCCAGATAATGTATCTGAGACTCCAACAACGCAGCCGAATACGAGGCCCTTCTACATGGTCTCCGGATGGCAGTCTCCACGGGCATTCAACGCCTAGAGGTGCGCGGGGATTCGAACCTCGCGATATCAAAAATAAATGGAGACTTTGATGCCAAGGATCCGAAAATGGCAGCCTATCGCAATGTCGTCCTAAAATGTCACTCGGTTTGAGGGGCTCGAATTTCACCATATAGCCCGGACAACAACCAGGCAGCGAGCGTGTTGGCACGCATCGGCGCAAAGCGATGCTGTCCCCCCCAACATCTTCCTAGAGAGGTTGTTCAAGCCATCCGTATTATGGGAGGGAGAGTCCGGAAATAACAACCTGGACCCAACCGCACTGCCCCACACCGAACATTCTGACACAGTTGGTGGTTCTACCAACGAAATAACATCCTCAGCCCACGTAATAATGGCAGTCATTGCCCCGTGGACAGAACCATTCCTAGCCTACCTAACCAGGCAGGAACTTCCCGAGGACCAATACGAGGCCTGCTGCATAGTGCGGCGATCTAAAGCATATAAAGTATGAGGGAAGCTTTATAAGAAAAGCACAACCGGAGTCATTCAAAGGTGTATCTCCGAAGAGGAAGGGCGGAATCTTCTAGCTGAAATACATGCCGGACTCGGCGGGCACCATGCCGCAGCCCGGGCCCTTGTAGGCAAGGCCTTCCGTACAGGATTTTATTGGCCGACGGCCCGGGCAGATGCTCAGGACTTAGTCCAATGATGCGTCGGATGCCAGCTCTTTGCTAATCAAAGCCACATGCCACCCACTGCCCTCAAAACTATACCCATCACCTGGCCCTTCGTGGTGCGGGGCTTGACATGGTCGGACCCCTTAAAGGGGAACCCACAAGCAAAAATACCTACTGGTCATGGTGGATAAATTCACCAAATGGATAGAGGCCAAGCTCTGTCAAGGCGGCGAATCCGGACGATGATAGACTTCATATCGGGGGTCGTACACCGTTACGGTGTCCCCACAAATCATCACCGATAGCGCACGAACTTTACGGCCGACGAGGTCAAACTCTGGTGCAAAAACATGGGCATTATGCTCGACTACGCTTCAGTCTATCACCCTCAAACTAAAGGTCAAGTTGAGTGAGCAAATGGTCTAATTATGAGCGGCATCAAACCCAGATTAGTGCGGTACCTCAAGGAATCTAACATGCACTGGGTAGAGGAGCTCGACTCTGTACTCTGGAGGCTGCAGACCACTATGAATCGCACGACCGAATTCACACCATTCTTTATGGTATACGGCGCAGAGGCAGTTCTGCCCTGCAACATAATTCATGACTCACCTCGCGTGCACATGTATGAAGAAAGAGAAACCGAGCTCGATCGACAGGACAGTTTGGACGCCTTGGAGGAGGAGCGTGACGTAGCAAAAGCCCGTTCCGCATTCTACCAACAGCAGGCTCGAAGATATCAAAGCAGAGAAGTACGGGCCAAAACTTACAATGTTGGCGAGCTAGTTCTCGCTGCGGACAAGAAAAAGGACAAACTAAAGCCCAAATGGGAAGGTCCCTTTATCATCGACCAAGTCCTGACCTGTGGAGCGTACCGTCTGCGAGATGCATCGGATAACCGACTCGAGCCGAACCCATGGAACGCAGCACGTCTCCGAAGATTCTACGCCTAGCGCGGATTCGAGTTCGTCTCCTTCCTCTGTCCATATTTTACATTTTAGTTGTCTTCTATTTTCTCCTTCTCCTCCTTTTTTCTTTCAAGCCTTGAAAGGCTCGTTAGCGCATTGTTAGCACAAACTTGACGCGCTATCGGCCTCATTGTACTGGGGCTTCTTTCACGTGCTTAATTGTAAGGGCTTCATGCCCAATACATGTGTCACACTTCCGCATGTACCTTTTATTCACCATTTTATGCATCGATATGACTTAATTTTGGCCAAGCTGGGTTGCTCGGCTCTGTGCTTACCTCTACGTTACCGATTGTTCGGCTAGGTGGTAAAGGAGCACCTCTGCGATTATTACCGCGGGTCAGCGGATGTGTACCTCGACTAGGTGAAGCCAAAAGCTAGCGTTCTTAAGAGAATATTCGGTCGGTGAACTAAAAGAAGATTTCTTACCTATTCATTTATCTGCCCCGGATGTTTTTCTCGCTTTTTCGTAGTCCGGACATGCACTTTAGGGCATGCCTCCTGAGAAAGGAACTCCTAACGGAACTATTCTCCTGGAAGATGTTTCTTACTAACCATGTAATATAACATAACTAGTTGGGCACTTGTCCGATAAAGCACTAATGACCCCTCGCTTGGTCTCCACGCATGCCCCGGTTTTTATATAACCGCGAGGGTATTCGGACACACTCCGGACTATCGGGTCCCGAGGTTGAAGCGAAAAGGTCCTCTAAGACAAACGATCTACAATCCGGCTAGAAGGCATTTTACATGTCACCTTAAATTACATAGTCAATTTTACTGATTGTATTCCTCTTCAATGCCATCTAACAGATGTCTAGTTTACAGATCCTGCTGGAATACTTTATGCCAATTCTACCGGCCGTACACTAAGCTCACAGGGATCTCCTTCCCATCTGGCCCCACAGGTCCGACCTCGGCCATGTGGTTTGGGTCAGCCTTCGTGTACCGCGTCTTCACCATGGCCCAGGCCTCCCTGGCACCTTGACGGCTGGCCGATATCTTCCATAATCGGAAACGCCTTCGGGCTCCCTGGAGCCTCTCTGCAAGCTCCCCAAGGCCTTCGGGTAGGGAGACAGATGGCCACAAGGCCTGGGCGACACCTTTCATCACCTGCCGAACTCGTTCGTGAAGTTGTAAGAGCTCGGGAAGAAGGTCACCCGTAGAACCGGGCATTTCCTCTGCAGGACGGCCTGTGAGCATACCTACAGACATAACTTCGTTAGTCGACTTCCTCGCCGAACTCTTTTTTTTTCAAAAGTTCGTTTAAGCACTTACTAAAAATGTCGCGTCGAAGCCGCTGGTTCTCCTTAACGGAGTCAGACAGCTGGGCACGAACATCTTTTAGTTCCTCACCCAGCTGGGTGTTGGCATCTTGGAGATTATTTTTCTCCTGCCTCACCCTTGTAAGCACGTTCTACTTGGCCTTTAATCGGGCGCAAGAGCTGTTGCTTTTCCGGATCTACCCCGGCGCCATCTGCAATGTTATTATCAGATCTATATACACGCCGCACTTCATAACATACTTATCTTTTAAAAGTGTATATTACGGAGGGGTCTCTTTGGCTTCCCACAGCGTGGCTTGTGCAGCCTCAAGTTGGGCTTTGCACTCTTCAAGCTCCGGGACAGTTGGGTATTCTCTTTGTAAGATCCTCACAAATAAATGATCCTTAAATCAGTTATTCTAACTATTTCAAGTCTCGGGGGCTACTGGCATATATAACCGTTAAATTTCCTCACTCGTATGTCTTTCACATACTGCTCCATGGCTCTGGCTAGACCATTTTGAGCAGCACGGAGGTGCGCATCTCCTGAATTGAAGGCGTTCAACGCCTCTTGGGAGAAACATGTGTCACGAAGAATTGTCCGGCGGCGCCTGTGATTCATGGCACTCTCCACCTCAGAGTTGGTGGCGGACAATCTGTCGGCATCCTCTGTCGGAGGAGCATTCGACGCACGCCTAGTGTTCGCCTCCGCTTCTGGGCCTGTCTTTGAAGCCTGGCTGGCGGAGGCTCGATTGGCAACCTCTCCGGATATAGTCCGGCGAGCGCTCTTTTTCCTGAAGAGAGCACGAGCGTTAGTATGCCTTCCGGAATAAAACCTGGGAATAAGGCAACACGCCATACCGTTGCGCCGGCGCTTCATCCGGACCGCAGTTCTTTTCAACCTCTTTGGGCCTTGCTGCCTTGTTGGCTAGCCACCGCAGGTTCGCCTTCGCCTCAAGGCTCCCCTACAAAACACATTGATATACGGTGGTCAAAGATAAGCACGGAGGATCATTTCTAAAGTATTGGGACTTGGTCTCAATTACATGAGGCTGGAAATATTCCGGGTAATCGGCCGTAATGGCAACCAAGGCATTGTCGATGCTCACTTGGTAAAATACCCCATCGATCAGCTCCACGATATGTCTCGATCCTCTTGGGAGGCCGGATCGAGGACCGTTCTGATCCTCGGGTTGTGGAGGTGGGCTGTTTATATCCTTTACGGCCGGCGCAATTCCTGCGTCAAAATCACAAGATAAGGTACTTAACTATGGGAATATGGAACGGATGGGCATAAAGAAATGTCCGCTTACCCAGCTTGGAGGATTGTTCATAGAAAACCCGTCCTGAGGATTAATGCGAAGAAATTCTTCCTCTTCTCCCTTGTACAATGCGGACAAGATCTTCATCAGATCGGCGACTGATCCCGGCCCCTTACGGCCATGGCGGGTGGCATCATCCTCCCGCTGAAATCCCACATGGGTGGCCCCTATACTAGAGCGGCTGCACTCCAAGATAATGCATGTGGCCATGACCCGATCATGGTCAGTCCGAATGAGCCAACAACCTTATTCGGCTCATCGTAAAGGACGCCCCTGTCATTCTCCTCCGAGGGCTCCATGGACGCCAGCTTAGGCGCTTTCTTCAAAGGAGAATTATCAACTCCGGAGGCCGATCCAACAGGTCCGCAGGGGACATCTTCTATATAAAACCATTCCAAGGCCAGTCTTGAGACGCTTTCGGGTTCCGGATAGATATCCGTCCCGGCGATCGCGCATAGTTCGGCTCCGCCCACTTGATATATCGACCCCTCCCGAGAACGGGTACGAGGCAAAACAACCTCTTCCACAGCGAAATGAGCCTCGATGCCCAAAAACAGCTCGCAAAGGGCCACGAAGCCCGCAATATGCGAATGGAGGCAGGCGAAGGTTGTGCAACTGGAGGCCATAGAACTCCAGAGCCCCGAGAAACGGATGAATTGGAAATCCGAGCCTCTTATCAAATAAGGGACAAGGCATACCCGCCTCCTCGGTAGGGACCGGGATGCTCTCCGCTTGTTTTCTCCCTTATAGGTGGTGAGTCCGCTCGAACCGAACCATGAAGGCTGGGGAAGAAACCCTTGGTTTGGGCGTCACTAACTCATTGTGCGGGACGGAGCATCTCTCCCAATCTCCAGGGCCGAGGACTGGAGGGCCGAGAGGAGGAGCCGCGTCGACTGTCCATGATGGAATGGGTTTCTGTCAGATGCGCTCCGATGAAAGCTCACGAAGGGAAGGTGGTGTGATTCGGATCTAGATCCCCGTCTCTTATATAGGCAGCTCATTTGCGCAGCTAGGGGGCTAAATGTAAAAATACCCTGGCTTTTCGCATTCATTCAACACGTGGAAGATGGCCATTATTGGGCGTGGAAGCCAAGGAGCGCGATATTTACAAGAAGCCGGACACTATTCAACAAGTACACAGGATTTGGAGAAGAACCCGCCTTGCAATACCGAAGACAATCTACGCGCCGGACTCGTCGTCATTGAAGACTGGTTCGGGGGCTACTGAGGGAGTCCTGGATTAGGGGGTGTCCAGATAGCCGGACTATAGCCTTTGGCCAGACTCCTGGACTATGAAGATACAAGATTGAAGACTTCGTCCCATGTCCGGATGGGACTTTCCTTGGCGTGGAAGGCAAGCTTGGCGATACGGATATGTAGATCTCCTACCATTGTAACCGACTCTGTGTAACCCTAACCCTATTTGGTGTCTATATAAACCGGAGGGTTTTAGTCCGTAGGACGGACAACAATCATACCATAGGCTAGCTTCTAGGGTTTAGCCTCTCTGATCTCGTGGTAGATCTACTCTTGTACTACCCATATCATCAATATTAATCAAGCAGGGTAGGGTTTTACCTCCATCGAGAGGGCCCAACCTGGGTAAAACATCGTGTCCCTTGTCTCCTGTTACCATCCGCCTAGACGCGACAGTTCGGGACCCCCTACCCGAGATCCGCCGGTTTTGACACCGACAGCTGGTCAGGAGGATCCTCCTCATCCCTGCCACCTCCGTGGTTCAGGCAACGAGCAACAGAACTTCGGTTAACTGATGACATCCTGAGAAGCGGAACCAAGGATGAGGTCAACAAGAACTATAGGATGCAACATGTAGCACAAGGAAATTTAGTATCTCTCAAACTGCTAGGACAATTTCGGTAGCATAACGGTAGTAAAATGCTCAAAATGAGACATTCTGCAAAAGATGGGGTAGCACCATACTCAACATCATCACTCAAGGTTCTGAGATATTACTAAACATGCTACACCGGAGGTACTCGAACTGGGATATGACTCTGATCAACCAATCCTAAGAGACTACTGAGTAGTAACACGTGATCCTGATAGACAGAAGAGGAAGCCTAGTTACTTAACCCCGTAGGAAAGATAGGATGACTTGGATCAGAAAGGCATAAGGTAAAAGGAGTAAAAAGAGCCTTACGTTCCCCTTCCACAATCAATTCCCTTACATAACTAAAGAATTTCTAGACTCAACTTTGACCAGGTTGGCTTGGAAATCCTATAGGCAGTCATGCTCTGATACCAAAGCTATCAGGACCCCGATTCTAAGTCACACCGATCTAGCATGTAACACCTCATATCACTTTGCGGCCTCATGCACGGTATTCCCAGAGTGTCACCTTACCATGGCCCGGGACCGTTTGTGCCTTTTGGCCCACGTATATGATAGTGTCGCTAGCATCCATATGATAGAGAACCCGGGCCGACATGACTAGACGTGAACCCAAAGTGGCATTAACTTACGGGGACAGTCATATATGAAACTACATCGAGCATGTCGGTCAGCAGCGTGTGAATCCGGGCTGTAGCAACTGGGCTAACAGGACTCCGGGAACCTGGGCTGTAGTAGGCTAGGCAGGACTCCGGATGTCACCGTGTGCCTTTTCCCGGAGGGACAGACACAGGAACGAAGTGAATCACATGTCGGCCAGTCTAAGTGTTCGGGAGCAGTAGTGCTGGGCTAGCAGGACTCCGGTAAACTGGGCTGTAGCGGACTACCATGGCTCGGTGGAAGCACTAGACTACATATCCCCATAAGAGAGGCTACCAAGGATAGAAAACTAGGTTGTCGGATCCCACACATAGCAATACACGTTACACGTACGCATAACATGCAAGTATGTGATGTACAACATGGCAGCACAACATAACGCAAACTCATATAGATAAAGGCCCAGAAGAGCCACATAGCATTAAATACAAACAGGGCTCACATGACCCATCATTCAGAGCATACAAGCAACGGAAGCATTACATGTCTGAGTACAGACATCTACAAAAGGAAAAGGCTGAGAAGCCTGACTATCTACAAGACCCTCCTGAGGGTACAAGATCGTAGCTGAGGTAACAAGCTACTCGTCGAAGTCCAAGTGGAACTACTAGTGAGACAGATGTCTCATCGGCAAAACATAAATAAAGCAAACACGAGTACAAATGTACTCAGCAAGACTTACATCAGATCCTACCATACATGCATTTGTATCAAGAAGGTAATGTGGGGTTTAGTTGCAGCAAGCCAGCTTTGACTCGGTGGCTATCCTGTTCTCGACTCGAGAAACTTCTTTGAGGTGAGGCAACGCACACGAGTCCACTGATCACTACATCAATACACTACTATGGATTCATCCCCTTCTCTCTACGAGAAGGCCATCCATAGCACTCACACTTTTCTTGAGCATTTTAGAGTATCCACTTTAAGTTGTCTATGTACCACATAAGCATCCAAGAAGTCCATAACCGAGGACACGGCTATTCGAATAGATAATGATAACCCTGCAGGGGTGTACTTCTTCACACACGCTCTCGCCACTTACCACCATGTACACGTCGTGTATCTCGACAACCTTCAAGCGGAAGCCTAGCGAGGGATTCGGCCATGACCTGACTAATCACACAAGACTCTAGTCCAGGTTTATTGCCTATTCGGGTTCCAACCGCAAGGAGATCCGGCCGGGGTGTCGCTCACGGCCCCAAACAACGTGAGCAGGGTTCCCAACCCCACCATCCCGGTGCCACTTGGTACACCGTGCCACTGTGCCTAGTCTGTCCCAAGCCCACCTGGCCGGGTGCCACTTGGTAGACTACTAACACTACCTACAAACACCAGAAACTAATTGCAACTCCTGGACAGAGATCAAGTTGGTTAATAAAGTCCAGAGGGGCACTTAAGCATTCCAATGTGTGGTAGTAGCTAGTCATTGGACAACATACACAGAACTCAGTGCTTAAGGACGGTTTCAGTGAGACAACCCACCATGTACTCCTACATGGCCTCTCACCGCTACCTTTACCAAATCGTGTTCACACACTTAACTCTCAGCACCAGAACATATCATAACACTCCAATTCATTCCCAATGAATTAGACCTGACACAACTCTAAGCAATAGCAGGCATGGCATAGTAGGAACACAACATGGCTCAATCAACTCCTACACATGCTAGTGGGTTTCAACTATTTACTGTGGCAATGACACGCCATGCAGAGGAATGGTTTCAACTACCGCAGCATAAAGTAGCAGTTGAATCGCTGTTGTCCTAATGCAATAAAAGAGAGCAGGAGCAAGAGAGTGGGATTGTATCGGAATGAACAAGGGGGGTTTGCTTGCCTGATAGATCAACAGAGGGGCACTGCTTCTCAGACAGGTACTCTGGAACACCCTCCGGAGCAGGGCCTATCGAGAAGGAACAATGTCGGCAATCAAAACACAAGCATATGCAACAATATGATGTATGAACATGGCCTGAATATGTGATTTTGTTGTGCTAATGCATCAAGCATTCTATTTGGAAGAGGTCCATTTGAACCAAAGGTTCAAATGCAACTCTAAATTAAGTCTCTTAAAATGCCATGAATGTGTTTTCACATATACAGCAGGTATAACTTGGTTTTTCATGCATGAAAATGGTACAGATGGATATATTGCATTTTTCTGATAATTTTTCATATATAAATTATTTCAATCTGAGCTAAGGTTGAATTTCTATGAATTTTAGAAGTTTTACTAATTTTCTGGAATTTCTTGATTTATTTTAATACCAGAAAATGAATAACTGCGTCAGCATTACAGAGGCATGACGTCAGCGAGTCAACCATGGCTGACCAGGTGTCATAGTTAATTAACAGAGGTTAATTAATCACCCTAACTAAAAATTAGTCAGGGCCGGGCCCCACCTGTCATTGACCCATACGGGTCAAATCTGGGTCAACTGGGGGGTCAAACCCAGTCAACCCACCGGCGTTTAGCCGCCGGCGAGGCCGAACGCGGCGGAGGGGCACGGGAATCGCCCTCCGGCGACCAAACGTGCGGCAGAGACCACCTACGCGATGCCCAGGCTCGCGCGCATCCAGTGGGACACGCGGAAGCCCATGGGGTGGCCGGAGGCGACGGCGATATCGACCTCGGCGGCGGCCAAAGTTCGGCCAAGGAGGAGGTCGATGCTATGGGCTTAAAAATGCCTGGTTCTTGTCTCCTATGGCATCTACGCGAGCTCACAAGGCCGTTTGGCATGGTGGGGTGACCAGAGGGTCGCCGGAATGTCACCGGCGACGAGCTCGAGCGGAGTTGAGCTTAAGCTCGTGCAGCCAGGAGCTAGAGGGCGCAAAAGGGTATGGGAGAAGGGGGAGAAGACGTTGGGGCTCACAGCGGGCTTTCAGGCTACTCGTTGTGGCCGGGGACGCGCTGGAGACGACGGAGCGGCGATGGCGATCTACGGCGGCCGGAGGTGAAGACGACGGCGATGGCGGCTCTCCAGGGCTTCCCGCGTCGCACGGCTCGACGGAGAGGTAGCAAACGGCGGTGCGGAGCTTGCAGACATGGAGAGAGGGCGAGGGGGAGGCGGTGGCTACAGCAACGGCGAGCGGCGGCGATGGCAGCGCTCGGGCGGGTCGATAGAGAGGGATCCAGGGGAGGAGGGAGAACGAGAGAGAGTGAGAAAGGTGCGGGGCGGCGCATGGCGACGTTCAGGACGGCCAGGGCGTCGAGGGAGAGGCCAGGCAGGCAGGTTGCGTGGCGCCCATGCGCGCGAGCGGCGAGCGCGTGCCTCTCGTCCTCCTGGTGCCAGGAGGACGAAGACTGGCGCTGCCAGTCGGCTGGGCCGGCCTGTTGGGCTACTGGGCCAGGCCAGGCTGCACAAGGAGGTAAGTGCAGGTGGGTTTTCTTCCCTTTTTGTTTCTTTTCTATTTTTTGACATTTCCGATTTAGTAAAATACTAAATCATTTTATTTACTTCTGTCAATTTTTGCAGGGACCTAAGGGATTAATCCAAAGCCCCTCACCAAAATTCAGAAATTTTGGACATATATAAAATATATAACATATATATATATATCCAATGCAAATAATTATTGCATTAATTCCAAATGGCCAAGATAAAGATTTATGAGCTCGTAAAAATATTGGTTTGAAATTTACCTCTGACCAATATTTACAGAGAGCAACATGAACATTTTCTTGGACCTTTTTGGAGCAATTTTTATTTGGGTCATTTCCAAAAATGATTTCTGAGGGTTTCACAAATCCCCATTTCAAATTTAAATGAAATTTAAACATGATGCACACATGAAGGCTAGCCTAGGTCATACCAGAACTAGGGATGTGACAATATCGTAACCGTACTATATTAGATATGGTGCAATCTATGTTATCTCTTACCGATTTAGCACTATCATTTTGGGGTTATGCATTAGAGACAGCTGCATTCACGTTAAATAGGGCACCATCTAAATCCGTTGAGACGACACCATATGAATTGTGGTTTGGCAAGAAACCAAAGTTGTCGTTTCTTAAAGTTTGGGGTTGCGATGCTTATGTGAAAAAGTTTCATCCTGATAAGCTCAAACCCAAATCGGAGAAATGTGTCTTCATAGGATACCCAAAGGAGATAGTTGGGTACACCTTCTATCACAGATCCGAAGGCAAGACATTCGTTGCTAAGAATGGATCCTTTCTAGAGAAGGAGTTTCTCTCGAAAGAAGTGAGTGGGAGGAAAGTAGAAAACTTGATGAGGTAACTATACCTGCTCCCTTATTGGAGAGTAGTTCATCACGGAAATCTGTTCCTGTGACTCCTACACCAATTAGTGACGAAGCTAATGATGATGATCATATAACTTCAGATCAAGTTACTACCGAACCTCGTAGGTCAACCAGAGTGAGATCCGCACCAGAGTTGTATGGTAATTCTGTTCTGGAGGTCATGTTACTTGACCATGACGAACCTATGAACTATGAGGAAGTGATGATGAGCCCAGATTCCACGAAATGGCTTGAGGCCTTGAAATCTGAGATGGGATCCATGTATGAGAACAAAGTGTGGACTTTGGTTGACTTGCCCGATGATCGGCAAGCCATAGAAAATAAATGGATCCTCAAGAGGAAGACGGATGCTGATAGTAGTGTTACTATCTACAAAGCTAGACTTGTTGAGAAAAGGTTTTTGACAAAGTTCAAGGTGTTGACTACGATGAGATTTTCTCACTCGTAGTGATGCTTAAGTCTATCTGAATCATGTTAGCAAATTGCCACATTTTATGAAATCTGGCAAATGGATGTTAAAACTACATTCCTTGATGGATTTCTTAAAGAAGAGTTGTATATGATGCAACCAGAAGGTTTTGTCGATCCTAAAGGTGCTAACAAAATGTGCAAGCTCCAGCGATCCATCTATGGACTGGTGCAAGCATCTCGGAGTTGGAATATACGCTTTGATGAGTTGATCAAAGCATATAGTTTTATACGGACTTGCGGTGAAGCGTGTATTTACAAGAAAGTGAGTGGGAGCACTACAACATTTCTGATAAGTATATGTGAATGACATATTGTTGATCGGAAATGATGTAGAATTTTGTGGAAAGCATAAAGGAGTATTTGAAAGGAGTTTTTCAAAGAAAGACCTCGGTGAAGCTGCTTACATATTGAGAATCAAGATCTATAGAGATAGATCAAGACGCTTGATAAGTTTTTTCAATGAGTACATACCTTGACAAGATTTTGAAGTAGTTCAAAATGGAACAGTCAAAGAAAGAGTTCTTTCCTGTGTTGCAAGGTGTGAAATTGAGTAATACTCAAAGCCCGACCATGGCAGAAGATAGAAAGAGAATGAAAGTCATTCTCTATGCCTCAGCCATAGGTTCTATAAAGTATGCCATCCTGTGTACCAGATCTATTGTATACCCTACACTGAGTTTGGTAAGGGAGTACAATAGTGATCTAGGAGTAGATCACTGGACAGCGGTCAAAATTATCCTTAGCAGAATAAGGATATGTTTCTCGATTATGGAGGTGGCAAGAGGTTCGTCGTAAAGAGTTACATCGATGCAAGCTTTGACACCGATCTGGATGACTCTAAGTCTCGATCTAGATACATATTGAAAGTGGGAGCAATTAGCTAGAGTAGCTCCGTGCAGAGCATTGTTGACATAGAAATTTGCAAAATACATACGGATCTGAATATGGCAGCCCACTGACTAAACTTCTCTCACAAGCAAAACATGATCACACCTTAGTACTCTTTGGGTCTTAATCACATGGAGATGTGAACTAAGATTACTGACTCTAGTATATTCTATTGCTTTCTTCATGACTTATACATGTTCCTATGACTATGACATTATGCAACTCTCGAATACCGGAGGAACACTTTGTGTCCTACCAAACGTCACAACGTAACTGGGTGATTATAAAGGTGCTCTACAGGTGTCTCCGAAGGTACTTGTTGGGTTGGCATAGATCGAGATTAGGATTTGTCACTCCGATTGTCAACATATGTTGTTATGCGGTTTGACCGATAAAGATCTTCATAGGATATGTAGGAGACAATATGAGCATCTAGGTTCCGCTATTGGTTATTGACCGGAAACGAGTCTCGGTCATGTCTACATAGTTCTCGAACCCGTAGCGTCCGCATGCTTAACGTTCGGTGACGATCGGTATTATGAGTTTATGTGTTTTGATGTACCGAATGTAGTTCGGTGTCCCGGATATGATCACGGACATGATGAGTAGTCTCGAAATGGTCGAGACATAAAGATTGATATATTGGATGGCTATATTCGGACACCGGAAGAGTTTCGGGTGATCTCGGAGAAAAACGGAGTGCTGGGGGGGTTACCGGAACCCCCCGGGGACTAATGGGCCTTGATGGGCCCTAGTAGAGAGAGAGAGGGGCCAGCCAAGGCAGGCTGCGCGCCCCCTCCCCTTGAGTTCGAATAGGACAAGAAAGGGGGGGCGGCGCCAGTAACACCCCGGACGTAACTTTCCATATTTGTAACTCCAACTCTTGCCATTTTCGGCATTGTGATATGATATTCCCTCCGTGGTTGGGTTTTTCCTCATTTTGCATTTTGTCCATGTCATGCATTTTACATCATGTCATCATGTGCATCGCATTTGCATACGTGTTCGTCTCATGATTCCGAGCATTTTTCCCGTTGTCCGTTTTGCAATCCGGCACTCCTATCTCCCCCGGCAGCCCCTTTTACGTTTTTCCGTGTGCGGGTACTAAACCTTCTCGGAATGGACCGAGGTTTGTCAAGTGGCCTTGGTATACCACCCGTAGACCACCGGTCAAGTTTTGGGTCATTTGGAGCTCGTTTGGTACTCCAACGGTTAACCGCACTCTCGCAAAGGCCTCTTTTAAGTTGCAGCCCAACACCCCTTCAAAACAGCCCAATAACCCATCTAAGTCACTTCCATGCTCTCCGTCGTCCGATCACGATCGTGTGGGTGAAAACTACACCTCATTTGGACTCTCCTAGCTCCCTCTATGCCTATTTAAACACCCCCCATTCCAAAATCCGGGTCTAACCCTAGACGAATTCCCCTCCGCGCCACCGGACACGTCCAGATCGGACCGGACGCGTCCGCCGCCGCGCCCCGGCGAACCAGGGGCTGCCACGTCCGTCCCGCCCCCCATCGCCGCCCGACCCAGCTGGCCCATGAGGCCGTGCAGGCCCTCCGGCCGTCGCCCGCGCCGCCTCGGGCGCTCCTCCGCCCCTCCGCGCCTCCCCGCGGCCCGGGCCGCCACCGCCGCCGCCAGCCACCTCGCCCGGCGCCGCCCGGGTAGCCAGCGTCGGCCACCGCCGCCTCGGCCACCGCCGCCTCGGCCTCCGCCCGCCCCAAGACCTCCGCCCGCCGGCCGCCTCTCCTCCGCCGCCCGGCCCGCCATGGCTTCTCCTTGCCGGCAAGGAGTCGCGTCGCCGCCGGCCGGAGTAGCTCGATCCGATCGGCCCGATCCCGATCCGGAAGCCCGTTGACTTCTTTCCCTCTCTTTTTTCCTCTTAAGTTTTTCGTCCGTTAATTATTTTGTGTCATTTTTAACGTGGCATAACTTTGCATCTGTAGCTCCATTTTGCGCGTGTAATATATCAAAATGTTCGTCTCAAAGAGTAGATCATTTCATCGCATTGCATCATTTTCATTTGAGCTCATCTTGATGCCTGAAATGCTGTTGGAAGAGGGCTATGTGATGTTAGTTTCTGTTTCTTAACCGAACTTGCACTTTTGTTATTTTTGCTATGATTGATGTGTGCACCCTATGAATTTGAGGCCTACATGTGTTTTGTAATATGCCATGCCATCTTTCCAGGGGTGTATGCCATGTATTTTTGTGATCTATGTGGTGACTAGCACAAGCATGCAAAGTAGGTGTCTGATGTTGCTGTTTTCAGCCTGTTTAGCGATATTTTGATGCCATGTTAACTTGATGCTACCGAGAGATCCATGCATATTTTGAGATACTTCAGTAAGGATGTTTTGTTCTACATGTCTTGCTCTATCCATCCATGCCTTTGTTTGCAATTATGGAGTGCCATAGCTTGAGTCAATCGAGCTCTACTTTTGCTATCAAATGTTTCCTGGCAGATTGTTTACATGTTATTCAATTTTGCCAAGGTTGTTGTGGTTGATCCATGTACGCTATGTTATTGTTCTTGCCATGTATGTCTTCTATGCCATGTCTTCTTGATGTATGTATGCTTAGTTTATCATATAAGGCTCTGTAGTGAGTGCATTGAGCTTGTATACATGCCTACTTGTTATCAGTTTTGACATGCCATGTTGCTGAATCATTATGAAACTTGCGATATTGACATGGGTGTTACTATATTTTCTGATCCTTTTTGGCTTATGGTCAGTAAGGGACTTTTGTTCTATGCTTAGAGTAGATTCATGCCATGCCATGTTTTTCTATTATAAGTTCCTGTAGCATGTAGTTTTCTTGCTCTGAACATTGCTATCTGATGCTGTTTTTGCCATGTCCAGCCTGATATTTTGTGCACTTTTGCCATGCTTGTTTGGACCTGTTATGATGTGTTTTAGCCGTAGCTCAGTGTTCATCTTTTGTCAAGCATCTTGTGTAGATCACTGCCATGTGCTTTGTTGGTACGTTTGGGTGCAGTAGCTTAATTTCTTGTTGCTTGCTAAGTGGTGTCATGCTGTTAATGGCAGATTTGTGCCATTCTTGTTTTGCTTGTCATTTGCAAACCGTGCATCCGATTCCGGTGATCTTTATATCGATTTCAACCGAAATCATCTCATCTTTCCAGTGGCATACTTGGTTTGCCAAGTTGATGCCTGGTTCATCATTTTCCTTCCGGAGCGCGCATACGCATTGCATATCACATCCCGCATATCATGTCATATTTTGCATCATGTTGATTGTGCATTGCACCGTGATTTATTGTGGTTCCTTTGTTTGTGTTGTTGCTTTGGGTAGAGTCGGGAGACGAGTACGTGAACGAGGAACCTGTTGAGAACGCTTACGAGGATCAAGTTTTCGACAACTCTGAGAACATTGCAGGCAAGATGACCATACCCTCGAAATCACTTCTATCTTTGCTATGCTAGTTGCTCGCTCTTTTGCTATGCCTATGATACGATGCCTACCACTTGCTATATCATGCCACCCATATTGCCATGTCAGCCCCTAACCATCCTTTTCCTAGCAAACCATTGATTGGCTATGTTACCGCTTTGCTCAGCCCCTCTTATAGTGTTGCTAGTTGCAGGTGAAGCTGAAGTTTGTTCCTTGTTGGGACATGGAGATGTTGTTCCTTATTGGAACATGTTTACTTGTTGGGGATATCACAATATATATCTGCTATAATTAATGCATCTATATACTGGGTAAAGGGTGGAAGGCTCGGCCTTATGCCTGGTGTTTTGTTCCACTCTTGCCACCCTAGTTTCCGTCATACCGGTGTTATGTTCCTTGATTTCGCGTTCCTTACGGTTGGGTGATTTATGGGACCCCTTGACAGTTCGCTTTGAATAAGACTCGTCCGCAAGGCCCAACATTGGTTTTACCATTTGCCACCTAAGCCTTTTTCCCCGGGTTTTCGCGAGCCCGAGGGTCATCTTATTTTAAACCCCCGGGCCAATGCTCCTCTGAGTGTTGCTCCAAACTAGAGCACCGTGCGGGACCATTCCTTGGCAACTTGGATTACGTCGGTTCCTGTACGCTTAGCTTATCCGGTGTGCCACGAGAACGAGATATGTGCAGCTCCTATCGGGATTTGTCGGCACAATCGGGTGGTCTTGCTGGTCTTGTTTTATTGCTGTCGAAATGTCTTGTAGTCCGGATTCCGAGATTGATCGGGTCTTCCGGTAGAAGGAATATCCTTCGTTGACCGTGAGAGCTTATAATGGGCTAAGTTGGGACACCCTGCAGGTATTATCTTTCAAAGTCGTGCCCGCGGTTATGAGGCAGATGGGAATTTGTTAATGTCCGTTGTAGAAAACCCGAAGTTGACCTCACATAAAATACACATCAACCGCGTGTGTAACCGTGATGGTCTCTTCTCGGAGTCCGGAAGTGAACACGGTGTTGGAGTTATGCTTGACGTAAGTAGTTCAGGATCATTTCTTGATCGCTAATAGCTTCACGACCGTGCTTTGCTTCTCTCCTCGCTCTCTTTTGCGATGTAGCCACCATATATGCTAGTCGCTTGCAGCAGCTCCACTTTACTACTCTGTCCTTCCTATAAGCTTAAATAGTCTTGATCTCGCGGGTGTGAGATTGCTGAGTCCCCGTGACTCACAGATTCTACCAAAACAGTTGCAGGTGCCGATGAGGCGGTGCAGTGACGAACCGAGCTCAAGTGGGAGTTCGACGAGGAACGTGGTCATTACTATGTGTCTTTTCCTGATGATCGATAGTGGTGCCCAGTTGGGACGATCGGGATCTGTGTAGCATTTGGGGTATCTTCTTTTATTTTGGTTCCGTAGTCGGACCTTGAGTGTACCTCAATGATGGATGTTTATTTATGTATTGTGTGTAGTGGCGATTGTAAGCCAACTATGTATCTCTTTCCTTATTTATTACATGGGTTGTGTGAAGATTACCTCACTTGCGACATTGCTTTCAATGCGGTTATGCCTCTAAGTCGTGCCTCGACACGTGGGAGATATAGCCGCATCGAGGCGTTACAAGTTGGTAATCGAGCCTTCCCGACTTAGGAGCCCCTACTTGATTGTTTGTCATGGCGTTGTTGAGTCTAGAATGGAAAATGTTTTGAGTCTTAGGATTATATATATCGGAGAGTAGGATTCTTTTACTCCCCAGGTCCTTCGCCGCTCTCGGTGAGGTATCCCGACGAGAGTTTTGACTCTTCTCTCCTCAAATTTCACTAAAAAAATTTAGGATCACGCTGGTATCTTGGGATCGTTCCGATGGTTTTGTGACGAGAACATTGTTCTTGGTGCCTCGACATTTAGGGGTTGTGGCGGTGTCCCGGGAGTTGAGCTCGAGGTGTTGTCGTCACAATTTTATCGTTGCAGATTATGGAATACCTGAGTTTTGCCGACATCAAAATCTCTTTTGTGCGCTTGTTGGTGAGATAACCCGATAACCCAATCTTCAAGCGAGCTCGGGAGTATTGCCATGACTTGTATAACGGATGTTTTTGAAGGTCGAGGTACACGATTTCGAGGATTTCTTGGTTATGTGTTGACGGATGGATACAATTGGATCTAGGTATTGTTAGTTTGGGTGATATATTTTGTGTCCCTGTATCCCCAACACCAGTTGCATAACCAGAAAGTTTCAGGAGTTTATAGGTGGGATTCAAGTAGCTCCTAGCATTTCTTCTCGCAGATATTTGGTTCTTGATTGGGTAATCCTTACCACTAATTTGTTCCAGTCTTACCTTGTTATTTTTTTTCATCAACCCTTAATCAAGTGGCTTCTCACCTTAATGGACGTGTGATTTTAACTTTGGAATTCATTCGTTCATCCTTGTTCGAATGTTTATTGTGAAGACTATATGTTGCAATTTCTATCCGTTGATTCTACTTGACTAGTTGTCTATCAAAGGACTAACGGATGTCACCCTCTTCAGGATGGCTCCGCCAACGCGTCTGAATCCGGAACGCAATGATGGGAATCAGTCGAACCCTCCACCTCCACCTCCGCCTCCGGAGGCCTGGCAAGCTATCATGGCAGCCACCAATGCCAATCCTCAGATGATTTTGCAGCTCTTGCAAGAACGTACTCAGGGGCAGGCAATCAAGGAAATCAAGGTCAAGGCAACAACCAGCCGCACTTTGCTACTCTCAGTCAGTTCCTTGCTAATCAGCCGAAGTCTTTCAGTTTCTGTGTCGAGGCCACAGACGCGACGATTGGCTTGTGGACATCTGCAAGCATTTTGAATGTAGCAATGTCGGACACGAGGACTTTGTCAAGTTTGCATCGTTTCAACTCAAGGACCAAGCTGCTGAGTGGTACCAACAATACAAAGATTCGAGAGGAGGTCGTGTCATTACAGGATGAGTTTCACGAGATTTGAGCTCACCACATTCGAAAGTGTTGTTGAGAGCAAGCGTGAGGAGTTCCGCAATCTCAAGCAGGGCAACATGTCTGTGTACCAATACAATATCCAGTTCGAAACTCGCTTCGCTTTGCTAAGCAAGGCGTACTGATGAAAAGAGTATGATCTATCAATTCGAGGGGTGGTCTCGAGAGAAGATCTGCAATTAGCTCTTGTGCTTTTGAGCGAGAAAAGTATGATGAATTCTACAACATGGCATCAAGCAAGAAGCTGCCCAGCTCAAATGTGAGGCTTCTAAGAAGAGAATCAGGGATGCAGTTCAGTCTTCTTCTTCCTCTCAAGTGGCAGCTAAGCAGCGAAGTTCTACCTTCCTCCTCCTCCGTTCCGTCGGCCTTATCGCCAGAAGAACTCAGGTGGCCGTGGATCTTCCCACCCACCCAACCCAGGCTATCGTAACAAGTCTAATTCTCAAGCTCCAAGGTCAAGTGCTCCTTACCACCGTCCGCTCTCGAGGTGACTTGCAACAAGTGTCAGCAGAAAGGTCACTATGCGAACAAGTGCTTCAACCAGAGGCGCCTTCCGCCTCCTCCTCCTGTGAAATCTTCCAGCAATGCAGTGGTCAAGCATAATCCCGAGTCTGCCAAGGTCAATATGATGAATGCAGCGCAAGCAGAGGAATCTTCTGATGTGATAATGGGTAATCTTCCAGTTAATGATATTCCTGCAGAAGTCTTATTTGATACTGGTGCATCGCATTGTTTCATGTCTAGATCATTTGTTGCAAAGCATGATTTCATTTCGGAGATGTTGGAAAACCCCTTGGGAGTTGTTTCTCCAGCCTCTTCTATGAGGGCTACCACAAGGATTCCGGATGTTTCTATCAAGATGGGTGACTATAGATTTCTGGCTAAACCTTTTGTCCTTGGTGACTCGGATATTGATCTTATTCTCGGGATGGACTGGCTTTATCAGCACAAATCTCAGCTTGATTGTGCTGCCAGGGAAATTCAATTGACTCACTCTTCTAATGATGTGATCATCTATGCCGCTCGTGATGAAACCATTCGGTTGTTTTCTCTCAATGAGAAGGGCGAATTGGATGCTATCTCTCGATTCGATCGTTTGTGAGTACCAAGATGTCTTTCCGTAAGAGCTTCCGGTATGCCTCCTCATCGGCCGATTGAGTTCGTTATCGATCTTGAGCCCGCATCGAACCCGCTTGCAAGCGTCCATACAAGCTTGGACCTGATGAGCTGAAGGAATTTAAGAAGCAGCTCGATGAACAAGAGCATCTGGGTTTGATCAGACCGAGTTCATCTCCTTGGGGTTGTGGTGTTCTTTTGTCCGAAGAAGGATGGCACGGACCGACTTTGCATCGATTACCGTCCATTGAATAAGAAGACAATCAAGAACAAGTATCCACTTCCCAACATCAATGAGCTTTTCGAGCAACTCAAAGGTGCTAAAGTGTTCTCCAAGCTTGACCTTCGTATGGGTTATCATCAGATTCGCATTCGTGAACAAGATATTCCCAAGACAGCATTCGGAACAAGCTTTGGTTCTTATGAATATCTTGTCATGTCTTTCGCCTTGTCAATGCTCCTCCAACATTCTCTCGGATGATGAACTTCATCTTCAACCCCTACACCAATGAATTCGTCTTGGTCTATCTTGATGATATTTTGGTCTTCTCCAAGAATAAGAAGGATCATGCCAAACATTTGCGATTGGTGCTAGACAAGCTCGAGAGCATCAATTCTATCTAAGTTCTCCAAATGTGAATTTTGGCTTGATGAAGTGCTTTACCTTGGTCATATAATCTCCGCCAAGGGCATCGCTGTTAATCCCGAGAAGGTGTCTGCAATTGTGAATTTGGAACCTCCTCGTAATGTCAAGCAGCTCCATGATTTTCTTGGGCTTGCAAGCTATTGCCGAAGATTCGTTGAGAATTTCTCCAAGATTGCAAAGCCTCTTTCCAACCTCCTCCAGAAGCATGTGAAGTATGTCTGGTCTCCTGAGTGTGACGTTGCTTTCAATACCCTCAAAGAGAAACTCGTCACAGCTCCTGTCTTGACTCCTCCTGATGAATCCAAGCCATTTGAAGTTTTCTGTGATGCTTCTCTTCAAGGTCTCGGTGCTGTGTTAATGCAAGAGAAGAGAGTTGTGGCTTATACCTCTCGCCAGTTGAAGCCCAACGAAAAGAACTACCCCACTCACGATCTTGAGTTGGCGGCGATTGTCCATGCATTGATAACATGGAGACATCTCTTGTTGGGAAGGAAAGTGGACATTTTCACCGATCACAAGAGTCTCAAGTACATCTTCACTCAACCCAACCTCAACCTCGAGGCGGACTCGATGGGTCGAAATGATTCAAGAGTACAACCCAAGTATTGAATATACTCGGGCAAGGCCAATGTGATTGCAGATGCTTTGAGCAGGAAGGCTTATCGCAACAGCTTAATCCTCAAGCCCTTCCAACGGATCTCTGTGAAGCTTTCCATAAGCTGAATCTTCAAGTTGTTCCTCAAGGCTTTCTTGCCAACCTCATAGTCTCTCCTACTTTGGAAGATCAGATTCGTGAGGCTCAACTCCTGGATGCCATGGTGAAAAAGGTGAAACGTGGTATCAACAAGGGCATTTCCAAGTACAAGTGCTTCCATATTGATGACAAAGACACTCTTTTCTTCGAGGACCGGATTGTGGTTCCTAAGGGTGATCTGAGAAAAGTTATTATGAACGAGGCTCACAATTCGCTTCTATCCATTCATCCTGGAAGTACGAAGATGTACCATGATCTCAAGCAGTCATATTGGTGGACTCGAATGAAGCGAGAAATTGCTCAATTCGTGAATGAATGTGATGTCTGCAGAAGAGTGAAAGCAGAACACCAACGACCAGCTGGTCTCCTCCAACCTCTTGCTATTCCAGAATGGAAGTTTGATCATATTGAAATGGACTTCGTGACTGGATTTCCTAAGTCCAAGCGTGGAAATGATGCTATCTTCGTAGTCATTGACAAGCTTACTAAAGTGGCTCATTTTCTTCCTATCAAAGAATCTATCACAGCAGCTCGGTTGGCGAGCTATACACCTCCGTGATTGTCTCCTTGCACGGCATTCCACAAGTGATCTCTTCAGATCGTGGCAGCATCTTTACCTCCAAGTTTTGGGATTCTTTTCCGAAGGCCATGGGCACCAACATTCGTTTCAGCACAGCTTTCCATCCTCAAACAAGTGGCCAAGTTGAGCGAGTCAATCAAATCCTTGAAGATGCTCAGGGCTTGTGTCATTTCTTTCGGTATGAAGTGGGAAGATTGTCTTCCATATGCCGAGTTCTCCTACAACAACAGCTTCCAAGCGAGTTCGGCAAGGCCCCATTCGAAATTCTCTATGGCGAAAGTGCCGTACTCCTCTCAATTGGTGCGAGCAATGAGCGCCAACTTCTTGGCAATGACTTGATCACGAAGCGTAAGAAATGTGCAAAGTCATTCGTGAGAATCTCAAAGCCGCATAATCGCGCCCGAAGAGCTATTATGATGATAAGCACCGTGATGTGGCTTTTGAAATCGAGACCATGTCTACCTCCGCGTCTCTCAATGAAAGGCACTCGTCACTTCGGTATCAAAGGGAAGCTTGCCCCTAGATACGTGGGTCCTTTCAAGATCATTGGCAAAAGAGGCGATCTCGCCTATCAACGAGCTTCCGTCTAACCGCGCAAATGTGCACGATGTGTTCCACGTGTCACAGCTTCGCAAGTGCTTCAAGACTCTGAGCGCACTATCAACTTCAAGAAATTGACCTTCAAGAAGATCTCTCTTATCATGAGCACCCGTTGCTATTCTTGAAGAAACCGAGCGCAAGACTCGCAACAAGTCAATCAAATTCCTGAAAGTGAAGTGGTCACACCATTCCGACCGAGAAGCCACACAGGCGCGAGGATCACCTCCGTTCGAATATCCGGAGTTCTTTCAGTCCTAGATCTCGGGGCGAGATCCTCTTGTAGTGGTGGAGTGTTGTAACACCCCGGACGTAACTTTCCATATTTGTAACTCCAACTCTTGCCATTTTCGGCATTGTGATATGATATTCCCTCCGTGGTTGGGTTTTTCCTCATTTTGCATTTTTTTCCATGTCATGCATTTTACATCATGTCATCATGTGCATCGCATTTGCATACGTGTTCGTCTCATGATTCCGAGCATTTTCCCGTTGTCCGTTTTGCAATCCGGCACTCCTATCTCCCCGGCGCCCTTTTACGTTTTTCCGTGTGCGGTACTAAACCTTCTCGGAATGGACCGAGGTTTGTCAAGTGGCCTTGGTATACCACCGTAGACCACCGGTCAAGTTTCGGTCATTTGGAGCTCGTTTGGTACTCCAACGGTTAACCGTGACTCTCGCAAAGGCCTCTTTTAAGTTGCAGCCCAACACCCTTCAAAACAGCCCAATAACCCATCTAAGTCACTTCCATGCTCTCCGTCGTCCGATCACGATCGTGTGGCGAAAACTACACCTCATTTGGACTCTCCTAGCTCCTCTATGCCTATTTAAACACCCCCATTCCAAAATCCGGGTCTAACCTAGGCGAATTCCCCTCGCGCCGCCGCGGACACGTCCGGATCGGACGGACGCGTCCGCCGCCGCGCCCGGCGAACCAGGGGCTGCCACGTCGCCGTCCGCGCCCCACATCGCCGCCCGACCCAGCAGGGCCGCGAGGCCGTCAGGGGCCCTCCTGCCCGACCGCCAGCGCCGCCTCGGACCGCCCCTCCGCGCCTCCCCGCGGGCCGCCAGCGCCGCCGCCGGCCCAGCCACCTCGCCCGGTCGGCCGCCCGGGTAGCCAGCGTCGGCCACCGCCGCCTCGGCCTCCGCCGCGCCCGCCCCGGCACCTCCGCCGCCCGCCGCCCTCTCCTCCTCCAGCGTCGGCCCGCCACAGCTTCTCCTCGCCCGGCAAGCCGCGCCGCCGCCGCCGGAGATAGCTCGATCCGATCGGCCCGATCCCGATCCGGAAGCCGTTGACTTCTTTCCCTCTCTTTTTTCCTCTAAGTTTTTCGTCTGTTAATTATTTTGTGTCATTTTCAACGTGGCATAACTTTGCATCTGTAGCTCCATTTTGCGCGTGTAATGTATCAAATGTTCGTCTCGAAGAGTAGATCATTTCATCTCATTGCATCATTTTCATTTGAGCTCATCTTGATGCCCGAAATGCTGTTGGAAGAGGGCTATGTGATGTTAGTTTCTGTTTCTTAACCGAACTTGCACTTTTGTTATTTTTGCTATGATTGATGTGTGCACCCTATGAATTTGAGGCCTACATGTGTTTTGTAATATGCCATGTCATATTTCCAAGGGTGTATGCCATGTATTTTTGTGATCTATGTGGTGACTAGCACAAGCATGCAAAGTAGGTGTCCTGATGTTGCTGTTTTCAGCCCTGTTTAGCTGATATTTTGATGCCATGTTAACTTGATGCTACCGAGAGATCCATGCATATTTTGAGATACTTCAGTAAGGATGTTTTGTTCTACATGTCTTGCTCTATCCATCCATGCCTTTGTTTGCAATTATGGAGTGCCATAGCTTGAGTCAATCGAGCTCTACTTTTGCTATCAAATGTTTCCTGGCAGATTGTTTACATGTTATTCAATTTTTCCAAGGTTGTTGTGGTTGATCCATGTACGATATGTTATTGTTCTTGCCATGTATGTCTTCTATGCCATGTCTTCTTGATGTATGTATGCTTAGTTTATCATATAAGGCTCTGTAGTGAGTGCATTGAGCTTGTAAACATGCCTACTTGTTATCAGTTTTTGACATGCCATGTTGCTGAATCTATTAACGAAACTTGCGATATTGACATGGGTGTTACTATATTTTCTGATCCTTTTTGGCTTATGGTCAGTAAGGGACTTTTGTTCTATGCTTAGAGTAGATTCATGCCATGCCATGTTTTGCTATTATAAGTTCATGTAGCATGTAGTTTTCTTGCTCTGAACATTGCTACCTGATGCTGTTTTTGCCATGTCCAGCCTGATATTTTGTGCACTTTTGCCATGCTTGTTTGGACCTGTTATGATGTGTTTTAGCCGTAGCTCAGTGTTCATCTTTTGTCAAGCATCTTGTGTAGATCACTGCCATGTGCTTTGTTGGTACGTTTGGGTGCAGTAGCTTAATTTCTTGCTGCTTGCTAAGTGGTGTCATGCTGTTAATGGCAGATTTGTGCCATTCTTGTTTTGCTTGTCATTTGCAAACCGTGCATCCGATTCCGGTGATCTTTATATCGATTTCAACCGAAATCATCTCATCTTTCCAGTGGCATACTTGGTTTGCCAAGTTGATGCCTGGTTCATCATTTTCCTTCCGGAGCGCGCATACGCATTGCATATCACATCCCGCATATCATGTCATATTTTGCATCATGTTGATTGTGCATTGCACCGTGATTTATTGTGGTTCCTTTGTTTGTGTTGTTGCTTTGGGTAGAGTCGGGAGACGAGTAAGTGAATGAGGAACCTGTTGAGAACGCTTACGAGGATCAAGCTTTCGACAACTCTGAGAACATTGCAGGCAAGATGACCATACCCTCGAAATCACTTCTATCTTTGCTATGCTAGTTGCTCGCTCTTTTGCTATGCCTATGCTATGATGCCTACCACTTGCTATATCATGCCACCCATATTGCCATGTCAGCCCCTAACCATCCTTTTCCTAGCAAACCATTGATTGGCTATGTTACCGCTTTGCTCAGCCCCTCTTATAGCGTTGCTAGTTGCAGGTGAAGCTGAAGTTTGTTCCTTGTTGGGACATGGAGATGTTGTTCCTTATTGGAACATGTTTACTTGTTGGGGATATCACAATATATATCTGCTATAATTAATGCATCTATATACTGGGTAAAGGGTGGAAGGCTCGGCCTTATGCCTGGTGTTTTGTTCCACTCTTGCCACCCTAGTTTCCGTCATACCGGTGTTATGTTCCTTGATTTCGCGTTCCTTACACGGTTGGGTGATTTATGGGACCCCCTTGACAGTTCGCTTTGAATAAGAATCGTCCGGCAAGGCCCAACATTGGTTTTACCATTTGCCACCTAAGCCTTTTTCCCCCGGGTTTTCGCGAGCCCGAGGGTCATCTTATTTTAAACCCCCGGGCCAATGCTCCTCTGAGTGTTGGTCCAAACTAGAGCACCGTGCGGGACCATTCCTTGGCAACTTGGATTACGTCGGTTCCTCGTGACGCTTAGCTTATCCGGTGTGCCACGAGAACGAGATATGTGCAGCTCCTATCGGGATTTGTCGGCACGATCGGGTGGTCTTGCTGGTCTTGTTTTATTGCTGTCGAAATGTCTTGTAGTCCGGATTCCGAGATTGATCGGGTCTTCCGGTAGAAGGAATATCCTTCGTTGACCGTGAGAGCTTATAATGGGCTAAGTTGGGACACCCCTGCAGGGTATTATCTTTCGAAAGTCGTGCCCGCGGTTATGAGGCAGATGGGAATTTGTTAATGTCCGGTTGTAGAAAACCCGAAGTTGACCTCACATAAAATACACATCAACCGCGTGTGTAACCGTGATGGTCTCTTCTCGGCGGAGTCCGGGAAGTGAACACGGTGTTGGAGTTATGCTTGACGTAAGTAGTTCAGGATCATTTCTTGATCGCTAATAGCTTCACGACCGTGCTTTGCTTCTCTCCTCGCTCTCTTTTGCGATGTAGCCACCATATATGCTAGTCGCTTGCAGCAGCTCCACTTTACTACTCTGTCCTTCCTATAAGCTTAAATAGTCTTGATCTCGCGGGTGTGAGATTGCTGAGTCCCCGTGACTCACAGATTCTACCAAAACAGTTGTAGGTGCCGATGAGGCCAGTGCAGGTGACGCAACCGAGCTCAAGTGGGAGTTCGACGAGGAACGTGGTCGTTACTATGTGTCTTTTCCTGATGATCAGTAGTGGTGCCCAGTTGGGACGATCGGGGATCTGTGTAGCATTTGGGGTATCTTCTTTTATTTTGGTTCCGTAGTCGGACCTTGAGTGTACCCTGAATGATGGATGTTTATTTATGTACTGTGTGAAGTGGCGATTGTAAGCCAACTATGTATCTCTTTCCCTTATTTATTACATGGGTTGTGTGAAGATTACCTCACTTGCGACATTGCTTTCAATGCGGTTATGCCTCTAAGTCGTGCCTCGACACGTGGGAGATATAGCCGCATCGGGGGTGTTACAGCGCCCCCCTTGCCTTTCCCCTTTCCCACTCCTTCCTTCTCCCCTAGTGGGACTAGGAAAGGGGAGTCCTACTCCCACTAAGAGGAGGACTCCTCCTCTTGTTGCGCCCTCCTAGGGCCGGCCGGCCTCCCCCCTTGCTCCTTTATATACGGGGGCAGGGGGCACCCAAAGACACACAAGTTGATTGTTCCAAGCCGTGTGCGGTGCCCCCCTCCACCATAATCTACCTCGATCATATCGTGGCGGTGCTTAGGCGAAGCCCTGCGACGGTAGCAACATCATCACCATCATCATGATGTCGTGCTGACGGAACTCTCCCGCAAAGCTTTCCTGGATCGGAGTTCGTGGGACTTCATCGAGTTGAACGTGTGCTGAACTCGGAGGTGCCGTGCGTTCGGTACTTGGATCGGTCGAATCGTGAAGACGTACGACTACATCAGCCGTGTTCTCATAACACTTCTGCTTACGGTCTACGAGGGTACGTGAACGACACTCTCCCCTCTCGTTGCTATGCATCACCATGATCTTGCGTGTGCGTAGGAATTTTTTTGAAATTACTATGTTCCCCAACACTGACGTGAAACCGACGCCAAAAATTCCTATAAATCCCGAAACCTCCAGAAATAAACCTAGATCGGGAGTTCCGCCGCCGCAAGCCTCTGTAGCCACGAAAAACCAATCGGGAGCCTGTTCCGGCAACCTGCCGGAGGGGGAAACCATCACCGGTGGCCATCTTCATCATCCCGACGCTCTCCATGACGAGGAGGGAGTAGTTCACCCTCGGGGCTGAGGGTATGTACCAGTAGCTATGTGTTTGATCTCTCTCTCTCTCTCTCGTGTTCTTGATTTGGCACGATCTTGATGTATCGCGATCTTTGTTACAATAGTTGAATCATATGGTGTTTCTCCCCCTCTACCTTCTTGTGATGAATTGAGTTTTACCTTTGAGGTTTCGCTATTATCGGGTTGAATACTATTATGGATTTGAGAACACTTGATGTATGTCTTGCATGGAATACCCGTGGTGACAATGGGGTGGTCTATTGATTCACTTGATGTATTTTTTGGCACTCAACTCGCAGATTCCCGAGGTGACATTGGGGTAATCTATGCATAGGGGTCAATGCATGTTTTCTTCCTTATTTCTCGGGTAGAAATCTTGGGGCACTCTTTGAAGTTCTTTGTGTTGGATTGAATATTATGAATCTGAAGTTGTTTGATGCATATTGTATAATTGACCCACGGATACTTGTGGTGACATTGGAGTATCTAGGTGAAATTAGGGTTGATTGATGTGTATCATATGGTGTTATTTTACTACGAACTCTAGGGTTGTTTGTGACACTTATATGAATAGCTCAATGGATTGATCGGAAAGAATAACTTTGAGGTGGTTTCGTACCCTACAAGCAATTTCATCTTATGTTCTCCGCGATAGGAACTTTGGAGTGACTCTTTGTCGCACGTTGAGGGATTGCCGTATGATCTAATTATGTTATCATTGTTGAGAGAACTTGCACTAGTGAAAGTATGAACCCTAGGCCCCTTTTTCAAGCATTGCAATATCGTATTTGCTCACTTTTACCACTTGCTACCTTGCTGTTTTTATATTTTCAGTTTACAAAAACCTATATCTACCATCCATATTACACTTGTATCACCATCTCTTCGCCGAACTAGTGCACCTATACAATATACCATTGTATTGGGTGTGTTGGGGACACAAGAGACTCTTTGTTATTTGGTTGCAGGGTTGTCTGAGAGAGACCATCTTCATCCTACGCCTCCCACGGATTGATAAAACTTAGGTCATCCACTTGAGGGAAATTTGCTACTGTCCTACAAAACTCTGCACTTGGAGGCCCAACAACGTCTACAAGGATAAAGTTGCATAGTAGACATCAAGCACTTTTCTGGCGCCGTTGCCGAAGAGGTGAGTGCTTGAAGGTATATCTTTAGATCTTGCAATTGAATCTTTTAGTTTCTTGTTTTATCACTACTTTAGTATATAAAACAAAACTACAAAAAATGGAATTGAGGTTACCTCATATGCTTCATCTATTTAATGTCTTTCGTGAAAATGATGGAAAGGAAAATTGTGCTCAAGTGTTAGAAGAAGAAGTTCATCAAATGTTTGGCATAAAATCTTTGAATGATGAGCACGATTGCAATGTTGTTGGTATGAATTCTTTGATTATCCATGATGTTAATGATATGCAAAGCCACAAGCTTAGGGATGCTATGTTTGATGAAGGTGATATTTTTAGTCCCCCAAGTTTTGATGAGAATATGTATTATGATGATAACATGCCTCCTATTTATGATGATTATATTGATTAAAGTGGATTTGGAGAGGTCATGACTTTACTTAATGATGATTCCACTATTTTGGAAGAGGTTCCAATTGATTATGATAACAAAGCTGTTATCTATGATGATTATTGTGATGACATGTATGCTATAAAGAATAATGATAACCATGAAACTTGTCATCGTGATTTAATTTTCAATTGGATTATGTATCTCGTGATGGTTATATTATTGAATTCATTCATGATGCTACTGAAGATTATTATGAGAGAGGAACATGTGCTCTTACATATTGCAATAATATCAAGTTTTCTCTCTACGTTTTGAAAATCTTGAAGTTTTGCTTGCTTTACCTTCCTATGCTAGTTGAGTATTGCTCCCATAAGTTGTTTGCTCACAAAATCCCTATGCATAGGAAGTGGCTTATACTTAAATGTGCTTGTCATATGCTTCATGATGCTCCCATTATGTTTCAATTCTTATCTTTTATGTGAGCATCATTGAAATCATTAAAAAAAGCGCTTGTTGGGAGACAACCCAACATTTACCCCTACTGTTTGTGTGTGTCCACATGATTAAGCTACTATAGTAATCATTTTTCATAGCTTTTGTTTCAATAAAGTGCCAAGTAAAGCCTTTGGGACAGTGCGGATGATAGTTGACTTGATTCTGTGCAAAAACAGAAACTTTTGCTCTCAGTCCAAGAATTTTTAAAATTCACTGGAACGTGACAAAAAGCTGATTCTTTTTGCGCAAGATTGATATACAAATTATCTAGTTGTCCTAAGTTTTCAGAATTTTTGGAGTTAAAGAAGTATGATTCCTCTTGCATTCTTTACAGACTATCCTGTTTAGACAGATTGCTGTTATGATTGCATTATTTGCATATGTTTGCTTGTTTAGTGATTCTATTTGAGGATAGGAGTGTTAAATGTGCATAGGCATTTAGTATGCAATGTCAAATTATAATTTTAGTGATTTTCTACAGGAGAGAATGATATGGTTTTGCATGGATTTATACTAACTTATCTCACGAGTTCTTATTGAGTTTTGTGTGGATGAAGTTTTTAAGAATTAGGGAAACCATGATATGAGAGGAATTGAGGAGACATAAAAGATCAAGCTTGGGGATGCCCAAGGCATCCCTAGCTAATATTCCAAGAAGTCTCAAGCATCTAAGCTTGGGGATGCCCCGGTAGGCATCCCACCTTTCTTCTTCAACAACTATCGGCCAGTTTTGTTTGAGCCTAAGTTTTTGCTTCTCCAATGATATGTGCTAGCCTTGCAATGTCATTTTATTTTGTTTTGCTTTCTGTTTGAATAAAGTACTTAAGATCTGAAATTTTATTTATGAGAAGGAGTTTTCACATAGTTACATAATTATTCAACTACTCGTTGTGCTTCGCTTATATCTTTTGGAGTAGTTTGTCATTTGCTCTAGTGCTTCACTTATATCTTTTTAGAGCACGGCGGTGGTTTTATTTTGAAGAAATTGATGAACTATCATGCTTCACCTATATTATTTTGAGAGTCTTTAAACAGCGTGGTAATTTGCTTTGGTTATGAATTTAGTCCTAATATGATGGGCATCCAAGAGGGATATAATAAAAACTTTCATATAAAGTGCATTGAATACTATGAGAAGTTTGATTCCTTATGATTGTTTTGAGATATAAAGATGGTGATATTAGAGTCATGCTAGTGAGTAATTGTGGATTGTAGAAATACTTGTGTTGAAGTTTGTGATTCCCGTAACATGCATGTATGGTGAACCGTTATGTAACGAAGTTGGAGCATAATTTATTTATTGATTGTCTTCCTTATGAGTGGCGGTCGTGGACGAGCGATGGTCGTTTCCTACCAATCTGTCCCCCTAAGAGCATGCGCGTAGTACTTTGTTTCGATGACTAATAGATTTTTGCAATAAGTATGTGAGTTCTTTATGACTAATGTTGAGTCCATGAATTATACGCACTCTCACCCTTCCACCGTTGCTAGCCTCTCTAGTACTGCGCAACTTTCGCCGGTACCATACACCCACCATATACCTTCCTCAAAACAGCCACCATGCCTACCTATTATGGCATTTCCATAGCAGTTCCGAGATATATTGCCATGCAACTTCCACCGTTCCGTTTATTATGACACACTTCATCATTGTCGTATAGCTTTGCATGATCATGTAGTTGACATAGTATTTGTGGCAAAGCCACCATTCATAATTTTTATACATGTCACTCTTGAGTCATTGCACATCCCGGTACATCGCCGGAGGCATTCATATAGAGTCATATTTTGTTCTAAGTATCAAGTTGTAAGTAAATAAAAGTGTGATGATCTTCATTATTAGAGCATTGCCCCATGTGAGGAAAAATAAAAGAGGCCAAAGAAGCCAACAAAGAGAGAGAGAGAGAGAGAGAGAGAGAGAGAGAGAGAGAGAGAGAGAGGCCAAAGAAGCCAAACAAAAAAATGAGACAAAAGAGAGAAAGGGGCAATGTTACTATCCTTTTTCCACACTTGTGCTTCAAAGTAGCACCATGATCCTCACGATAATGATTCTCCTATGTTGTCACTTTCATATACTAGTGGGAATTTTTCATTATAGAACTTGGCTTGTATATTCCTTCGATGGGATTCCTCAAATTGCCCTAGGTCTTCGTGAGCAAGCAAGTTGGATGCACACCCACTTAGTTTTCTATTGAGCTTTCATACACTTATAGCTCTAGTGTATCCATTGCATGGTAATCCCTACTCACTCGCATTGATATCTATTGATGGGCATCTCCATAGGTCATCGATACGCCTAGTTGATGTGAGACTATCTCCTTCTTTTTGTCTTCTCCACAACCACCATAATCTATTCCACCTATAGTGCTATGTCCATGGCTCACGCTCATGTATTGCATGAAAGTTGAAAAGGTTTGAGAACATCAAAAGTATGAAACAATTGCTTGGCTTGTCATCGGGGTTGTGCATGATTTTAATATTTTGTGTGATGAAGATGGAGCATAGCCAGACTATATGATTTTGTAGGGATAACTTTCTTTGGCCATGATATTTTGAGAACACATGATTACTTTATTAGTATGCTTGATGTATTATTGTTTTTATGTCAATATTAAATTTTCGTTCTGAATCTTATGAATCTGAATATTCATGCCACAATAAAGAAAATTACATGGATAAATATGTTAGGTAGCATTCCACATCAAAAATTCTGTTTTTATCATTTACCTACTCGAGGACGAGCAGGAATTAAGCTTGCGGATGCTTGATACGTCTCCAACATATCTATAATTTTTTATTATTTCATGCTATTATATTGTCCATCTTGGATGTTTTATATGCATTTATATGCTATTTTATATTATTTCTGCGACTAACCTATTAACCTAGAGCCCAGTGCTAGTTTCTTTTTTTTCCTTGTTTTTGAGTTTTGCAGAAAAGGAATATCAAACAGAGTCCAAACGAGCTGAAAATTTACGATGATTTTTTATGGACCAGAAAAGGCCCCCGAAGCACAAGAGTTGGGCCAGAAGATTCCCGAGTCAACGACAAGGGTGGAGGGCGCGCCCACCCCCCCTAGGGAGTGCCCCCTACCTTGTCGCTGCCCCGTGGACCCCCTGATGTGAAACCGACGCCAAAAAGTCCTATAAATCCCGAAACCTCCAGAAATAAACCTAGATCGGGAGTTCCGCCGCAAGCCTCTGTAGCCACAGAAAACCAATTGGGAGCCTGTTCTGGCACCCTGCCGGAGGGGGAAACCATCACCGATGGACATCTTCATCATCCCGACGCTCTCCATGAAGAGGAGGGAGTAGTTCACCCTCGGGGCTGAGGGTATGTACCAGTAGCTATGTGTTTGATCTCTCTCTCTCTCTCTCTCTCTCTCTCTCTCTCTCTCTCTCTCTCTCTCGTGTTCTTGATTTGGCACGATCTTGATGTACCGCGAGCTTTGTTACTATAGTTGAATCATATGGTGTTTCTTCCCCTCTACCTTTTTGTGATGAATTGAGTTTTACCTTTGAGGTTTCACTATTATCGGATTGAATATTATTATGGATTTGAGAACACTTGATGTATATCTTGCGTGGAATACCCGTGGTGACAATGGGGTGTTCTATTGATTCACTTGCACTGGTATGCGTCGGTCCTAAACAAACGGTTTTTAACCCCTTTCCGCGACGGCATTTGGAACCGTCATGAAGTGAGTGTGGGCGATATGGGGGTCCTTCCCACACGACCCAAAAACCGTCGGGGATAGGGCCCCTATAGTACTCCTACTCGTTTCTGCTTGCATTGCCATTGCAGTCAGTATTCTGTGATGCTACGTTTACGATGCGCAGCCCATCACAAACGGTTCACTATTATAGAATGTTTATGATGCGCGGCCCATCACAAACGGTTCCCTGTTAAGAAGATTAGCTAATCGTCGTACAAGTGTCAGACGGGACTACGAAACGTCGGACCGTCATAACATTGTCGTACACAACAACTATCGCACACACTATTCTATGGTGCAACGTTTACGATGCATACTTCATCAGAAACAGTTCATGGTTGCGAATCGTGTACGGTAAGGCAACTAACACAAATGTTTAGTTTGCTCGCACCGTTTGTGATATTGTCTGACATCGCACACGGTTTGCAAACGGCAACTGTGTGCATGCTTGCACATGTTTCCTCTCGGTGAACCGTCTCGGATTATGGTGCACATCGCAAATGTTTGTGTTTTACACACAGTGTATGTCGTAACAACCTGGAGAGCATAATTCCCCCGTACTTTAATTGCTGCTTTTTCAAATTGTACCGGATTTGAATTTGAATTTGAATGTATGCTATAGCTTTATTCATATCCATCAGGTTCAAACAACCAATGCATTATTTGATTCATAGGTACATATGTTCAAGAATTACATAAGAACCAAATAAAGAATGAAGAACCATAGTTGTATACTTGTACTATTAAAGACGGTAAAGAAAGAGGCGAAATATATTCTGGTTGCTGAACAAGGTGAAGCGGAATGCCCATATTGTGCCCTCCTCCATGCAAAAGGAACGCACGACTCTAGTCCAACCCCTTGTGATGGCTGACCGCCCATCCTTCATGGTCTTCATGAAAACATCTAGATAATCATCGTGTTCTGGTAAAAATAATTTAACCTTTGCATGCCCACCAATCATGTAGTTTGAGAGGTAATCTTGAGTAAATTGCTTTGGCAACCATTGCAAAGGAAAAAGATTCAGACATTGTCATCTAACACAACTCATTATGGGCAGTAAAAAGAAGGCTACAGAGTTCTTACTTACCATCCTGCAGTTCATTTGTTATGCAGGATAAAGTGTAAACAAATAGTTTAATTGCCATCTTTGGACCCATTTTACTAACAATCTTTATCATCTTCCTCACTTGATGATGGTTCATCGATATCTCATTGCCCCATACGCAGAAAGGGTCGAAGCACTGATCTTTACCAATGACATATATACCTAAAAGTACCAAGTTAATATTAGAAGCTAAACAGCAATTGCACAATGATGTAGTACAACACTATTTTATAATATGTCTATATGCATTCGTATGTGGTAGTCCATTTGAAATCTCTAAAAAGACAGATATTTAGGAACGGAGGGAATATCTTATAACATCCAAATAGCTCACATATTAGATGAATCAACATCTTATATTATGGGCCGGAAGGAGTTTAGTGCATTCTTACAAATTATCGGCTGATTAACTGTTGTTGTATCCATGGGTTACAGTTAGTTTGAGCTAGTTCGGGCTCAAATAGCCCTAAAGTATATCTAAACATAAGGGCTAGTTTGAGCTAATTGCATCTATAACCCACCCAAAAAAACTGTCCAACACAAGAGGTGCTAACTGGTGCTAGTTCTCCTGGTGCATTTATTGTCAATCTAACCCTGCCATCCAAACAACTCTTTGGATGGAGTTAGTTCAGGGTTAGTCATGAGCTAGAAACTAACTCTAACCTCTAGCTAAGTTGAGTATTCAAATAGGGCTTTGTTGTTGTTGTTGTTGTTGCTGCTGCTCTTCTACGTATATCTAGACATCATTAGAACATTAATGTAACACTCTTCCTTGTTGCTATGTAGCCTAGGATTGCATATTTAGACATTAAGTACAGTGCATGTTGCTATGTAGCCTCAGATATATTACATATGGACCTAGTTAACCTAACGAAAAATGGGTTGCAGATATATTCAGTTAAAAGTCCGATTCACCGATTAGTCCCTTATCAGTCGCCGGCCTATATGGTACCTTGCCGATATCCTAAACAGTGAGCAAATATAAGCCATGGGATGAAACTAACCTCGACGGAAAACAACAGTCGTTCCCAAAATTGTCCTCTGTAGGTACATCGAGAAGCATGTTAAGAACAACAGGCTAAACATCAACCAAAATTATACATGGCAGACAAAATAATCTCCAAAAGATAGCTTTAATGTGCAGGTTTAAGCATGCTAGTAAAGCAAAACAAGTGGAAAGGTGTGCTAACTGCAACAGGCCTAACATTTAACGACAAGCAAGCATAGTCATTCAAACTGGTATGGTGCCGGTCTAAGTACACTGGTTATTGTTAAATAAAAATGGAAAGGCGTGTTAACTACAAGATGCAGCAACCAAATGTATTCATTCATAGCGGTATTGTTGAAACTGGTACTAATGAAATTGAACTGCACAGTTCATACTTGCACATATAGAACATCACGTTGTGAATAACTGGAATAAACAAGGCATACTACTAACAACCAAAGATAGCATTTGAAACTAGACATATGCTAACTACAAACAACCGAACAATCAAAAACATTAAAAGAGGCATATGCTAGCTATAACAGGCTTAACAGCAAGCAAATATATGCATTCCTATCGGTATGTTTAAAACTGGATTGATGAAATGTACTGCACAGTAAATAATTGCACATATAGAGCACCACATTGTGAACAACTGAAATAAACAAGGCATACTGCAAACAACCAGATATAGCAATTAAAACTGGACATATTCTCACTACACTACAAAAGGGACTGAACAAAACAAAGCATGGGTTTCCACCTATGAAGAGGCACGGCAAGACAAATCATGGGTTTCCTCCCTTGTCACAGATGGGCTCATTCCCATGGGAAGAGCACGGACCCTAGATGTGCTCCATGTTGCCGCAGATGGGCTCCTTCCCCTTGGAAGAGCACGGCTCTAGGGTGCCCTCCCTGATGTCGCGCACGGACGCTTTCCCCTTGGAAGAGCAGATAGGCTCTTTCCCCTTGGAAGAGCTAGAGAGGGTTCCCTCCTCGTGGTCGCCGTCGATGAGGTCTGACTTGGAAGCTGTGGATCTGTGGGGACCCCGACTCATAAGTCGTGATCACGAAATGCATGTGTACAGTGATCCCAGAGATCAATGCTCACTGAACACACAGAAGCTGAATAACAAGAGTCTTACATCCATACATATCATTTTACACAAGTAGGACCATTATGGTCAAGTCTTGAGTATATCGTAGCAGCGGAAATCTTCGTCGAAAACTTGGACCCATGCTATCTGCCTTAACCCTACGGGCATTACACCGGGAAGCGTCCTAGTTAGCATGTTAAGTCACCAAGTGTTCTTCATCACATCCTGTTCTTTCATGTCTGGCCAATAAAATAACCAGTGGCAAGCCAATGAGTACTTTGAATGTACTCGCAAGCAACCCATGATTTGGTTCAAAGTAACAATGCAGTTGTATAACAAGTAAACAACCTAGCTTCAAGCTAGTAGAGATGTTCTATCAACTTGTGAGACATGCATCAATAAACATGGGTAACCTTGAGAACAGGTTATAGATGTCAACATAAATAGAGTTTGAATCAATGCCATGCCATTCAACATGTCAAGTCACCACCTTGACACAATTAGTTCCTTTCCACACACACGTACACCGAGATTGTAAAGTTCTGGACATAGTTTAAGTAGCACCTCCCAACTGTCCATGACCATGGACACGGCTATTCGAATAGTTTGACACTCTGTAGAGGTTGCCCACTTTACCCACAAGATCCGGGAAGCTTTCGTGTCATCCACGATCCCGCGGTACCTCAAGTACTCGGGGGAAGCACCCGATCACTATCTTTCCCTAGACGACACTAACAAGGAGTCCACTCGTTGATACACGGCCCTCGTGTATAAGCAAAAGATCGTGGGACTCTGCCCTTTTCACATTATTACGCATACACGAAGGGACCAGCGGTGTGTCCGGTGCCACTGTGAAAACAGTCATGGCCGCCCTACAGCACGACCCGTCCCCGAGAGAGAGCACCAACTCTCCCCGTCACTAGTGATGCGGGCTCCAAGCTAGTATCGGCCTAGGTAATCAATAATGCCCCGTCCCATAAAGGGGTAGAGTGGTTGCACATGTTTGGTTGGTACAGTAATCACACATAAATCTAATCCATCATTTTACACACACACACCAAAAGCTCTCTCCGGTACACCACTTCTTCCTCAAGTGGTGACCTTAGTTTAACATCTCCCAAGGGCATTAGGGGCACCCGATGGGGTTTTCGAAAGAATGTAACCATGAAGAGTTCATGGCACACATGCATCATTATGCATCAAATAGTCTCTTGAAAATGCAATCATGAACAAGGTAAGGTCATGAGTAGGGGTATGCATCATGGGGTGGCTCACAACAAGTTTACCACCGTCATATTTCATCATCATGCAATCAGAAAAAGGGTACCGATGAACAAGAGGGGTGTCATGGTCAAAGGGTTGCTTGCCTGGTTCCTCAGAGTCTTCAAGTCTTCTGGTCCTTCTCCAAATACTCCGTCTACTTCGTCAACTAACATCGGAAACAATCACAATAACCAACACAACAAGGCAGAAATGAAAGTGCCCTAAAAATATTAATTTGACTTTTCTAGGACATCTCTGGTTATATGAAATATAACCAGAGTGGTTTCATTGGAATTGGGTCAGTGAATATTTCTAAACATTTTGATAGGATGGAATCAAGGAGTTTATGGATTTGCAAGAAGTGTACAGAAATATATTTTTGGAAAATGAGCAAGGGCACCCATTTAACAAACCATGATTTTAGAAGCATCTAGGAGTTGGTTTCACTGGATTTGGAGTTCAAATGATTTATCTATGAATTTGCAAAGTTGGCTATACATGAAGAAATAGACCATTATTTAAGGTGGCACAGAAAGTATTAGTAAAAATGTTCAAAAACTAAGTTATGAACGTATAAGAATCTAGGAATTTGAATAAATGGATTTGGATAAAAAATGGGCTCTCTGTGAATTTCTAAAGTTTGCCTCAAAAAAGGAATTATAGGTTTATTTAAATATGTGTGAAGGAAACTTCTCTGGAAAAATGTGCATGCTGCACCATGAGGTGGACAAGGAATTTATAAGCTGCTAGAAATTTGAATTACTAGATTTGGAGTTCATTTGAATTATTTATGGATTTTACAAATTTTACAGAAAAGAAAAGGAAAGATTTTTACCCGAATGGGCTGGATCTGGGCGGCGACAGCCTTGCCGGTGAGATATAGTGCCGAGCGCCTTGGGCTGCTGTGATCGCTCACCAGCAGAGGGGGTGGCGACGTCGGAAACGCCCGCCAGGATGCGCCTTGGTCGCGGGGAGACGGGTTCCAAAGAAGTCGTGTCCACTTAACTTGCGGGCCCGACCCTCAGGGTCGCCGACACAAGGGGCCCACTAGTCGGGTTCATCCCCAACCTCCCGCGCGGGCGCATCGAGAGACAGAGGAGGCGAGGCCGGACGGTGCCGGCGCTCTCCCCGGTGGCACCGGCCATCTCCGGCGACGCCCAGCAGACCAGCGGGTCCAGGAGACAACGCCGCATCCGCCAAGGTGCGCTGCGACCGCAGGGGTGGTCGGACACGGGCGCTTCATCGGCCATGGCGGGAGGGGTCGGCGGTGGAGATGGAGCTCGACCGCATGGCCACGGGAAGGAGGGGAAGTAGCAGGGGAGAGTTCCAGGATGGTCGTGGTGATGCCATGGAATGATGAGGCGAGGAGGAGGGGGCTCAGGTGGCGCGAATTTAGGGGATGGTCAGCGGCTCGGCTCCGGCCATGGACGAGGTTGGAGGGCACGGGAGGAGGTGCTGATTGGTCCAGGGGATGCACGGGAAAGGGGGAGAGCAAAGAGGGTCCCGAGGGAGGTCAGGGGCGGCCTTATATGGCGAGGGGCGCGGTGCACCGTGGACGGTGCGCCGGCGAGCTTGTTGCCGTTGCTGGAGACCACGGAGGCTTACTTGAGCGTGTCTGGGGTCCTTGTGGGAGTGGTCTACGGCCAGGGAAAGGAAGAGAGAGAGAGAGCGGGGGAGGGCCAGAGGTGCCGCGCATGTGAGGCCGCTCATTGGAGCTCTCGGGCGGCCGGCGCGTGCGAGCAGAGGCAGCAGGAGGGATAAGGAGGAGGGGGACAGAGGTTTAGCATGACGCAGACGCCGAGGCACCTCGTCGGGCACGCTGGGGAGGCCCGAGGTGGCCTGAGGTGCTTGGCAGGGGGCGACTACAGATCTTGAGGCCTCAGAAGGCCTCGAGCGTGCCTTTGGCTGCCATGGCATTGTTTAAGGGGCAGGGGCGTGCCCACTCATGTCTGGTAGTGCTAGGGAGAAGTAAACAAGTGGGTAGGGGCATTGGATGCCCTGGAGATCCACTGGAGGGGAGAGAGAATTGCGAGAGAGTGGAAATGGTGCTGTCCAGAGAGGGAAAAAGAGCTTTTTCACCCCCATCATCATGGCTCCTCGGGTAGGGAAAGATACATGTGTTAGAAGAGGACCGCATGAGGCTGTGGGAGAAAGTTTAGCTCATGGAGATTAGTGGAAATGGCCAAAACATGCATTTTAAGTTTCTGTCAGAAGGTGTTTGATGTAGGTTTGGCCAAGCAAATGGACTTCCCTTGTCATGAGGCTTTACAGGGTCAAATGGCAGGAGAAAATAAGAGGTTCCACCAAGATCGAGTTCATTTGGGCAAAGTTGCCAATGCAACTTTTGTAAACCCTAGGAATTAGCAGAAATGCACTTGTGTAGATCTAGTTGAGAAAGTCACTTCTCCTTGATGCACCACTTGGTTTAGTGGCCTCATTTGGTCATGTGAACATGCTCACAAAAGTTGGGGTCAAGGAGAGAAAGTTGGTAGTACAAAGTTGTTCAAATTTCATTCTGGTCAGAGAGGGTTTTGGGGCACTTTGATTAAGTTAACTTGTTATCCAACTTGTGCCACTTGGTCTAGATGAATAATTAGACCATTTTATCATTTGTACCAAGTCTGAGAGCATTTGGACAAGTTTGATAATCTAAAGTTGTTCAAACTTGAAAAAGGGCAGAAATGCTTTTGAGAGGGTTTCATGGGGTTACACTATTCTCCATGACATGGGACTTGGCAAGATCACCAAATAGGGAATTTGTGACATGATAGAATTTTCTTGGATTTTTATGAAAATATTTCCTGTAGAAATATTTCAAATCTTTGAAATGGGCAGAAATGGTTTTGGGAGGTTTTGTCCAATATTTTGAACATGACCATGTGCTGAAACTCTTATATATGGACAATATATGTCCACTGAGTTTCCCTAGGTTTTTCCCAAATATTTTTGAGGACTTCAAATAAATTTAACCTATTAAAGACAATTTCTGGCCTTTAAAGCCTTTAAATAAATTAGGAAAATAACTTTTAAAATTATATTTTTGTGGTTTCTGGGTGTCCTATATCTAATAGGAGTCAAATATATTTTTGGAAAGATTTTCACTTCCCTTTATTAAGTACTTGCAGTGCAAATCTCAATTCAGGGGTTTTTGGAAAACCTAATTTAGAAAATACATTTTGGCCAAAATATTTTTGCAAGAAATCATCTTTATGTCCTATACACATGGCATGATCATTGGGCAAGGTTTTTGGATCAAGGAGAAGGAGTATAAGAGTTGAAGGATTTATTTGATTTTTAGAGCACTTGCAAACAACAGACAAAATCCAATCAAGGCAAGGTCCAAAACACTCAAAAGTTTTTGTCAAACCACAATTTATCATGATTTATTAGCTTAAGTGTTTTGGCATGAAAATCATGGTGTGACAGGATCCCAAGCCAGCGTCGCAGAACGTGTCCTTCAGAAATGACAAAAGGGGCTCGATGGCGATGTAGAATGGCAAATTGTTGACAGTGGGCCAGAGGAGATCAGCGTCGGGGCCATGGATGAGATCGACGGCGGTTGAACCCGAGGGGTTGGGGGTGGGCCACTGAACCTGTGACATAGCCCGCCTCAGGTCGTCGCTGTCGATGACCTCGATGTCGTAGCCGGTGGCCGAGACATGCCCGCATACTCTAGCCCGCTGCTTGAGTGCCTGCCGCCAGTAATGGTCGTCAGCTTCCTCGGTGACGTCGGGCGAAGAGACCTCTATACACCTCTTTTGGGCCAGTCGCTCCTCGAGCTCCACGGGAAGCGTAGTCGGGCTTAGGCTGCGATGCTCTGGAGTGGGGGATGGGGATGGGGATCTGTGGGAAAGGGGGCGTTTGGCGGGCGTCATCTAAGAAACTCAGGGTGGCCTTGGTATGGAGATCGGTGGGTAAGCTGCACGGGCAAACTGGCACATGTTGACAATGGAGGCCTTGCAGCGGCGGTGGTAGCGGCGGTGGGGACCCTGCTAGGGTTTCGAGTGAGGCAGGGGGTGTGTGTGTGCGTGCACGCCCGAGGAAGTTTTGGTGTGTGTGTGTGTGTGTGTGTGTGTGTGTGTGTGTGGAGGGGGCGCGGGGTGTTTGAGGAAATGACGCGGGTATTGAAAATTTTACTACGCGGGAGTCAAACGCGGGAGTGAAATGTCGAGCTATTGAAAATTTTGATGATAGTGCATCACACACGGTCCGGAGATAACAACCGTGTGTTATGAAACAGAAAAACCCTCGAGGTGGGCAGATATTTTCTACGGGTGCAGGTGGGATTGGGAACAAGAAACATCGCACACGGTCCGGAGATAACAACTGTGTGTTATGAAACAGAAAAACCCTCGAGGTGGGAAGATATTTTCTAGGCATGCAGGCGGGATTGGGATTGGGAACAAGAAACGTCGCACACAGTCCGGAGATAACAACCGTGTGTTATGAAACAGAAAAACCCTCGAGGCGGGTAGATATTTTTGAGAGGGAGAGCCTCTGGAGCCCAATGCACTGTGTGGATGTGTGCGTGACAGGGGCACCGGCATGGCACATGGTTAGTTTGAGTGAACCGTGTCTGTTGCGTCATCCGACTTGTCTAATGTTCATAAATTTGGCGAAAAATGGCGCGAGAGAGGGTTAGAACACGAACACACTTGCATGTGGACCAAATTTATGTATCAAAAGGGTGGTTTGATTTTCAAATACCAAATGCAACTTCGATGTGGAACCTCTCTCGCAAAGTGCACGGTATTGCTTGCCCCCACACCCCACGAAGGGAATCCTAAGCTATGAATGCATGCCCCCTCCCCCCCCCCCAACCGAGGTTCACCTAGCAAAGTGCGAAGTAGCTAGCATCCCCCATCCTCCCTCATGTCGGCACGAAGGGAATCCTAAGCTATGAATGCATGCCCCCCCAACCGAGGTTCATTCACCTAGCAAAGTGCGAAGTAGCTAGCAGCCCCTCCCTCGTGTAAGGCACGAAGGAATCCTAAGCTATGAATGCATGCCCCCCAACCGAGGTTCACCCTAGCAAAGTGCGGAGTAGCTAGCAGCCCCCTCCCTCGTGGTCGGCACGAAGGGAATCCTAAGCTATGAATGCATGCCCCCCCAACCGAGGTCCACCCTAGCAAAGTGCTTGAAGTAGCTAGCAGCCCCCTCCCTCGTGTCGTGTGAAGGGAATCCTAAGCTATGAATGCATGCCCCCCAACCGAGGTTCATCTAGCAAAGTGCAAAGTAGCTAGCAGCCCCTCCCTCATGTCGGCATGAAGGGAATCCTAAGCTATGAATGCATGCCCCCCCAACCGAGGTTCGCCTAGCAAAGTGCAAGTAGCTAGCAGCCCCACCCACCCCTCGTGTGGGCACGAAGGAACCCTAATCTATGAATGCATGCCCCTCCCCCAACCGAGGTTCACCTAGCAAAGTGTGAAGTAGCTAGCAGCCCCCCTCGTGTCACCACGACGGGAATCCTAAGCTATGAATGCATGCCCCCCCAACCGAGGTTCACCTAGCAAAGTGCCAAGTAGCAACCCCCCCCCACACACACACACACACACAGACACACACTTTCAGTTGTCGGGCCAGAGAGGAATATCTCACCAAGATGGATCGTAAAACGGACCAAGAATAATCCACCTTGGTCGTACAACCTCTCTCTTGTTATTGGTCAAAGTGATGGCCGTCCATGCGACCCCGGAGATGGGCTAGCTCGCAAATAATCAGGCAAGTAGCTAGTCACCGAAGACAACCACTGCATGCGTGTTGCCCAAACATATGTAGGAGAGGTGTGTTTTTGAGTAACAATGGAACAACTTTGATGTGGCACCGTGATTTCGAACTAGAAATCCCCACACTGAGTGAGGGTTAGGTTGGCGATGCATATGTATGTTACACCACACTTCAAGCCAATGACGGGGATTCATGCATGCATGCATAGTATATGCGCTCAAACTTAACGTCTGAATCTCACCATGACCTATACTATGATAACACGAACCAAATGAAGAATCCGCCATGGTAACCTATCTTGTTGTTGGTCAAGGTGATCATGGATGTCCACGCGGCCCCATGAATATATAGGCTTGTCGCCGATAACCACGCGAGGGGGTGTACCGTTCGAAGGCAACCACTACATGCATATGTATGGAGGTGAAGCGTGCATGCATGTTTGAATACACAACATTGATGTGGCGCGTGCGTCAAAAATCATACACTACCTCCCCACACAGAGCGAGATCGGTTCATGATGTGTCGTTGTACTAGTCACTTCGACTCGATGGGAGGGATTCATACGTACACATGCATGTGTGTGTGCTCAAACTATATCATGCATGTCATCCCAGAGCAAAAATAATAATCCCCTCCTAAGTCAAATTCACCTCTCTTGTTGTCAGGCAAAAAGTAGTGATGGACCAAGCGGGCCCACAGATGGAAAGCATTGATATCGCTAATAACCGCTTAAGTGGGTGTGATAGCACAACCACCACCGCTTTGCATGTGGGCCAAACATATATATGTTGGATACCCAAAATGCACAACTTTGATGTGCTGCATGCCTCATAAACCTAAACCATGCACCCACACAGAGCGAGGTTCATCAAGCGTACTACATATGATGGTCCCCTTCCCCCCTCTTCACTTCATACTACATGCTCCTGCCATAATATATGTACAATCCAAAAGAATCCTCACCGATGGTGAAATTAATTAACCTCTCCCGATGTAGGTAAGTGATGCATGCATGCATCGACGATGGCCTCGTGGGCCCACAGATGGAAGCGTCACATGTGAGTGTCCTAGCTAGGATATGCATGTGGCCCAAATAGATGTTGTGTGATGCTTGAATAGCCAATTTCACAATTTTTATGTGGCACGTGCCTCGGAAACTAAAAAGTCCCGACACTGAGTGAGGCGTACTTGTTCATGGACGCGTACGTATAGTATATATGCTAGTCCGCTCCCACCTTTTCGACGCGTACTATATACCACCATAACACAAACAAAAAAGATTCTACCTTGCTGGTCAAATTAACCTCACTGCTGGCTGTTCGTTAAAGTGATGGACGATGACCTCGCGGGCCCACAGAAAGCGTCACACGCGAGTATCAAGTGTCGTGTAGGACAACCATCGACTGCATGTGGCCCAAACATGTATGTATGAAAGGGTTGTGTAATGTTTTAAATAACGATTTCACGACTCTGATGTGGCACCGGCCTGCCTAACAAAATAGCCAACCCACACGGTGGCTAACAACTTGTAGTGTAGTGCGAGCCACCCGCCACCCTCAGACGCACACACCCACACACACACCGCGAATCCACCGCAACTACGATGCATGTTAAATTAATTATCCTGCGGTGAACATATATGTTACCAAAGGAGGGACGTTTTAATTTCAAAAAAATCACAGAGATCATTAAGACGTTTTAGTACATTAATTGATTGATTTTTTACGGGTATAATGTGCAAAAATAAAATTTGAGCTACATGCACACGTGACAGTGCACCTAAATGGATTGCAAAAACACATGTGTCTCACTGGTTGCATGTTTACTCCCCATGAAACAAATTTCAAACATTGAGAATCTTGATTTTTAAATTCTAGTACATCCAAAACTTATTTGAAGTTCATGAAACTTATCGAGTTGTCATATGGACACCAATACAAAGTGGCATTGTACTTTTTTTGTCAAATTTGTGACCAGTTTTGATGTAATCTTTATCTAATTACAGACGGGAGATTATTAATAATTGGGAACCAATATTCCAAACGGATTATTTATTCGAACCGTGAGCATTAGACCAACAATGGATATGTTCCATGCTTCGGTTAAGCAATAAAGCGGCAGCATTAATCATCCAAATAGAAAAACAATATACGTGCCGCCGCACGACTCGTGTGATGTGCGAGCAGGCGTGAGTTGACGGGACGCATGTGAGCAGTCCGCCGCGCAGGCAGACAGGGAGGCGTGCGTGCAGGTGTGTGAATTGACAGAGGCGTGCTCGCTGTGCAATGTCATCGGGAGGTGTGCGAGTAGTTGTGTGAAACTTTGGTAGGCATGCCAGCAGTCCGGTGCGCAGGCTCACCGGGAGGCGAGCCATCGGTTTGACCGCCACCCGCCTCTCTCCCACAACTCCCACTACTCCATATTAATGGTGCGCCCGTGCGGCCGCACCCCCCATCCTCGCCACACACACACAATCCTCTCTCTCCGCTTGCATCCTCGACGTCGCACGCTCTCAGTCCTCAAAGTCGTCAGTGTATGAGGATGCCGCCGAAGCGCCCCATCGAAGGGAGTGGCGACGTCGGGGCTGCTAAAGCATCGGAGCACGGCGTGGAGATGGAGACAGAGGTTGCCGTCACCGTCTGCGAGTTATCGCTACACCCTGACGGCGTCGACGGCGTCGAGCTTCCATAGCCGCAGGCGGAGTTCCACACTGACTCCGGCGACCACTCCAGCGACCACTCCGACGACCACTCCGGCGACGACTCCGATGACGACGGACAACTGGTTAGTCATCTATACCCATTTATGTGTCAAATAGATCATAGAGTTTCTCTGGTTACTCCTGCCTCCCCCTTTTTGGAATAGAAATCCTGTGGTTATGTTCTCCCAATCCATGAAATCTGAGTAAGTTTCGTTAGATCCGTGCAGTGTATTGATTGTTTGAATGGTACATGTGATAAGTGATTAGTTGTTTCATCTGTGCAAATGATTTCTGCTAGTAATCCGACTAGGGTTAGTGTTTGTGCTAATAATTCCTAGCCATGACTTGACAATTGATTTTGAATGACCTACATATGTTTGTGCCATTATTTTCTTCAAGATTGGTATGTACATAGATGACTGTGCTTAAAAATTGAACCATAATCTCTGGATATGTATAAATAAATAGCCATAAATTCCTAATCCTACTTCACGGCATGTAATCAGTGATTTGATGCCAAATTTGTTTTACTATTTGTATAGGTGTTGTCGTGAAGTGGACAGCGAGGATGAAGATGCCGGAGGAGGTACAAGAGGCGAATCTGAGGGAGCTTTATGCGGGATTGCATAACAGCGATTAGGACACGAACAGCGGCTATGGATGCCCATTTGCAACCACAAGCTTCATGACGCGTATCTAAGTGTTCTGGCGCATGCAAGAGGACGGGCTGTTGGCTCCTTCAAGCAGAAGTATTCTCGTAGGGTGGCGCACGGCGCATATGCCGAGTACGTGGAGAAGCTTCAGGATCATGTCGGCCGCATGTGAGATCAGATGTCGGATGGATCGAACTATGTACGCTTGAGTATGCTTAATGACGGTTGAACTATGTACTTATGGTTGAACTGTGCTTATGTACGTGTACGCTTATTATCTATGTTTGAGTATGTTAAATATTTCGTCAAAATTTGGTACAAATTATAAAGGGGGGCCAATAAACCAGGACGGAGGTAGTACGTCAATCACACACTATTCCCAAAACTGGAACCGTGTGCAATGACTTTCATTTTGCCTGCTGCATCAATCACACACGGTTCGCTCTAGCAAACCGTCGCCCCCAAAATTCTTTGTGGGACGGAAAACCCTCACCACCCAATTCAAAAAAGAAAAAGAAAACCCTCACCATCCCCACGTCAGAAAAACCCTCACCCCGCCCGCCACCCCCTCAGCCCCTCTGGTATGTTCCCCGTTCACACCTGCACAAGCTCCTCCGCGTCTATGCCATGGCACTGCCTATCGTGGTGGTAAACACTTAGCTCGACGCCTGCAGCCATTGCCAGGCCGCCGGCAAAGCCCACCGCATTTCTCCACTTCCGCTTGTCGCTGCCTATCGCCATCGACTTTCTCGACGCTGCTCGAGGTCAACCAAGCTCTGCTCGGTTGGGGAATTTGCCATACTGAGGGTTCTTTCTCATGGACGACAAGGTAACTAATTTAATGAGATATTATCTCATTTCTTATCCCAGTTCATCTGACTCCTTTAACACCCGGCGGAAATCGTCGTGAATTCATTTTTATTCGAGCTGATTTGAGGGTTTTCTTTCATTCATAGAATGTACAGTGCGCCGACACTTCAGGACTTCGCGACCGCCGCCAGAGATCCCATCTCACCGTACCAGATAACTTGAGGACGCGAGCGGTATGTTCAATCTCACCCTAAATCGGTTGGCATGGCCTACTTTCCTGAACATATTCTAAATATTGCTACATTGGATAAAAGGTGCCACATGCACCATATACGTCAAAGGGGATTTTTTTCCCTCTTCTTTCTATATTAGGCAAACTAATGATGTATTATTGTTATTTTGATTAGTCTCATATTTCCATGACATCATGTTTACCCTATCTGTTTAATTATAGATTTTTGTCCTTCGATTTCAACTGTTGTACAGTTCTTTCAATTTGGGCCCATATTTGCATGTTACCATATTTTCTTTAACAATCCTACCGTTTTCTGCAGAACATCCCTTGCAATGCAACAGATTATGTAGTGCACAATTTTTCCGTTTACATAGATCAAGGCTCCACATATGTCATACTGCGCACAAACCATGGATTTTGTCACAGCCCCAGAATTGTTTGTAATTAGTGGCATCTGCATCCATGCATCATGTTTGATTTCAAAGGAAATTTTGAAGTGGAGATGACCAAGTGTCAGGACCCCGATTCCAAGTCACATCGATCTAGCCGGTAACACCTCATATCACTTTGCGGCCTCACGCACGGTATTCCCACGGGTGTCGCCTTAGCATGGTCCGGGACCGTTTGCGTCTTTTGGCTCACGTATATGATAGTGTCGCTAGCATCCATATGACAGAGAACCCGGGCCGACATGGCTAGTCGTGAACCCAAAGCGGCACTAACCCATGGGGACAGGCATACATGAATCAACTTCGAGCATGTCGGTCATCAACGTATGAATCCGGGCTGTAGCACTGGGCTAACAGGACTCCGGTAACCCAGTATGTAGCAGCTAGGCAGACTCGGATGTCACCGCGTGACATTTCCCGAAGATGTACATAGGAACGAGTGAAACACATGCCGGCCATCAAGTGTCCAAAGCAAGTCTTTGGGCTAGCGAGGACTCCGGTGAACCGGTCAGAAGGACTACTATCGCTCAGAAGCACTAGACTACATTTCCCCATATGAGAGGCTGCCAAGGATAAACAACTAGGTTGTCGGATCCCACACATATCAAGCATTTCAAACATACACACAATATGCTCAATATGTGTAAATACAACATGGCATCACAACATAACTCTATGGCTCAAAAATTTATTCATTAGGCTCCGAGGAGCGAGATATTACAAATATGGGTCTCATGACCCAACACTTTCGAAACATACAAGTCAAAGCACAAGCGGAAGCTTAACATGTCTGAAAGTCTGAGACGTCTACAAATGAAAAAGGCTGAGAAGCGACTATCTACCAGATCCTGCCGAGGGCTCAAGATCGTAGCTGAGGTAACAAGCTAAACGTCAAAGTCCAAGCGGAATTACTAGCGAGACTGACGTCTCTCTGCAAAACATAAAATAACCAAACGTGAGTACAAACGTACTCAGAAGACTTACATCAGAACTAACTACATATGCAGCATTATCAACAAAGGGGGTGGTGGAGTTTGACTGCAGCAAGCCAGCTTTGACTCGGTGGCTAACCTGAACTACGACAGCAAGTAACTCTTTGAGGTGGCGCACACGAGTCCACATATTCACCATATCAATACACCACTATGGATCCGCTCCTATCTCCCTACGAGAACGCCATCCATAGCACTCACGCTTATCTTGCGCATTTTAGAGTATCCACTTTCACTTGTCTATGAACTGATATAGGCAACCCAGAAGTCCTTCTCCGCGGACACGGCTATTCGAATAGATCATATTAACCTGCGGGGTGTACTTCTTCACACGCTCTCACCACTTACCGCCGTTTACACGACATGTACTCGGCAACCTTCAGCGGAAGCCCAGCGTGGGTGTCGGCCACGGCCTACCTAAACACTCAAGTCCCTAGTCCAGGTTTATCACCTATTCAGGTTCCATCCACGGAGTCCGCCGAGGTTTCCCATCGGCCCCGAACGATGTGTGCGGGGTTCCCGAGATACCAAGCGGGCATTGATTTTGCACACGGGCCACGGTGTATCTACCGCATCATAGCCCACCCCTAGGGTCAGCGCTACGCACGGCCTCCAACACATATCCTACAAACACCAAAAACTAGTTGCAACTCTTGGACAGAGAACAAGGGTGGTTAAGAAGCCGAGAGGGTCCATTGGTTTCGGGCCCAATGCGTGGTAGTAACTGTTTCATGGATCACAAACACAGCACTCAGTTCCTGAGGACGGCTGCAATGAGACAACCCACCATGTACTCCTACATGGCCTCTCACCGCTACCTTTACCAAATCGTGTTCACACACTTAGCTCACACACAATAGGACATGTTCACACACCATTCCAATTCATTCCCGATGAATCAGACCTGACTCAACTCTAAGCAGTAGCAGGCATGACAAACAAGCATGAATGAGTAGGCACAACATGGCTCAAGCAACTCCTACTCATGCTAGTGGGTTTCATCTAATTACTGTGGAATGCCGGGTCATGCAGAGGATAAAGGGGTTCAGCTACCACAGCAAGTAACACATGAGTCGTTGTTGTCCTAATGCAGTAAAATAGAGCAGGAGTGAGAGAGTGGGATTATATCGGAATGAGCAAGGGGGTTTTGCTTGCCTGGCACTTCTGAAGATATTATAGTTCTTCATCGGTGTCATCGAACAATCGTCGGAACGTCGTCTACTGAGAGGGGATAAACACCGGCAACTGAGAAAGAACACAATCAATGCAATGCACATTCACATGAATGACATGTCATGTTAAGGTACTGAATTCACCTAATGCAATATCTAGCCAAGTTAATTGAAGTGGAACTCAGACAAGAACAAATTCCAACTCCAAATGTTATTTCATAAATTGCCCTAATCATCATTTGTCCTATTCAGTGAGTTTAATTTGTTCAAACATGCATGATCATGGCATAAACAGATTCTTCATATTTTTCTGATCATTTTTCATATATAACTTATTTCAATCTGAGCTACGGTTGAATTTCTATGATTTATTGAAGTTTAGGGCATTTTCTGAAATTAATAAATCATTTCTGATTTATTAAAATTCCAGAAACAAATACTGCGTCAGCATGACGTATTAGTGACGTCAGCAGGTCAACGGGCGCCTCCAGGTCAAACCTGACCAGTGGGACCCACTGGTCAGTGTCTCTGGCTGGTTTGGGTGGATGACAAGTGGGACCAGTCAACGTTGACTTCACCAAGTCAAAGCTGACACGTGGGGTCCACAGGGTTAGCACTAATCTAAATAGGTAATTTACACTAACCTAATCTATTTTAGTTAGCCGGTTAGTTGGGCGGTTGGGCCCACATGTCATCGACACGTGGTACTAACTAAACACGATTAACACCTAAGCTAATGGCGCCACATCAGCGTCACCGGAATTAGGCGCCGGCGACCTCAAGTCGTGGCGGAAGGTCTCCGGAGCGGCGCTACGGGCTGCAGTGGGTCAAGCCAAGGGCACCAGTGGGTTTCCCTCGCTCGCCCGCATCCAGGGGTGGCACCTGCTGGTCACGGGGTGATCTGTAGCAGCGGCAAGCTGGCGGCGGCCGGAGTTCGGACGTGGAAGGGATCGACGCCACGGTGCACTAGAGGAGAAACCGAAGGGCGCTGCGGGCTCCTGGGAGGGCGGCGAACATGGTGGCGCTTCGAGCGCAGCTGGGTGGCCACAGCCACGGCGGCGCCATGGCCGGCGGAACCGAGCTCGCGGCTCCGGTGGAATCGGTGGCTACATGGTGCAAATAACGTGGGGAAGAGAGGGGTTAGTGGCAGGAGCTCACAAGGGGTTTGAACGGGGCGGACGACGTACTCGGGGAGGCGTCGGGGAGGGCACACGGTCGCCGGCGATCTCGGCGGCCGAAGCTTGAAGAAGAGGTCGGGGAGCCGCTGCAGGGCGCGTACGCTCGGGTGGCTTGGCGGGGACGGTGTATAGGTCAGTGGCGGAGCTTCTTGGCGCGTCGAGAGGCGTGTGGAGGCGGTGGCCGTGGTGGTGCTCGTCGGCGGCGGGTGTGTTCGGTGGTGCCACACGGAAGCGAGGAGGAGGAAGGAGGTCCAGGAGAGAGGGAGAGGGCGAGGGGTCGGGGGTGTCGTGGCACCTCGGGTGCCTCCAGTGGCAGCAGTGGCGGGGAGGTGGCGGGGCTCTCGGGCGCGCCACGCCTCGCCTCGCCTCTTGGCAGAGAGGAAGGCGATGAGCGCGGGTAGGTGGGCTGGGCTGGTCAAGCTGGGCGGCTCTGAGTAAGTGGGCAGGTCGGTTCCTCTCTCTCTCTCTTTTCAATTAATTCATGTTTTCTATTTTTCGCATCTTTGTGGCTTTATTAAAAATATTAAATCAATCCCAAAATCCATGCAATGCTCATGATCCTTGTTGGAAATATATCCTCTGATAAACATTTCAGTTTGGGATTATTTGAGCATTTAAAATATTTTATAGTATTTAAATGCCCAAATGCAATTAAGTAATGATTTAATTCAAAAATCCAGAACGGCCTAGGAAAATGTGCACCATTTTTGGGAGAGGTTCTAGACCAATCCAAAAATAATGAACTTTTCTGAAGAGCATTTTGGGTTCATTGAGAATATTTTATTTTGATCCTAAATGCATTTCATTTAGTGCTAGGGTTTGTCATCCCCATTTCAAATTTCATGAAAATTAAACATGATGCATGGATGCATTGCCACTAGTTACAAGCAAGCTCTAGGGCTGTGACAACTCACCCCACTAAACAAGAATCTCACCGAGATTCAAGGCGTGAGTAAGAGGAAAGGGAGTCACAAAACTATCACAATCTTCATGATCCATTTGCCCTTCTCGAAGATGTTGATTCATTCCATCATCTTGGTCTTGGCGTCTTTGCTTTGAGATCTTCACTCGACACGACAACGAGAAAGAAGGAAACCCTACAGATTTAATCTTCTTGAAGATCGAGCAACTCAAGATCAACTCACAGAATGAGATGTTGAAACATCTCGAGTTGAGACACAAAACACATCGAGAGGGATGGAAGAACAAACGACGGGGTTTGATTGGTGGGCAATAATTCCATGCTTAGAAAGAGGGTGGATGGTGTCAAGGTGGCGAGGAAATATTTACCAAGATCCCGTAACAGGGCACCTCGAGAAAGGTGACTCGAAGAACTACTCCCTTAAGTGGAAAAAAGAATTACTTTTGATCCATAGATCATTGGAACTCTTTATACCAGCCTAAGGCAATCACAATCGATCATTTGAAAGAGTTCGAAAGGATGACATACTCGGACTAGAATGGATGATGTGGACTATCTTGTTGAAGGCAAAGCAATAGATGATTTCTGCTTATCATCGGAAATGGATGGGACCCGTGGTAGGACCGCTTTTGAGGATGATCCTGAACAAAAATTACTAAGATGGCAGCCCATAGTGAAATGGCATAAGGACGGTGCAAGCTGGGAACGAAATGCAACTGTTGGAATGTTCCAACCATCATATCTGCCTGAGATTCAGATCCGATTGGTGATAGGATACTTCGGACTCAGCATGTCCGAAAAGAAAGGTCGCAACACAAATCAACGAGATGACGTTGCGAGATTCTCGGGAGATGGCCTATGGTAGTGAGCTCCAAAACATGAGCTGGTTCCGCTACAAACCTGTGAACACACTGTCCTAGACAAGCATGACCACATGGTAGTCTTATGATAAAACACTACCGAGTTCTGGTTGGGAACCATCATCGCGGATAACGAAGTTCTTAATTAAGCCCGGGTTAGCTCTTAAAAGAAACTCCTTCTCTGGAACAAATCAGTTAGTGGCTTGGTGTGCTAGGGATACATATGGAATGAAGGTTGCGAGCCTATCAAACCATAGCATACTTCGCACGTGCATGACTGACTTGGGACGATTCCAGAGGAAACAAAACAAACTTTCCCGAATTCACGGCGGCAACTTGCATCAAATGCACATGAACTAGAGGAAGTCACTTCTTCCATCCAAGCATAAGCTTCATGAACGGCACACGAAGGCATTGCTTACAAAGTTTCCAACACTAGGTTGATGTTCAACATGAATCATGGGGAGACAAAATGCTCTTGATGGGCTCAACAAAACTCATCGAATTTCCATATCACTGGACTTCCACCATCATATGAACACGGTGATAGCATTGGTCAGACCAAAAGATATAATGGTGTATGCCCGAGGGATCAACCACGAGTAAGACAACATTACGAGCATCGATGGTACTGATTTGATTTGACGATAGCCCACACTCAAATCAAAGGATTGATGAGACAATAGGTCCAGCAACTGATCACAGGGACCAATCGATGAAGATATCATCTTTCTTCAACACACACTACACAATAATATCCCTTTGGAACGAACTAAGTTAGGCAAGCTTTTATCTTCCAACCCTCCAAGTTGTTGTTAAGCTTAACCAACTAGCTCAGGGTATCCAACACAGATTCTTGGAGAAGGGGTGATTTACAAGAAACCAACTTGATCACGAGCTCAACATAACAGTCAGGAAACAACCCGGTAACACTTCCAAGAAGATATTTGGAAAGTCACGAACCACCGGTATGTTACTAAGCTCGAGAACAATCTTGCTTTTGAGGGCAAGACGATATGATCAAATGAGTGAGGACTTGACAAGATCCTAACTCATCAACCGAAGTGTGCACCAGAAATAAGGACTAGGTAGCACGATTAATCTTAGGATGATGATTTAATAACCAACACGCTAAGAATGATAATATTGTCCATTTACTACCAAGCAACGAGGTTGCTAGGAGTATCGATTTCACACACCACAATTCACTAGTCGGCATTCCGGTTGCGACAACACGGAACCGAGGAATGAACAATGATGGCGGGAAGTATCACTGCATCAAGAATTCCTAAGAGGTTGTGCAATTCCCATGACATTCTTGACATAAGATGGCAATACTCCAGGGTAGAATAGAATCAAAAGCTAGGTTGGCGTTTGATCTGCGGAATACAACTGCTTTGACCCAGTCCTAGATATGGATGAGGCTCTGGAGTTTGTTTCTCCTAGTCATTCCAGAATAGAATGGCTCGACGGACCACAAGAATAATAGGCATCAATGAACACGAATGCACAATTACTCCTGGCTATCAATTGATAGATGAAGGTCAGAAGACAACTAAGAGAACAACTCAAAGAAACATATAACTTTTCGAGTTGTGGAGGCATGGATTAGTATATCGAGCAAAGCTCAACATTTCTCCCGGATAACCCATGCAGAAAAGGTAGAACTGGCAGAGTCACAAAATAGAATGGAGTACTCCTCAAGAGCACCCTGGTTGTGATCTTTTGGCTCAAAGAACTTCTGCCATAAGCAGTTCATGGTATTTGGAAGAAGGAAATACCACAGACCTCGAGGACTATTGCAAGGTTACTAATATCCTAAAGGAGCTAGCAATTACTATCAACATGAAGTAAGTAGGGTGAATCTCGGGTTCAAGAACCCAGAATAGAATACCTACTAACTAAATTGCATCACGGGATGCTTTCGAGAATAATGGCCAGAATCATCACACGGGGAACACAAAACATGGCTGGATTACTAGGTGATACTCTAAGATGCCTAGGGTCATAATACTAGTTCCAACATATATGTCAAGGCAATAAATTACCTCAACGCACCGGTTAGTGTGCTTATTCTGACCATAAAGGACATCGGGAACGGAAGGAAAGGATTTGCAAATGCATCAGACTATTTAGAGACCTGGGATGACTCGGACAGCATAACGGCTGTAAATGCTCAAAAAGATTTGAGACATCATGCAAAATGGTGGCATAGCCACTCAACAACATCATATCAAGGTTCCGAGATCAACAATTAACATATAGAAATAGTAGGAACTGAACTGGGGCTTAAAACCAACAATCTTAAAGGTCTATGGATTAGTAACACGTCATCCTGATAGATAGATGAGATGCCTAGTTCTTAAACCCCGTAGAAGAGAAGAGGATGACTCAAATCAGAAGGCCATGAGGTATAAGGAGTAAAAAGAGCCTTACGTTCCCTTCCACAATCAATTCCCTTACAAAACTAAAGCATTTCTAGACACAACTTCGACCAGTTTGCCTTGGTAATCCTACAGGCAATCAGGCTCTGATACCAACGCTGTCAGGACCCCGATTCCAAGTCACATCGATCTAGCCGGTAACACCTCATATCACTTTGCGGCCTCACGCACGGTATTCCCAGGTGTCGCCTTACCATGGCCGGGACCGTTTGCGTCTTTTGGCTCACGTATATGATAGTGTCGCTAGCATCCATATGACGAAGAACCGGGCCGACATGGCTAATCGTGAACCAAAGCGACACTAACCCATGGGGACAGGCATACATGAATCAACTTGAGCATGTCGGTCATCAGCGTATGAATCCGGGCTGTAGCCTTGGGCTAGCAGGACTCCGGTAACCGGGCTGTAGCAGGCTAAGCGGGACTCGGATGTCATCGCGTGACATTTCCCGAAGGACAGACATAAGGCAAGTGAAACACATGTCGGTCGATCAAGTGTCCAAAGCAGTAGTCTTTGGGCTAGCGGGACTCCGGTGAACCGAGTATGGCGGACTACTATCGCTCGAGGAAGCACTAGACTACATTTCCCCATATGAGAGGCTGCCAAGGATAAACAACTAGGTTGTCGGATCCCACACATATCAAGCATTTCAAACATACACACAATATGCTCAATATGTGTAAATACAACATGGCATCACAACATAACTCTCGACTCAAATATTTATTCATTAGGCTCAGGAGCGAGATATTACAAACATGGGTCTCATGACCCAACACTCGAAACATACAAGTCAAAGCACAAGAGGAAGCTTAACATGTGCGAGTACAGACATCTACAAATGAAAAAGGCTGAGAAGCCTCACTATCTACCGAGATCTGCCGAGGGCTCAAGATCGTAGGTGAGGTAACAAGCTAAGCGTCGAAGTCAAAGCGGAATTACTAAGCGAGGCCGACGTCTCTCGCAAAACATAAAATAAGCAAGCGTGAGTACAAGCGTACTCAGCAAGACTTACATCGAACTAACTACATATGCATCATTATCAACAAAGGGGGTGGTGGAGTTTGACTGCAGCAAGCCAGCTTTGACTCGGTGGCTAACCTGAACTACGGCAGCAAGTAACTCTTTGAGGTGGCGCACACGAGTCCACATATTCACCATATCAATACACCACTATGGATCCGCTCCGTCTCCCTACGAGAACGCCATCCATAGCACTCACGCTATCTTGCGCATTTTAGAGTATCCACTTTCACTTGTCTATGAACTGATATAGGCAACCCGAAGTCCTTCTCCGCGGACACGGCTATTGAATAGATCATATTGACCTGCGGGGTGTACTTCTTCACACGCTCTCACCACTTACCGCCGTTTACCGACATGTACTCGGCAACCTTCAGCGGAAGCCCAGCGTGGGTGTCGGCCACGGCCTACCTAAACACTCAAGTCCCTAGTCCGGGTTTATCGCCTATTCAGGTTCCATCGCAGGAGTCCGGCCGAGGTTTCCCATCTGGCCCCGAGCGATGTGTGTAGGGTTCCCGAGATACCAAGCGGGCATTGGTACACGGGCATTGATTTTGTCAGACCACGGTGTATCTACCGCATCATAGCCCACCCCTAGGGTCAGCGCTTCATACGGCCTCCAACACATATCCTACAAACACGAAACTAGTTGCAACTCTGGACAGAGAACAAGGGTGGTTAAGAAGCCGAGAGGGTCCATTGGTTTCGGGCCCAATGCGTGGTAGTAACTGTTTCATGGATCACAAACACGAACTCAGTTCTGAGGGCGTCTGCAATGAGACAACCCACCATGTACTCCTACATGGCCTCTCACCGCTACCTTTACCAAATCGTGTTCACACACTTAGCTCACACACAATAGGATATGTTCACACACCATTCCAATTCATTCCCGGTGAATCGGACTGACTCAACTCTAAGCGATGGCAGGCATGACAAACAAGCATGAATGAGTAGGCACAACATGGCTCAAGCAACTCCTACTCATGCTAGTGGGTTTCATCTAATTCTTGTGGAATGACGGGTCATCACGAGAGGATAAAGGGTTCAGCTACATGAGCAAGTAACACATGAGTCGTTGTTGTCCTAATGCAGTAAAATAGAGCAGGAGCGAGAGAGTGGGATTATATCGGAATGAACAAGGGGTTTTGCTTGCAGCACTTACGAAGATATTATAGTTATTCATCGGTGTCATCGAACAATCGTCGGAACGTCGTCTCGAGAGGGACAAACACGGCAAGCGAGAAAGAACACAATCAATGCAATGCACATTCACATGAATGACATGTCATGTTAAGGTACTGAATTCACCTAATGCAATATCTAGCCAAGTTAATTGAAGTGGAACTCAAACAAGAACAAATTCCAACTCCAAATGTTATTTCATAAATTGCCCTAATCATCATTTGTCCTATTCAGTGAGGTTAATTTGTTCAAACATGCATGATCATGGCATAAACAGATTCTTCATATTTTTCTGATCATTTTTCATATATAACTTATTTCAATCTGAGCTACGGTTGAATTTCTATGATTTATTGAAGTTTAGGGCATTTTCTGAAATTAATAAATCATTTCTGATTTATTAATATCCCAGAAACAAATACTGCATCAGCATGACGTATTAGTGACGTCAGCAGGTCAACGGGCGCCTCTAGGTCAAACCGGACCGGTGGGACCCACTGGTCAGTGTCTCTGGCTGGTTTGGGTGGATGACAAGTGGGACCAGTCAACGTTGACTTCACCAAGTCAAAGCTGACACGTGGGGTCCACAGGGTTAGCACTAATCTAAACAGGTAATTTACACTAACCTAATCTATTTTAGTTAGCCGGTTAGTTGGGCGGTTGGGCCTACATGTCATCGACACGTGGTACTAACTAAACACGATTAACACCTAAGCTAATGGCGCCACATCAGCGTCACCGGAGTTAGGCGCCGGCGACCTCAAGTCGCGACGGAAGGTCGCCGGAGCGGCCCTACGGGCGGCAGTGGGTCAAGCCAAGGGCACCAGTGGGTTGCCCTCGCTCGCCCGCATCCAGGGGTGGCACCTGCTGGTCACGGGGTGATCTGTAGCAGCGGCAAGCTGGCGGCGGCCGGAGTTCGGACGTGGAAGGGATCGACGCCACGGTGCACTAGAGGAGAAACCGAAGGGCGTTGCGGGCTCCTGGGAGGGCGGCGAACATGGTGACGCGCTCAGGCGCAAGCTGGGGTGGCCCTGGCCACGGCGGCGCCATGGCTGGCGCAACCGAGCTCGCGGCTCCGGTGGAATCGGTGGCTACATGGTGCAAATAACGCGGGGAAGAGAGGGGTTAGTGGCAGGAGCTCATGGGGGTTTGAACGGGGCGGACGACGTACTCGGGGAGGCGTCGGGGAGGGCACACGGTCGCCGGCGATCTCGGCGGCCGAAGCTTGAAGAAGAGGTCGGGGAGCCGCTGGAGGGCGCGTACGCTCGGGTGGCTTGGCGGGGATGGTGTATAGGTCAGCGGCGAAGCTTCTTGGCGCGTCAGAGAGGCGTGTGGAGGCCGGTGGCCGTGGTGGTGTTCGTCGGCGGCGGCGGGTGTGTTCGGTGGTGCCACACGGAAAGCGAGAGGAGGAAGGAGGTCCAGGAGAGAGGAAGAGGGCGAGGGGTCGGGGGTGTCGTGGCACCCTCGGGTGCCTCCAATGGCGGCAGTGTAAGCAGGAGGTGGCGGGGCTCTCGGGGCCGCCGCCTCGCCTCTACCCTCTTGGCAGAGGAAGGCGATGGCGGCGGGGTAGGTGGGCTGGGCTGGTCAAGCTGGGCGGCTACTGAGTAAGTGGGCAGTGGGTTCCTCTCTCTCTTTTTCTTTTAATTCTTGTTTTCTATTTTTCTGCAGCTTTGTGGCTTTATTAAAAATATTAAATCAATCCCAAAATTCATGCAATCTGCTCATGACCACTCTTTGAAATATATCCTCAATAAACATTTCAGTTTGGGATTATTTGAGCATTTAAAATATTTTATAGTATTTAAATGCCCAAATGCAATTAAGTAATGATTTAATTCAAAAATCCAGAATGGCCTAGGAAAATGTGCACCATTTTTGGGAGAGGTTCTAGACAAATCCAAAAATAATGAACTTTTCTGAAGAGCATTTTGGGTTCATTGAGAATATTTTTATTTTGATCCTAAATGCATTTCATTTAGTGCTAGGGTTTGTCATCCCCATTTCAAATTTCATGGAAATTAAAGATGATGCATGGATGCATTGCCACTAGTTACAAGCAAGCTCTAGGGCTGTGACACCAAGCCCTAGCACTAAAGCAATTCAAATAGGTTCAACTAAAAATATTTTTCAATGAACCCAAATGTCCTTCAAAAAATGTTCACCATTTTTGGAAAATCTTTGAAACAATAACGGAGATATTGCACATTTTCCATGACATTTGGATTATTGAATTAACTCATATTGTATTTGAATTGGGGCATTTAAATCCTATAAATATTTTAAATGCTCTAATAATTTTGAAACTAGTTTTGGGTTGTTAGGAATAATCCCAACAGAGCCCACAATTATTTTCAGGATTTACGGAAGCGTTTTAGTATTTTAATAAAGCCCAACAGTTGCGAAAATTAGAAAACAGAAAACAATTTAGTAAGAGAGAGAGGAAAGGCCAGAGGCCACTTACAGCTGGCTCGGCCCATCGGCTGTGCAGGTCATCACCTACCTCTGCCGATGGCGGAGGAGGGACACCGTGATGCCGCCACCGCCACGCCACCACCCTGCCCCGCCATCGCCCGCGCCCGGCCTCAGGCCTCGAGCGCCTCTGCGGCACCGCCCCGACCCCTCGACACCACTCTCCCCTCCTCTGCTCCCCCCTCGTCCTCTCCCCCTCATGCCCGAGCGGGTCCATCACCGCCGTTCGCCATAGCCGCGGCCACTGCCTCCCCCTCGACCCCTCGACCGTGCCTGCGAGCTCCGTCTCGACGTCCCCGACCTCCTCGACGACCCACGAGGCCCCGGACACGCTGCAACGCCGCCACCGATGCTTTTCCCCTCCTCGGCCGCCGGAGATCGACCTCGCCGCCCCGCTCAGCTCCGACCTTCCCCGAGCTCGCCGTCTGCTTCAACCGACTCCCCGTGAGCTCCTCTTCCTCCTCCCCTTCCCGTTCTTGCTCTCGAGCACCACAGCGACCGCACCGAGCTCGACCGCGCCCGCCGCCGCCACCTCACGTCGCCTCGTGGCCACAGCCACGTTGGCTTGATTCCGAGCACGCCATCGTCTTCAACGCAGTCGCAGAAGCCCATAGAACCTCTTCACGCGCCTCGTCGTGCCTCATAGTGACGACTTCGACCTCGCCCGAACTCCGGCAACCGCCAAGGTCGTCGCCGGCGATGTTTCCGGCCACCCCAGCATCTCCCACCGCCACCACTCGATGCGGACAAGCGCCCACGTCACGTAGACGCCCTCCGTCGGCCATTTGGTCGCCGGAGGAGGAAACCCGCACCTGCACCGCCGCGTTTGGCCTCGCCGGCGACTAAACGCCGGCGAGTTGACCCCGCTGACCCCGTTTGACCAAGGGTGGGCCCAGTTTGACCCCTGGGTCAATGACAGGTGGGGCCCGGCCCTGTTAATTAATTAGGATAAGTACTGATTGTTTTTAGTTAAACTAATTGCATTGACACGCGGGGCCCACTTTCAGGTTTGACCTGGACCGTTCCGTTGACCCCTGACGTCACCCTGATGTCATGCTGATGCAGTAACTTATTTTGTGGAATTATTCTTACACAGGAAATTCCAGAAAATTCCACAAACTTCTAAAATTCATAGAAATTAATCTGTAACTCCAAATGAAATAATTTATATATGAAAAATTATCAGAAAAATGCAACCTATCCATCTGTATCATTTTCATGCATGTTTGAGAAAGTTAACCTCACTGTTTAGGATGAAACATGATTAGGACAAATTTGATAATAGTTTTGGAGTTGGAATTTGATCTAGTTTTGAATTCCACTTCAATCAAAATGACTTTCTGTTGCATTAGCTCAAATCACAGCATATTGCCATGTCATGATCATGCATCATATTGTGCATTGCATTAATTGTGTTTCCTTCTGTGTTGCCGGTGTTTATCCCCTCCCGATAGACGTGGTTTCGACGATGAGTTCGATGACACCAATGAAGAACTATATTATCTTCAGAAGTGCCAGGCAAGCAAAACCCCCTTGTTCATTCCGATATAATCCCACTCTCTCGCTCCTGCTCTCTTTTACTGCATTAGGACAACAATGATTCATCATTACTTGCTGCGGTAGCTGAACCCTTTATCCTCTGCATGACCTGTCATTCCACAGTAAATAGATGAAACCCACTAGCATGAGTAGGAGTTGTTTGAGCCCTGTTGTGCCTACTCATTCATGCTTGTTTGCCATGCCTGCTACTGCTTAGAGTTGAGTCAGGTCTAATTCATCGGGAATGAATCGGAGGTGTGTAAACATGTCCTACTGTTGAGAGCTAAGTGTGTGAACACGATTTGGTAAAGGTAGCGGTGAGAGGCCATGTAGGAATACATGGTGGGTTGTCTCATTGAAACCGTCCTAAGGAACTGAGTTCTGTGTTTGTGATCCATGAAATAGTTTCTACCAAGCATTGGGCCCGAAACCAATGGACCCTCTCGGCTTCTTAACCACCCTTGTTCTCTGTCCAGGAGTTGCAACTAGTTTCTGCTGTTTGTAGGATATGTGTTGGAGGCCGTGCGTAGCGCTGACCCTAGGGGTGGGCTATGATGCGGTAGATACACCGTGGCCCGGTGTACCGAGCGCCCGTTTGGTGTCTCGGGAACCCTGCACACATCGTTCGGGGCCGTTAGTGGAAACCTCAGCCGGACTCCCTGCGGATGGAACCTGAATAGGCGATAAACCTGGACTAGAGTCTTGAGTGTTTAGGTAGGCCGTGGCCGACACCCTCGTTGGGCTTTAAGCTTGAAGGTTGCCGAGTACATGTCGTAAACGCGGTAAGTGGTGAGAGTGTGTGAAGAAGTACACCCTGCAGGTTAACATCATCTATTTGAATAGCCGTGTCCGCGTAAAGGACTTCTGGGTTGCCTATAACAGTTCATAGACAAGTGAAAGTGGATACTCTAAAATGCGCAAGATAAGCGTGAGTGCTATGGATGGCGTTCTCGTAGGGAGACGGGAGCGGATCCATAGTGGTGTATTGATATGGTGAATATGTGGACTCGTGTGCGCCACCTCAAAAGAGTTACTTGCAGTTGTAATTTAGGATAGCCACCGAGTCAAAGCTGGCTTGCTGCAGTTAAACCCCACCATCCCCTTTGTTGATAATGATGCATATGTAGTTAGTTATGATGTAAGTCTTGCTGAGTACATTTGTACTCATGTTTGCTTATTTTATGTTTTGCAGAGAGACGTCAGTCTTGCTAGTAGTTCCGCGTGGACTTCGACGTTTAGCTTGTTACCTCAGCTACGGTCTTGTGCCCTCGGCAGGATCTGGTAGATAGTCAGGCTTCTCAGCCTTTTCCATTTATAGTTATCGTACTCGGACATGTTAAGCTTCCTTTGTGTTTGACTTGTATGCTCTCAATGCTGGGTCGAGACCCATGTTTGTAATATCTCGCTCCTCGAGCCTAATGAATAAATACTTGAGTCGTAGAGTTATGTTGTGATGCCATGTTGTATTTACACATATCGAGCATATTGTGTGTATGTTTGAAATGCTTGGTATGTGTGGGATCCGACAATCTAGTTGTTTATCCTTGGCAGCCTATCTTATGGGGAAATGTAGTCTAGTGCTTCCTTGAGCCATAGTAGTCCGCTACAGCCCGGTTCACCGGAGTCCTGCTAGCCCAAAGACTCTGCTCGTGACACTTGGTCGGCCGGCATGTGTTTCACTTCGTTCATGTGTCTGTTCTTGAAAATGTCACGCGGTGAAATCCAGAGTCCTGCCTAGCCTGCTCTGACCAGGTTCCCAGTCTGTTAGCCCAGTGCTACAGCCGGATTCACACTTCTGACCGACATGCTCGATGTGATTCATGTATGCCTGTCCCCATGGGTTAGTGCCGCTTTGGGTTCACGACTAGTCATGTCAGCCCGGGTTCTCTGTCATATGGATGCTAGCGACACTATCATATACGTGAGCCAAAAGGCACAAACGGTCCCGGGCCATGGTAAGGCGACACCCGTGGGAATACCGTGCATGAGGCCGCAAAGTGATATGAGGTGTTACCGGCTAGATCGATGTGACTTGGAATCGGGGTCCTGACAACAATCATTGCTACTGTAAGTCTTGATGAACGTGGTGACTCCTATTTTGGCACTGGCTTTTGGAAATAAAATTGCAAAGTTTTATGTACTGAAAGCTGGCACTTATTTCATTACACATAAAAGGACCTGGTCATGAGATATATGCTAACATCCCCGACAAAATCATCCGTCCAGACTTTGTTTGAAGTAAGTTTTCTTTTCAACTATCTGCATATGTTGACTTACCCAGCAATGTCCAATGAATTGTGTGGTATTTAAGCAACCAATTGTTATTCCCTTTTCTTACTATATTCCTACCTAATAACTTCTAGTTACCAATACACTTTTCTATTGCCCTGTTTTAACTATTCCATGTACTCCCATTTCTATCAGAAAGCGCCGCTGACAAGGAGACTCCGGAGGTGGAGAACGGGGTTGCCAACAAGCGGAGGCGTGGCGAGCTAGAACCGCAAGTGACTCCAGCAGGCCTAAACTTCATCAGCAGCCTCCCCGATGATATGTTGAGAGTCGTCATCTCCCTCCTCCCAATCAAATATGGGGCGCGGACAACCGTCCTTTCCCGGCGGTGGCGTCCCCTATGGAACTCCAGCCCTCTCGACCTCATCGACACCCATGAGCTCTACCATGGCTATCGCAAAAGCTTGGATGCGTTCTCCAAGATCCTCGGCAGTCACCTTGGCCCAGCCAAAGGCCTTAAAATGGGCAAGTTCCGTTCCAACGGCAAGGACCGAGCCAAGCTTGACGAGTGGTTCCGATCCCATGCCCTAGATCAGCTCGAGGAGCTCACTTTTGATGATGGGCATATGCGGTAGTTGCCAACGTCCGCACTCCACCTCGCGTCCACGCTGCACGTCGCCAAGTTCAGGAACTGCCATTTCCCGCCTCTTAATGACGTGCCCGCTCTTATTCTACCACGACTGAAGCACCTCGAGCTCGTCGCCGTATGCCTCTCAAAGGGTGACATGGAGCGCCTGCTCCGTGGCTGTACTGCACTCGAGTACCTTCGTTTTCAGGTGAACAGTGGGTTGAGTACCTTCCACATCACCTCCATGACTCTCCGGACTATTTATGTGTGTTGTTGGTGCGGCAGGAAGACATCACAAGATGTGTACCACGGTATGGTCATTGAGGACACACCTGCACTTGAGAGATTACTTGTAGTTGATCAAGAAGGTCCAACAAGAATAAATGTCATTTCTGCACCGAAATTGACAGTGATGGGCTACTCGTCTGACAAATACTCCGAACTTGTTATTGGATCCACACCGTTCGGTACAACGATGCCTTCTACCTCTCCTTCTACCAATTAACATTATTTCTAATTTTGAAGATGTTTGTTCATCATCATTCAGAAAATGATTCCGACAAGCTTGACACCTAAAGCTGCAGACAAGAAGGTCTTGGCACTAGAATCTATCGGCCCGACACAGGAGCAAGTTGTCGGTTTCTGAGATGCTTTACGTGCTGGAGAAGCTATATATCGGTGATGTTCCTTTCTGTTAAATGTTAACCATAAGGAGTTCAATTTGTGACACCTTTTCCAAGTTTACAATGACAATGTACTACGATTTCGAAGGTTCTTTTGGAGGATTTCGGTACATACATGTCCCCCCATATTGGTTGCTTGATCCATATGGTTACAATCAATAAGCATTTCTCCTTTGGATTCATCTGTACTAGTTTTCTTAGGGAACTTTTCATCCACTCCAACCTCTTGTGAAGAAGGCTACATTTTTCTAGAATGTAATCAAATGCCCATGTTAATCATGTCAGATCGAAGATGGCATGTTAGTGCATTTTACAAATCATGCAAACCAAATAGGCCTGTCGTAATGTTCAAAACTGCATGTAGGCACTAACACGTTTTCTTCTTTTGCAGATAAGATTAGGCCCAGTGCTGGATAATGTGATACAATATAACAATCACGTCGAATGCCTAGATCTGCATATCTCAGAAATTACTTTAAAATCCTATCGAGGGACCTTACCGGAGATTATATTCGCCAGGTTCGTTGTTCTAAGAGCAAGGGTGCTGAAGGAAATGAGGTTTTTCCTACATTTATTTCACAAAAATGAATGGTTTGTTGATCAGCGTCGGCGTCTGCGGTAGAATGGAATAGGCTCCAAAAATGTTGAATTTCATTTTGGAACTTCACTTGACAGAGTAATCAGAAGTCATCGTGTCAACCCCATACATGACTTCTCAGTGGCTGACCCCTTTGCAAAAATTGTGAGGTTTCGAAACCAGACTTAGAAGTGGTAATATTAGTTTGAACCTCTCGATATCCATGTTCATTGGATCAGTAGCGCGTTGCAGCTAATGAGCTGAATTTCATTTCTAATATCAGTTTGAACCTTGTAATCTTTGAATTTGAGCCATATAACTCTGGAATTTGAACCTTGTAACATTTCAAGCTTTTGTGGTACAATTTTTGAAATGGCATCATATGAGACTCGTATATTGCTACCACTATTTTGACCTTGATATGCAATGGTCTTAGATTTTATTAACCATTCTCGAATCAGTTTACCTTGTCGATCTCACAGCACATGATCTGTATAGCTAACTCGACTGCGATCTTCGACATTATTGCACACGGTTGGTTTCTTCTATCGTGTGCACTATAGAGTGCAGGATTAATTATTGCACTCGAGTGTACATCATCACCCTTCTGTGTAAATTCGACCTCATCACCCAAGGGTAAACTTATGACCGAAGTCATTCCACACACTTCGTTTTTACAAAGCTTTTGCCAATAAACGCCCATGATTTGGCCCTCTTCTAGCCGACGCGTGGCCAAACTAGCCGGGTGGGAAGCTTGCGCGGTAAACAGCGCGGTAGCGCGGGAACAGGCTCACCGATGATACATTTGGCACCTCTTCGAGCCCACGCGTGCAGTGCGGTGTTGTCAAGCATGCACTGGATTCTGGAATCCTTTGCTATGAACGTCGTGACAAGACGTGACGATTACAGGCCGGCCGGCCCCCATTTATTACAGCGGCAATTTAACCTACCCTTATGTCTCTTCAACCTTTCGATCGTGCCCTACCATTGCAAGAAGCACACCCACCATGAGAAATTCTTAGAGGGTATCCTGCGCGGCTCCAATGGCGCTCCAAGCGGCTGCCGACGACGAGCAGAAGTTCACCATGCGCGCCATGGTGGACACCCACAGAAGGTTCATGGACCTCTCGGTGGTGTATGATACGTCTCCGCCGTATCTATAATTTTTTTATTGTTCCATGCCAATATTATACAACTTTCATATACTTTTTGCAACTTTTTATACTATTTTTGGGACTAACATATTGATCCAGTGCCCAGCGCCAGTACATGTTTGTTGCATGTTTTATGTTTCGCAGAAAACTTGTATCAAACGGAGTCCAAACGGGATAAAAACGGGTGGAGAATATTTTTGGAATATTTGTGAAATATGGGAAGAAGAATCAACGTGAGGCGGTGCTGAGGGGGCCACGAGGCGGCGCTTTGCCCCTGGCGCGCCCGACCCTCGTGGCCCCGTAAAGGTGGTTGCTGCTCTTCTTTGGCATAAGAAAGCTAATTTTGGAGAAAAATCTGGGTGAAGGTTTCAATCCAATCGAGTTCTGGATCTCCGGATATATAAGAAACGGTGAAAGGCGTAATCCCGAGCGCGTAAAGCAGAGAGAGAGAGAGACAGATCCAATCTCGGAGGGCTCTCGCCCCTCCCACACCATGGAGACCAAGGACCAGAGGGGAAACCCTTCTCCCATCTAGGGAGGAGGTCAAGGAAGAAGAAGAAGGGGGGGGGGCTCTCTCCCCCTCGCTTCCGGTGGCGCCGGAGTGCCACCGGGGGCCATCATCATCACCGCAATCTTCACCAACAAATTCACCGCCATCATCACCAACTCTTCCCCCCTCTATGCAGCGGTGTAACCCCTATTTAACCTGCTGTAATCTCTACTTAAACATGGTGCTCAACGCTATATATTATTTCCCAATGATGTATGGCTATCCTATGATGTTTGAGTAGATCAGTTTTGTCCTATGGGTTTATTGATGATCGTGATTGGTTTGAGTTGTGTGTTTTATTATTGGTGTTGTCCTATGGTGCTCTCCGTGTCGCGCAAGCGTGAGGGATCCCCGCTGTAGGGTTTGCAATATGTTCATGATTTGCTTATGGTGGGTGCCGTGAGTGAGAGAAGCACATACCCGAGTAAGTAGGTTGTTTGCGTATGGGAATAAAGAGGACTTGATACTTTAATGCTATGGTTGGGTTTTACCTTAATGATCTTTAGTAGTTGCGGACACTTTGTAGAGTTCCAATCATAAGTGCATATGATCCAATTATAGAAAGTATGTTAGCTTATGCCTCTCCCTCATATAAAATTGCAATAACGATTACCGGTCTAGTTATCGATTGCCTAGGGACAAATAACTTTCACGTGAAAAAAATCTCTCTACTAAAACTAATTTAGTTGTGTCTTTATCTAAACAGCCCCTAGCTTTTATTTACGTGCTCTTTATTATCTTGAAACTTATCCAAAAACACCTACAAAGTACTTCTAGTTTCATACTTGTTCTAGGTAAAGCAAACGTTAAGCGTGCGTAGAGTTGTATCAGTGGTCGATAGAACTTGAGGGAATATTGTTCTACCTTTAGCTCCTCGCTGGGTTTGACACTCTTACTTATCGAAAGAGGCTACAATTGATCCCCTACACTTGTGGGTTATCAAGACCTTTTTCTGGCGCCGTTGCCGGGGAGCAATAGCGTGGGGTGAATATTCTCGTGTTCGCTTGTTTGCTTTATCACTAAGTAGATTTTATTAGTTGTTCTAAGTTGTTCTCTATCTTTAGTTATGGATATGGAACACGAAATACCAAAACAAATTAGGTGTACTTGCTGCTCATGGAGATGCGGAACCTCCTAAAACCCTCGATGCTCGTTATGTGATAGATATTACGTACTACTTTGATAATCCTGAGAAAACCCCATTCAATTTGGTAATGGGAGACATGTTGGATCAACGTGAATACTTTAGGGATTATCGCTTGACTCAAAAAGGGAAACTATTATGGGATCAAATTTATATGTTGAAGTGGTATGCTCGGCAACTATGCTTGAGTTATGATTATACTTGTTGCTCTAGGATGAAGGCTCCACACCTTCCCTTTTCATGCAAATTTAATGATAATAAAACCTTAGCTTCTTATGCTAATGGTATATATGATTACTATGATGTGGAACAAATAGAAGAATTTGTTGCTTTTATGGGTGCTTATGAAATTGAATCTGTATTTAAAGAGTGTGAAAATATTTATGATGTTGTTTATAGACCTGGAAATTTAGCTATCCTTAAATATTGCTATGAGAATTATGAACACAATGCCGATATTGATACATTTATTGAGAAAGTCTCTGTTGTCCAAGAAGAGACTAATATTTTGCAGGAGTCTATGGAAGAAGAAATTGATGAAACTGTGAGCTCATTGGATGAAAAAGATGAGGAGGAGAGCGAAGAACAAAAGGAGGAAGAGCGGATTGATCACCCGTGCCCACCTTCTAATGAGAGTAACTCTTCCACTCATACATTGTTTAATTTCCCTTCGTGCTTACCGAAGGATGATTGCTATGATAACTGTTATGATCCCGTTGATTCTCTTGAAATATTCCTTTTTGATGATGCTTGCTATGCTTGTGGCCAAGATGCCAATATGAATTATGCTTATGGAGATGAACTTGCTATAGTTCCTTATGTTAAACATGAAATTGTTGCTATTGCACCCACACATGATAGTCCTATTATCTTTTTGAATTCTCCCGACTACACTATATCGGAGAAGTTTGCCTTTATTAAGGATTATATTGATGGGCTGCCTTTTACCGTTACACATGATGATTTTGATAGATATAATATGCATGTGCTTGCTGCTCCTACTTGCAATTATTATGAGAGAGGAACTATATCTCCACCTCTCTATGTTTCCAACATGATAAAATTGCAAGAAACTGCTTATACTATGCATTGGCCTTTACTATGTGTGCATGAATTGTTCTTTTGTGACATGCGGATGCATAGGAAGAGAGTTAGACTTCGTCATTGCTTGATATATATTGCTTTGTGCTCACTACTAAATGCCAAATCATTGCTGATTAAAATTGGCTTTGATATACCTTGGGATCCGGGTGGATTCACCACTTGAGCACTATATGCCTAGCTTAATGGCTTTAAAGAAAGCGCTGCCAGGGAGACAACCCGGAAGTTTTAGAGAGTCATTTATTTCTGTTGAGTGCTTTTATAAAGTTTAAAAACAAAAAAATAAAGAGGGGAACCCAAAACTTTTTCAAAAAGGAAAGTGAAAGTGAGAAAGACAAGCATTGTTGAAGTGGGAGAGCTCCTTGAACTTTGTTCATGCTCACGGAAACTTTGTGAATCGTAATTATAGAAACTTTTCAATAAAAATAGTTATCTCCTTGTACAATTCCATTGTATTATAAAAATAATGTGCCAAGGTTTGCCTTTAGGATGTTTACAATGCTTGTTGGTTTGTGCGGTGCAGGACAGAAACTTTGGCTGTAGTGCGCGATTGTACATTTTTTACTAGAACGTCAAACGGTTCTGATTCTTTTTGCACTGTCTTTCTATACAAATTGTTTATTTTTCCTAATTTTGGCAGAATTTTGAAGTACCAGAAGTATGGTTAATGTTTAGATTGTTACAGATTGATCTGTTTTAGACAAATTCTGTTTTTGTTGCATAGTTTGCTTGTTTTGATGAAACTATCAATTTTTATCAGTGGATTAAGCCAAGGAAAAGTTATATTACGGAAGCTATAATGCAAAATCAAAGTATGAATTGGTTTGCAACAGTACTTAGAGTAGTGATTTGCTTTATTATACTAACGGATCTTACCGAGTTTTCTGTTGAAGTTTTGTGTGGATGAAGTGTTCGATGATCGAGAAGGTCTCAATGTGAGGAGAAGAAGGAGAGGCAAGAGCTTAAGCTTGGGGATGCCCAAGGCACCCCAAGTAAATATTCAAGGAGACTCAAGCATCTAAGCTTGGGGATGCCCCGGAAGGCATCCCCTCTTTCTTCAACAAGTATCGGTATGTTTTCGGATTCATTTCGTTCATGCGATATGTGAAAATCTTGGAGCTTCTTTTGCATTTAGTTTTCACTTTTTATTTTATGCACCATGCTGGTATGAGATAGTCCTGGTTGATTTATAGAATGCTCATTGCACTTCACTTAAATCTTTTGAGTATGGCTTTATAGAATGCTTCATGTGCTTCACTTATATCATTTGAAGTTTGGATTGCATGTTTCTCTTCACATAGAAAACCGCCAATAGTAGAATGCTCTTTTGCTTCACTTATATTTGTTAGAGCGTGGGCATATATTTTTGTAGAAAGAATTAAACTCTCTTGCTTCACTTATATCTATTTAGAGAGTTGACAGGAATTGGTCATTCACATGGTTAGTCATAAAATCCTACATAAAACTTGTAGATCACTAAATACGATATATTTGATTCCTTGCAATAGTTTTGCGATATAAAGGTGGTGATATTAGAGTTGTGCTAGTTGAGTAATTGTGAAATTGGGAAATACTTCTGTTGAGGTTTGCAAGTCCGGTAGCATGCACGTATGGTGAACCGTTATGTAACGAAGTTGGAGCATGAGGTATTTATTGATTGTCTTCCTTATGATTGGCGGTCGGGGACGAGCGATGGTCTTTTCCTACCAATCTATCCCCCTAGGGGCATGTGTAGTAGTACTTTGCTTCGAGGGCTAATAAACTTTTGCAATAAGTATATGAGTTCTTTATGACTAATGTGAGTCCATGGATTATACGCACTCTCACCCTTCCATCATTGCTAGCCTCTTCGGTACCGTGCATTTCCCTTTATCACCTCGAGAGTTGTTGCAAACTTTGTCGGTGCATCCAAACCCCGTGATACGATATGCTCTATCACACATAAACCTCCTTATATCTTCCTCAAAACAGCCACCATACCTACCTATCATGGCATTTCCATAGCCATTCCGAGATATATTGCCATGCAACTTCCATCATCATCATATACATGACTTGAGCATTTATTGTCATATTGCTTTGCATGATCGTAAGATAGCTATCATGATGTTTTCATGGCTTGTCCGTTTTTTTATGTCATTGCTACGCTTGATCATTGCACATCCCGGTACACCGCCGGAGGCATTCATATAGAGTCATATCTTTGTTCTAGTATCGAGTTGCAATATTGAGTTGTAAGTAAATAAAAGTGTGATGATCATCATTATTAGAGCATTGTCCCAGTGAGGAAAGGATGATGGAGACTATGATTCCCCCACAAGTCGGGATGAGACTCCGAACGAAAAAAAAGAAAAAAAGAGAGAAAGGCAAAAAAGGCCCCAAAAAACAAAAAAATGAGAGAAAAAGATAGAAGGGACAATGTTACTATCCTTTTACCACACTTGTGCTTCAGAGTAGCACCATGTTCTTCATATAGAGAGTCTCTTGAGTTATCACTTTCTTATACTAGTGGGAATTTTCATTACAGAACTTGGCTTGTATATTCCAACGATGGGCTTCCTCAAATGCCCTAGGTCTTCATGAGCAAGCAAGTTGGATGCACACCCACTTAGTTTCCGTTTGAGCTTTCATATACTTATAGCTCTAGTGCATCTGTTGCATGTCAATCCCTACTCCTCACATTGACATCAATTGATGGGCATCTCCATAGCCCGTTGATTAGCCGCGTCAATGTGAGACTTTCTCCTTTTTTGTCTTCTCCACACAACCTCCATCATCATATTCTATTCCACCCATAGTACTATGTCCATGGCTTGCGCTCATGTATTGCGTGAGGGTTGAAGAGGCTGAAGCGCGTTATGAAGTATGAACCAATTGCTTGGCTTGTCATCGGGGTTGTGCATGATTTGAATGCTTTGTGTGGTGAAGATGGAGCATAGCCAGACTATATGATTTTGTAGGGATGAGCTTTCTTCGGCTATGTTATTTTGATAAGACATAATTGCTTGGTTAGTATGCTTGAAGTATTATTGTCTTAATGTCAAATGATAGACTATTGCTTTGAATCGCTCGTGTCTTAATATTCATGCCATGATTAGATTACATGATCAAGATTATGCTAGGTAGCATTCCACATCAAAAATTATCTTTTTTATCATTTACCTACTCGAGGACGAGAAGGAATTAAGCTTGGGGATGCTGATACGTCTCCGTTGTATCTATAATTTTTTATTGTTCCATGCCAATATTATACAACTTTCATATACTTTTGGCAACTTTTTATACTATTTTTGGGACTAACATATTGATCCAGTGCCCAGTGCCAATTCCTGTTTGTTGCATGTTTTATGTTTCACAGAAAACCATATCAAACGGAGTCCAAACGGGATAAAAACGAACGGAGAATATTTTTGGAATATTTGTGAAATATGGAAAGAAGAAACAACGTGAGACGGTGCCCGAGGGAGCCACGAGGCAGGGGGGCATGCCTGCTCCCCTGGGCGCGCCCCTGACCCTCGTGGGCCCCCTGTAAGGCGGTTACTGCTCTCTTCTTTGGCCACAAGAAAGCTAATTTTCGGAGAAAAATCTGGGCGAAGGTTTCAATCCAATCGGAGTTACGGATCTCCGGATATATAAGAAACGGTGAAAGGGCAGAATCCCAGAACGCAGAAACAGAGAGAGACAGAGAGACAGATCCAATCTCGGAGGGGCTATCACCCCTCCCACGCCATGGATACCAAGGACCAGAGGGGAAACCCTTCTCCCATCTAGGGAGGAGGTCAAGGAAGAAAAAGAAGGAGGGGGCTCTCTCCCCCTCGCTTCCGGTGGCGCCAGAGTGCCACCAGGGGCCATCATCATCACCGCAATCTTCACCAACAACTTCACCGCCATCATCACCAACTCTTCCCCCCTCTATGCAGCGGTGTAACCCCTCTTTAACCCGTTTTAATCTCTACTTAAACATGGTGCTCAATGCTATATATTATTTCCCAATGATGTATGGCTATCCTGTGATGTTTGAGTAGATCAGTTTTGTCCTATGGGTTTATTAATGATCGTGATTGGTTTCAGTTGCATGTTTTATTATTGGTGTTGTCCTATGGTGCTCTCTGTGTCGCGCAAGCGTGAGGGATCCCCGCTGTAGGGTTTGCAATATGTTCATGATTTGCCTATGGTGGGTGGCGTGAGTGACAGAAGCACATACCCGAGTAAGTAGGTTGTTTGCGTATGGGAATAAAGAGTACTTGATACTTTAATTCTATGGTTGGGTTTTACCTTAATGATCTTTAGTAGTTGCGGACGCTTGCTAGAGTTCCAATCATAAGTGCATCTGATCCAGGTAGAGAAAGTATGTTAGCTTATGCCTCTCCCTCATATAAAATTGCAATAACGATTACCGGTCTAGTTATCGATTGCCTAGGGACAAATAACTTTCACGTGACAAAAAGCTCTCTACTAAAACTAATTTAGTTGTATCTTTATCTAAACAGCCCCTAGCTTTTATTTACGTGCTCTTTATTATCTTGCAAACTTATCCAAAAACACCTACAAAGTACTTCTAGTTTCATACTTGTTCTAGGTAAAGCGAACGTTAAGCGTGCGTAGAGTTGTATTGGTGGTCGATAGAACTTGAGGGAATATTTGTTCTACCTTTAGCTCCTCGTTGGGTTCGACACTCTTACTTATCGAAAGAGGCTACAATTGATCCCCTATACTTGTGGGTTACCAGTGTACACCAACGACCCGGTCTGGGTGGAGCACTCCATCCACATCATGGAGTTGTTGCTTGCTGAGGAGAAGTACGAGGTGGTCGGGTTCGACCTCAAGTACACCCGCGCTCGTGCCGGGTCTTGTCCCAAGGTTGCCGTTACCCAGATGTGCATGCGCCACCATGTCCTCGTCTACCACTACTGCCTGGCCACAAGGCCTTGCCAGCGTTTTGCCAGGTTTGTCAACAGCCCCCACAACATGTTCGCTATGGTGGACATCACCAACGATGTAAAGGCGCTCAAGAGTTCGGGCATCGCCTGCCAGAATCTTGTCGACATCCAGGGCCAATACAATATCTGGGGCAGCAAGGAGCATGAGAAGGACTCATTGGTTCACCTCGCCGAGGCCATCATCGACCCCTACTACAGAGACATGAAGGATTCGTGCAACAAGGACAAGCGTGCCTGGCACTCGGCCTGGATGGAGAAACTTGACAAAGCTCACGTCATGTATGCGGCCAAGGAGGCGTACACAAGCTACGACATGTACAGGCGAATCGTTGACATGAGGAAGTGCCTCCTTCCCAAAAGCGGCCAGGGATCCAGCCGGAAGTAGAGCAATGTCAAGCGTCGTCGCAACAATAAGTAGATGATTAGATCCTCGTTTCTCCTACTTTAGTATGCATGTAATTGCATACTTTGGTGTGTGCAAATGTTATGTATGTAGTCACTTGTGTAATTGTATGCTTAATTTGGTTATGCAATGCTGTCTTTTTAAGTATATATTTTGATGCTCTATAAACAGAGCGTAGATGTTGTGCGGACAAAGAAAATCACATCGCACACGGACTAAACAATGGAACCCATCATTAATGTTTTCATCAATCACTCACAATTGTATATCAGCAATCATTTGCTCACAACACACACGGCTTGTTAGCAGTAATCGTCTGTGTTGTTATCGGTCTTCGCACACATTTCCGATTACAGACATGTTTGCCTCGTATCACACACATCTTGTTCATTTGAACCGTTTCTATTCTCATGTCTCAACGCAAACAGTTCATCCGAGTGAACTGCATGCCGTATATCGCACACACCTTTGATCTGGCTGACCGTTTCTTTTGTGTTGCCTAATCACAAATAGTTCATCCGAGTGAACCATATGCTGCACATCGCACACACCTTCATGTGTTTGCCTGTTTCTTTTGTTCCTCCTCATCGCAAACAGTTAATTGAGCTGAATCGTATGCCCTGCATCGCACATGCAACTAAAATTTGAACCGTGTTTGATGCATCCTCCATCGCAAATGTTTTGCACCTTCTTTTGACGGGTTCTTTACCCCACCGTTTGCGATTATGGCATCGCACACAGTTTCGTCGTAGGGTCTCTGATTGTAGTGTCGCGTTAGCAGCATCCTGCTGTAGTGTTGATGTATGTTTTGGCACTCAACTCAGGGATTCCCGAGGTGACATTGGGGTAATCTATGCATAGGGGTTGATGCACATTTTCGTCCTTGTTTCTCCGGTAGAAATCTTGGGGCACTCTTTGTGGTTCTTTGTGTTGGATTGAATATTATGAATCTGAAGTTGTTTGATGCATATCGTATAATGACCCACGGATAGTTGTGGTGACATTGGAGTATCTAGGTGACATTAGGGTTGATTGATGTGTATCATATGGTGTTATTTTACTATGAACTCTAGAGATGTTTGTGACACTTATAGGAATAGCTCAATGGATTGATCGGGAAGAATAAATTTGAGGTGGTTTCGTACCCTACAAGCAATTTCATCTTATGTTCTTCTCGATTGGAACTTTGGAGTGACTCTTTGTCGCATATTGGGGGATTGCCATATGATCTAATTACGTTACCATTGTTGGGAGAACTTGCACTATTGAAAGTATAAACCCTAGGCCTTGTTTTCAAGCATTGCAATACCATTTTCGCTCACTTTTACCACTTGCTACCTTGTAGTTTTTATATTTTCATATTACAAAAACCTATATCTACCATCCATATTACACTTGTATCACCATCTCTTCGCCGAACTAGTGCACCTATACAATATACCATCGTATTGGGTGTGTTGGGGACACAAGAGACTCTTTGTTATTTGGTTGCAGGGTTGTTTGAGAGAGACCATCTTCATCCTACGCCTCCCACAGATTGATAAACCTTAGGTCATCCACTTGAGGGAAATTTGCTACTGTCCTACAAAACTCTGCGCTTGGAGGCCCAACAACGTCTACAAGGATAAAGTTGCATAGTAGACATCAGTTGTCTGTCTGCTTCAGCCTCGCTGTCGTACACCTCACCGGAGCTGCTCTAACGACGGAACCATCCATCACAATGGGGCAGTACCCTCGGCGCCGTCTCCAGAGGCCTCAGATCTTCTTCCCCTCCTCCGACAGTCACACTGGCATCACCATCCTCCAAGTCCAACCCAATGATGCTGAGGTCGACAAGGCTATGCGAAAGAGGTTGTACACTCATCGCATCACTTTGTTACTCTGCATTCATGTCGATCCCTCGGGGATCCTTTGGTTCAAAGCTATTGCAAATCTAGAAATAAATGAATCGTGGTCACAAAGTCAACATGGAGAAAACTAAATGCTCTTTTGAAGCACAATTTGAATCGGTTTAGCAAGATAGCCATTATATGATACTCATGTGGACCAAATCTAAGCTCACAAAATATTTCGAGGGTAGGCTTCAGCCTGTTGAAGACCGTCTACTGGAATCGCCACTGGTTCAAAGAAAAAGTGAAGGAAAACATAGGAATTGGAAACTTTACTATGGTACTACTATTCGTGCATTTGGTTAGAAGTAATGGAGCAAAGCAAAACTGGAGGATTTTTTTTCTTTGGTGTCTCTTTCAAAGAAAAAACGTAGGAATTTTAATATCCACTTGGACGTCCCTTTCAAATTAATATGCATGAAGAACTGGAAAAATTGCATTACTGGCATAATAAGATTCTTATTTTACATTTTCATGTGGTTTGACTTTAATTTGACCATGTTTCTCCATTCCCGTGTTCTTCCAATTCATGTGAAACAAACACCCTGGTTGACAGAAATCCTATGTTTGCAAATGCTCTGTTTTGCACGTGCATTCCTATCCTATTCCTGTGTTTTTCCTGTCCCTGCATTTATAGAATCCTCCAATTCTAAGGAGCCCTTATAGATTTACTTCATTTTCAGATAGGTGTCAAAGAAAAGTCTGTGTGTTATGTCCTACTCCTGCCGTGTCATCATCCACCCCACCTGAGGTGCACCATCGATGGAAGCGTTCACTGCAGCAGAGATTCCCCCTACAGACTTTCTTTCGCCACCCCAGACCATCTTCCCCGTCACCGGCAGCCACACTAACTGCATTACATCATTGACTGAGCTGATGAACCTGAGGATTACACAGTTCCGGAAGAGAGGTCACACTCTTTTGTGTCTGCTTACTTTATACATCGCTTATTATTACCTGCTACTTTATCATCATGTTCACCTCTTAGACTCTGAGTCAGGTCCAAACTAATGTTCAAACTTGAGTTTTAAAATGCCTGTGGGGCACATATCGAGCCAGCAACGAATAGTATTTGTCTACTACCTGGTTCATCTGGGGTCTTCTATGTGGTTCATGTTGGGTGGGCAACAAACAGTAGATGGTCCATCGTCTATCTTTTTAAACTGAAGCTATAATCTGCCTGCTATCATTAGTTTTGGATCTATCCACTCGTTTGCTACCATCAGCCTTACATAATCTAACTATGTTTTTTTATTATGCATGTCAGTTATTGTACACAATCGTACCGAACATGTAGAGAAAAAGAGAACACCGTTACGTGGGAATATAATGTCATGCAGACGCCGCTCCATGGTGGGCGAAGTGGGCCCCCCTCCCCCCATTCCAGATTGTATTCCAGATGAAGATAACTATTCAGAGGGAGATTCAGAGGGAGCCAACCGCTCCTATTACCCCCTAAAGTGTTTGCTCTAACCTGGCATGATGATGTTGGTCATATCGTGCATATGGCACCTCACATTGCTTACATTATACATCTTATATGTCATCATCTTAGTTTAGTTTTGCTTTGTGTGAGTGCCACCTATTTGGTTTCTATATCATACTCCCATTGTTCCTAAATATTTGTCTTTTTAGAGATTTCAACAAGTGACTACATACGGAGCAAAATGAGTGAATCTACACTCTAAAATATGTCTATACTAGCAAGATGCCTATGCATTGCACGTAACATCAAGATGCATTTGTACGAGTAGTTTATCTTATGAGAGAAAAGGATGAACAAGGGAAGGCCTTATTTGTAAATGTGGAGAGGGGTGTGGGTATCTTTTTGCAAAATTGCCATAGTTTCCTTCCTATCCGTTAGCTACAAATCGGACGGCCTATATTGTAGGATGGCAGGCACACCATCATCACCAACTCTGTTTTTATAAGATAAGAGTAGAGATACATACGTATGCGGCAGTCCATTTGAAATCTCTAGAAAGACAAATACTTAGGAACGGGGGGAGTATATGTGAATTATGCAATGCCTTCTTCTTTAGCCAGACATCATATACGTGAATCATGCAATGCCATCCTGTTTAGCCAATCATCGTATATGTGAATTGTATCGTGCCATATATTTTTTTCATAATGTATTCCATTTGTCAACAATGTTTATACATTCATCTACTCTTCCTGTGCACCAGCCATTTGAGTCGGTCATGGGAAAATCTGGAGTGAAAACAAGGTCTTCTAAGCGATCGGTGCTACACATCGATCTGATTTCTTGCTGGTTCTGATCGACTCCTCGGAGGAGGATTGAGAGATGATGACGGTCGTATTCCCCACAAGGTGTATGATCTAACTTGGCAGGGTTATATTGCTCATATCATGCATATGGCATCTTACATTGCCATGCCATCTGCTTAGATTAGACATGCTTTGTGTGAATGCCTCTTGTTTGCTTTCTATATCAGATATGTGAATTATGCAATGCCATGTTTTTCAGCCAGTTATCATATATGTGAATTATGCACCGCCATGTAGCTAGGCATCATATATGTGAATTATCTCATGCCATCCTTTTTTGCATTACGTATTCCATTTGTCGACAATCTGTGTATATTGAACTACTTCCTGTGTATCAGCCATTTGAGCAGGTTATGGAAAAATCTAGAGTGAAAACAAGGTCTTCAGAGCAGGCAATGGTACCTGTTGAAGCATATATCTTGATGGTTACAAGTAGCTCCTCAGAGGAGGATTCAAATACACATGACCAGTCCTATATCCCACCTGAGGTGTATTCTCTAACTTTCAATGTTTATATTTCTCATATCATGCATATGGTGTCTTGCATTGCTTAATTTAGACATCATATACATAATATTCAATGCCATCTTCTTAGCTTAGAGATCATACATGCGAGTGCCAGCTGCTTAGTATATGAATCAATTATGTGAATTATATCATGCCATCCTGTATACTTAGACAACATGTATGTGAATTATTTCATCCCAACCTATTTTAGAATGACATCATATAGTTTTGTCATGTCATCATGTTTAGACACTCATCATATGTTGAAGTATGCCATTATATCCTGTTAAGTTATCCATCATATATCTGAAACTGTGTCATGCTATCCTATTTAGTTAGCCATCATATATGTGAAATTGTGTCATGCTGTCATGTTTGGTTAGACAACATATATGTGAATTACAACATCTGTCTATCATACAATGTTTGTACTTTCAGTTTCTTTTCTTGTTTATCAGCCATTTGAATTGGAGGGGGTGATGGCAGTATCTACGGGAGTAAAAACCCATTCTTCACAAAAGACGGTGCTACCCGTCGATAAATATAGAACCATGGTTGTACTGGCCCACAAACTAGCCTCACCACACATAATCGAGACTCTTCCAGATTGTACACTTACACCATTGGACAGAGAACCAACTACACCCCATCTAACCCCAACCCCAGCGGATAGTAACCCACTTCTAGTTGACACAGCACCATGTCCACCACAGAGTACCCCCACACGAGCAGTTTGTAAAACAACTGCAGTGCCCAAAGCACGAAGACCACCACAGCGAACCCAAACTCCACGTTGAAAGCAGAAGAGCAACTGTTCTCAGGTCAGATTCTGTAGCTATGGTATATACTCCTTTACTCTTGCATCACTGTATTTACTCATACTAACTAATTTTGAATTTGAAGGATCCAACTGAAACTCCAATGGCGCAACAGATATGTTTTAAACCTATTTATTTAACTTGATTGTTGTTCTAACTTCTTGCTCTATGTTGATTTCAGTTTCAATTGTATAAACAGTTATGTTCTCATGTCATGCACATTACAAATGTTGCCAGTGCTGTGTAGTTTCCCACACTTATGTTCTATCTATGTTGTTGTGTCTTAAAATATATGATTTGAACTGTGTCTCTATCTTGATTAGGCAACATAAACTAGAATGATATGGATAATACAGTAACCATAGTACATAGATATATGTTTGTTTCATGTTGTTATCCTGTCCACCTTACTACTGAACAGGTTTACCAAAATGAGTTTCATATACTACATGCTAAGCATGTGATGTGTCTGCATGTTTCTCTTGTAGAATGCAAACAGAATATTGGAGAAGAGCACCCCATTATGCAATGGTAGAGAAAGTAATGCAGATAAGGTTCAAGATAGTGAGACAACCCTGTTGGTCTCCAAGAAAGGTGATAAAAACTATCTTGTAGACAGTGAGACAACCCCAAAGTCCTGTGTTGATGTAGTGTTCGAGTTACTGGCCACTACCGCTGGCACAAGCTCTTCGAACTCGCTGCCTAAATCACTTTAGCTTCTTCAGTCTCAGCTACTAGTTGAAAGGTATCATGTCATCTTGCTTAAGGCGTTACTCTATTTTCATTAACTTAATACTCTAGATGCATGCTGGATAGCGGTCGATGAGTGGAGTAATAGTAGTAGATGTAGGCAGGAGTCGGACTACTTGTCTCGAATGTGATGCCTATATACATTATCATACCTAGATACTCTCATAGCTATGCTCAATTCTGTCAATTGCTCAACAGTAATTCGTTCACCGACCGTAAAATACTTATGCTCTTGAGAGAAGCCACTAGTGAAATCTATGGCCCCCGAGTCTATTCTCATCATATTAATCTTCCTATGCTTTATTATTGCTTTGCTTTTTTACTTTGCCTTTTATTTTACTTTGCATCTTTATACCAAAAATACCAAAAATATTATTTATCATCTCTATCGATCTCACTCTAAGTAAGTGACCGTGAAGGATTGACAACCCCTTATCGCGTTGGTTGCGAGGAGTTATTTGCTTTGTGCAGGTATGAGGGACTTGCGCGTGGCCTCCTACTGGATTGATGCCTTGGTTCTCAAAAACTGAGGGAAATACTTATGCTACTCTGCTGCATCATCCTCTCCTCTTTGGGGAAAACCAACGCAAGCTCAAGACGTAACATAGGCCATACATGGGCCGGAAGTTACAATGGGCTGGAATCATATTGGACGGTCCCAGATGACGCTACTGGGCCTAATTCGGATATGGCGTAATGGGCCGTGAGTTAGCGGGTTGTAAATGGGCTATATGCTAACAGGCCGCTAGCAGGCTTTAAGTGGGTCAGCCATTACCTTTTGACCAGGTCAAACGAGCCGGCCTTTTGACCTGAATGGGCCACTGTTGGGTCGAGCCACGTGTCGACGTATCATAGGCGTGCCCCGTCCATTTGCTAGATAACAATTGTCCCAACGATGGGCCGACATGTGGATCCGCTGGCGAATGAGAATTTTACACGTGGAAAATCCCATTGGTCCGGGCTATTAACGAGTTACTGGGTCCAAACCCGGAACCCGATAGCTTAACGGTGACCCATTACGGTGGATGTCACGTGTTGGTTACCCTTGACGAAAGCACTTCCATAACGCATCATTTATCTTCATGGAAGTGGACACTTCCGTGATGATAATTTTGGTAATGTCATGGAACACTTCTATGACAGCACATGTATGACTATCTTGATTCTGTCATAAAATCGTCATGGATGTACATGCATGACAGAAAACATGACCTACTATGATAAACATGTATCATCACGGAAGTGTATTTTTTTGTAGTGCCCTCGCGCTCATCTGGAAGCTGTCCTGAACCCGACCTGGGTAGTCGTGACCGATGGGTCTGGATCATCCCCAAACATCCCTAAAATATCTACAGTTTATTTATTGGATTCCCTATCCTTTTATTCTCGACCGTCCGATCCCGATCCGATGATCCAAATCCCCCTCCTATTACCTACCTGCTATATATAGCAGATGAAAACCCTACCAAAACTTAGACCTACCCTAAAATCTAGGAGCTTTGTTCCTCTGCCACCGCCACCCCTGGCCATCTCCTTCCTCGGGATCCACCAGCCTCCTTGCTTTCCCCACCGACCGAGCCAACCACCTCCCTCCTGTTTCAGCCACCACCCAATTCCATTGATCCATCCCCTCCAACCAGCCACCCAACCAACCCCTTCGATCCACCATGCCGACAGCCTCCCCGCCTTGCTACGCGAGCTGCACAAGCGCAGCAGCCGCTCGGGCACCAGGCCTCTGCTTTCGGCTGGATCAAGACCATCGGTGAGTCTCCCCACACCTGCGCGTCCCCTGCCTCACCGTCGTCTTCGCGTGCCACACCAGAGTTCCACCTCGCTGGCGCACAAGACCACCTCCTAGCCGCCGGTGAGATGCCCTGTTGTCGCTCCTCCACTTTCCTTGCACCTCCCTGCCTCACCTCGTTCTCCCGATGCAGTGCCATGGATGAAGCTTCCAAGCCATTGCCTTAGAGTTCAAGTTCGTCGCCCGCCCCAACAAATAGCACCATGCCCGGTGAGGCCAGCAGATCCTTGCTGCGCCCCTGCTCCTTTATTATTCCCTTCCCTCCTGCTTCGTACCTCTCTCCCTTCCCCGTTCTCAAACTCTTTCTCTCTCTATCTCATTTTGGACAGGGAACCGAAGGAAGCCGCCATGGCCTTGGAGTTTCACCACCTTCCCGTTGCCTTGATCCATTGCTCCGCGCCCGTCCAAGGCCTTCCTCGCCCGGATCCGCCCAGCACCACCCTTTTCCCTTCTATTGGGCCTGCTCCAGTTGTAGTTTTGGCCAGTGTAGTTTTTTTTCAATTCTGCGAATTTAGCATTATCCAGAGAATTACTAGTTTTGCAGAAAACCCCTTGCACTTCATGCATTTAATATCTCATTAACCGTGCATCGGAATTAAACATGTCATACATGTAAAATGCTTCGAATTTCACCTAGTTTCATAATTTCCAACTTTCATGCATGCTAAAAATGTTTAAAATTGTTGTTTGATTAAACTTGCATAGATGACATGTTAAAATGATTTATTTCATAACTAACTAACCGTAGCTCCGAATTACATGAACTTTATATGTAAATGGTGTAGAAAAATGTATAGATTAACATGGTGGCATTACTTTGCATGTTTCACAACTCTAAAATTGTGCATAGGGCAGAACAGTACCAAATTCAAAAATTGCATATGAGGATTTTCGGGAATTGTTGTTTGTTGTTTCCGGCCTCATTTAAATTTCCTAGATAGATACTTTACTCATGCTTCACCTCTAGCCATGTTAACCAACATTTAATCTTGTCTTGTTCATAAACGAGAGCGAACTAAATAATTCGAATGTGGAGTTTCGTCAATATGCAACATGTTGCATATTGAGGTCCACTTAACTTAGTATTGTTTGTTGCACTTTGCCATGCCATGCCACATTAAACCGGGCATCCATCATACTTGATTGTGCATCATGCCATGTTATGCTTGTTTGTTTACTATGTTGTTTGCTTCTTTCCGGTTGTGCTTCTTCTCGATAGCCCGGTTTCATTGCGATTGTGAGGATTCGTTCGACTGCGTTGGTTCGTCTACTTCATGGACTCGGTCTTCTTCCTAGCGGGATTTCAGGCAAGATGACCATTACCTTGGATACCACTACTATATTTTCTTTGCAAGTTGTCCCGATGCTATCGCTATGTCACGCTACCTACCACTTCTTTACCAAGCCTTCCAAATTGCCATGATAACCCTCTAACTTTTTCCACCTTCCTAGCAAACCGTTGTTTGGCTATGTTACCGCTTTGCTAGCCCCTCTTATAGCGTTGCTAGTTGCAGGTGCAATTTCAGGTTGTTCCATGTTGGGACATGGATATCATGGGATATCACAATATCTCTTATTTAATTGATGCATATATATACTTGTTAAAGGGTGGAAGGCTCGACCTTTTGCCTGGTGTTTCGTTCCACTCTTGCCACCCTAGTTTCTGTCATACCGGTGTTATGTTCCTTGATTTTGCGTTCCTAACACGGTCGGAGTTTATGGGCCCGCCTTGATTCTTCGCCTAAAGTAAAGCTTTCCTAAGGAGATCCAACATTGGTTTTACCATTTGCCTAATAACAAGTAAAACTTGCATAGGGACTTATCGGTACCCGAGGATTCTTAATCAATAACCCCGGGCCAGTGCTCGACATGAGTGTTGGTCCACCTACCTAGCAGTCGGCGGTGCCACCTCAGGGCAACTCGATGGTATTCGTGCTATCGTCCACTTCGCAAAGACGGATGAGCCCGTAGATAGAGAGCGCGCGGCTTTGGACACGGATCTGGCTCACCGGGATATCTCCTCGGGATAGTTTTCCTTTCTTCGAAGAACTTGTGCACCGGGATTCCGAGAACACTCGGGTTGTTCCTAGATGGAGGTTTTACCTTTGCGAATCATGAGAGTTTGTGATGGACTGAGTTGGGACACCCTTGCAGGGTTTAATCTTTTCGAGAGCCGTGCCCATGGTTATGTGGCAGATTGGAAATTTATGATATCCGGTTGTAGAGAACTCGACACCAGATCCGAAATAAAATACACCAACCACGTTGAGGGAGTCCCGGATTAGGGGGTCTCCGGATAGCCGAACTATAACCTTCGGACTCCTGGACTATGAAGATACAAGATTGAAGACTTCGTCCCGTGTCCGGATGGGACTTTCCTTGGCGTGGAAGGCAAGCTTGGCGATACGGATATGTAGATCTCCTCCCATTGTAACCGACTCTGTGTAACCCTAGCCCTCTCCGGTGTCTATATAAACCGGAGGGTTTTAGCCCGTAGGACGAACAACAATCATACCATAGGCTAGCTTCTAGGGTTTAGCCTCTCTGATCTCGTGGTAGATCTACTCTTGTACTACCCATAGAATCAGTATTAATCAAGCAGGAGTAGGGTTTTACCTCCATCCAGAGGGCCCGAACCTGGGTAAACACATTGTGTCCCTTGTCTCCTGTTACCATCCACCTAGACGCACAGTTCGGAACCCCCTACCGAGATCCGCCGGTTTGACACCAACATTGGTGCTTTCATTGAGAGTTCCTCTGTGTAAATCGCCATCGGAAGGATGCCTCATCCGTCTTTAAAGATGCCTTTGTTGCTAAATGAGCTTTGGCTATCGGCCAAACTCTCCGCAGCTAAGCGGTTTTCTTATGACCGCTGTTACAGCCGCTACCGACGATGACTTCTCGGGTCATCGAAAGCAATCTTCACGTCAACTCGAACTCGCCGAGCGGTTAGATCGTGACGCTCTCTTCCTTAAACGAGCTCTGGATCGCGCCGCCATCACAGGAGTCGCTATAGACTACGATCAGATTGGGCCTAAACCCGATCGAGAGAGATTAACTCTCCCGTGTCACCCATCACGTTCTTTGTGGTGGAGGAACAATGCAGCGACCCTTCATCTATCTTAAGGACTAGCTATGTCCAGATTCCCGATCCTCAAGCCGGATACCATGAGGAGGAGGGCGTCCTCAAGACCTGAACTTAGAGTCGAGCAACGAGCTAGATTCATTGGACAACATCCAAGAATCCAAACTTCGAGTTCGAAACTCCTTGGCCCTTGAGTCTCATATTGGGTGAGGTTTTGGATTTAATTCCACCCACCCACCCGAACATATCGATCTATCCAAAATTGGGCAAGAGCCCGAGGAAACGATACATCATTCTTGGGCGATTCCTCCCAGTTATGAGCAGGATAAAGGACTGCCCATGAGGAAGCGCAATTTCATTCTTCTGCAATAATTGCATGGACAAGGAATCCTCAACACCATAGGTCGCCGTGAAATTACACGCTTTGCTGACTTGGCGTCCATAATGCGAAATCTTGTGCGATGGAAGCGCTGGAAAAGCGAAGTATGATTTTGGGACAATCCGGCCCTGAATACAAACCCAGTCCAAAATAAAAGGGTGCATTATCGCTAGTCACCCGGGTTAAACACCAAAAAACAAAAAAAAAACCTACAGGGCATGGAACTGTACTGGAGGGATGGCTCAATGGACCCTGTAAAATTCATAGTACAGAGGGCGCCACACCAACTCATAGCCTTAGAGCATGTTGGATACTCCGGCAGGTGGCCAAAAGTGGCGAAGAGCTTCTAACCCCGAAATTCACGAGCACCAGCCGAGGGATACCAATGCAGTATTAATAGTCTTGAGACTTTCGCATCAAATAATATGCGGAAATGAACACTCCAGCCTTGCGAAGTCTACCAAGTAGCAACGATAAACCCATGGGTAACACGGCTATTACCTTTAATGCCGGTGATGAACCTAAATTCTGAACAGCCCGAGCACCGGCCGCATTGGTCCTCAGTCCAATAGTGGGCGGCTTCGCCTTACCAAGGTACTCATGGGCGGTGGCGGCGGATTGAACCTCATTCTGAGAAACCCTTTGAAAAATGGAAATAGACTGGAGCCGCATTGAGTGAAGCAGCACAACCTTTAGAGGAATAATCCCCAGTTGGGAAGCGTGTTGTACAGGAAAAATCACACTGGATGTGGTGTTCGGCACGCCGGATAATTACAGGTCCGAGGAGGTCACGTTCCAAGTGGCCCCGTTCAGCAGCGGATACCACGCTCTATTAGGGCGAGAGGCATTCACAATTTTTCAAGCTATACCCCATTACGGGTACATGAAGCTCAAAATGCTCGGGCCCAATGGAATCATCACTCTAGCTAGTGACCCGGACATAGCACTCCGTGCCGAAAATAAGACAGCCGCACTGGCCCTTGAGGCACTATCCGAAGCCCTAGCGGCCAAGGAACTGACTGTGCTGCGCTCCACGGTGAACAGGGACGACGTGATACTCGATAAAAGATCCAAGTCCACCTCCTTTAAACTGCCGGACAAAATAGTCAAATTCCAAGTCCATCCAACGGACCCTACAAAACGGCCTCCATCGGGCGCAATTAAACCCTGATGTAGACGCGCTTTCACGAGAATTCCTCTGCGAAAATTGGGACATTTTTCACGGCACCCTTCGGACATGCCAGAATCCCACGCCGCAGGCGAGCACAACCTAAACATCCTAAAAGTTCAAGCCGATCAAGCAGGCTCTTGGCATTTCTCACGAACCTAAGAGACAAGCCATGGGAGAGGAGCTAGCCAAACTATTGGAGGCGGATTCATCGAGATATAAAACATCGGACCGGCTAGCAAACACGGTGATGGTACCAAGAAGGACAAATCATGGCGCCTATCGTCGATTTCAAGGACCTCAACAAGGCTTGCCCAAAGGATCCCTTCCCCCTCCCCCGCATCGATCAAATTATCGACGCTACCGCAGGACACGATTCATTGTTTCCTCGATGCATACTCCGGCTACCATCAAATTAAGATGGCAGAGCCTGACCAAGCCGCAACGGCATTCATCACCCCATACAGCCCATTCTGCTTCAACACAATGCCCTTCGGGCTCAAAAACACCGGCGCAACATATCAGCGCATGATTCAGACATCTTTGGCAAACCAGATCGGCAAAACAATGGAGGCATACGTAGATGATGTGGTCGTCAAAACCAAGCATGTCGGAACTCTAGTAGATGACTTGAGGCTCACATTCGATAACCTCCGAACATATGGCATCAAGCTTAACCCGGAAAAATGTGTTTTCGGCGTACCAGCCGGAAAGCTCTTGGGCTTCATTGTATCCGGTAGAGGAATTGAAGCAAACCCAGCCAAGATCCGAGCTCTGTCACAATTGGATATCCCAAAGGACCTCAAACAAATACAAAAATTGACTGGATGCGTGGCGGCTCTAAGCCGCTTTATCTCCCGCTTGGGAGAAAAGGCATTACCCTTTATCGCCTCCTCCGTGCACGAACACCAGTGGGCGGATGCATACCACGCTGGACTCTAAGAAACAAAAGCCATATTGGCAACAAACCCGGTCTGGCGCGCCTAACATGGGCGAACCAATGCTATTATACATCGCGGCAACTCATCAAGTTGTAAGCGCGGTGCTCGTTGTCGAACAAAACGAGGCGGACACAAGTTCCCCTTCAAAACCAGTTTACTACATGTCCCTTGTCCTAACTCCATGCAAGTCACGGTACCGCATTATCAAAAGATAGCGTCGCGATGTTTATAGCATCCGGAAGCTGCGATACTACTTTCAAGAGTGTTCAATAACGGTAGCCTCCGAAGTACCCCTAACGACATTATAAACAACCTCAACGCGACGGGCGGATTGCCAAATGGGCCATTGAGCTCCTCCGTTCGACATAACCTATAAGCCACGGAGAGCTATTAAGTCGCAAGTTTTGGCCGACTTAAATGCCGAATGGACCAAGCGAACTCCCTAAAAATGCGGCGCATATTCCAACTGGATAATGCGCTTGACGGCTCCAAAATGTTGGCTGGCACAGGAGTGGCGTCGTTCGACGTCCCCAACCGGAGATCTGATTCAATACATACTCCAGATAATGTATCTGAGACTCCAACAAGGCAGCGAATCGAGGCCCTTCTACATGGTCTCCGGATGGCGGTCTCCACGGGCATTCAACGCCTAGAGGTGCGCGGGGATTCGAACCTCGCGATATGAAAAATAAATGGAGACTTTGATGCCAAGGATCCGAAAATGGCAGCCTATCGCAATGTCGTCCTAAAATGTCATTTCGGTTTGAGGGGCTCGAATTTCACCATATAGCCGGGATAACAACCAGGCAGCGAGGCGTGTTAGCGCGCGCCGGCATAAGCGCGATCTGTCCCCCAACATCTTCCTAGAGAGGCTGTTCAAGCCATCCGTATTATGGGAGGAGAGTCCGGAAATAACAACTGGACCCAACCGCACCGCCCCACACCAAACATTACGACACGGTTGGTGGTTCTACCAGCGAAATAACATCCTCATTACGTAATAATGGCAGTCATTGCCCGTGGACAGAACCATTCCTAGCCTACCTAACCAGGCGGGAACTTCCGAGGACCAATCGAGGCCCATGCATAGTGCGGCGATCTAAAGCCTATAAAGTCCATGAGGGAAGCTTTATAAGAAAAGCACAACCGGAGTCATTCAAAGGTGTATCTCCGAAGAGGAAGGGCGGAATCTTCTAGCTGAAATACATGCCGGACTCGGCGGGCACCATGCCGCAGCCCGGGCCCTTGTAGGCAAGGCCTTCCGTACAGGATTTTATTGGCCGGCGGCCGGGCGGATCTCAGGACTTAGTCCAACGATGCGTCGGATGCCGCTCTTTGCTAATCAAAGCAACATGCCACCCACCGCCCTCAAAACTATACCCATCACGGCCCTTCGTGGTGCAGGGGCTTGACATGGTCGGACCCCTTAAAGGGGAACCCACAAGCAAAAATACCTACTGGTCATGGTGGATAAATTCACCAAATGGATAGAGGCCAAGCTTGTCAAGGCGGCGAATCCGGACCGTGATAGACTTCATATCGGGGTCGTACACCGTTACGGTGTCCCCACAAGCATCATCACGATAGCGGCACGAACTTTACGGCCGACGAGGTCAAACTCGGTGCAAAAACATGGGCATTATGCTCGACTACGCTTGATCTATCACCCTCAAACTAAAGGTCAAGTTGAGCGAGCAAATGGTCTAATTATGGCGGCATCAAACCCAGATTAGTGCGGTACCTCAAGGAATCTAACACGCCTTTGGGTAGAGGAGCTCGAATCAGTACTCTGCAGGGGCTGCGGACCACTATGAATCGCATACGACCGAATTCACACCATTCTTTATGGTATCTGACGAGAGGCAGTTCGCCTGCAACATAATTCATGACTCACCTAAGCGTGCACATGTATGAAGAAAGAGAAACCGAGCTCGATCGGCAGGACAGTTTGGGCGCCTTGGAGGAGGAGCGTGGCGTAGCAAAAGCCCGTTTCGCATTCTACCAACAGCGAGCTCGAAGATATCAAAGCGAGAAGTGCGGGCCAAAACTTACAATGTTGGCGAGCTAGTTCTCGCTGCGGACAAGAAAAGGACAAACTAAAGCCCAAATGGGAAGGTCCCTTTATCATCGACCAAGTCGACACATGGAGCGTACCGTCTGCGAGATGCATCGGATAACCGACTCGAGCGAACCCATGGAGCAGCCGTCTCCGAAGATTCTCGCCTAGCGCGGATTCTGAGTTCATCTCCTTCCTCTGTCCATATTTTACATTTTAGCTGTCTTCTATTTTCTCCTTCTCCTCCTTTTTCTTTCAAGCCTTGAAAGGCTCGTTAGCGCATTGTTACGCACAAACTTGGCGCTATCGGCGCTCATTGTACCGGGGCTTCTTTCACGGAAGCTTAATTGTAAGGGCTTCATGCCCAATACATGTGTCACACTTCCGCATGTACCTTTTATTCACCATTATATGCATCGATATGACTTAATTTTTGGCCAAGCTGGGTTGCTGGCTCTGTGCTTACCCCTCGTTCCCGATTGTTCGGCTAGGTGGTAAAGGAGCACCTCTGCGATTATTCTTGCCGGGTCACCGGATGTGTACCTCGGTAGGTGAAGCCAAAAGCTAGCGTTCTTAAGAGAATATTGATCGGTGAACTAAAGAAGATTTCTTACCTATTCATTTATCGCCCCGGATGTTTTTACCTTTTTAAGTAGTCCGGACATGCACTTTAGGGCATGCCTCGAGAAAGGAACTCCTAACGGAACTACTCTCCCATATTGGCAACAAACCCGGTCTGGGCCTTCGCCTAACATGGGCGAACCAATGCTATTATACATCGCGGCAACTCATCAAGTTGTAAGCGCGGTGCTTTCGTTGTCGAGCGAGAAACGGACGGACACAAGTTCCCCTTCAAAACCAGTTTACTACGTGTCCCTTGTCCTCACTCCATGCAAGTCACGGTATCCGCATTATCAAAAGATAAGCGTCTGCGGTGTTTATGGCATCCAGAAGCTGCGACACTACTTTCAAGAGTGTTCAATAATAGTAGCCTCCGAAGTACCTCTTAACGACATTATAAACAACCGCGACGCGACGGGCCGGATTGACAAATGGGCCATTGAGCTCCTCCCGTTCGAAATAACCTATAAGCCACGGCGAGCTATTAAGTCGCAAGTTTTCGCTGACTTCTTCGCCGAATGGACTGAAGCCGAACTCCCTAAAGAGTACGGCACATATTCCAACTGGATCATGCACTTCGATGGCTCCAAAATGTTGGCTGGTCTGGGGGCTGGCCTCGTTAAGACGTCCCCAACAGGAGATACCGTTCAATCGTACTCGAGATAATGTATCGGACTCCAACAACGCGGCGAATCTGAGGCCCTTCTACATGGTCTCCGGATGGCGGTCTCCATGGGCATTCGGCGCCTAGAGTGCGCGGGGACTCGAACCTCGCGATATCCCAAATAAATGGAGACTTTGATGCCAAGGATCCGAAAATGGCAGCTTATCGCATAGCGCCGTCCTAAAAATGTCAGCTCGGTTGAAGGGCTCGAATTTCACCATATAGCTCGGAAAACAATCGGCAGCGTGAGCGTCTTGCGCGCATTGGCGCCAAGCGCGATGCCGTCCCCCAATATCTTCTTAGAGGGCTGTTCAAGCCATCCGTATTATGGGAAGGGAGTCCGAAATAACAGCCGGACCCAACCGCATTGCCCGACACCAAACATTACGACACAACGGAGGCTCGCCAGCGAGTAACATCTTCACCGTAATAATGGCGGTCATTGCCCGTGGGCGGAACCATTCCTAGCCTACCTAACCAGGCAGGAACTTCCGAGGACCAAAGCGAGGCACGCTGCATAGTCGCGGCGATCTAAAGCCTATTAAGTCCATGAGGAGAGCTTTATAAGAAAAGCACCACGGAGTCCTTCAAAGGTGTATCTCCGAAGAGGAAGGGCGGAATCTTCCGGCTGAAATTCATGCCGGACTCAGCGGGCACCATGTCGCAGCCCGGGCCCTTGTAAGCAAGGCCTTCCGTACAGGATTTTACTGGCCGACGGCCCGGCGGATGCTCGGGACTTAGTCCAACGTTCGCGTCGGTTGCCGCTCTTTGCTAACCAAAGCCATATGCCACCCACCGCCCTCAAACTATACCCATCACCGGCCCTTGGCGGTGCAGGGGCTTGACATGGTAGGACCCTTAAAGGGGAACCCACAAGCAAAAATACCTCTTGGACATGGTGGATAAATTCACCAAATGGATAGAGGCCAAGCACATTAAGGCGGCGAATCCGGACCGATGGTAGACTTCATATCGAGGGTGCGTACACGTTCGGCGTCCCCACAAAGATCATCACCAATAGCGGCACGAACTTTACGGCCGACGAGGTCAAATTCGGTGCAAAAACATGGGCATCAAGCTCGACTATGCTTGATCTATCACCCACAAACTAACGGTCAAGTCGGCGAGCAAATGGTCTAATCATGGCGGCATTAAACCCAGATTAGTGCGGTCCCTCAAGGAATCTAACACGCCTTTGGTAGAGGAGCTCGACTCCGTACTCACGGGGCTGCGGACCACGCCGAATCGCACAACCGGATTCACACCATTCTTTATGGTATCTGGTAGCGAGAGGCAGTTACGCCTGCGACATAATTCATGACTCACCTCGGCGTGCGCATATGCGAAGAAAGAGAAGCCGAACTTCGTCGGCAGGACAGTTTGGGCGCCTTGGAGGAGGCGTGACTCATAAAAGCTCGTTCGCATTCTATCAACAGCAGGCTCGAAGATATCAAAGCGAGAAGTGCGGGCCAAAACTTACAATGTTGGCGAGTTAGTTCTCGCTTTGCCGGACAAGAAAAGGATAAACTCAAGCCCAAATGGGAAGGTCCCTTTATTATTGACCAAGTCTGGACCGGTGGAGCGTCTGCGTCTGCGAGATGCATCGGATAACCGACTCGAGCGAACCCATGGAACGCAGCCCGTCTCCGAAGATTATCGCCTAGCGCGGACTCTGTGTTCGTCTCCTTCCTCTGTCTATTTTTTACACATTAACTGTTTTACATTTCTCTCCTTCTCCCTCCCTTCCCCTTACAGCCTTAAGGGCTTGTTCGCGCCTGGTTCACACACAACTGACGCGCTATCCGCGCTCATTATACCTGTGGGCTTCTTTAACAGAAGTTTATTTATACGGGCTTCACGCCCAACACATGTGTCACACTTCCGATGTACCTTTTATTCACCATTATATGCACCGATATGACTTAAGTTTTTGCCAAGCTGGGTTGCCTGGCTCATGTGCTTACCCCTGTGTTCCCGATTGTTCGGCTAGGCGGTAAAGGAGCACCTCTGCGATTATTCTTGCCGGTCAGCGGGATGTGTACCTCGAGTGGGTGAAGCCAAAGCTAAGCGTTCTTAAGGGAATATTCATCGGTGAACTAAAGATGATTTCTCACTTGTTTATTTATCTGCCCCGGATGCTTTTACGCTTTTTGCAGTCCGGACATGCACTTTAGGGCATGCCTCGAGGAAAGGAACCCCTAAGCGGAACTATTCTCCTGGAAGATGTTTCTTACTAACCATGTAATATAACATAACTAGTTGGGCACTTATGCATTCAAGCACTAATGACCCCTCGCCTAGTCTCCATGCATGCCTGGTTCCTACATAACCGAGAGGTATTCGGACACACTCCGGACTATCGGGTCCCGAGGTGAAGCGAAAAGGTCCGCCATGACAAGCGATCTACAATCTGGCTAGAAGGCATTTTACATGTCATCTTAAATTACATAGTCAATTTGGTGAGCATATTCCTCTTCAATACCATCCAATAGGCTGTCTAGCTTACAGATCTGTTGGGAATATTTAACAGCCAACTCTACTTGGCGTACACTAAGCTCACAGGATCTCCTTCCCATCGCCCCCACAGTCCGACCTCGGCCATGTGGTTTGGGTCACAACCGTGTACAGCGTCTTCACCATGGACCAGGCCTCCTGGCACCTTGATGGCAGGCCGATATCTTCCATAATCGGAGCGCCGCGCGCTCCCTTAAGCATCTCTGCAAGCTCTCCAAGGCCTTGGGCATGGAGACAGAGATAGCCACAAGGCACAGGCGGCGCCTTTCATCACTGCCGAACTTCGTTCGTTCGGTTATAAGAGCTCGGGAAGAAGGTCACCCGTAGAACCGGGCATTTCCTCTGCGGGGCGACACAGCAGCATACCTCTGAGACATAACTCTTTTAGTCGACTTCCTCGCCGAACTATTTTTCAAAGTTCGTTCAAGCACTTACTAAAAATGCAGCGTCGAAGCCGTCGATTCTCCTTCACGGAGTCCGGCGGTGAGCACGAACATCCTTTAGTTCCTCGCCCGGTGGGTGTTGGCATCTTGGAGATTATTCTTCTCCTGCCTCACCTTCGTAAGCATGCTCTCGCCGGCCTTTAACCGGCGCAAGAGTTGTTGTCCGGATCTACTCCGGCGCCATCTGCAATGATATTGTCAGATTTGCACACGCCGCACTTCACAACATACTTATCTTTCAAAGCATATATTACGGAGGGGTCTCCTTAGTCTCCCTACTGGCGGCTAGTCTTGACCTCAAGTTGGGCTTTGCACTCTTCCAGCTCTGGGACAGTTGGGTATTCTTTTTGTAAGATCTGCATAACAAATGGTCCTTAAATCAGTTATTCTAAGCTGTTTCAAGTCTCGGGAGCTCTTGACATATATAACCATCAAATTTTCTCACCGTATGTCTTTCACATACTGCTCCGTGGCTTTGGGTAGACCATTTTGAGCGGCACGCAGGCGCATCTCCAATTGAAGGCATCCAATGCCTCTTGGGAGAAACAAGCGTCACGAAGAACTGTCCGTCGACGCCTGTGATTCATGGCACTCTCCACCTCGGAATTGGTGGCGGACAGTCTGTCCGCATCCTCTGTCGGAGGAGCGTCCGACGCATGCCTCGTGTTTGCCTATGCTTCTGGACCTGGCTTTGGAGCTTGGCTGGTGGAGGCTCGATTGGCAATCTCTCCGGATATAGTCCGGCGAGCCCTCTTTTTCCTAAAAAAGGAGAGCACGGGCGTTAGTATGCATCGTAAGAATAATACCTTGGAATAAGGCAGCACGCCTTACTGCGGCGCCGGTGCCTCGACCCGGACTGCGTGTCTCTTTAGCATACCCGCCCTCGCGGTCCCTTGTTGGCTAGTCGCCGCAGGCTCGGCATTCCGCCTCGAGATCCTCCCCTATGAAACACCATTGTTATACGGTGATCAAAAATAAGCACGGATGGATCATCTTCGAAGAATTAGGACTTTGGTCTCGATTACTTGTGAGGCGGGGAGCAGTCCGGGATAATCGGCTGTAATAGCCACCAAAGCATTGTCGATGCTCAATTGGTGAAATACCCCATCGATCAGCTCCACGGATATATCCGGATCCTCTTGGGAGGCCGGATCAAGGGACCGTTACGGATCCTCGGGTTGTGGAGGAGGGCTGTGTATATCCTTTATGGCCCGGCGCAATTCCTGCGTCGAAATCACAAGATAAGGTACTTGACTATGGGAATATAGAACGGATGGACAAAAAGAAGTGTCCGCTTACCCAGCTTGGAGGATTGTGCATAGAAAATCTGCCCTGTGGATTGACGCGGAGAAATTCCTCCTCTTCTCCCTTGTACAATGCGGACAAGATCTTCGTCAGAGCGGCAACCGACCCCGGCCCCTTACGGCCGCAGCGGGTGGCATCATCCTCCCCGTTGAAATCCCACATGGGGTGGCCTCTATACTGAAGCGGATGCACCCCCCGCATAATGCATGTGGCCATGACCCCGATCATGGTCAGTCCGGAATGAGCTAACAATCTTATCCGGCCCATCAGGTAAAAGACGTCCTTGTCATTTTCCTTCTGAGGGCTCCGTGGACGCCAGCTTAGGCGCTTCTTAAAAGGAACATTATTGAACTTAGGGAGGCCAATCCGAACAGGGTCTGGCAGGGGGGCATCTTCTATATAAAACCATTCTGAAGGCCAGTCTTCGGACGCCTTCCTTGGGGTTCCGGATAGATATCCGGTCCCGGCGACAGCGCCATGCCGGCTCCGCCACTTGATATATTAACCCCTCCACGAGCGGGGCACAAATCGAACAGCTTCTTCCTGGCGAAATGAGCCTCGATGCCCAAAACAGCTCGCAAAGGGCTCTGAAGCCCGCAATATGCAATATGGAGGCAGGCGTAAGGTTGTGCAACCGGAGGCCGTAGAACTCCGAGAGCCCCGGAGAAGCGGATGAATTGGAAATTGAGCCCTCTTATCGAGATAAGGGACAAGGCATACCCGCTCTCCTTTGGAGGGATCGGGGCGCTCTCCGCTTGCTCTCCGCCATTATAGGTGGCAAGTCCGCTCGAACCGGGACCATGAAGGCTGGGGAAGGAATCCCTTGGTTTGGGCGTCACTAGCTCGTGTGCGGATGGAACATCTCTCCCAACCTCGGTGAGGGCTGGGAGGCGAGAGGAGGAGCTGCATTGGTAGCCATGATGGAATGGAACTCATCCGGATGCGCTCCGATGAATGCTCATGAAGGGAAGATGGTGTGATTCGGATCTAAATCCTCGTCTCCTTTATAGGCAGCTCATTTGTGCAGCTAGGGGGGTAAATGAAAAAACACCCTGGCTTTTCGCATTTGTTTGACACGTGGAAGATGGCCATTATTGGGTGTGGAAGCCAAGGAGCGCAATATTCATGAGAAGCCGAACACTATTCAACAGGTACACGGAATTTGGAGAAGAACCCGCCTTGCAATGCCGAAGACAATCTGCGCACCGGACTCATCGTCATTGAAGCCTGGTTAGGGGCTCTTGAGGAGTCCGGATTAGGGGTGTACGGATAGCGAACTATAACCTTTGGCGGACTCTGGACTATGAAGATACAAGATTGAAGACTTCGTCTCGTGTCCGGATGGGACTTTCCTTGGCGTGGAAGGCAAGCTTGGCGTCTGGATATGTAGATCTCCTCCTATTGTAACCGACTCTGTGTAACCCTAGCCCTCTCCGTGTCTATATAAACGGAGGGTTTTAATCCGTGGGGCGAACAACAATCATACCATAGGCTAGCTTCTAGGGTTTAGCCTCTCGATCTCGTGGTAGATCTACTCTTGTACTACCCGTATCATCGGTATTAATCAAGCAGGAGTAGGGTTTTACCTCCATCGAGAGGGCCCGAACCTGGGTAAAAACATCGTGTCCCTTGTCTCCTGTTACCATCCGCCTAGACGCACAGTTCGGGACCCCCTACCCGAGATCCGCCGGTTTTGACACCGACACACATGCATAAACGTGACCATCTCTTTTCGAGTGAGTTTGAGAAAAGAACATGGTGGGGTTATGTTTGGACGTAAGTAGTTCAGGATCACTTATTGATCATTACTAGTTTGCGACCGTATGCGTAGTTACTCTTCTTACTCTTGTACTCGTAAGTTAGCCACCATACAATGCTTAGTGCTTGCTGCAACCTCACCACTTATCCATTCCATACCCATTAAGCTTTGCTAGTCTTGATACCCATGGTAATGGGATTGTTGAGTTCTCGTCGCTCATAGATTACTACAACAACAGGTGCGGGACAGGTAAAGCGATGCTTTAAGGCGAGAGCGACGCATGCTTGTTCTGGAGTTCTTCTTCGATCAAGGGACAGGTTCTGGGTCGGGAGCCTGGGATTAGTAGGGTAGATGTCATTCTTCTTTTTCGTTTGATTTCATCTGTAGTCGGATCCCGCTCTTCTGTATGATGATTGCTATGTATTTATGTGTTGATGTTGTAGCTTGTGGCGAGTGTAAGCCTTTATCTTGTATTCTCATCTATTTAGTACTTGGTATGTTGTAATGATATCCACCTTGTTATGCGCTTGAAATGCGATTTGTGCCCCAATCATGAATTCATCACGTGATCGGGATAGAATCGCATCTTGGGCGCTGCAAGACTGGAGAGACATACAAAGCTATAACAATCATACATAATAAAGTTCAGAAAAGACTCAGTTACCTTCAATGAATAATCCGATCATAAACCCACAATTCATCGGATCCTAACAAACACACCGCAAAAGAAGATTAGATCGGATAGAACTCCGAGGAGAACATTGTATTGAGGACCAAAGAGAAAAAAAATAAGCCATCTAGCTAATCACTATGGACCAGTAGGTCCGTGGCAAACTACTCACACATCATCGGAGGTGCAACAAGGTTGATGTAGAAGCCCTCCGTGATCAATTCCCCCTCCGGCAGAGTACCGAGGGAGGCCTCCAAATTCATGGAAGAACAGAGGCTTGCGGCGGCGGAATAATTGTTTCGGGTCTCGCTCTAGTGTTTTGTGGATTTACGGAAATTTATAGAAGTGGAATTAGGGCAAACGGAGTTAAAGGGGCCCACAAGCTTAGGCGACGCCCCCTGGGGGCACACCATTTGAGCTTGTGGCCCTCTCGTACATCTTCTGCCCCCGAAGCTTCTAGGGTCCCTTATGGTCCAGAAAAAATCACCGTAAAGTTTCATCGTGTTTGGAGTTCATTTGGTATTGATTTTCTATGAAACAAAATAATAGGCAAAAACAAGAACTGACACTGGGCTCTAGGTTAATAGGTTAGTTTCAAAAAGATATAAAATTTAATATAAAATAATACCAAATTGATAATATAATAGCATAAAACAATCAAATATTATAGATACATTGGAGACATATCAATCATCATCGTCGCCATCCTCCTCCTCCCCCTCCGGATGCTGCTCTCCGACGGCCCAATGCTGCTATTGCTGTGTGTCATCACCGGCCTGGGTGTAGGATTGTTGTTTGGCCGTCTGGGTGTAGGACTGTTGTTGCTGGTAGTTGCCGGACTGGGTGGGATCTGAGTCTTCCACCTGCATGTCCTCATAACCCCCGCCTCCTCCCTCGCCTCCGTCGTGGATGATGTCGAGCATCTCCCTGTCCGCGTCGTACATCGGCTCCCTGTGACACTCCAAAAAAAAATTTGGTTTTCAGCAAAAACTTTGTTGGTTTTCAAGGAGGTCATTTAAACCCTTCCAAAAATCTCCTTCTCTCAAGAATTTTCCCTTTGACAAAATATTTTTATTTTGGCATCTTCTTCAACTCTGGTGTTGGTTATTAAAAATCTTTCTTCTGATTTTTCCCCCTTCTCAAATTTGTTTTGGGATTTATTTTTCTTTTAGAAGAAAACCCTAGGGATTTTTGGGTCTTCTCTTATTTTGAAACCATCCATGGTTTTACCATGCCTCATGTGGAAAATCTTCCCAAAACCCCTCCTTCCACTTTGGGACAACCCAAACATTTTGTCCCAACTAATAAAATCCATTTTTTGATTTTATTCCATTCATTTCTTTCCTCAAAATAATTTTGTCCTTTATTTTGAGCCTAGGTAATTTGCAAAGCAAGTACCTTAATGCCTTTGATCTTTGATCTCAATTCAACTCCTCTGGATAGTCCTTAGCACCCACAACCTAGAACCATCAAGATCCACTCTTCTTCTTTTCAAAATTTTCAAAATTCACCCTTTGCAAGTTTGGACCAGATTTGTCAAATTTGGTGAAATTCATATCTCCACTCCTCCAAAAAATTCCACCAAAATTCAGGCAACCCCTAGTTGCAATGAGAGACCACTCCACCAAAAACCAGCTCAAGGAAAAATCCCCACATGCCAAAATCATTACATCGAACACACGGCATGCCTTTATTCTGTACATCTTGATAAAATTCAGAATTGATTATCGTTTCTTAAATGGAGATTCAGTCACATGTTGAAGGAAATATGCCCTAGAGGCAATAATAAAGTTATTATTTATTTCCTTATATCATGATAAATGTTTATTATTCATGCTAGAATTGTATTAACCGGAAACATAATACATGTGTGAATACATAGACAAGCAGTGTCACTAGTATGCCTCTACTTGACTAGCTCGTTAATCAAAGATGGTTATGTTTCCTAACCATAGACATGAGTTGTCATTTGATTAACGGGATCACATCATTAGGAGAATGATCTGATTGACTTGACCCATTCCGTTAGCCTAGCACTTGATCGTTTAGTATGTTGCTATTGCTTTCTTCATGACTTATACATGTTCACTGTAACTATGAGATTATGCAACTCCGTTTACGGAGGAACACTTTGGGTGCTACCAAGCGTCTAGCGTAACTGGGTGATTATAAAGGAGTACTACAGGTGTCTCCAAAGGTACATGTTGGGTTGGCGTATTTGAGATTAGGTTTTGTCACTCCGATTGTCGGAGAGGTATCTCTGGGCCCTCTCGGTAATGCACATCACTATAAGCCTTGCAAGCAATGTAGCTAATGAGTTAGTTCTGGAATGGCGCATTATGGAGCGATTAAAGAGACTTGCGGTAGCGAGATTGAACTAGGTATTGGATACCGGCGATCAAACCTCGGGCAAGTAACATACCGATGACAAAGGGAACAACGTATGTTGTTATGCGGTTTGACCGATAAAGATATTACGTAGAATATGTAAAGACCAATATGGGCATCCAGGTCCCGCTATTGGTTATTGACCAAGAATAGTTCTAGGTCATGTCTACATAGTTCTCGAACCCGTAGGGTCCGCAACAAGGTTTCGATGATGGTTATATTATGAGTTTATGAGTTTTGATGTACCGAAGGAGTTGAGTCCCGGATGAGATCGGGGACATGACGAGGAGTCTCGAAATGGTCGAGGCGTAAAGATCGATATATTGGACGACTATATTCGGAGTTAGGAAAGGTTCAGTGATTCGGGTATTTTTGAATCTAGGGAGTTACAGGAATCTGAGGGAAGAGTATTGGGCCTTAATGGGCCTTAGTGGGAAGGAGCCGGGAGGTGGCGCGCCCCTCCCAAGCCAGTCCGAATTGGACAAGGGGTTTGGGCGCAGCCCCTCTCCTTCCTTCTCCACTTCCCCCTTTCCCCTTCTCCTAGTTGGACTAGGAAGAAGAGTCCTACTCCCGGTGGGAGTAGGACTCCCCTTAGCGCCTCCTCCTCCTAGGGCCGGCCTCCTCCTCCCTCCCTCCTTTATATCTGAGGGGTAGGGGGCACCCCATGACACACAAGTTGATCTATGGATCGTTCCTTGGCCGTGTCGGTGCCCCCTCCACCATATTCCACTTGGTCATATCGTCGCGGAGCTTAAGTGAAGCCTGCGCCGATGAAAGTCATATCATCGCGGAGCTTAAGCGAAGCCCTGCGTCGGTGGAACATCATCATCGTCCTGCGCCGTCGTCTTGTGGAACTCATCCCGGCCTTTGCTGGATCGGGCCGGGGATTGTCATCGAGCTGAGCGTGTGCTGAACTTCGGAGGTGCCGTGCGTTCGGTACTTGGATCGGTCGGATCGTGAAGGCGTATGACTACATCAACAGCGTTGTTATAGCGCTTCGCTTCACGGTCTCACAGTGCGTGGACATACACTCTCCCTCTCGTTGCTATGCCATCACCATGGTCTTGCGTGTGCGTAGGAAATTTTTGAAATTACTCGTTCCCCAACACATGTAAAGCTGTGCACTTGGCACATTGCTCACAACCCTCCTCCTGTCCGGAGCACCACCGCGGCCAGAACCCCGTGCGATGCGACAAGGGGGCACCCTGCGACATAACGCCGTTCGGCACCGCCAAACCTTCGAGCTCGGCGTGGACATCTCCTTGCCCGGTATAGCGTCTGGCACCGTCGTCTGGCACAGCGCAGCGCGAGCCGTTCTCTGCCGCCCGGCGTGCCGTCTGGCCGTTCCGTCGAGGACGAGCCGTAACCACCCTTCCTTGCTGATTTGGACACTGGATGGCACGGTGCTTCATCTAGATGATGCTCAAGCCCCTAAGCCGACCGTCCAGCCACAGCACCGCCGTGTCGCTTCGCCGGACTTATCCGTTCACGGCAACGCCTCGGGCGGCTATAAATAGCACCCCGAGCTTTCTCTGCGCCGCTTTAACTCCACCACCTCACGGACCCGCCTAGCCCTTGGAAGAGCCTCGAGGGCCCTTCTTCCTCAACCCGGCCACCTCCGTCCGCCTCGGGCTCCGCAGCGTTCTCTTGGTGAGAACTCCTCCACCGCCCTACTCTTGCCCGTAGCCTCGTGCCACCCCTAGGAGACTAACCCCACTCCAATTTGACCCAGCAGCTCTCTTGGCGAGGCCCATGACCACCCGAACCACCGTCCGCGGAGCAAGGGCCGCCGTCGACCACGATGCTTCGCCGGCGACCACCACCACCACCCACGAGCGGAAGGGCGTGCGATCACGGAGGTACCATCAGGCCCCCCCTGCCTGCCGTGGATCGCCGTCGGCGACCACCGCGCATCTCGGGCGCCCGTCGCGCCCGTTTCGTTTGAATTTTCAAACCTGGCCGGGTGGAGCCCGCTTTGTTGATCTCTCATTCTTTTCTTTTAAGCGAACCGTTTTACGGACTTTTCTGCGAGAACCCCACAGGAGTTTTACATTTCATTCTGAAAGGTCCCTAGATCAAAACCCTTATATCTTTTAAACAGAAAAGTATTTTTGTGTGATTCTTTTTCTGTTCTCTTTAAAATTTTGTCTAGTTTTTATCAGATTTATTTGAAAATTATTCGGTTTACTTTTTGTGCACCTCGCGGTATTTACGTTACGTCGTATTCTTCTTATCTAGTGAATCTGGGAGGAGGTGGCGGGCATAAACTTCACCCAGTTAGACTCCACTACTCCGAACCAGGCAAGCATGTTTGAACTCTTGATATGATGAAGTGTTTGTTGCATGTTTGTACTTAGGAGTTTCATGGCATGGTTATGAACATTTATTTGAATGTTATATTTCATGCACAAAAGTGGAAAGTAAGTTTCGGAAAGCCACATGTTGTTGGATACATATTGGCATGGCCATGTGATGGCATGAGGATGGGTAAGATGGCGGTGTTGTAGCATGCAGTCTTATGCCGATCCATTTGACTTGATATCATCGTGAATCAAATCACATTCCCATTCATTTCCTTTCTGTCTTGCCACATGTTTTCCGCAAGGAATATGGCAATAAGTTGCAAACCGTTTTCTGGTACACACCAAATAGAGAGGCGGGATGAGGGTTCCATGGCCTGGTTAAAGCCCGTCATCCGGTCGGGGGCATGGGTGTTTCGGTTGGGACGAGAGGGGCACCCTTAGGCGCAGCGTATAGAAATTTGATCCCATGCTATTCGAGGTTGTGACCTCCCGTCTCAAAGTTTTTCTTGGGCGTTGCCTAGGGTGATTCCTGGCACCGTGAGGTGGAATGGGTGTGTACTAGTTACATGTGTTTCTGCGAAATACCGTAGCGGAACTAGTCCTTAAGTGACTCACGAAATCCGTTGGCTGTGGTGGAGTTAGTACAACTCTGCGAGTCACAAATCCTTTAAATCATCTTGTACTTGTCCGTCTTTGTATTCATCTTATCTTGTGAGATATCAGCCTCGATGACAAAACTCCGGTGGACTACATGTGTGTTAAATCCGGTTAAAGGTTTATTCTTGTGGATGGACTAACCTGTTATTTACTTTTGTTATAAGCCACATGCGTGATGTATTTCGGACATCCGGCGGTGGCATAATTATTATTACATTTGTTATAAGCCCTTTACGCAATGTCGCTCGGGCGTCCGGTGTGGCATTTCTTTTATAAGCCCTTTACGTGATGTCGCTCGGGCGTCCGTTGTGGCATTTCTTTTATAAGCCCTTTCTGCGATGTCGCTCGGGCGTCCGGTGGCATTTCTTTTATAAGCCCTTTACGTGATGTCGCTCGGGCGTGCAAGCTGTGGCATTTCTTTTATAAGCCCTTTACGTGATGTCGCTCGGGCGTCCATTGTGGCATTTCTTTTATAAGCCCTTTACGTGATGTCGCTCGGGCGTCCAGGCTATAGCATTTCTTTCATAAGCCCTTTACGTGATGTCACTCGGGCGTCCATTGTGGCATTTCTTTTATAAGCCCTTTACGTGATGTCGCTCGGGCGTCCATTGTGGCATTTCTTTTATAAGCCCTTTCTATGATATCGCTCGGACGTCCATTGTGGCATTTCTTTTATAAGCCCTTTTGTGATGTCGCTCGGATGTCCATTGTGGCATTTCTTTTATAAGCCCTTTATGTGGTGTCGCTTAGGCGCCCGATTATGACATAATTTTATTTGTTTACCTTTGGCGTCGCTCCGGACACCGATCGGTTTTCAGTTATATGTTTTATTTGTCTCATCGTGAAATTTTTTATTGGAATGAGCATCATTATTTTTGCTCATGGCGCATTCATGCATGCATTTGTTATATCTCTTGTTCATCTTGTCTTGCGAGTACTTTCAAAGTACTCACACGGCTTATTGATTTGGCGGATGTTGATGAAGGCGATCTCATGGATGAAGAGTTCGATAGCGAGTCCGGCGCCTAGAGGTCGATCAGTCCCGTGCGATCCTGCATTTGGTCACTTGTATTATATCCGCTTCCGCCACCCGAATAAATTCATCGAGCCTCACCTCGGCCTTTCGATGAGCTGCGATTAAGTCAAGTTATCCACCACCACTTTTATCTCGAGCTAGTAGCATGTCACCACACCTGTGTTATAACGCCCTTATGTAAGATATTGGCGAGTTTGTAATAAATTGTTGAGCAGCCTCGGCTCAACCTGTAATATATTTAATGCTCTTTGGTCCTCTGTTTATCAAGTATTTTTCTACCAGTGAGGATAACTTTTCCTATACTGGGATCAAAAGACCGATTTTCTCAATAAGTATTTTATTGAAAAATCGGTCGTGACACTCCCCCGCTCTAGGCATTGCAGCAAACAGCATGCGGGCACCCATCTGTTCCCCGGTTGCTGTCTGCGCCCGGACGAGCCGCGATGAAGAATATTCAAATAAGAGCGGTGTTGCATTAACATCGACGATGTAAGGCACCATACCCGCGGGGGTTCTGAGCTTCTTGGCGGCGTAGTAGTACAAAGGCTTATAAGGCTCCGACCACGATGTTGTCTGTACTATAGGCGCACCCGTCTGGCGGCGTCCACCACGGCCGCGTTGACCGCCTCATCCACCATGACCTCCACGTCTATCGCCACCACCAGTCCCACCGGCGGCTAACCGCTACTTGAGCTTCTCCTCCTTTGCGGCCTTCGCTTTGACGCGTCGAGTCTGCCACGTCGCCAAGATGATCTTTTGGGCGAGCGATGCTCGGGTCCTCCGGCACCTCCGCCGGCTCCATCCCTGGCAGGTTCTCTGACGGTTCCATGTGTCGGCGATGGAAGGAAAGAGAGGGTGGGAGAAAAGAGTGAGAATTGGAGGAAGAGCGGCGGGGAATGGAAAAAAAAGAGTGGGGATTTTGGCACGGAAACAGTGCAGGATGCTGCAAAAGCGCGTGCTACGCCTTCCTTTTGGATGGGCCAGGGGGAGCAACATTTCGCATGTCTGGACTCCCAACGTTTGTCTCCGGTTTGCAGAATAAAACACATTCGGACCGCACTGCAGAACCATACAAGACCGCGTTGGATGGATTCCGTGGTCCGGAAGATTACGGGAGGTTTGCGGGGCGCTGGAGATGCCCTGAGCCAAAAAAACCTGCCATTATTACGCTCAACTTATTGTCCTAGGAATGCCTTGTTTTTGAATAATAAAGCTGTCGGCGTTCTGGGAACGAGGGTCCCCAGACTTGCCCGCCTGCGGCCCACGGCGTGGCTAAGCCAGCAGGCCGTACGACCCATCTTCATCGACAAGGCATCCAAGGCCCTCGCGAGGGGCCAAGTCTCCTGGCCGGACAGCGCAAGACCTCCTCGGGGTGGCTTGGCAGGCGAGCTCACGAGGCGAAGATATCTAGGCGGGGCAAACCTCACGAAGCTCTCGTGGCGTGAGCCATGACGATCTGCACCCGGTAGGCGCCAGGCGGGCGCCAGGCGTGCCTGGCGTCCTTGTTTCCTCTTTGGTGCTAAGGAGGCCAGCGCGAGCAAAAATCTTGAGGCATCGGGCAAAGGTTGCTATATCGGTTACCTTGAGAGACCAAGACCAGCGGGGCGGCAAGGCGGAGGTCATCGTGGAGCCGGACGGTGTCTGCACGGAGCTTTTAAGTGGCGAACCGCTTTTGTCGAGGATAGCTTGTACTAGCTGTCCCCTCAACTTTCTTTCGCCGTTGTTGGCTCCCTTCCGCTCAATATTTGGGAAGAGGACCGGGGCCTATATAAGTAGGGCTAGCCACCCACGATGAAATTCGAGCAGTTCACCAGATCTCACCCGCCAAGTTACATAGCACAAGAGCACCTCAACCTCTGGAGGCTGTTCTTCCCTCTGTCTTTATTCATCATCAGCCCAGAGGCAATCCACCACCACATTGGGTAGGGTATTGTACCTAGCAGTGGCTCGAACGATATAAATCTCATGTCTCTGTGATTGCGAGTTAAATCGAGTTAAATCCATAAGATCTTAGCGAGCTAGAGGCGTAGATCCGTGGGAGGAAAGACTTCATCGCGCAGTGTTGAACCTTAAGGGATTGCGGAACCCCACATCCGACATTTGGCGCGCCAGGTAGGGGTGCGTCGTAGCTTCCCTTCCATCAGTTCGTTGCTCCGTCGCTCCGTCGTCGCCATGGCGGATGCTCGCCATGCTCGAGCTGAGTGTCGGGCTGCCCTCACCGCCCGCGTTGCTCAGACGGCTCCCGTCGGTGGGCCACCTCGTCGTTCTCCATCTCCCGCCGCCAACGCCGCCACCGGCTGGCGAGAAACGGCAACGGCGTCTCGCTGCATCGCCGGTGCGGCGGGATAGCGCACCGCCACTCCGTCACTGACCCGGCGGGTTCTTCGTCTCACGCACGCCATGCTCCCATGGAGGCGCGGGCCGTGCTCCTTGCTACAAACGAACTCCTGCACTACCGCCCAGCCGACGACCTTAATGAGGAGTGGCTCAACCGCGTCGCCGAGCTCGTCCGCGCCGCTGGGCGCTCCCCGGCGCCGTCCCTCTCTCTGCCTCACCCTCAGCCAGCCACGGGGCAACGAGGCTCATGGCGCGCCTCCACCACCTCTTCCTCAAGACGGTGCCTTGGCACCAATGCTTGTTGATTCGCGACATGATCCACCATGCCAGTACCAGCGAAGAAAGCTGCCAAGAAATCCCGGCGCGAAAGCTGCACCCGCGCTTCCCGCGCCGCCTCGTCAAGACCGCGCACCACCCGCGGCGGCGCCACGCGGACCTCATCAAGACCAAGCTCCACCTCCGAGGCGGGCCCCAGCAACCACGGCCGGCTGCCGCGCCTTCACCCCCGAGCTGCGCAAAGTCGCCTGGCCAGGCAAGTTCAAGCCGGATCTGCCTCCTCGCTACGACGGCACCGCCGACCCCGCGGAGTTCCTGCAGCTCTACAAGCTGAGCATTGAGGCGGCCAACGGCAATGAGAAAGTCATGGCGAACTGGTTTCCCATGGCTCTCAAGGATGGAGCCTATTCCTGGCTCCTGAACCTGCAGCACGGCTCGATCTCCTCCTGGGACGAGATGCACGACTGCTTCGTCGCCAACTTCCAGGGCACTCGCGACCGCCCACCAGCCGCGGGAGACCTGCGCTGCATCAAGCAACAATCAGGAGAGACCCTCCAGAAGTACATCCAGCGCTTCAATAACACCCGCCTCAAGATCCCCAAGGTCACGGACGAGGCCATCATCTCCGCGTTCTCCGACGGCGTCCGTGATGTCAAGATGAAGGAGGAGCTCACTATCCATGAGGAGCTCTGCACATCTCAGGAGCTGTTCAATCTGGCGACCAAGTGCGCAAGAGCTGAGGAGGGACGCCTCTCTCTCCTCAAGCTGCCAGGCTGCGAGAGTGGAGAGAAGAAGGCCAAGGCCAGGGCGTGAAGCATAAGGAAGCAGTCATGCTTGCGGCGAACCCGACACCAAGCGGGCGAAGATCAGCCAAGTCATCCAGAACAGTGACCGTTCTGCGCCTTCCACAACCTGAACACCCACAACACCAGCGAATGTCAAGAGCTCGAGCCATCTGAGAAGAGCGCTTGATTGATGCCCAGCGCAATGACCGAGACTACGGCGAGGAGGAGGGCGTGGAGGCGGACTGGGGACGACCGTGGCCCATGCCGAATGGCGCGGACAGGCCTCGTGAGGACCGCCGAGGAGTCTGGATTAGGGGTGTCCGGATGGCGGAGTGCAGGAGGTCGCCTTGCGCGCCTCGGGACCACCTCCTCCTAGTTTGGACCCTTTTGGGACTCCCCTCGGCATCATCCGCTGGGGCGAGGGAGGCGGCTAGAAGTGAAGTGCTATTCACATCCAGCGAACCCGAGGAGCCGCTCGGCAGCGTCGAGCCCGGCCTTAGGCAGGCGCATGATTATATTGGCGTTAGAAGATGCTTGTACAGCGAGGAGCGCCATGAGTTATTCTCGTATCCGGATACTTACGATTTTCCGGGGCTTGGCCGGGATGGCCACTCCTCTTCGCCGTCGTCGGGGTTGGTGGAGTAGTCCGGAGGAAGGGTTCTTCCCTTTTTGGACCCTCCGCCCCCCCCCCCTAGTTGGGCGGCCTTCCTTTTCGTTCCTCCCATTTGGAGGGAGGGCTCTTCTTACTCCTCCTCGTTTCGCGGGAAGAGTCGCCTCGGAGTCATCGGACGATGAGTCCGACACCACCGGCGCGGGAACTCTTCCGAGTTCCGTGGCCTTCTTCTTAGCCTTTTCTACGGCACCACGTAAGGTGCGGAACCAACAACCCGTCAGCGGCGTCCGCTGGGTCTTGGGCAAGGCAGACGGTCAATCTGCGGGGCGTCTTACGCCAATCTGTCAAAGGTAAGGAGTTTAGATCCGCATAGAATCAAACTATGGAAAACAAGTAACCCATAAAGGGTAAAATAGCTTACCGCGTTGGCGATGTTGCGCGCTGAATCCGCGATCCTCGGTGGCGGATCACGGGAGCCTCGGCGCCCTGAACAGCACCTTCCGGCGTCTTACGTGCGTAGTGTCGAAGAGCCTACTCAGGAGATTCGGTGTTGTGCGGATAAAACTCCACAAACTAAAAGCCCATTGTTGTACGGGAGGATCCGGCGGATGAGCATGACACTGGACTACGTTGACAAGTTTGAGCTTCTTGTTCACGAGGTTTTGGGCCTTGAGTTTGGAGTCGGTCAGCTCTTCGAATTACCCCATGACAGGCCAGTCTCTTTCCGGAGGTGAGCCGTGTAGGAAGCCAGATCGTAATTCGGGGCGCTGCCCATTTAGGGTTCGTGGCTCGGTGATGTAGAACCACCCGATTGCCACCTTTATGGTCTCCACGAAGGAGCCCTCGAGCCATGTAACGTTGGGCATCTTGCCCACCATGGCGCCTCCGCCTCCGCTTAGCGGCCGCCCACTACCTTCGGTTTGACATTGAAGGTCTTGAGACATAAGCGAAGTGGGGCTGGATGCAGGGAAGGCCTACGCACCTGACGATGAGCGCCGAGATATTGAGGATGAAGTTGAGGGCGGATCGTGGAAATCCAGGCCATAGTAGAACATGAGTCCCCAGACAAATGGGTGAAGTGGGAAACCTAGTCCGCGGAGGAAATGGGTGAGGAACACCACCCTCTCATGGGGCCTGGGGGTGGGGATGAGCAGCCCCTTGCCGGGGAGCCAGTGCGCGATGTCATTGGACAAGTATTCGGCTTTCCTCAGCTTCTTGATGTGTCCCTCCGTGACGGAGGAGGCCATCCACTTGCCTCCCGCTCCGGACATTACTGGAGAAGGTTGAGGTGGGATGTGCGGACTTGGGCGCTAGAGCGCAAGTGCGCGAAAATGGATAAGCAAAGGAGGAGGAAGGCGTAGATGAGAAAGGTGGATCCTTATCCCCTTATTGGGCGGACGAAACTATGTGCCCCCCACCAGCCTGGTAAAACTCGCTTATCTCCCAAGCGCCGTAATTAATGCCACGGTTGGGTTACCCACGCCCGTATTGATGAGAATCCGGAATAAGGGACACGATCTCTGCTTGACAAGACATGCCAAGAAACCGCCTCGCTAAGTCTTGCTGAGGTGGGACGGTAAAAGCGATTGAATAAAAGCTTGGCGCGGTGTGATGTCACGCTGCGGAATCGTCGGCAGATTGGTTTGTGTAAATATTATTCTCTCTCGGTGGTATGTGGAACTTATTTTGCGAGCGGACACTATCCTTGTGTTCAAAATATTCTATGAAGTATTGGGAGGAGGAACCCGCCTTGCAATGCGAAGACAATCTGCGCGTCGGACTCGTCGTCATTGAAGCCTAGTTAGGGAGACTCTTGAGGAGTCTGGATTAGGGGTGTGTCGGATGGCGGACTATAACCTTTGGCGGACTCTGGACTATGAAGATACAAGATTGAAGACTTAGTCCGTGTCCGGATGGGACTTTCCTTGGCATGGAAGGCAAGCTTGGCGTCTGGATATGTAGATCCCCTCCCATTGTAACCGACTACGTGTAACCCTAACCCTCTCCGTTGTCTATATAAACCGGAGGGTTTTGGTCCGTAGGACGAACAACAATCATACCATAGGCTAGCTTCTAGGGTTTAGCCTCTCGGTCTTGTGGTAGATCTACTCTTGTACTACCCATATCATCAATATTAATCAAGCGGGAGTAGGGTTTTACCTCCATCGAGAGGGCCGAACACAGGTAAAAACTGTCAGCGTCCCTTGTCTCCTGTTACCATCCGCCTAGGCGCACAGTTTGGGACCCCCTACCGAGATCCGCGGTTTGACACCGACATTGGTGCTTTCATTGAGAGTTCCTGCAGTGCCGCCATCTTTAGGCCCGATGGCTCCTCCGATCATCAACAACGATGCGGTCGGGTGAGACTTTTCTCCCGGACAGATCTTACGTATTCGGCGGCTTTGCGCCGGGCCAATTAAGCAGCCATCTGGAGCGAGATCGGCTCGCCCACAGCCATCAGGTCAGATTTGGAAGTTTGAACTACGGTGGCGTCGCGGAGACTTGATCTTGACGGGTTCGAGCCCGCGAGCGAGCAGCGCCTTTATTCGATGGGCATGATCTAGCTCCTGCCGCGAACGATGCCCTAGAGGCCGCACCGTGTCGCTCCGACCATCGGCTCGAGCCATTGCGCCAATCAAGGACGGGTGGCTGGACACCGCCTCGAGGGCTGCAATCTCTATGGCGATCGAGCCGAACACCAGCCTTGTCCTTTGCGAAGCTTGTGACTCCAAGGTGCCGGACTCCCCTCCGGACTCCGAACCTTCGCGCCCCTTGTCGAATCCGATTGAGGCGCCGATCATGGAGTTCACCGCCGTGGACATCTTCGGCTTTTCGCCCTTGGCAACATCTGGAATTCGCTAAAGTCTCTCTTTTATCGGAGAGCCTGGCGGACTATGATCGGCAAGGTTGGGATCGCGGACGGACGAAGAAATTCAAAGCCCACCACCACCCGCCGTATGCCACTTTGCCGATAACCAACATGCTCGACTTGACTCCGAAGACATCGGCGGTATGGGCGCCCGATGCAGAGGCGACCAGAACCAGCGCCTACTGAGAGCCTGGAAGGCCACCTCGTCATCGACATATACATGGTGGACACCCAAAAAGAAGGGAATGGCGATGGAACAGCGGAGGATGACCCCTCAAGAAGCGACCTCGGCCTTGGCGTCGTCGGCGCGCTCTAAATCCACCAAAGCAAAATGGCGATTCGGCCGGAGATAATAACACCGGACGGTGCGAAGACAACCCCTCAGGCAGGATTTAGCACGGGAGGTGGAGAAGCCAGCCCTCATGAGAGGCGGCGAGCGAGAGAGGTAGAGGGCGATAATTACATGCCTCCCTCAAAAGGCGAGGCAAGCCTCAGCGACGAAGAATTTATGCGTGCACGAGGATCCCGTCGAACAAGGCGTTTCAAGCGCGGGCTTATGGCCACGGCAAGCAGCCTCAAGAAAAACAGCAACAGACTTAGAGTGACCAAGACTTGCTAGCCGACGGATGGATTGAAGTCCTTGCGGCCAAAATCTGAACTTCGAGCGCCCCTCCAAGAGCTACCCAAAGCGTGGCTGCTACCCGATTAGAGGAGGAAGCACCTAAACCTACATCACCGGCCTTGCAGCGGCGGCGGCCGACCAGCCACCTCGTGGCATGACGAAGAGCCTCTCGGCCCTCCCTCAAGCCGCACCAGCGTCGCCCAAATAATACCAAGGCGCGAAATCGCGGACACATGAGATATATTGGAGGACAAGGCAAGGCAAACAAGATCGATCTACGGATCGCGTGGGCGCCCGACCGCGTGGCGATAACCGTCATGCGGATATAACAAATCCGGCGGGCCGATTCTGATGAACAAAGCTCGGTTGAGCTACGTCGTGATATATTATCTGAGCGCCGCACACCACTATGCTTCACGGATGAAGTAATGGATCATCAAATCCCGAGGGTTTCAAACCCGTAAACATCGAATCATACGATGGCACAACAGATCATGCGGTATGGATCGAGGATTATCTCCTTCATATCCACATGGCCCGCGGTGATGATCTACCGCCATCAAATACCTCCACTCAAGCTTAAAGGACCAGCTCGGCATTGGCTTAACAGCTTGCGGCGAGAATCAATTGGTTGTTGGGAGGACACGGAAGCCGCATTCCTCGACAATTTCCGGGCACTTATGTGCGACCACGAGCGCCGATGACCTAAGCCACATAATTCAGCAGCGGAGAATCGGCGGACAATTACGGACACGGTTCCTAACCAAGAAAAATCAAATAGTCGATTGTCGAGGCGAGAGGCCCTTGCAGCCTTCAAACATAACATCCGTGGCGAGTGGCTTGCCCGGCACCTAGGACAGGAAAAGCTGAAATCCATGGCAGCCCTCACAACACTCATGACCCGCTTTTGCGCGGGAGAAGACAAGCAGCTGGCTTCGTAGTAATAACATGACCAAGAGCCACAGTAATTCGGATACCAAGGACAACAATGGCGGTCGCGTCACAACAAGCACAAAGCGCCGCGTGCTGGCGACAATCTTTGAGGATCGTCGATTGATGCGGATTCGAGGCTCTAAACCGGTCGTGGAAAAACCATTTAAAAGAAATACTCGGGCCCGTCCGGTTTGGACCGAATACTTGATCGCTCGTGCGGATACATGGCACCCGAAAAACAGCCAATCACACCAGCAGGGATTGTCGGGTGTTCAGCGAGCAGCAAAGTTAAGTCCGAAAACAGAGACAAGGGCTGCATAGCGATGATGAGGAGGAGCCCGGCGCCGAACAATAGGGGAGAAGGATTCCCCCACAAGTGCGGACGGTGAACATTATATCGCAACCCACATCCCCAAAGGGGCGGAGCGTTGTGATAGCTGGCTTATTAGGGATGATAGACTACTCATATCAATAAGAAATTCCTTCTTTTACGGGATCCCATTGGACGAACTCCAAAGTTAAGCGTGCTCGGCTTGGAGTAGTGTCGGGATGGGTGACCGGCAAGGAAGATTGCTCCGGGTGCGCGCGAGTGAGGACAAAGTGCGAGAAAAGACTAGTATTGATCTGTGGGGCCAGTCTAGATCCGCCGAGAATGCGACCACCGGCGGGTGTGTCCGGGCGTTACAAGTTGGTATCGAGCCGACCCTCGCGGTTACGGATGGTTGCGGACAGGTGCGTGGTCATGTTGTTCATGGCGTTTGTGACCCGTCGTGGCACCCGACATGGCACATGTGCGGATTGGAAGCCGAGCGTTTGTGCCAGAGGAGCGTTCTGTGGCCCGACGAGGACGTCGGTTCCTCACGAGTGGGGGTGTATGTGATAGCACGGCTTATTAGGGATGATAGACTACTCATATCAATAAGGAATTCCTTCTTTTACGGGATCCCATTGGACGGACTCAAAGTTAAGCGTGCTCAGCTTGGAGTAGTGTCGGGATGGGTGACCGGCAAGAAGATTGCTCCGGGTGCGCCGCAGTGAGGACAAAGTCTTGCGAAAAAGACTAGTATTGATCGTGGGGCAGTCTAGATCCCACCAGAATGCGACCACCGGCGAGTGTGTCAAGGCGTTACAAGCGTGCACTCGAGGGGCGTATATGCGTTGGAGCGATCGCCCCAAAGTTCAACCCATGGTCCTCTGCCCGATCACATTTGATCGAAGGACCACCCACTAGCATCCGCCATGGAGGATTCGCCGCATTGGTTCTAGACCCAATCATTGTGGATTTCACCTCACTAGAGTCCTTATGGGCCGGCGGCGACCTGAACCTGCTTTATCGGGATCGATGTGAAAAATGGGCATAGATCCCTCAAGTTAAACCCACAAAGGCGACCTTTAAAGGCGTCATACCGGTGTAGAGGCCAACTATACAGGCTCGGTTACACTTGAGGTGGTCTTGGATCCCGGATAATTTCGAGCGAGAGTTAATCTTGACATAGTCCCGTTCATGCGGTGGCTATCACGCCTTTGCTCGGACGAACCGCATTGCAAAGTTCAATGCGGTGCCGCTACGCATACCTCAAGCTCGAGATGCGGGCCCTCGAAAGTCATTACGGTCAATGGAAACAGAGAGCGCTCTCTCCGAGCGGAGGGGCATCGGCTGACCCTCGCGGCGGAAGTACAAAGCAGCCTCTCAAGGCAATTCTCAATCCGGCTATTAAGCGTCCGGACACCGTCAAAGCGCGCCGGAGTAACCTACAACAAGACCGCTGGCACGTTCGAGCAAAGCGTAGCAATGCGACCCCAAACCCAGCCCTCGCGAAATCGCGAAACCAGTACTCTGGCGTACATAACTCGCTCTGGAAATACCATGGGCATAGGGGAGAGCACGACCACGGCATGCCCAAAATGCGGCTCAACCGCACGAGGGGGGCTCGATTTTTCATTCTTTTTCTTACTTTCAGGACTCCACTTTCCGGAAGGCTGTCCGTGATCTGTCGCCGAACACACGATGCAACAGCCAGGGGGCGGAAAGCTTCGTCAGTGTCGGTGGTCTCTATAACGAGCAGTATACTTGTTTCACATATCATCCCTTAGCTTCGCCCCTAGAGGACATGTCAAATAGTCCCATCTCTTGCTTACCTCACCATTTGTATCGTTCTGCTTTTACATAAACTTTTGAATAAACAATACATAGCTTTTGTCTATTATTGCATCCCTTTTATAAAAATATGTTCAGTTATGACATTATGCAACCGTACACTTTAGTGCGGCCAATACACCGAGGGCTTCGTACCCCGAATATGGTGTGAGAAGTCCGAACACTCTCATGAGTGCGGCACCCCGAACTTATAGCATTATATGCATCGGCTCCGAATCATGTCTTAGGGCAATAGTTGGGTATGCCCGGCTCCCATGTTTTGGTACCTTACGTTCCGTTATATCGGCTAAGGTAGCGCTGGGAGAACCACTGCGATTGTGCCCCGGTTGAGCTGGGCTAAGCACCTCAGTGGAGAAAGCTAAAACTGACCGTCATAATAGGGCGAGAGTTGGTCGCTGTTCGAGAGGTTTTCGAGTCCCTAAAGACTTATGCCGCTTAGAGCGAGGAGTCGACTTTGTCCGGCCTAGGCGTGGATAGCGCCCCGAACTCGGTCTTCCGAATACTAGGGGCTTTGCCGAAATTTAAAATTATAGAATTCTATGGCCAAGTGAGAGTGTTCAAGCATTATAGTCCGATTGCCTTGTTCGTTGTGTTGGCGCCTCCCTCGAAGGACCCAGAATGGGAAAAAAGCGCTCAAGTTTATCCGAACACCCCAACACTTTCATGGCATGGGGGCGAAGCCGACGACTCGCCATCTCTCAATTTTAATAAGCGGCCGCCTGAAGGTAATATTTTAAATTCAAAAGTGTTGCTTAGCGCATATGAACAAGTTCTCGTGTCTGGGATCACAAATGCGAGTTTACTAAAAATTACATCTTTGGAGCACTCATCCGCTATAAAGCGGGCACCCTTGAGGGCGCCTCATAATACATCTCGGGCTTGCGATGCTCCTTGCCCGTGGTGGTCCGTCCGTCACAAGCTTCTCGGCGTCCATCTTGCCCAGTGCACTTTTACGCGGGCAAGGGCCTCTGAGGAACCTTCGATGCATACGGGCTTGATGACTTCAAGCCATGGACAGGCGTCCACCAGCCGCCTCACCAGCCCGAAGTAGCTCCCAGGAATGGCTTCCCCAGGCCACAGCCGAACTATGAGACCCTTCATGGCCTGTTCGACCACCCTATGGAGTTCGACCAGCTGCTTCAGCTGGTCGCTCAAGGGCACCAGGTGTCCGGCCTCAACATACTGGGACCATAACACCTTCTCAGTCGAGCTCCCCTCCTCGGCCCGGTAGAATGCCGAAGCATCGGACACACTGCGGGGAAGATCTGCGAATGCTCCTAGAGAGCTCCGGACTCGGGTAAGTAACAAGTAATTCACTTTAACGTGCTTGCTTTGCATAAAGAATGCCTTACCGCGCTATCTTCTTCATCGCCTCAATTTCACGGAGGGCTTTTTGGGCTTGGCCTTGGCAGATTTAGGCGCTCTCAAGCGCCGAGGCGAGCTTCGGACTCTCGAGTCTTTGAGTCAAGCTCCAAACTCGTGTTTTTCCATGAGAGCACAGGAGCTCTTGTTGTACCTCCGCCACCCGCGCCTCCTGCTTTTCTCGCTCGGTCGCTCCACGGCGCATTGTCTTACGCCTTGGGCAGCGCTTCCTTGAGGTCGCCACCTCGGTTGTGGCCTGTAATACTCACGTTGGTCATGTCATTTTTGCAACCACATCTTTTTATATATACTTAAATAAGGTATTACTTACCTTCCTTGTCCTCGAGCTGCTTCTTGGCAAGGCCGAGCTCATTCTCGGACCGCTCGAGGTTACGCTTCAATGCATCGACCTCTGCGGTCGGTCTGGCGGAGGTCGGCATGCAACCTGCATTCCCATATTGACATACCTATGTTAGACTCTTGCGTATATCTTTTAGATCCTCGATTCGGTTTTCTTTCCGAACACCAAAGCTGAAACATCGAGGGCTCTGTCTATCACGGTAATATTTTTACATATCTTAAATACATACCTCAAAGCCTATTAAAAGGCTGGCACGAGCTTGATCGGCCCACTCTTGGCGGATCGAACATACGGATCACCACACTCATAATAGTGTGGTGCTCCTCGTCGATGGGCGTCGTTAAGCACCTCCAGCAGATTATCCAGTGCCTCGGTTGGGCCGGAGGTCACGGCGTCGTAAACTTGCCCTTCTTAGTAGGGGCCGCTGCGGATTCCGGAACCGTTGAAGGTTACAGTGCGGTGTCGACCCGGGGCGGACTTGGAGCCCTTGTGGGTCTTATCCCCTTCTTTGGAGTCCGGAGGTCGCCTTGCCGCGCCTCGAGGACCACCTCCTCCTGGCTTGGACCCTTTTGGGACTCCCCTCGGCATCATCCGCTGGGCGAGGGAGGAGGTGGCAAGTGAAGTGCTATTCATCCGGCGAACCCGGGGAGCCGCTTGCGAAGCGTCGAGCCCGGCCTTGGGCGGACAAGCATGATTATATTGGCGTCAGAAGATACTGTGCAACAGAGGAACGCCATGAGTTATTCTGGTATCCGGATACTTACGATTTTGCCAGGGGCTTGGCCCTAGATGGCCACTCCTCTTCGCCATCGTCGGTGTTGGTGGAGTAGTCCGGAGGAAGGGTTCTTCCCTTTTTGGACCCTCCGCCCCCCCCAGTTGGGGCGGCCTTCCTTCTCGTTCCTCTCCCCGCTGGAGGGGGAGATGCCTCTTCTTCCTCCTCCTCGTTTTCGCGGGAGAAATCCACCTCGGAGTCATCGAACGATGAGTCTGACACCACCGGGCGCCGGGAACTCTTTCGAGTTCCCGTGGCCTTTTTCTCCGGCACCACGTAAGGTGCCGGAACCAGTAGCCCCGTCAAGCGGGCGTCCGCTGGGTCTTCGGGCAAGGGAGCCGGACAGTCAATCTGCCTGGACGTCTTCTGCCAATCCTGTCAAAGGTAAGGGAGTTTAGATCCCACATAGAATCAAACTACGGAAAACAAGTAACCCGTAAAGGGTAAAATAGCTTACCGCGTTGGCTTGATCTTGCGCTGAATCCGCGATCCTCGGTAGCGGATCACGGGAACCTCGGCGCCTTGAACAACACCTTCGAGCGTCTTCGTACATAGTGTCGAAGAGCCTACTCGAGGAGACCGGTGTTGTGCGGATCAAACTACCACAAACTGAAAGCCCGTTCTTGGCACGGGAGGATCCGGCGGATGAGCATGACTGGACTCGTTGACAAGTTTGAGCTTCTTGTTCACGAGGTTTTGGGCCGGAGTTTGGAGTCGGTCGGCTCTTCGAATTACCCCGACGAGGCCGGTCTCTTTCCGGAGGTGAGCCATGTAGGGAAGCGGATCGAATTCGGGGGCGCTGCCCATTTAGGGTCCATGGCTCGGTGATGTAGAACCACCCGATTGCCACCCCATTATGGTCTCCACGAAGGAGCCTCGAGCCATGTAACATTGGGCATCTTGCCCACCATGGCGCCTCCGCACTCCGCTTAGCGGCCGCCCACTACCTTCGGTTTGACATTGAAGGTCTTCACCATAAGCGAAGTGGGGCTGGATCGAAGGAAGGCCTCGCACCGACGATGAGCGTCGAGATATTGAGATGAAGTTGAGGGCGGATCATGGAAATCCGGGGCGTAGTAGAACATGAGTCCCCGGACAAATGGGTGAAGTGGGAAACCTAGTCCGTGGAGGAAATGGGTGAGAACACCACCCTCTCATGGGGCCTAGGGGTGGGGATGAGCTGCCCCTTGCCGGGGAGCCGGTGCGCGATGTCATTGGACAAGTATCCGGCTTTCCTCAACTTCTTGATGTGTCCCTCCGTGATGGAGGAGGCCATCCACTTGCCTCCCGCTCCGGACATTGTTGGAGAAGGTTGAGGTGGGATGTGCGGACTTGGTATTTGGAGCCGCAGTCTTGTGAAAATGGATAAGCAAAGGAGGAAGAAGGCGTAGATGAGAAAGGTGGATCCTTATCCCTTATATGGGCGGACGAAACTATGTGCCCCACCAGCTGGTAAAACTTGCTTATCTCCCAAGCGTCGTAATTAATGCCACGGTTGGGTTACCGCGCCGTATTGATGAGAATCCGGAATAAGGGACACGATCTACTGCTTGACAAGATGTGCCAAGAAACCGCCTCGCTAAGTCTTGCTGAGGTGGGACGATAAAACGATTGAATAAAGGTTTGGCCGTGGTGTGATGTCACGCTGCGGAATCGTCTATGATTGGATTTGTGTAAATATTATTCTCTCTACGGTGGTATGTGGAACTTATTTTGCGAGCGGACACTATCCTTGTGTTCAAAATCTTCTATGAAGTATTGGAGGAGGAACCCGCCTTGCAATGCGAAGACAATCTGCGCGCGGACTCGTCGTCATTGAAGCCTAGTTCAGGGAGCTCTTGAGGAGTCTTGGATTAGGGGTGTCCGGATGGCGGACTATAACCTTTGGCTGGACTTACGGACTATGAAGATACAAGATTGAAGACTTAGTCCGTGTCCGGATGGGACTTTCCTTGGCGTGGAAGGCAAGCTTGGCGATCTGGATATGTAGATCCCCTGCCATTATGGCGACTCTGTGTAACCCTAACCCTCTCCGGTGTCTATATAAACCGGAGGGTTTTAGTCCGTAGGATGAACAACAATCATACCATAGGCTAGCTTCTAGGGTTTAGCCTCTCTGGTCTCGTGGTAGATCTACTCTTGTACTACCCATATCATCAATATTAATCAAGCTGGAGTAGGGGTTTACCTTCATCGAGAGGGCCCGAACCTGGGTAAAAACATCGTGTCCCTTGTCTCCTGTTACCATCCGCCTAGACGCACAGTTTGGGACCCCCTACCCGAGATCCGCCGGTTTTGACACCGACAACCGCTGGCAGGACCATCCTCACGAGGGGGCCTGGAGGGACCAACCTCGTGAGGATCGCCCCCAAAGCAACGCCGGTCTTCCCCCACTGCTGCCACCAAGAAGGAACGACGACCACCATCAGGACGAGGGGGCTGGGGGCTTCCAGGAGCCGCGTGCAATCGCCTGTATCTTGGGCGGCGCCCAGGCCCCAGCCTCTCAGCGCATCTTCAAACAGTTCGCTCATGAAGTGAATGCAGCGCTCCCCAAGCTCGAGGCCACCTGCCCACTCAGGTGGTCCCAATGCGCCATCACTTTCAACTCGGCAGATCAGCTCAAGTGCGCGGCCACCGCCAGCGCCCTCCCGATGTTGTGTTCCCCAGTCATCAGCAATGTGCAGGTTACGAGGACCCTCATCGACGATGGCGCAGGACTCAACGTCTTTTCCGTCGACTCGTTCGACAACCTCCAAGTGTCGTATGAGCAGCTCCAGCCTACCAAACCTTTCGTAGGAGTGATCGACGGGTCCACCACAGTGATAGGGCAGGTCCGCCCATCTGTCACCTTTGGAGAGTGCAAGAACTACCGCACCGAGCTCATCGACTTCGACATCGTGCACATTCGCCTGCCGTACAACGCCATCCTCGGATATCCGGCCCTGGCCAAGTTCATGGCAGTTACCCACCACGGCTACGACGTCCTCAAGATGCCGAGAAGCGGAGGAATCATCATGGTCCCATGCGAAGAGAGAGATGTGGTGTGCTCCCTCGAGCGCGCCTTCCAAGCTGCAGCAATCAACGACCCCGACAGCAGAAGCGAGGGCCCTCCAGAGACCACCCCCAAGAAGAAGAAGTTGCGCCGCGTAGGACCTCAGGAGGATGGCGTCGCGGCAGGAGCCTCATCAGGATCAACGCCCGTCCCAGGGGCGCCTCCCTCCATCGCATAGGAAGGCGCGCCCAGCGCCCTCCTCGGGCAGGGCTCGGGGGCTCTCTTCTGGAGGGCCTCAGACCTTACCAACCTCACGAGGGAGGCGCTAGGGCACCACTTGGGCGTGCTTGGGCACGTGTCCCTCGGGAGAGCACAGGCAAGGTGCCCACCACTCAAGTTCATCACCAAGACCACTCGGGGAGCTGCAAGGCACTTAAGAGCCATGCGCGGCGACGGCCGCTCACGAGGTGCAGCTCCCCATCCAGGCGAGGATGCTGGGCTACGTGTCTGCATCGACATCCGAGGGCTCAACAAGGCCGCATCTCAGGAGCGCTTCTGGCCTTCGCGTGTGGGCCGCTGCGAGGGCCCGCCACACAGCTACGTTCGCATGCCCTTCGGCTTGCCGAGCACAGCGTCGACCCTATCAGTATAACATGCGGCATGTCCTGGCGGCTCAGGAGGCCAGGTACCACGCCGTCCTGGAGGAAATGGAGACGGTCTTCAAGGAACCTCCCGAGCCCCTAGAGCCTCCCGAGGTTCATGGCCCCGGTGGCTCATGAAGAGTCATCCCTTGACGCCGCGCCTTCAGCTGCACCAACTCTGCGCCGTCTGAGAACCGGGTGACATCTACCAAGCTCGTTTAGCGGGAGGCGCCCTCGGGCTGCATCATTCCCAGGCCACATGGGCCCGTCCACGTGGCATGTATCCCTTCTTATGTCTTTAGCTTACCATCTTTGGGCGCCCCTCGGGCTGCATCATCCCAAGCCGCTTGGCTGGACCAGATGTACGTATCTTCCTGCATTTACCCAAACTGATCTACTTTTCATGATTAACCTGCCCACGGCTATCGCCCGCTCGATCGCCGCCCGCCACGGGCCTGTTCATCCTATGCAATTTGCTTGCGCGTTAAAAGGGGGGCTCCTAAGCATCGCGACTCAGGAGCTCTTACTGGCTCTCCAGCCCTCACCCCCTGGCCTTGACCACGGCATCGCGACACAGGCATACCGGTGGCCGAGCTCGCTCGAGGCGGGACACGAGGGCGTGAGTGCTTGCATCTAAGCGCCTTGTAGGAACACACAGTCACCAAGACTCAAGACCAGGCGCAACCCGCCTTGAGGTAGGGCCTCGTGAGTCCCACGTTGGCTCATGAGTGCCCAGATACACCTCGCAGCCCTGTCGTGCAAGCACGTGTCGGTATTGACTACGCCAGGGGCTCCTCCGGAGGGGGCCCCCATCCCACGCACAAGTGGAAGCACCATGCTCCGCTGGCCGTCGACACTATCGAGGCGGCTATGCCCGTGCACTGGCGGAAGCACTATGCTCCCTGCGGTGATAAACAAGCGAGGCGGCCCCACGGTGCGTACCAACCTCGAGGCCAGGCTCAGCGTCTAGCCTCACCGCAGCGCCTCCCTCGGGAGGCCGCGAGAGGGCTGAGCACGGGGCTGCGCTTCGGGCCACACCGCTCGGGTCACACCCAAGCGCCGCCACCCAACCAGGTCTCCCGGACTGGGTCGCGCCCCTCCCGAGGCCTCGGCGAGGCAGGTATGGAAATTGTTTGCGTCAAGGGGACTCCGAGCATCGCGACTCAGGGAGCCTAACTAGTCACGTAGCCCCTCACTCCTTGGTCCGTCCCTGGTCTCGGTCGGCCCAATGGCGATAGAGGTATCTTGGGGGCGGGCTCTGTGACGTAGAACATTAATCTATCCTCACGAACTCTCCCTATATGCTGTTTGCGCGTCAAGGGGGACTCCTGAGCATCGCGACTCAGGAGCCTAACTGGTCACGTAGCCCCTCACTCCTTGGTCTGTCCTGGTCTCCGGTCGGCCCAATGGCGGTTGATACGTCTCCGTCGTATCTACTTTGCCAAACACTTTTGCCCTTGTTTTGGACTCTAACTTGCATGATTTGAATGGAACTAACCCGGACTGACGTTGTTTTCAGCAGAATTGCCATGGTGTTATTTATGTGCAGAAACAAAAGTTCTCGGAATGACCTGAAACTCCACGGAACATCTATTTGGAAATAATAAAAAATTGTTGCAAAAGATGAATACCAGGGGGCCCACACCCTGTCCACGAGGGTGGGGGCGCGCCCTCGCCCCTAGGGCGCGCCCCCTACCTCGTGGGCCCCCCTAGAGCTCCTCCAATGCCAACTCCAACTCTATATATTTGCTTTCGGGGAGAAAAAAATAGAAGAGAAGAAATCATCGCGTTTTACGATAAGGAGCCGCCGCCAAGCCCTAAAACCTCTCGGGAGGGCTGATCTGGAGTCCGTTCGGGGCTCCAGAGAGGGGGGTTCGTCGTCGTCGTCATCATCAACCATCCTCCATCACCAATTTCATGATGCTCACCGCCGTGCGTGAGTAATTCCATCGTAGGCTTGCTGGGCGGTGATGGGTTGGATGAGATCTATCATGTAATCGAGTTAGTTTTGTTAAGGTTTGATCCTAGTATCCACTATGTTACGAGATTGATGTTGCTATGACTTTGCTATGCTTAATGCTTGTCACTAGGGCCCGAGTGCCATGATTTCAGATCTAAACCTATTATGTTTTCATGAATATATGTGAGTTCTTGATCCTATCTTGCAAGTCTATAGTCACCTACTATGTGTTATGATCCGGCAACCCCGAAATGACAATAATCGGGACCACTACCGGTGATGACCATAGTTGAGGAGTTCATGTATTCACTATGTGCTAATGCTTTGTTCGGTTCTCTATTAAAGGAGACCTTAATATCCCTTAGTTTCCATTAGGACCCGGCCTGCACGGGAGGGTAGGACAAAAGATGTCATGCAAGTTCTTTTCCATAAGCACGTATGACTATATTGAATACATGCCTACATTACATTGATGAATTGGAGCTAGTTACATGTCACCCTATGTTATGATTGTTACATGATGAACCGCATCGGCATAATTTTCCATCACCGATCCAATGCCTACGAGCTTTCCACATATTGTTCTTCGCTTATTTACTTTTCCGTTGCTGCTGTTACAATCACTACAAAATACCAACAACATTACTTTTGCTATTGTTACCTTTTTGTTACCGTTACCACTACTATCATATTACTTTGCTACTAAATACTTTGTTGCAGATACTAAGTTATCCAGGTGTGGTTGAATTGACAACTCAACTGCTAATACTTGAGAATATTCTTTGGCTCCCCTTGTGTCGAATCAACAAATTTGGGTTGAATACTCTACCCTCGAAAACTGTTGCGATCCCTATACTTGTGGGTTATCAAGACTATTTTACGGCGCCGTTGCGGGAGCATAGCTCTATTCTTTGAGTCACTTGGGATTTATATTTGCTGGTCACTATGAAGAACTTGAAAGACGCTAAGACAACAATTTATCCCTCAACTACGAGGGAGGTAAGGAACTGCCATCTAGCTCGCACTAGATTCACCTTCTGTTTGAGTAAGCTTGCGACACCTAAACACGCTTACGCTATTAGATTACGATATGTGCATGTTATTGATGATGCCGCTTCTGCTATGCATGATAATTATGATGAAACTACTTCTATGCTTGATACTACTATGCCACTTAGTGAATTTCTTGATGAACAAATTGCTAGGGCTAGAGAGGAAGAAATTATTGAAACTGATATTGTTGATGAAAGTGATGATGAAGATTTGCCTGTTATTCCTGAGGGTTATATTTTTTATAAAGAAGCTTCTGCAGCTATTTTAGCTTGAAAAGATAGCCATGGGCTTAAGAGGTTAATAGTTAAATGGAATAAACAATCTCTTAATGATAGAATGAGACCTGACCCTGCTTTTGCAACTTCACCTATCTATGTTACCGATAAGGATTATGAATTCTCTGTTGATCCTGATATAATTACTTTGGTTGAATATGATCCTTTTCATGGCTATGAATCTGAAACTGTTGTGGCACATCTTACTAAATTAAATGATATAGCAACCCTGTTCACTAATGATGAGAGATCTCGCTACTTTTATATCCTTAAAATATTTCCGTTCTCATTAAAGGGTGATGCTAAGATATGGTTTAATTCTCTTGATCCTGGTTGTGTGTGTAGTCCCCAGGATATGATTTATTACTTCTCTGCTAAATATTTCCCTACTCATAAGAAACAAACTGCTTTAAGGGAAATATACAACTTTGTGCAAATTGAAGAAGAGAGTCTCCCACAAGCTTGGGGAGGCTTCTCAAGTTATAATGCTTTGCTTGATCATCCTCTTAAGAAAAATGAAATACTTGATATCTTTTATAATGGACTAACCGATGCTTCCAGAGATTACAGGATAGTTGTGTTGGTTCTGTTTTCAGGAAAGAACACGGATGAAGCTGAAATTTTATTGAATAATATGTTGACAAATGAAAATAATTGGACACTTCCTGAGCCAGCTCCTGAGCCTATTCCTAAACCAACTCCAAAGAAGAGGGGTGTTCTATTTCTCAGTCCTAAAGATATGCAAGAGGCAAAGAAATCTATGAAAGAAAAGGGTATTAAAGCTGAAGATGTTAAGAATTTACCTCCTATTGAAGAAATACATGGTCTTAATCTACCGCCTGTTGAAGAAACATATGATCTTAATCCTCCACCTATTGAAGAACCTCATGGTCTTGATAACCCGACATAGGTAGTAAAGGTAAATTCTCTCTATAGATATGATAAAGCTGAAATCCCTCCTACTAAAATTGCTAGCCAATGCTTGGATGAGTTTGACAACTTTATGGTTAAACAAGAAGATTTCAATGCTTATTTTGGTAGACAATTAAAACAAAATGCTTATATGATTGAACACTTGGGTAATTACATGGCTGATGTTAGGGGTGAACTTAAACTGTTAGCAAACATGCTTCTACGGTTACCACTCAAGTAGAACAAGTACTTAAAGCTCAAAATGATTTGCTCAATGAAATGAATAGTAAGAAAAATGATTATGCTGTTAGAGTGGCTACTAGAACTGGAAGAATGACTCAGGAACCTTTGTATCCAGAAGGCCACCCTAAGAGAATAGATCAAGATTCTCAAAGAAATAATATTGATGCACCTAGTCCTTCTAAAAGGAAGAAAAAGAAAAATGATAGGACTTTGCAAACTTCTAGTGAACCTATTGCTGAAACACCTAAGAATCCAAATGATGTCTCTATTTCTGATGCAGAAACACAATCTGGCAATGAACATGACCTAATGAAAATGCTAATGATGATGTTCATTATGATGCTCAACCTAGTAATGACAATGATGTAGAAATTGAACCTGTTGTTGATCTTGATAACCCACAATCAAAGAGCCAACGTTATGGTAAAAGAGATTTTGTTGCCAGGAAACATGGTAAAGAAAGGGAACCATGGGTTCAGAAACCCATGCCTTTTCCTCCCAAACCATCCAAGGAAAAGGATGATGAGGATTTTGAGCGCTTTGCTGAAATGATTAGACCTATCTTTTTGCATATGCGATTAACTGATATGCTCAGAATGAATCCTTACGCCAAGTATATGAAAGATATTGTTACTAATAAAAGAAAGATACCGGAAGCTGAAATTTTCACCATGCTTGCTAATTATACTTTTAAGGGTGGAATATCTAAGAAACTTGGAGATCCAGGAGTACCCACTATACCATGCTCCATGAAAAGAAACTATGTTAAAACTGCTTTATGTGATCTAGGAGCCGGTGTTAGTGTTATGCCTCTCTGTTTATATCGTAGACTTGATTTGAATAAGTTGACACCTATTGAAATATCTTTGCAATTGGCTGATAAATCAACTGCTATACCTGTCGGTATTTGTGAGGATGTGCCTGTTGTGGTTGCAAACATTACCATTTTAACGGACTTTGTTATTCTTGATATTCCCGAGGATGATAGTATGTCTATTATTCTTGGAAGACCCTTTTTGAATACTGCAGGGGCTGTTATTGATTGCAACAAAGGCAATGTCATTTTTCATGTTAATGGTAATGAGCATACGGTACACTTTCTGAGGAAACAACCTCAAGTTCATAGTATCAATTCTATTGGAAAAATTCCATCGATTATATTTGGAGGTTTTGAATTTCCTCTTCCTACTGTCAAGAAGAAATATGATATTCTTATTATTGGGGATGTGCATATCCCCATTGAGGTAACATAGTGTTATTCGAAATTTCTCCCGTTCCATGTTAGTCGGAATGAGTTTATTAACAAGACCTGATCAACCTTGTTAGTGGATTCCTTTTGATGAGCATGAGATGGATGAAACTAGAAAGCACAACTTTCTGTACCCTCTTTCTACTTTCTGTTATTTAGTTGAAATAAAGTAAAAATAGTAATTTTTTTGTCTGTTTCCTGATTTATCTATGCAATATAAAATACCCCGAAAATAAAAGTTCTCCAAATGCCCTGAAAATAAAATATGTTTTTTCTAGAATATTTGAGGATTTATGTAATCGAGAACACAGCGGGGGTCAACCACACAGCCACGAGGTGGAGGCGCGCCTACCCCAGTGCGCGCCCCTACCTCGTGGGCCCACGGTGGCCCTCCTTCACTTATTCCTACACCCATACACTCCTTCCTCCCACAAACACCAATATCCAGCTCAAGCACGAGTTCTAGCTCATTTTGCCGCGATTTTCGATCTCCTTGCTCAAAGCACCTCTCACAAAACTGCTTGGGGAGATTGTTCCTTGGTATGTGACTCCTCCATTGGTCCAATTAGTTTTTGTTCTACTGCTTTATTCATTGCAAATTTGTGCTGCCTAGGTGACCATGTTCTTGAGCTTGCATGTCAAATTTATATGGTTCCAAGTAATTCTAATGCATGATATCGTCTCTAGGCACTTGTAGGAGTAGTTGCTATCAATTTTATTGAGTTTGGTTCACTTTTGTTTGAAGTTACTAAAAATTTCAGAATATTTCAGAAAATAATGAAGAGATTTTTGAGGGGCTCATCGAGCCGAAGTTCGAAGGAAAAGCAAAATGAAGAAGCACAGAGGCCCAAATATAATTTGCCTCGCACCGCGGAGGTCCGGCCGTGTGAATGGCCTTCCGATGATTTCTTGAGAAAAGCCGGGATTTATGATGATTTCTATTCATTGGCTGAGAATGCTGGCCTCACCGACTTCCTCCGCGACCAACATCATCAATATCTCTTACTCACTAATATTTGTGCAAAACTTCTACTATTTTCCTAAGGAAACACCCCCCTTCAGTAGAGTTTCATTTATGTTGTTCAGAAGATGCCACTAGATGAATTTTGCAAGGTTTGCAAAATACCCTTTGAGGGTACCTTAGATGAACCACATCGCAAAGATGTGGATGGGTTTATTGACACCATTACTGTGGGGGAAACCAGGAAGGTTTCCGATGCAAGAATCACTAGCATACATTCTCCTGTTTTACGCTACTTTGCTTTATTTGCTAGTCGTTGCTTAATTGGTTGCGGAAACTGTGGAAACCTTAGTGTCCCTGATATTTTCATTCTGTTCCATGGTTTATTCCGCGATAACACTGTTAGTATGGGCGGTATCGTTGCTAAACGGTTAAGTCTGAACCGTACTAAGGGCCCCATTTTTGGAGGTATTTATGCTTCACGCCTAGCTGCACATTTTAACATACCTATTAGGCTCTATGAGAAAGAAGAAAAATTGTTGCCTAGTGCTTATTTAGATTATAAGAGTATGCTAGCGCATGATTTTATTGTTAAGAATAGGGAAGGGGAGCTTAAATACAAATTGTTCTTTCATAAACATCACCCTGAGACTATCACCTTGTCTGCTCCTTCCTTGTTTAATTTATCTGAAGGTCTGTATCTTGTTCCGTGGGCGGCCATTCAAGCCTACCGGAACCCTACACCAGCCCAAGAGCCGGTACCACAATTTGAGCCTCCACGACAGTCTGATTACTTTTGGGATTCGGAGATGACTACCAGCCAGTGGCAGTCAGAGTTCTCTTCATCTCAGTACGACCCCAGCTACAACTACGGATATCCGCCAGGCCATCCTTGGCAATGAACCAACTTAGGCCAAAAGCCTAAACTTGGGGGAGTACGTATTTCTCACCGACATTACATTTATGTTCACACACTCATTGCTAGATGTCGGTGCTCATACTTTTTCACTGTAATATCCATGCTAGTTTATTTTCTTTTTCTTGCTTTCTTCTTGTGTGTTTGTTAAACCTTAAGAAAAACAAAAAAAAATTAGTAATAGCTTCTAGTTAGTTTACTTTTCTTGCTGTAGTAGTAATAATTAAAAAGAAAACCCAAAAAGATTTCCCGCTCTTATTTTGTTTGTTGGGAGCTTTCCCGTGTAAATAGTTTTTATTTATTTTCTTTTCTTTGGGGGTCGATAGGAGAAGACCATGATTAAATTGTTGAAGTGGCTCTTATATGCATTATTGTTGATTTAACCAAGAGCCCATATTGCCTTGTCTTCTCATGTTTTATTGAATGCTCGCAGATTCCAGCTTAGTCCAATGCACGCACACTCTTATTATTATTCACATCGTTCGGTCATTCAAGTGAAAGGAAATTATGACGATATATGATGGACTGACTGAGATGAGAAAAGCTGGTATGAACTCGACCTCTCTTGTTTTTGTAAATATGATGAGTTCATCGTTCCTGATTCAGCCTATTATGAATAAACATGTTTGCAATGACAATTAGAGATCATAGTTGCTCGTGCCATGCTTGATTAGCTATGAGTTATAATGGTTTACCTTGTGTGCCAACATGCAATTAAAATGGTTGTGATGTGGTATGATGGGGTGGTATCCTCCTTTGAATGATTTAAGTGACTTGACTTGGCACATGTTCACACATGAGTTGAAACAAATCAACATAGCCTTCACGATATTTATGTTCATGGTGGACTATATCCTACTCATGCTTGCATCCAATGTTTATTATTTTTAATGCATGTTCATGACTGTTGTCGCTCTCTTGTTGGTCGCTTCCCAGTCTTTTGCTAGCCTTCACTTGTACTAAGCAGGAATACTGCTTGTGCATCCAATCCCTTAAACCCCAAAGTTATTCCATATGAGTCCACCATACCTTCCTATATGAGGTATTTACCTGCCGTTCCAAGTAAATTTGTATGTGCCAAACTCTAAACCTTCAAATAAACTTTCTGTTTTGTATGCTCGAATAGCTCATGTATCAACTAGGGCTGTCCGTATCTTCCATGTTAGGAGGGTTATTCTCAAGAGGAGTGGACTCCGCTCCTCACTCACGAGAAAATGGCTGGTCACCGGGATGCCCAGTCCCATGCTTTATGTAAACTAAATCAAAATAATTGCAAACAAAACTCCCCCTGGGTCTGATGCTAGTTGGAGACACTCGTTGTTTCGAGCAAGTCATGGATTGATGCTTGTTGGTGGAGGAGGAGTATAAACTTTACCATTCTGTTTGGGAACCGCCTATAACGTGTGTAGCATGGAATATATCGCCATCTCTTGGTTGTTATGTTGACAATGAAAGTATGACGCTCAAAATATTATTTATCTCTATTCTCAAAACCGAGCTCTGGCACCTCTACAAATCCCTGCTTCCCTCTGCGAAGGGCCTATCTATTTACTTTTATGTTGAGTCATCACCCTCTTATTAAAAAGCACTAGTTTGGAAACACAGTGTCATTTGCATTCATTACTATTAATTTATATTGGGTATGACTATGATTGGATCTCCGTTACCATGAATTACAATGTCTAGTTAGTCCTTGATCTTTAAAGGTGCTCTGCATTTATGTTTCTTTGTCTCGAGAAAGGGCTAGCGAGATACCATCTGTTATATCATATTATGATTGTTTTGAGAAAGTGTTGTCATCCGAGATTTATTATTATCGCTCGCTAGTTGATTATGCCATTGATATGAGTAAACATGAGACACGAGAGTTATTGCAAATGTGGTTAGTCATAATCTTTCTGAAAACTTGAGCAGCTGGCTTTACCTATTTACAACAACAAGAGCAAACGAGTTTGTAAAAGTTTTTCTTTATCACTTTTAGTTTATCAACTGAATTGCTTGAGGACAAGCAAAGGTTTAAGCTTGGGGGAGTTGATACGTCTCCGTCGTATCTACTTTTCTAAACACTTTTCCCCTTGTTTTGGACTCTAACTTGCATGATTTGAATGGAACTAACCCGGACTGACGCCGTTTTCAGCAGAATTGCCATGGTGTTATTTATGTGCAGAAACAAAAGTTCTCGGAATGACCTGAAACTCCACGCAACGTCTATTTGGGAATAATAAAAAATTGTTGCAAAAGATGAAGACCAGGGCGCCCCCTACCTCGTGGGCCCCCTGGAGCTCCTCCGACGCCAACTCCAACTCTATATATTTGCTTTCGGGAAGAAAAAAATAGAAGAGAAGAAATCATCGCGTTTTATGATACGGAGCCGCCGCCAAACCCTAAAACCTCTCGGGAGGGCTGATCTGGAGTCTGTTCGGGGCTCCGGGGAGGGGGATTCGTCGCCATCATCATCATCAACCATCCTCCATCACCAATTTCATGATGCTCACCGCCGTGCGTGAGTAATTCCATCGTAGGCTTGCTGGACGGTGATGGGTTGGATGAGATCTATCATGTAATCGAGTTAGTTTTGTTAGGGTTTGATCCCTAGTACCCACTATGTTCTGAGATTGATATTGCTATGACTTTGCTATGCTTAATGCTTGTCACTAGGGCCCGAGTGCCATGATTTCAGATCTAAACCTATTATGTTTTCATGAATATATGTGAGTTCTTAATCCTATCTTGCAAGTCTATAGTCACCTACTATGTGTTATGATCCGGCAACCCCGAAGTGACAATAATCGGGACCACTCCCGGTGATGACCATAGTTTGAGGAGTTCATGTATTCACTATGTGCTAATGCTTTGTTCCGGTTCTCTATTAAAAGGAGGCCTTAATATCCCTTCCACTAGGACCCCGCTGCCACGGGAGGGTAGGACAAAAGATGTCATGCAAGTTCTTTTCCATAAGCATGTATGACTATATTCGGAATACATGCCTACATTACATTGATGAATTGGAGCTAGTTCTGTGTCACCCTATGTTATGACTGTTACATGATGAACCGCATCCGGCATAATTTTCCATCACTGATCCAATGCCTACGAGCTTTCCACATATTGTTCTTCACTTATTTACTTTTCCGTTGCTGCTGTTACAATCACTACAAAATACGAAAAACATTGCTACTGTTACCTTTTTGTTACCGTTACCACTACTATCATATTACTTTGCTACTAAATACTTTGCCGCAGATACTAAGTTATCCAGGTGTGGTTGAATTGACAACTCAACTGCTAATACTTGAGAATATTCTTTGGCTCCCCTTGTGTCGAATCAATAAAATTTGGGTTGAATACTCTACCCGCGAAAACTGTTGTGATCCCCTATACTTGTGGGTTATCAGCGGTTGAGGTATGCGCGGGGCCAGGCTCTGCTGACGCAGAATGCAAAGTAGATAGGAAGGAAATCGCAAAATCAAGCAAATATTACAAACACATTGTCCTCACGATATCAAATCGGAAGTCTGAACGCCTCCACGAGGCCTAATGCATGTTGCAGGAACAAAACGGGAGAATAGCCGCAGGTCACTCCCGGGCACCGCCATCACCTGCGGAAGGTGCTACTTCGTGAGCAACGTTGTCTTCACCTTCGCCACCAGCTGCAGGATCGGCGGCATCGCCGGACAGAGGAGCGGAGACAAAGCCGCGGAACTTCTTCAGCAAGGCCTCCACTTGACCCTGCACGGCTGCGGCGGCGGCCTCGTATCGATCTTGACCCACGAGCTCCGGCCAGCTCGTCAAGACAAGCGTGGGGGTTGCGAAGGTGCAGTGGTGAAGACGCGAAGTCGGCCGCAGCCGAAGACAGGACGCGAGCTTCTGCCTCCGCCATGGGACCGAGGCCATCAACGACCTCCTCAAGCGCCTTCACCAAGAGAGGAAGCAGTCGGGCGGGGCCATCCTCGTCGGTGTCCAGCGACTTCTCCAGGTCGTGCTCGTAGAGCGTTTTCAACGCCTGGCGAGATCTCTTCTCGAGATCGGCGAAGGCCACGCGGTCTTCGGCCAGGACTCGCGCCTTGGCATCAAGATCGGCCTCCCTCGCCGTCGTCTTCCGCTCCAGCTCTTCCAACCGGTTGCGCTCGGCGGCATGCGTCCTCCCCAACTCCGCCAGCTCAGCATCACGGTTCTTGATGGCGTCCTCCCGGGCCTTCATTTCCTCCTCCTTCGCCTGATGGCAGCGTGCTTCTTCGGCGTGCTTGTCGCGCAGGCTCTGCAACTCGTCCTCCAGCACCTGGCAGCGGTCATGGGCGACCTTGGCGTCTTTCAGTGCCGCCTCACGATCGGCCACGGCGTTGGCGGCACTCTGCTTCTCCTTCTCAGAAGCCGCAGCGGCCTGGCCCAGCGCTGCGCGAACAGCCAAGTCGGAGTGGAGCCAGCCTGAGGCTAGCTCCAGGCGCCCGGCCACAAGGCGTGGGTCTGCGCCCAGGAGATCCTTTGTAGTTGGGTCATCTTGAAAAGCACGTTCGAGCAACAACAGCAGAAGAACACAGGAGTGGAGGTGCGGCGGCGGGAGGCGACACCGTCACGGGGCACAGGCGATCGCGGGTTCCGGAGCAGCTGGGACCTCATCAGCCGCGCCAGGCGCCGGCACCTCCGGAGCCAGCGGGGCCATGGGGGCTGGTTCCACGCGGCGATGCTCCTCTTGGCCCCGCGAGGACGACCGGGCTGGGGAGATGCGGGCACTGCTACCTCCTTTCTTTGCGGAGGGAGGCACGTCCCCCGCATCCTCCTTCCTCTTCTTCACCGAAGACGTCGGCCTGATCAACCAAGGGCTAGCATCAGGAAATGACGAGTACAAACAGAGACAAGGCAAAGCTTAAGACACTTACTGATCCACCGCGACATACTTCCGTTTGTGGAGCTTGAAGCCTGACAACAACAGGACCTGAGGAGCAGGTGTTCGGGCTCCGACGGTGACAGGCGGTGCGGAGGCAGAGCCGGAGCCAGCCCAAGGAGATGCCAGGACGGAAGCGGCATCGCGAGCCACCAGCGACGACCTACCCCTTGTCGGGATGAGGGGCTGCTCCCTCTCCTCCTGGCGGGTGTCGGCGTCGGCGTCGTCAGGCAGAGCGCGGAGGATCTCGGCCTTGCTCAAAGGGGAAGTCTCGCCCACCTCTTCCAGAGTCTTCTCCGAGTCCACCTCCTCTTCCCTCTCCCCGCGGGACTCGTCAGAGGACACCTCCACCGGTGTCGGCGCTGTAGGAGCTCCTGTGAGCGTCGGCTGCACTAGCCCGCGCGCATCAAAGGTCGGCCTGGAGGCGACGAGCTCCTCCCAGTCCTTGCGGAGGAATAAAGGAACGAAGGCGCTAGGCGGGTACTCCTGGTTGTCTCCAACTATGAGGCGCAGAACAACATCCAACTCGTCGCCAGGAAGGCCCCAGGCCTCAGGCGGGACTTGTTTCCCTCTTCTTCAAGCTCCCACAGGGGGCGTGCGCGCGCCTGGAGTGGGGCAACTCGCAGCATGAAGAACTCCCTTAGGAGCATTGCCCCTGTCACCTTGGCTGCCTTCACATAGCCCGACTTCAAGTCAGTCGTCATCTGCCCTAGCACAGACAACGCCCCGCTCGTCGGTAAGCTTCGCTCTGGGCCACCCCTTGCCGAACTGGGGCGCCTCCATCGGTAACACCAGGCACGGATCGGCACGCTTGGCATCCATCATGACCCATTTAGATCGAATGTTGTCGGCCCTATTCCCGGTGCTCGAGATCAAGTTGGCCTTGCCGCATGCGACAAAATTAGTGCATCCGGAAACGTGCACCTCGCTGACACGGAGGAAGAAGAAATGGCGCAGGAGCGCCATAGATGGCATCACGCCCAGGTACGCCTCACAGTAATAGGCGAAGATGGACATGAGGAGGACAGAGTTGGGATGGAGATGCAACTCTTGTAGCCCGTAGTGGTCGAGGACTTCATAAAAGAAATCAGAGAAGGGAGGAACCAACCCGACGGCAACGCTGCTCGAGAAGAAGGGGAAGAAGGTGCTTCCCTCGAGCTCAAACACGTCGGAGGCAAGCGAACTCAGTCTCCCCCACTCATTGCTCTCACCGCCGTCGGCCAGGCGCGGGAGGCGAGGCTCTTCTCCGTGACGGTGGGGGCCTCAAGGGCAGCTCATACCAAGCCGGTGCCGAGGAAGTCTTGACCTTGCGCGGCGCCATGGATTGCAGATGCAGGTTGAGATTGGAGCGGATCTGGAGGCAGCATTAGCAAGGAGCAAGAAGGGGATCTGGAGCAAGGCGAGGAAGAAGCAATGAAGGCAAGTGCTGCTGCGCCCACCTTTGTCGAGTCAGCGATTGCCGAGGCAGCGTGGGGAAGCGGAGGCGCCCGTCCAATCAACCGCCACGCATCAGCCGAGGCCGCGAGGCTTTAGGGGCCAGCGATGCTCGAACTTGACCCTTGGCCGCCCATGAAAGCCAAGCCAAAGCGCACCTTGGGCCGGGGCTATTGTCGGCGTTACGGAACAGGGGTCCCAGACTTGCACTGCGGCCTGGCGTGGCTAAGCCAGCAGGCCATACGACCCATCTTCATCGACAAGGCATCCAAGGCCCTCGCGAGGGGCCAAGTCTCGCGAGGCGGACGGTGCAAGACCTCCTCAGGAGTGGCCTGGCCAGGCAGGCTTACGAGGAGCGGAGATATCAAGGTGGGGCAAACCTCACGAGGCTCTCGTGACGTGAGCCATGACGATCGGCACCAGGCGGGCTGTCACGCCCAATATGCGACCCTATCCAAAAGGAACTCGAAGGTCCCACCAAGGATAGACCCGCATATTGAAACACTTTTGCAAGGTGGATATCATTACATCAACATTACATAATAGATGGGGATACATACATAAGGCAGAAATGCCACAAGAATACATCAACACCATATACAAGAACAACATCCGACTACGGATGAAACATAAACAAACTCCAACAATATCCACCACCTAGCCCAGGCTGCCGACACGGAACCTATCCCTGAGCGAAGAAGAAGCGGAAGAAGAACTCCAATACAAGCAAACATCGCTCCGCGTCATGATCATCGCAAACCTGTACACGCAACTAGTGGTGTAGTAATCTGTGAGCCACGAGGACTCAACAATCCCATTACCATGGGTATCAAGACTAGCAAAGCTTAATGGGAAAGGAAAGGGTAAAGTGGTGAGGTTGCGGCAGCGACTAAGCATGTATGGTGGCTAACTACATAAAAGAGAGCGAGAAGAGAAACAAAGGCGGTCGTCAACTAGTAATGATCAAGAAGTGATCCTGAACTCCTACTTACGTCGGACATAACCCGAAACCGTGTTCTCCTCTCGATCAACCCGAAAAGAGACACTCACGGTTACGCACACGGTTGGTGTATTTTAGAAGAGTTTGCTTCAAGTTTACTACAACGGATATTAACAAATTCCCATCGCCACATAACCGCAGGCACGGCTCTCGAAAGTTTATACCTGCGGGGTGTCCCAACAGCCCATGATAAGCTCTCGCGATCAACGAAGGATATTCCTTCTCCCCGGGAAGACCCGATCAGTCTCGGAATCCCGGATACAAGACATTCCACAGCAATAAAACAAGACCAGCAAGACCTCCCGGCGTGCCGACACCCTGATAGTAGACGCGCGTATCTCGTCTCAGGCCACGACCGGATGAGCAGTACGTACGACAACCGACGATACCTCAAGTTGCCTCGGGGCGGCACCGCAAGTGGCTCTAGTTTGGACCAACACTTAGACAAGCATTGGCCGGGGGCTAAAATAAAGATGACCCTTGAGAGCGCGACTCCCAAGGGAAAAAGGTAATAGGTGAGGCAAATGGTAAAACCAATGTTGGGCCTTCTTTGGAGGAGTCTTATTCAAAGCGAACTGTCAAGGGGTCCCATAAATCACCCGACCGCGTTAGGGACGCAAAATCCGGGAACATAATACCGATATGACGGAAACTAGGGTGGCAAGAGTGGAACAAAACACGGACATAAGGCCGAGCCTTCCACCCTTTACCAAGTATATAGATGCATTAATTAAATAAGATATATTGTGATATCCCAACAAGTAAACATGTTCCAACAAGGAACAACATCTCCATGTTCAACAAGGGACAAACTTCATCTTCACCGCAACTAGCAGCGCTATAAGAGGGCTGAGCAAAGCGGTAACATAGCCAAACAACAGTTTGCATAGGAAGGGTGACAATGGTTAGAGGTTCACATGGCAATTTGGGATGGCTTGATAAGCAGGTAATAGGTAGCGCAGCATAGCGATAGAACGAAGCAACTAGCATAGCAATGATAGTAGTGAGATCCAGGTAGCGGTCATCTTGCACGAAATCCCGCAAGGAAGAAGAACGAGTCCATGAAGAAGACGAGCGGAAGAAGCCGAACCAAGCGTGAGCGAGCGAATCCTCACGATCGCATAGCGAAGCGGAACTAACAAGAAGAAGCACACAACAAGGTAAACACATCACACATGAACAAGACATGATGCACAACAAGCATGATGCATGACAAATCTAGATGAGGCTACTCATGGCAAGAGATGATGCATACAAGAACAACACATCAAAGCAAGTTTAAATGAGAACGGGAACAACATATAACAATTCCGGTAAGTCCTCATATGCAAATTTCGAAATTGGTCCAGATCTGAATAAAACTTATGTTCAAGTTGTTAAACAGCAATTTAAGATGCACCACGATGATCTACACGAAAATCTAGTCAAGTTACATATAAAGTTCATTAGATTCGGAGCTACGGCCTAGAAGATATGAGCAAAACAAGATAAGCATGGCATTGATGCAAAATGCATACAAACATCAAGCAAACACCTCAAAACAAGTATGCAACATGATAATATGAAACTACATGCAAAAACAAGCAAGTTTCATATAGAGCACACTCAAAACGGAGCAACGATTCAACACATACACTCTATACAAGTCATAACAACAATCTGTCCATAACAGCAAGTAGGCATATTGCAAGCATCAAAACAATATGCTACAGCACCTCAATATGAAAACAAAAGGCATGGGCATGATGTACAGGTAAAGCATTACAAAACATGAACACTGAGCTATCTCCAGAAATCACTAGAACATGCTCAAAAACACATGGCAAGATTGCAAATAATAACAGTTTGGACTTTAGCGAAATAACATCGAGGTTGCAATGTTTAGAGCTATCAAACAACATGTTACAGGAACTTATCATGGAAAACAAAGGCATGGCATGAATCTACTAATTGCATAGAACAAAAGTCCCTTACTGACCATAAGCCAAAAAGGATCAGAAGATATGATGGCACCCATGTAAACATGGCAAGTTATATTACAGATTCAAACATGGCAGGAACAACAATAAGTAGGCATGTTGGTGAGCTTGAACCACTCACCACAGAGCAATACATGGCATGGCAAGGCAACTCACAATAAGAAGACATGGCATAGAAGTTATACATGGCAAGAACAACATCATAGCATGCAAGGATCAACTACAACAACCTTGGCAAAATTGAATAACATGTAAACAACCTGCCAGGAAACATTTTATAGCAAAAGTAAAGCTCGATTGACTCAAGCTATGGCACTCCATAATTGCAAACAAGGGCATGGATGGATAGAGCAAGACATGTATAACAAAACATCCTTACTGAAGTATCTCAAAATAAGCATGGATCTCTCGGTAGCATCAAGTTAACATGGCATAAAAATATCAGCAAAACATGGCTGAAATCAGCAACATCAGGAAGCCTAGTTTGCATGCTTGTGCTAGTCACCACATTGATCACAAAAATACATGGCATACACCCCTGGAAAGATGGCATGGCATATTACAAAACACATGTAGGACTCAAGTCCATAGGGTGCACACATCAATCATGGCAAAATGACAAAGTGCATGTTACATTAAGAAAGCGAAACTAACATCACATAGCACTCTTCAAACAGCATTTCGGGCACCAAGATGAGCTCAAATGTAAATGATGCAATGAGATGAAATGATCTACTCTTCGAGACGAACAATTTGACATATTACACGCACGAAACGGAGCTACGGATGCAGAGTTATGGCATGATTAAATTGCAACAAAAATGCAATAATTTCGGGGACTTAGTGGATTTTTACCCTCCGAAAAAGTCAACGCGGGATCGAGTGGAGCGGGACGGCGCGGTGCGGGACGGATTCCGCCGTTTGGTTGGTGGTGGTGGTGGATCTCATCCAGGCCACCGGATCCGGCGACGACGGCGGCGCCGGCGAGCTTCTCCGGCGAGGGGGAGGCCGACTAGGGGCACGGGACGCCGGGCCGGGGAGGAGGCGACCGGCCGGGGCAGCGAGGGGAGGCGGCGCTGGCGAGGCGGGGCACGGGCGGCGGGTTGCGGCCGAGCACGGAAGAGGCGCGGGCGCGGGGCGCTTCAGCGCCGTTCCGGCGAGACGCTGAGGCGGGCGACGCCGGGAGGCGCTGGTGGCGCGCGCATTCGGCGGCGGCGGGCGGCGAGGTTCAGCAGCGGCGACGGCGACGAGCCCGGGCGAGCGGCGGGCGGCGAGGTTCAGCGGCAGCGGACGGCATGACGAGCCCGGCGAGGCGGCGGAGGCGGCGGCAACGGCTTCGGCGCGGCGCACCGGCGGCGGCGGCGGAGGCACGGATTCGCTGCAAGCGGCGGCGGCGGCGTTCGGGCCTCCCCATGTGACGGCGGGCCAGCGGGCGGACGGCGGAGGCGGCAGGAGGACACGTGGCGGCGTGGTTGGCTGCGGCGGCGAGGCAGACGTGTCCGGCGAGGGAGCGGACGCGTCCGGTGGCGGCGGAGGGCGATTTTTTAGGGTTAGGGGGAATTTCATCCGCGATTTGGACGGGGAAGGCACATATTTATAGGTAGAGGGAGCTAGGAGAGTCCAAATGAGGTGCGGTTTTCGGCCACGCGATCGTGATCGAACGACCGAGAGCATGGAGGGGAGTTAGATGGGTTTTGGGCCACTTTTAAAGGGGTGTTGGGCTGCAACACAAAAGAGGCCTTTGCGGTTACCCGGTTAACCGTTGGAGTACCAAACGACCTCCAAATGATCCGAAACTTGACAGGCGGTCTACCGGTGCTATACCAAGGCCGCTTGGCAAACCTCGGTCCATTCCGAGAACGTTTAACACCCGCACACGAAAAGAGGTAAAGGGGGGCGCCGGGGACATAGGAGTGCCGGATTGCAAAACGGACAACGGGGGAAATGCTCGGATGCATGAGACGAACACGTATGCCAGTGCGATGCACATGACGACATGATAAGAAATGCAGATGATGACATGGCAAAGTGCAACACGCAAGCGAATGACATGGCAAAGACGGCGAATAACTGGCAGACACCTGGCGCATCGAATCCGGGGCGTTACACGGGCGCCAGGCGGGCGCCAGTGCGCGCAGCGTCCTTGTTTCCTCTTTGGTGCTAAGGAGGCTAGTGCAAGCGAAGAGTACCGAGGCATCAGGCAAAGGTTGCTATATCGGTGCAACGAGACCAAGACCAGCAGGACGGCAAGACGGAGGTCATCGTGGAGCCCAGGACGGCGTCACCACCAGAGCTTTTCACAGGCGAAGACCGCTTTTGTCAGGATAGCTTGTACTAGCTGTCTCCCTTCAAATTTGCTCGTCGTTGTTGGCTCCTTTCCCGCTCAATATTTGGGAAAAGGACCAGGGCCTATATAAATAGGGCTAGCCACCACAGTAAGGGGGATCGAGTAGTTCACCCAGCTCTCACCCGCCAAGTTACCTAGCACAAGAGCACCTCAACCTCAGGAGGCTGTTCTTCTCTCTGTACTGTTCATCATCAGCCCAAGAGGCAATCCACCACCACCACACTGGAGTAGGGTATTACACCACAACGGTGGCCCGAACAAGTATAAATCTTGTGTCTCTCTGTGATTGCGAGTTCGTCGAGTTCGTCCGTAAGATCTTAGCGAGCTAGGGCGTAGATCGGTAGGAGGGGAAGACTTCGCGCGCACCCCGATGTTTGAACCTTAAGGGTTTGCCGGAACCCCACATCCGACAAAAGCTCTCTGAACCGGAGTTTACTCTTACGCGCTCGAGCGCTACAACGCTGGATCACAATCTTTTCGCCCCCACGCCAGAGGACCTTCTCTCCTCAACTACTAAGGGCATGTACAATAGTTGATAAGATAGTCTTATCTTAAATTTTGCATTTAATTTAAAGATGATAAAAAAATAACTACAACGGTTATCTTTTAGTCTTATCTTCAATAACTAGTCATTCCTAAAAACGCGATGAGACATATTGTGCTAACGCTGTGTTTGGATGTAGGAAAAATTGCTTGGAATTGAATTGGACTGGAAATTCCAAATCCAAGATGGAAAGGAAATGGGCTCCAATTCGAATTCTATTGTTTGGTTGTGCATGGAATTTATTGTTGGAATCAGAGGGTAGCACTCAATTCCAATTGCTGTTTGGATGTACAAACCATGGAATTGGATGTTTTTTGAGTTTGGACAATAGAAACTTTTGTACATGTATGAAAAAAAATATTATGTGTCTATTTGAAAAAAAAAATATATATATATATATATAATTTTACACACATAATAACATTATAAAATGTTCGAATAAGGTCAAAACAATAACACAAGTAGAAATAAATATGGAAAAAGGAAGGATACCGAAAATAGTTTTAAAGTACCAAGAAAACAACATGGACAATAATTTTGGTAGTTTATGTCTCTTACACATAGCACAAGTAGATACTTTTATGTCTCTTACACATAGCACAAGTGGATAATTCGCAAACATGAAAGTACATAGTAGTCCATACATCAACTAAACAGGATAGTAACAATTAATCGAAGGTCAAGAACCATGGCTTCCTTAACTCCTCGGTAGCGCCATGAGTGCTTCAAACAAACGCTCATTGACAATCAATTTTCTATAAGCTCTCGAAGATATCACTATCTTCCAAATCTGGTACCTTCTTTAGTGCAGCAAGGATTTACGTTGGAGGAGTCACCTTAGGCATAGGAAGTGGCTCGGTTGTCTTCAACGCATCATCAAAAGACATCTTCATCTTTCCCATCATGCACAAGATAGCATCCCGGTCGTTGCCTCTTCCGAGGCACCTCAGAGCTTCTTCAACAATAGGTGTGTCTTGTGGTTCTTGAACACATTCAGCTCTGTCCTAGCACCTGCACCGGTCGCATGATCTTTTGAATATATGATATTGATAGACTCCCAATTGTGCACTACTTTGTTCCTATAGGCACGTGCTTCCTTATTAGCCTACAAAAACACACAAATGAGATCATATTAAAGTTGCAAAAATAACCACAAAATAAATTTGGTGTTAAGTACCTCCACATATCGAGACCACACTTCTTCACTATCAACCGACACCATGTTCTTTACCCAATCCCATCCAAAGCCACTCTGTGCAAGCATCTTGGTAATGATCTCATCTTGCTTGTCAAATGTTTTGATTCTTCTGTTATGTTTTCCTTCGTAATGTCAACATCACATGTATCCTTGACATGCTTAATGCAAGCATTATACACATGTGGCTTCCAACCATTTTGAGCACGGTCACCATTGTTGTGATGCTCAACAAGGACAACCAACAATGCCGTGTCCATCTCAGAGTCCATGTAAGGTAAACTCTACTTTTTTCCCTTTTGGTTCGCCATGCTTCTACAAGTAAAATAAATGAATGTGCATAAAAGTAAGAACAATAGAGCAAGCACGAGTAAGGTAAACATATATATTAGTACGAACAAAAGATGAAGCATGTACAACCCATAACACACAAGGCACCATTACAGCCACATGCTACCACACAAAAAGGGCACCATCACCAAGCTAGCACAAAAAAGGCACCATCACTAGCTATCTACTCCACCGCTACTTATCTACTCGATCTCTAGTTCTCCATGCGCCACAAGGTACTCAAAGATACATCTCATCCATAAATTGCTGCCTAAAATTGGACCATGCATTTGTTTGTTGGACACTTCTAATGAAAGTAGCATCATCTGCAGGTTCAGAGTCATAGTCGCTAGCTCAGCGTCGACTTAGGAAGCAACAAATTATCTCTCATATCTTGCCTATCCTTGCATAGTTGTGTAAGACACAACACGCATTAATAAGACGAATCTGCAAGTATTTAATTTATCGTCAAAGAAGGAACACAGGATGGCCCATATGAACAATCAAATGGACATGTGTTACCGGTCCTCTATGTCAAAGAAAGAACAAGAACGCAAGATGGCCCATTTTTTCTTCAACAAGCCAAAGGTTCTCTCCACAACATTTCTAGCACGAGCATGGCGCAAGTTATACAACTCTCTTTCGTTTTGGGGTTGTTGTTGACTTGCTACCCACTCTTTCAAGTGGTACCGGGTGGATCTGAATGGAGATAGAAATCCAGGTCCATTGGTATAGCCAGCATCAACAAGATAGTACTTTCCTATTGACAAGCACGTAAGTTAGCTAACAAGTACATATGAGAAATGAAACGCAAAGAGAAAGAGTCATACCGTGGTACAACAAATGCATCTTCGCGATCAATTCTCATAGCATCTTTTAGCACTCTCGAGTCCGATGACGAACCCTCCCAACCGGGTAGAACATAGAAATTTCATGTTCGATCAACCACACTTAACATGTCAAGTCTTGATCTCTTGGTGCCTATTCCTATACCTCCCTTTGTCGTGACATTAACAAACACCGAATATGACACCCATCAAGTGCTCCAAGTGCATTAGGAAACCACTTCCACTTGTAATCATCGGGAGGGTGATAGAAGGATCGGGAAGCTTGATAAACTCCCGGTTAGAGACAGGATGGTCGATAACACGAGAGACAAATGCCTCTTGATAGTCTCTAAAGAACGCTGATACGTGCCACCCAACATCCTCATTTTAAGTCCATGTCCAACAACTTGTAAGAACATAGCAACATTTTCTTCTCTCGTCACAAACGTGCTATCTTTGAGACCACACTTCTCACGCAACATAGCACAAAGATCATGGAAGTTCCTTTTAGTTAAGCGTAGCTTATCATAGCAAGTTGTCCGGACCCTCATAAGTTTGTTTCAATATATACTTTCGATATGCAACCTTTTCCTCATCATCATCGAAGCATCCGAGATTCCTCGGTGCCCTCGAGAACTAACATAAGCAAATGCTAGACATGACATTTCAAAATACCGCTTTGTCAACAATATCCTCTTTCTTTTTCTTCTTTTGTTCTCTTCGGTAATGTAGGCAACCAACTCTTGTTGGGACATGATAAAAAGCTACAATGCGTATACACCATTTGTCCATGAATTATTGAGCATTGGTACATACTAAACCACGGCAACAACATCACAAGACAAACATGGAGGAGTAGATAATATACCTTGACACCACCGAATTTTGAGCTCCTAAAATCCCGAGAATCGCATAGTTCAAACCAATCATAAGTTAGCAACACACAAATCGAGCTCTTAAATTGAGGCAATGGACCGCATCCGAGAAGGTACAGAAAAATTGAAGTTCCCTTAGGACACCACAAAATTCGAGCTCCACACGGGAGGGAAGGCGCCACTACCGCCGTCGTCCACTCTTCGCCGTTCCTGCGGACCACCTAATCCCGCCGCAAATCCCGACACGATCTAGGGTTTGAGGGCCTCATTGGAGGAGGCAGCGCCATGGCGGACAAGAGATGTAAGAGGAGGAAGGGGCGGATGGGAGGAAGAGGAGGAGGGACGAATGGGAGAGGGAGAGGAGGGCGGAGAATCGACCGACGCCTTGCCCGCCCACGCCGGCTTCTTCGAGTCGGGAGGAGGAGTCATGAGCGAGCAGTGCAGTGTGTGAGGCGTTCGAGCCTTTTTCGAGCTCGTCCGCTCGAAAACTTAGCGCGAGGGGTGGATCAGGCGCAGGTCGATCGTTTGGAATCGGGCCAACTTTTCCCAGCCCAAATTCTGTACCACTCCAAACAACAGAATTTTGACTGGCAATTCCAGATTCGCAATTCCAAGCTAATTTTCCTACATCCAAACGGGGTGTAAGAGATCATCTCTTGTTTTTCTCTTAAATAATAAGAGAAGACAAGCCTTTTCTTATGAGTTTTCTCCTCCACCTTATTATTTATCTTACGTGTCATTTTTAAGATAACACCACTGTACATGCCCTAAAACAACGGAAAACTTTTAGGGCTGTCTGAAATTGGCCGTAAAAAGAAAAAAACGCAAAACCCTCCTCCTCGAATCCATTCCATCGTACCGTCTCATTGCTCCTCCCCACCCATCCCACTCGCCAGATCTCTCTCTACCCCGCCTCCCCCTCCGGCCTCCGCCTCATCGCGCTTCGAGCTCCGGGTAAAACCCTAGCTACTCCGCAGATCGACGCGCCCCTTCCCTCTAGCTCCCCTCGCTGGCGACGCCCCTAACCTCCCCTCTCCTTCCAATTGCAGGCCTCGTCGAACCTTCACCAGCAGCCACCGCCTCCCGTCGGCATGAGGTGAGCGCCACGATTTCTAGGTTTTTGTCCTCATGCGATGGATGGGGGGTATTCAGAGTGGTTGGCCACCCCTCTCTGATGGCTGTGAGGGCCGACTCGTCGCTGTGTTGTTGTTGCAGCGGCGATGTGGGGACATTCGCCGACGCGGGGAACCTCGAGCACTGCGCCAAGTACCTCAATCAGACACTCGTTACCTTCGGTTTCCCGGCCTCGCTCGACCTATTTGCCACCGATCCGGTCCGTCGCTCACGTCTCCTGCCTTTCGAGACAATGTCGTCCCTTTTCTCTAAGCATTGGTGTGAATTTTGTGTCGACTTTTCTGTTAGGATCTAACTTGCCATTTGCATGCTATTGTATTAATTTTATGGCAGTTTCGGGTGCTCTTTCTGCTCGTTTTCCAGTTAAGGGAATATTTGGATTTCAGAAATTTCAAAACGTAAGAAATAGGAAAAACGCTGGATTCAGATGCCATGTACTTCCTACAGGATTTTCTAAAACACATGAATTTTGCCAGAGACGCCTTTGGAAGGTGCACGTAAAATAAACACGGGAATTTTAGAGGATTGATGAGGAGAGAGAGATAGAGTGAAGGTGCATTGGACTTCTCAAAAGAAAAAGAAAAGGAGGTTTGAGCTCATGATGAGATCCCTATAAAATAGGGGGCATAGCAATGGATTTCATAGGAATTTAGTAGTCCTAATCCTAGGATCCGAAGGGTTTTCATAGGAAAATTTCCTTAGGATTCAAATCCTCTAATATTCCTATAAAACCCCACAATCCAAAGAGGCCCTAAACTGTGTCTGTTTGAATCTTCTTCTTCTTCCTCTTCGAAGTAGAACAAACTTCCCTTCGTTTGTGGTGTTGGTGGTGAATGGGTGAATGTTATCTTTCAGGCGCTTCTTTTTCTAAATTTTCCGTATTCTGTCTCTGTGGCGCAGGTATCTATTGCAAGAACATGCAACTGCATGTATGCACTGCTGCAGCAGCGCCAGAGAGACATCGAATTCCGGGAATCGACCAATGATCTACGACAACGGTGAGCTTTCCATTTCCCTGATCTGTATTTGGGGGTATGACTTGGATGTACTATATGCAGTGTTTAGTTATGCATTGCACACCAGATCTGCAGGGTAGTACAGTTTAGCAATGAAGTACACCACACAATGCTGCCCTGTAAGGACAGACTGATAGTCGTCCGTGATGCCTCGTGCTCTGGGACGATATTATTGTGACCACATATTTTTTACTTCCTTAAGCTTTGTCATGAATGTACATGATGTATCGCTCTGTTTGGCTAATTGACATAATGTTTTGCACCAGGGAATTAGGCCACTGTTACGCGACCTGAAAATGTGACTTCGGATAGTGCATGCCATTCTTTGTGAACACCTTCTGAAGTTTACTCTTTATTAGAGTGTGACAGTCCTACAGAATTCAAGCGCAATCTTTCATATTTCTCTGTGTTCCTGCCCTTTTGCCCCCTTTAACCCCTTGCATTTTCTGCTGCTATTGGCTCCAATAACCCAGTTTCCATATTTTTCTTGTGTAATTTAACCAGTTCTTGTACTCGATGTGAGTCCTTTTTTTTGTGAGCCAAACGAATGCCTATAGCTCGGAAACAGACATAATGAAGAAAATGAGGTTTGCCACAATGAACTGAGTGTGATTTGAGATGAGATCAGTATAGCACCTGCTCTTTAGCTTTATAACTATATCCTTTGAGTTTGAATTTCAATCTTGCTTGAATACGAAGTTTGAGTTATGTTAATCCACCGAGCATTTTATTTTTTCTGTTGAATCAAACTAGATATGGTAATTCTATAAGACTGTTGCCTTTGACATCATCTTATATGGGCCAAACCTTAGGGGTGGCCCAATCTTCACGATTGGAGGTGGATTCACTGATGAACACGAAGAACAAGAAGAAAACAAAGGGGAAATCAAAAGGAAAACACACACTGGACAAGATTCACCACCAAGTACTCACTCAGCACAAAGTCAATACAAGAGGTGCATCTTAGATCCAACAAAAGGCATTTCATCCCCAAATCCAAGGAGATGGGGGTTTTGAGATATAGTTTCTTCCCCTAAATCCGAAGAGTTGGAGGGCTTATATTACGGAATCTTTACCCATGGGTGGCCTTGTACTCCTGGGAGTCTTCTCCTTCGAGAAGTCTTGATCCCACACAGCCTTGTATTCTTCATGGTTGGAGGTGGATTCACGGATGAACACGAAGAACAAGAAGAAAGCAAAGGGGAAATCAAGTGGAAAACACACATAAGGACAAGATGATCCACCAAGTACTCACTCATAGCACAAAGTCAATACAAGAGGTGCATCTTAGATCCAACAAACACACAAAGGGAGAAGGGTAACAAAAGGCATTTCATCCCCAAATCCAAGGTGAGGGGTTTTGAGAGATAGTTCTTCCCTAAATCCGAAGAGATGGAGGGTTTATATTCCAGAATCTTTACCCATGGGTGGCCTTATACTCCTCGGAGTCTTCTCCCTCGGGAGGTCTTGATCCCACACGGGGTGATAGATTGAGCAAAGCTATCTCAAGTTATTAGTCTCTACTTTGCTAATCCTAGATCTGGTCCTAGGTACGATTTACATAGGCAAGGGACGAAGGGGTAAGTGGGAGATAGGGATACAAGGGCCGACGTCCCATTTACTATGTCAGTCAGTGTTTCAGATACTCCGGGCCATGTAGGCTGGAGGTTCCAGCCGCTTGGCAGAGTAAGGCGCAATGTGGCTGCTGGATGGTGCGTGCTTCTCTCTAGGGTCTTCGGCCCAGAGGCTCCAGCTGCCTTTGTGAAGACACGTCTTAGTGAGCTGTTTCTTATGTCTGATCTTGGCCCTCTTCGCTACATTCTTGGGATTGAGGTTTCTTCTACCTCTGTTGGCTTCTTTATTTCCCAAGAAAACTATATCCAGGATCTCCTTGCTTGTGCTGCTCTTACTAATGAGAGCACTGTTGAGACTCCCATGGAGTTCAATGTTCACCTCAATGCTTCTGATGGTGATGGCGACCCCTTGTCTGATCTGACGCGTCATCACCATCTTGTTGAGAGTCTTGTCTATCTAGCTGTCACTCGTCTGGATATCTCCTATCCTGTTCATATTTTGAGTCAGTTTGTTTTTGTTCCCAGTTCGGTTCACTATAGCCACCTTCTTCGTGTTCTCCATATCTCGCTGTCTTTTCTTTCCCTGATCCAGTTCGTTACAGCTTCAGGCCTGTTCAGATGGTATGTGGGCTAGTGATCCCTTGGAACGCCGTTCACTTTCTGCTTGCTGTGTTTTTCCTGGCTGTTCACTCGTTGCCTAAAAGACGAAGAAACACATTGATGTTGATGCTTCTTTTGTGCGTGCTGGTGTGTCTGTTACTACACCTACTACACTCTTGTCCGACAGTACAAGTGCTATCAGTGTTGTGCGTGACCTTGTGAAGCATGAGCCCACCAAACACATTGATGTTGATGCTTCTTTTGTGCGTGCTGGTGTGCAAGATCTGGTTATTGCTTATGTGCCTTCCAAGTTACAGCTGGCGGATTTCTTTATGAAGGGGCAGACTAGAGCTCTTCTCTCTCCAAACTCAGTGTTGTGGATCCACCCTGAGTTTAGGGGGGGAAGGGTTTTAGAGTTATAATACGTTTCATGTGTACCCTTTATAATTTCCCTGTAGTATGAGGGGTTTCCTGCATATTTACCACCTGTACATGTGTATACATATTGGCCATTGGCCCCCAGGAAATACAAATTGCATATTTCTAACAACATCAACACAATTGTTTGCAGCCTTTGGAAGGTTTTATAGAATATTGTTAAATCACTATGTTATATATGGCTAATGGCGGCTTGTGTTATACAATGTGCAGTATGCAGTCTGATATTTCAAGACTGGAAGCCAAGATCGAAAGGATGGATGCCCAATTGGCAGCAAAAGATCGAGAGTTGGCCACTTTGACCCGAACGGTTTGTCCTCGTGTCAACTCTGTTTGGATCCTTACCACTTTTGAAACTCTAAAACTAACCTCTAATCCAACCGCAATTACCAGGAGGCCAAAAACACCGCAGCTCTGAAAGCTCATATTGAGAAGCTGCAGCAGGAACGTGACGAATTTCAAAAAATGGTTATTGGAAATCAGGTTAAATGGTCTTATCCTTTTCCTTTCCTTGCAAAAATTTCTTTTCGTTTTGTTTGTTTCATTTGTTTATGGATGATCGAACTATTCTTGTTATGGGATGATGAGGTCATGTCCTGATTCACTATCTTCCTTCTGTTAGCAAGTACGCACCCAACAAATTCATGAAACGAAGAAGAAAGAAAAGGAATACATCAAATTGCAGGTGAACTGTTGCATTTTTTCTCATAAGATATGTAACAGACATAGCATGGAGATATAATTTGAATTGTTGCTATTGGACGGAACTATTTCTATTTGCAGGAGAAGCTAAACCAAGTATTGATGGAGAAGAAAAAGGAATCATCACGTTCAGGAATGGAAATAATGAACTTGTTGCAGGTGCTGTGTAAGTGAAACTTTGCTTGATGACGTTGTGTAAGGTTTGGTTTGCTTGATTACGTTGTTATTTTGTTTAACAGAAAGAGGGACGACAGCGCGGAACATGGACTGGAAAAAAGAATGACAATGACTACTACAAAATGATTGTAAGTAGCGAGCCACTTCGGTAAAACTGATACGGAGCTGGTTGAATATATCCTAAGGAAACCTTGAATGCATTCAGGTTGATGCATATGAAGTGAAGAAGCAAGAACTAGTCCAGGAGAATGCTGATTTGCGGGCACTGTTACGTTCGATGCAGGTAAATACTGCGATGTTCCACATTTCATTCCTTAGTTGTTTGTTAATGTATGGGTGTGTAATATTCTAAGTTGCTAATAGGATTCACATTGTATTATCCCTTTCATTATAGATGTATATACACCGTGTTCTAATCTGAGTAATAATGTTCTATATCAGATGGATATGCGTGAGTTTCTTAATGCTCCAACTGGATCATCACAGCCTGCTGTTGCTGGTAATGGAAGACAGGAGGCAGAGTCTCCCCAGTCCCCACTTGGGGGCAAGACGGTATGCATGCCTAATCTTCTTTGCAGAGGTTTTTGTTGGTTCACTTTTTTCTCGTAAAAATCCACATTGTTTCTGCCATGTATGATATCACAACAGAAGCATAAAGAATATAAAATTGGGGAAAATGGAATATTTGGTCGTCATGTGTTTCCTTCTTTTCTGTCACATGATTTGCTCAGTTGGAGTCGCAAGATCCATCCTTTATTTTGTTGGGCTTCCTCCTGCCAGGATGTCTTTGACTTGCCCTTTCACATGGCCAGAGACCAGATAGAGGAGAGTTTGCGCACTAAAATGGCTTCAGTTAAGGTAGCAATCACTGAATTGCTACACGTTCTTTATTTTTGATGTTTCAGTATGCGAACTGTTCTCTCTCTCACTGTCCTCTTTAACTTTGTAAAACAAATTACTGCACAGGCACGAATGACGCAACTTCAAGATGCTCAAAAAGGTGCTGAAGTGACCTCGGAAGTTACCGAGCGTGAACTTGAGCTTGAAGCTCAGTTAGTTGAAGCCAGAAGCATCATCCAAGAGCAGGTATGTGGTGTTTAATCACTCATAAATCAGAATATATTTTAGTGCGCAAACTGCTCAGTAACCTACATTTGGGAACTGAATTTACAGGCGTCCATCATGTCTAAGCACTTCTCCAAATCTGATAAACCAAGGTGGTTTGATACATATTCTCTAAAGTTCTCTTCTGTTTAATCCAAAACTATATTCTTTTACTGATTCACACAATAGCAGGAGGTTAAGTGGCCTGGATGCCGAGCGTGAGGCGATTCATTCTGCTTCTACAGATGTGTAAAGATATATTCATGGCGAATTTCTGTTCTGGAAGGCTGCAAGGCACATCATGTTGGTCTGTGATGGAGGTCTCTTGTGTTGTAACTGCTGTAGTATAACTGATAAACCTCTTCCCGCCATGGTAGCACTAGTGCCGCGGCAGCCTATGTAGCATGATGTGCAGGAGCATCTCTCCTGCAGTTGCTAGCTGATAATCCCGTAGGTATGGCTGCCTAGCTACTGGTATTCCTCTCTGATGGAGCGGAGTCTGATGCAGCCTGCTGTCTTCGGAATGTAATTGTGCCTCGTTTTAGTTCAATGATGTGGTTCATCTTGTGGCAAACTGTTATAGCTCGTTTGGCACCTCGGTTTTCATTTCATTTGAAATGAAACGAAAACACATTCATCATAGGATATTTCTTTTGGTGGGAAGTTTTCTAGTTTGGCTGCTAGATGGATTTGTGAAATGAAATGAATCTAATATGTTCCATCCGGCTCCAAGTTGGGGAGTTGTGGCCGCAGGTGGAAACCGAGTCCGACTTCGGTCATGGCGGGCGTTGGCGGTGTCTACGCACCGTTACCTTGTTGTAGACATCTCTTTTGTGGTCATTTTCTCCTCGCTTAGACCGTTTCGAGGGGAAACCCTTGATCTGGGTATCCTAGATTGGACAACGGCGGTGCTATCGGTGCTGTATTCATTCATGTGGGCATTGTTTTGGAGTAAATGCTTGTTGGTGTAGTCAAGAGATGGAGCGGCATGGCATCTACCGCGGTGCTGTATTCATTCATGTGGGCATTGTTTTGGAGCAAATGCTTGTCGGAGTAGTCAAGAGATGGAGCGACATGGCATCTACCGCGTCAACGTCGGCGGGTCTTGGCGGCATGGTGCTGCATAGTCTAGGCAGTGGATGCGTCTGGATGGGCGAGCGCAGGGCGGTTGTGTTTGGCGTCGTGGTGGCGTCCTCGCAAGGTTGATGCGTCAATACCTTCTTTGAAGATGGATTGTCTTCGGCGGCAGTGACCACTTAGAGTCAATTGGACCGATATGTGCCCCAGACCCGGCATTACGGCTTGGTTGAGGTCTCCGGCTTTAAATGTTGGGCTTTGCTGTGGGTATGTGGCTCAGACAATCTGTACCCTTCATCAAGTTGATAGGAGTAGCGACATATGTTGCGAGATGGTGCCTTCACATGTATTGATGTATTACTTCATACGGTCTTGGTGAATAATTAATAAAATGGTTGCATACATCGCCCTGATGCATAGGCTGGGGGTCATCCCCTTTCCGAGAAAACATGTTGTTTGGTTGCTACTTTGAATTATTGTTAATAAGCAATGAATACACCCCCCCTACAGTTAACACATTTACAATGTAAAAACAATGAAATAAATATACATTTGTCTGCTAATCAAAATAAAAAAGATCTGGTCAGCATTATATTCATAGTGAAAACATGTCAAATATATCCATCTAAGTGAAGGCAATCTATATTGGAAATATTTCAACAATATATGTTAAACATATTTCAGACAATATATTCATCTAAAATACAGACAATATATGTAACATTTCACCATATTGAAAAGACAAACGCATAAATAGTTGACTCGAAACAGAGGTCTAAACAAACATAAAGGCAACACAGTTCACTCCTACAAGCATGGTTCATAACCACAAGGCATAGATACATCAATGCCAACTAAGGGCATCTCTAATGCTCACCCGCAAATGGACACCCTAAATGTCCATTTTTATGTTAGGACATAGTTCGCGGACATGATGCAGGAGTCGGTCATCCAATGTTATTTCCAAATTAATCCTGTTGGAGGGAGAGAAAGGAGAGGGGGACAATGCATGTGAAGAGAGAGAAAAAAGAGGAGGATAACGTGGTTACTTTTGGTTGGTCAAGTGGATGCCCGGACTTTGGCAAAGCCCCCCACGTTTGTTGATAGGATACCGGAGTCAGTATGTCCGGACTGCTAAGCGGACATATAAGAGTCCCCATTGCATGAAAAAAGTGGTCCGGGCACTGTTGTCCGCGTATATAAGGAGGTTTGAGGGTTCGCTTTGGAGATGCTCGAACCTACTCTAACGGTGGCGAACCAAATGAGTTCCAACCCCTCAACCCCTTGGTCCTTTTCATGGCTTCAGCGAAACTCCTTGCGCCTTGTCGGGAAGAGGCAAGCCCGCTATGGCATCAAAGCATTCATCTTGTAGTATCTATCCATCTTCCCCATAGATCAAACACATCATCAGGAGAGCAAGCTTAGCTACAAGGTAGATCGTTGAATATCTGACCTTATTATAGTAGACAGTTAGGAAGTTGTCATGCTAAGACCCCCACAAGACCAGAGCACCAGAGCCCACCCACCCCGATCTAACCGGTGCCCCTCCCTACAACTGGTGCATTGCCCACACCCACCATTGCCACCACCGACACTCCTATTGCAAATATGCCCAAGAGGCAATCATTGATGATGATTATTCCCTTATGCGTTCACTAGCACATATGCTCGTGCGTTGTAACGAGAAAGAAAATTAGCATCTCCATCAAAATGTTCATCCGCGTGTTATGACAACATCTGAACAGTGGCACCCGGCGACGACAGGTAGGCGATCCATGATCTAGACTTATTTTTCTCATAAAAAAATAAAAATCAAACTAATAATCCAACACTTAAACTCTGGACGAATTAACTTTAAAGACAAATTTGGTAGCCGACAGGCAGGCAGACACTAAGATCTAGACTTGTTTTTCTCATAAAAAAAATCAAAAACTGGATTAATAATTGAATTTGGAAGATAAATTGGCAGCCTGTTTGGACATTGGAAGGATTTACCGACTCGCAAGGGAGCTGCGTGGCAACCATAGTGTTGTGCTCGGGTGAGATAGCCCTGACCGCAAACGACAATGGACGGATCTTCGAAGCGGCTGTTGAATCGGATTATGTATATACTCCTAGCTCGCCTCCATGAGGCCAAGATGTTAGTGCACGCACCTCTTTGATTATTATGCATCCGTCATGTATGCCTTTCCTGTCTGCTAGTTTTTTTCACTTTGAAACAATTAGTGCAGATGCTTTTACTCTGTCTAGATTCCCATGAAATATCTCATTGGCACATACATGTTCACTGGCGAATTTAATTTATTCATTTCTTCAACACACATATGAATTTAATTTCTTTGTTTCCCTCGAGTAAACGGAACCCACACCGTATCCTATGCTTGTTGATGGCCCAATCTGTTGATTCTCATTACTCGTAGGCATATATACACTGCTGAAATTTGGTGTAAAGAAGTTGATGCGGAGCATCCTACGTACATCACCATGTCGAGAGCACCTTTGCCAAAAGACACATGCAACGTCCACTTCAAACATACAAAGGTGAATCTTCTCCTTCTACATGTTTCTATTTGTGCCCTTCAAGGATGGTATACTACTTGACGCCTCTCTCGTGTGCATGCGTATGTGTGAGCGAAGCTACACATTCCTCGAGGAGGAGTCCGAGCTCAAGAGTATGCCTACACCATCCGTGAGGGAAGCTTGGAATAGAAGGAAGAAGAAGCAAGGACACGCTTCTGGAACCTCCGGCCTCGACCTTGGAACTTCTAGCCCTGCCCGGAACTTACGGCCATGATGTCTCTGACAAGTGCAAACTCATTGAAAAACCCGGACCCTGCCCGGAAGCTTACCCGAAATGTCTGGCCCTGCCTGCGAGCAGTGTGTTAGGCGCACCCATGTAACTTTCCCCTCCTCCATTCTAGGGATAGCTAAGAATGGATCACAAATCATAGAGCTTAGCTCATGTATCTCACCTTGTGGGATTCCTCCTAGAGTGAAGACTCCAAGGAATACAAGACATCTACATGGGAAGATCCATCTAGGGATACAAGACCCCTACACGGGAAGATTCATCTTGGATGCAATACCCATCTCTCCATGAGATTTGTATGAACTACCTTTGTATCTTTATTTTCCTTGTTGTTCTTGGATCTTGATGCATGTTGGAGATATGTCCTAGAGGCAATCATGTGATGATGATATTTCCCCATGCATTCATGATTCCTTTGTATTGTCCTAAACATCATCAATGATATGTATCAATAAGTATGTGACTTGTTTGTGGAACTATGTATTGTATGATGATCGTTCTAGTGGTCCCTAGTTCATAAGGTTATGCGGACACATACTGTCGGTGTCAAAACCGGCGGATCTCGGGTAGGGGGTCCCGAACTGTGCGTCTAGGCGGATGGTAACAGGAGACAAGGGACACGATATTTTTACCCAGGTTCGGGCCCTCTCGATGGAGGTAATACCCTACTCCTGCTTGATTAATATTGATGATATGGGTAGTACAAGAGTAGATCTACCACGAGATCAGAGAGGCTAAACCCTAGAAAATAGCCTATGGTATGATTGTTGTTCGTCCTACGGACTAAAACCCTCCGGTTTATATAGACACCGGATAGGGTTAGGGTTACACAGAGTCGGTTACAATGGTAGGAGATCTACATATCCGTATCGCCAAGCTTACCTTCCATGCCAAGGAAAGTCCCATCCGGACACGGGACGAAGTCTTCAATCTTGTATCTTCATAGTCTTGGAGTCCGGCCAAAGATGATAGTTCGGCTATCCGGACACCCCCTAGTCCAGACTCCTCAAGAGCCCTCGAACCAGGCTTCAATGACGACGAGTCCGGCGCGCATATTGTCTTCGACATTGCAAGGCGGGTTCCTCCTCCGAATACTTCATAGAAGGTTTTGAACACAAGGATAGTGTCCGGCTCTGCAAAACAAGTTCCACGTACCACCGTAGAGAGAATAATTCTTGCACAGATCTGCTGACATATTCCGCGGCGTGCCATCACACCACGACCAAGCTTTTATACGAATCGTTTTTTTACTGTTCCACCTTAGCGCGTTTAGCGAGGCGGTTTCCTTGGCACGTCTTTATCAAAGCGTAGATCGCGTCCCCTTATTCCGGGATTCTCATCAAATACAGACGTGGGTAACCCAACCGTGCCCGTTGGCATGCCTCCTCTATCGAAGGCGAGTCCTAATCGACCACGGGGAGGGCTCTTGGTATTCAACCTCTTTATAATGAGACCAAGGCCCTCTTCTTTTTTACACCCTCCATCGAGTTCGCCTCGCGCTTCGAGTTCTAACACCCAAAGCTTCAGATTTAGGCGCTTCGGACCTTCGACGATGTCCGGCTCCGACCAGCTCGGCTGATGGATGTCTTCTTCCATCACAGAAGAAGATGTGCTAAAGCTGCGAGACGCCAGGTATCTAACCGGCGATATTTCGCATAGGCTGCTTGCTCCAGTGCAGGTCATTCCAACTCCTGAGCCCAGCGAGAGCGTGGTGTTCGTGTCTCACTTCCTTCGGGGTTTAGGCTTCCCGACGGATCCCTTTGTGCGGGGGCTCATGTTTTATTATGGGCTGGATTTCCATGACTTGAATCCGGAGTCCATCCTCCATATCTCGTCATTCATTGTCGTATGTGAGGCCTTCCTCCATATTACCCCTCACTTTGGATTGTGGCTCAAGACCTTCAAGGTGGAGCCAAGATGATCGAGGGCAACAAGCAGAGTCTGGAGGGGCGGTCATAAGCAAGTGTGCTGATGCTCCGTGGCCCGAGGGATCTTTTCAAGAGGAGCTTGGTTTGTGGCAACGGGAGTGGTTTTATATCACCGCTCCCAGGGGCACCAAATGGGTGGCGCTTCCCGCCTTTCGCTCAGGTCCACCACAGCGGCTGGCGTCATGGGTCAACAAGGGGCTCGACTGGGGGCCGTCCAAGGACGTTCCTCTGTTGCAGGGCCGTATTCGAGACCTCCAAGAAAGAGAGATCAATCTGGTCGCAGTGGCGCAGGTTATGTTGATTCGGCGCCTTCTGCCCTGCAAACGCCGCCTCCGTCTGTGGGAATTCAATCCGGAGGGACCACGAGCTCTCCAACATTTTATGGGTACGACACCCGTGGAGATGTATAAACTGTTCTTCGGATCACAAGAGAAGTGTCCGGACCTGACTGAGGACGCAGGACTAAGCTGCAATCGCCCAGATACTCAAGTAAGTAGTCCTGTAACCGGACATGCTGTTCATTTATTTATCATATATATGCCCTTTAAAGGAGCCGTTTCTTGAACAGGAGTGGATAGCCAAGGCAAAGTTAATAAGGTGTCCGGCTCCCCTCCCAGAGACCACGCCGGATCCCATGCTGACCAAGATGTTGAAGGCCGCGCCTTTTAAAGAAGGCGAAGGGGGGAGTGGGGAAGCAACTGCCTCCACGAAGGAGACTTTCGAGGAAGGAGGGATCAAAGGTCCCACCCTCCAAGGAGAGAAGAGGACCGCTTCGGAAGATCCGGAGGTCAAGGCCTCAAAGAGGGGAAAGAAATCTTCGTCAGAGAGTCCGGCGCTGGGAAGTAACCCAGCCGCACTATTTCCCCAAGGGGATCAGCCCTCCAATGAGCCGTAAGTAAAAAGAAGGGTCTTGTAAATAAGGAACATCCTGCATTTATTTCGAAGATAACCAAATTGTACCTTGTAGTTTGGATCTCAGCCCTTCTCAGCAGAGCTCGTCTTCGGGGGATCTTCTTCCGGAGATGATGGAGAGCGAAACGCCTCCACCTGTCGCACCTTCATGTGAGGCGGATGCCCCTGAGGTGTCGTCGCGGAGGGTTTCCCCGAGTCCGGCGGGGCCGGAAGGTCCGGCACCAACCGGCGTGCGGTCGGAGGAGTTGAAGGATCTGCTCGGGCGAGCGGCTATCTCATAAGATCACCGTGCTCTAATGGGTACGGCGATTGAAAGAATTGCATCCGCTGAGAGCGGATTGCATGAAGCCGCCATAAGTTTACTGACGGGGTTTGAGGTACGCAAAAATGATGTACCTTCTGACAGTTATACATATAGAACGCGCCCTGTATAGATAGTAGCCCCTGAGACTCGGTATGTTGTCAAAATTGACAGCGTGCCGAGGATCATAATCTCAGTTAAAACATATCGCCGCTCCTAAATAGGTGGCGGGGCGTCCGGTGGCCAGCCGAACTGATGAATTTGCCGAACTAAAGCGGCAACTTGACGAGGCGGATGCGGACATCGCGCTGGTCAATAAACGGTTTGACGAGTCACAAGGTATGCGACTTCTCCGCGGACACCTGGTAAGGGAGCTTGACGCCCATTCCTTACTATTTGTATGCTTTTGATGCGAGGCGGTGCCGCTGTTGTGGAGGAGCTGCGGGAACTCGCCCGAGCGAAAAGAGCAAGCGAAATAGTAATGCGTCGCTTTAAGGGCGGCCAAGAGCTAAAAGCCGAGCGGGCTGCTCACCGCCAAGAAGAGGAAATGGCCGATATGGCCATAAAGTTGAAGAATGCTACCGACCGCTGCGGGGTTCTTGAAAAGAACGCAAGCGGAGCAAGAGGACCTGAAAAAGGCCACCGCCGAAGCCAGGATGCCCGCCCACAATGAGAGCTGCAAAGGAGGAGCTGCGTCAGGCTGTGGATGTTGCTGCTGGAAAGCCTTTTCTGCTGCGGAGGAAGTTCACGGATCCGAAGTATGCTCAGTTGGACAAGTTGTGGAGTTTAGAGGATGCTTATCTGGACTTAGAGGCGAGCGCTACGGACGTGATTGAGCACTTCCGAGGCCGGAAGGGGCACAGAAGGGAAGAGCTATATTGGTCGCAATTCCATAGTCCGGAGCGTCCTCTTCCGTTGACCGATCGGTTGGCTGAATGGGCCGAGCTGAATCGATTATTCGGACTTGCCATGAAGCATGTCATGACTCATTTGTGGCCAGGCGGACCCCAGCCGAAGAGCTATTTTGGCTTAGTGCAGCAGTTCCTTGGTGCGGTACCGCGTATCGACGCAATGAACCGGTCGGCGTGCATAGAGGGAGCGCGGATGGCTCTTGCCCGTGTCAAGACATACTGGGCGGAGATGAAGGCCACCGACGTTGCATCCCAAGATTCGGAAAGAAGCCGAGTACCTGCCGAGCACTATTTTGAGGAAGTCCTGCAGGGCGCTCGTTTAATAGAGACGCAGTGCTCGAAGGATATTATGTTTAAATGACATGTATAATTTATGAAACAACGTTTCAATATAATATAGGATCTTTTTATACTTGTGCGTTCAAGTAGTAAACTACTCCCTGTGCGGCCGTTGATGTATATGTATATATAACTCGAAGATGGCAATCTTGACTTCACCCCCACGCATAGTGCGGGGTGTTTGCAAAGAAGGCGCTTTTTCACACTTAATCCAACGTCTTGGTCCTGTGAAGGAGGTGATAGCGTAGCATACTAGGCAACCGGACTATAATGCTTTATCACTTTCACTTAGCCATAGGAGTTCGAGGGTGGGGCTACTATATAGCCCCTGGGGGCACCGCACTCTCCCGAATTCTGGGTGTGTATGTGCCTGACCAAAAAATGGTCCTTCGTTAATGCGGAGGAATTATAAACATTCCGATGAGTCATCGAGTGGTTGACCAGTCTCTCGCTATATCATGACATCAGTTTTGGCTTTCATCGAGGTGCTCGCCCGGCGAACCGGGCACAATCGCAGAGTTCTCCGGTGCCGCGTTAGCCGATAGAACGGAACGTAAGGCAGCAAAACACGTGAGCCGGGCAAACCCAACATTTGACCAAAGACATGATTCGGAGCTGATGCATATAAGGCCTAACTCGAGACGCCGAACACTCCCTAAGGTATTCGGTCTTTATAAAAACGGGCAGAACAATGCCCTTGGTAATAAGCCCCTAGTGTCCAGGTACGTGCAAAATTCTGACGCGGTCGATGCCAAAACTCCAGCCTCCTCCTCGGTTATAACTAGAAACCAGGTGATGTGTATCAACAAGAGACAGTAAAAAAGGTTTACGCAGGGTCTTAATCTGAAAAGAATCCTTGCAACGGGTCCCTACTGCACGTCTGCGCCTCTGTCTCCGTTGTGCCGTTTCCTGGACGGGTGTAGCACGTTGTTCATTTGTAAAAGAGAGGAACTTAGTTGAAAAGAAAAAAAGGATCGTGCGAAAAATGTACTTTATATTAAATAAACAGAGTACGATTCGAAAAGTGAATAAAATTGAGCTTTATTGTCTCTTGTTGTACGTGCGTGCAACCCCTTGTATGGGGGTATGCCGCTAGTAGGCGCCGGACTCGTCTAGCCGTGTCCGGGGTTCGAATTACCTATTCAGGTGCTTTGATTAGCGGAGCCGGATTGGTGTGGGGCTGTTAAGGCAGTCTCACGTTCTTCCGTGCTCGAGTAACACTTAATACTCCCTTTTAATGAGATGATGCCGCGTGGACCAGGCATTTTAAGTGTAAGAGATGCATAGTGCGGTATTGCATTGAAGCGGGCGAAAGCTTCACACCCCTGTAGTGCTTGATAGCTACTTTCGAATGGGGCGATGTGGAAGGTTAACTTTTCGCGGCGGAAGTTGTCGGATGAGCCGAACACAACTTCTAGCAGAGGGAGCCCTACAATGGGCATACAGCCTGGCATTACCCCTTTGAAGGAGGTGTTGCTATGGCTAATTTTGGTTGGGTCTATCCCCATCCTGCGGATTGTGTCCTGATATATCAGGTTTATGTCACTGCCGCCATCCATGAGGACTTGTGTAAATTGGAATCCGTCTATTATAGGATCCAATATCAAGGCAGTCCATTCTGTGTTCCGGATACTTTGGGAGTAGTCCTGATGGTCGAAGGTGATTGGTTTTGACAACCAGTGTTGGTACTCCACTAGGGTAGTATGTGCGGCGCGCGTCTTAATGAACGCCGCTCTGTTTTTCCCTTTTATCATGTGAAGTGAGTTTACTATTTTAACCTCTTGTGGGAAATTCTTTTGTTTTCCGGTGCTCTGCTTGTGGGGTTCGTCATCATCCTCACTTGGTGTGTCGAGCCCCTTGTGCTCGGCGTTGAGTCTGCCGGACTGCTTGAAGACCCAACAATCTCTGTGGGTATGGTTTGCAGGCTTCCCGGGAGTACTGTGGATTTGACATATCTTGTCCAAGATTTTGTTTAAGTTGGATAGCTCATCGCTGTTGTCCTTAAGGGGCAGTTTTTTATTGTTCTGCCGTGAGCTTTTGAATCCGGCGTTGATCGCCGCGCTCTTTGGACCGCTCCTTAATCTGCATCGGTCCTTGTTGCGTCGTGGTTTCCCATTTCCATCCCTGACTTCGGATGTACTTGGGTCGCTGGTGCTGCATCTTGCTAGCCAGCTATCCTCTCCCGCGCAAAAGCGGGTCATGAGGCTTGTTAATGCGGCCATTGTTCTTGGCTTTTCTTCGCCGAGGTGTCTGGCGAGCCATTCGTCTCTGACGTTATGTTTGAAGGCTGCTAAGGCTTCGGTGTCCGGATAGTCGACTATTTGGTTCTTTTTAGTAAGGAACCTGTTCCAGAATTTCCGGGCTGACTCTCGGGGCTGTTGAGTTATGTGACTTAGATCGTCTGCATCCAGAGGGCGGACATAGGTCCCCTCAAAATTTGCCCGAAACACATCCTCGAGCTCTTCCCAACTTCCAATGGTATTTTCGGGAAGGCTTTTAAGCCAATGCCGAGCTGGCCCTTTGAGTTTGAGGGTAAGTATTTTATGGCGTGAGATCATCTCCTCTAGCCATGTGTATGTGGAGGATGTAATCCTCAATCCGCACTCGTGGTCATTGTTCCGTCGATGCCTCTATGTTTACGGGTTTGAATCCACTGAAATTGCGTGATCCAAAGACCTCATCGGTGAAACATAGGGGATGTCTGCGCGCCCAGATTTGGGTGTGCCGTGATGTTCGGAGATTTGGCGTGTTACATTGCTTTGAAGAGCTTGCTTTCTCGGCCCATAGATGGACCTAACTGGGCCATCCTTTTGATGCGAATCCTTATGCGGATCGCGTACCGTCTTGTGTGCGGTGCCATTTGCCGCTCTCTGTTTGCCGTGGAGTCATCCATCCGACTAGGTGGCCTTCTTGCCTTTTGATTGTGGGGGCTCTATGGCCTCCTCATCAAATTCGGGCAGTAGTTTTCTCTTTGGGTAGCTCTTTGTTCGGCGACTGTCGCCGTATTTGTCTGCGGTGTTGAATACTTTGCTCCATTTGATTCTGAGTGCATCTTCCGCTGTCTTGAGCTTCCGCTTCTGCTTTTTCAGGCTACGTGCAATGGCGACGAGCCTTTTGTGGAGGTTATTCTGCTCCAACAATTTGTCCAGTGTGAGATCGTCCGGACTGTTATCTTCCCTGGGGACGGGTTGTTTATCCAAGTTGTCCTGTTCGGACGGTTGCTCGATAGCATGTTCGTCGTCCACCGGTTCGCCCTGCTCTATGGCTGGGTTTTTGTTGAGGTGGGACTTGGTGCGGCGTTTACGCTGCCGTTTTGACTGCCGAGGATTTATCCTTCAGAAGCGCCCCATTGTTCCTCGTCGTCACTTCCTTTAGGTGTATCCACCATGTATACATCATGGGATGAGGTGGTTGTCCAAATCCTATAGGTTCGGTTCATGGTTGTCTCCTACATCGCCGTCCATACCATCGATGTCTTCGAGTCGAAATCGAGCACGCCGTGTAAGCTTTCGGCGGTGGCTACAAAGTGGGTGGTGGGTGGGCGTTGGATTTCTTCGTCGTCCGCATCTCAACCTTCCCGACCGTAGTCCGCCAGGCTCTCCGATAAAGAGAGAGACTTTAGTGATTTCTAGATGTCGCCAAAGGGCGAGTCTTTGAAAGATGTCCGCGGCAGTGAACTCCATGACCTGCGCCCAATCGGATTTGATCGGCAGGGCGCAGAGGTTTGAGTCCGGAGAGGAGTCCGCGCCTTGGAGTCACGGTCTTCGCAGCGGACAGGATTGTGTTCGCTCAATCGCCGTAGAGATTTCAGCCCCGAGGTGGTGTCCAACCAACCATCCTCGATCGGCGAGACCGGCTCGAATCAATGTTCGAGCGGACACTAGTGCGACCTCGGACACCTTTGTCGCGGCAGAGTTAGATCATGCCCATCGAGATAGTGCGGCGCGCTTGGCTGCGGCTCGAATCCGTCGAAGATCAAGTCTCCGCGGATGTCGGCCATGTAGTTTATACTTACAAATCTGACCTGATGGCCAGGGGTGTAGCTTTCGATCTGCTCCAGATGGCCTAGCGAATTGACCCGCAGTGCAAAGCCGCCGAATACGAAGATCTATCCGGGGAGAAAAGTCTCACCCTGGACCGCGTCGTTGTTGATGATCGAAGGAGCCATCGGGCCTATAGGTGACGACACAGAGGAACTCTCAGTGAAAGCACCAATGTCGGTGTCAAAACCGGCGGATCTCGGGTAGGGGGTCCCGAACTGTGCGTCTAGGCGGATGGTAACAGGAGACAAGGGACACGATGTTTTTACCTGTGTTCGAGCCCTCTCGATGGAGGTAATACCCTACTCCGCTTGATTAATATTGATGATATGGGTAGTACAAGAGTAGATCTACCACGAGATCAGAGAGGCTAAACCCTAGAAGCTAGCCTATGGTATGATTGTTGTTCGTCCTACGGACTAAAACCCTCCGGTTTATATAGACACCGGATAGGGTTAGGGTTACACAGAGTCGGTTACAATGGTAGGAGATCTACATATCCGTATCGCCAAGCTTGCCTTCCATGCCAAGGGAAGTCCCATTCGGACACGGGACGAAGTCTTCAATCTTGTATCTTCATAGTCTTGGAGTCCGGCCAAAGATGATAGTTCGGCTATCCGGACACCCCCTAGTCCAGGACTCCCTCACATACCTTGACTAGTATACGACTCGGTTGATGACTATGTTTCACAAGTCATGTGCATGGAGATGCTAAACCGATAGTATGGTCTTGGGGATGGAGATCACCGAGTCAGACAAACCCACTTTGAGACACAGTGAGATATTGTCATCTGTTAGTCTCAAATACAATGTCTATGCCATGTCCTAGACTTGAGGTCCTCGCATGTTCTCGGGATGAGGATCGACTCACTTAGGGTCTATCAAACGCTACTTCATAACTGGGTAGTTATAAAGGTAGCTTTTGGGTGAGACGTGAGACATGCCGCGAGACATGGTTGACCAAGATGGTATTTGCCCCTCCTATATGGAGAGATATTCTCTGGGCCCTCTCGAGTGATTAGATTCAGAAAGCATGGCCATGCGACTTGGGTTAAGTGTTAACCAGTTCGGGAATTTGTATCACGGTTTCAAGAAGGGAGGTCGAACCACAAGGGTGACAAGTACTCGCCTTGAGCTCGACAACAAATATCATGAGGCAAAAGGAATGTTGCATATGACAGATAGTCGAGGTTCGTCAACGACTTTATGCACACTTGGGAGTTGGCACGTTCTGCTAGGAGCCGCTACCAACTATCGACTCTGGTTGTGTCCATGTGTACGTGAATGTATAGGGTCGCACTCTTAAGGGGCTGCAACAATCCGAATGGAAAATGGAGGCAGACTTCTAGTGGGCTCAAGTGTTGAGCCCACCTCAGAGGTCTATATAAAGGGGAGTGGGCGCACCACTTAAGGTTGATCCTTTTCCCACCCTGCAAGAGACGCCGTCGCCACTCCCCACGCCCATGCCGTGCGACATGACCTAGTAGTCTGCCGCTCGACGCTGCTCCCCGTACGTGTGGATACCTTGGAGGCATCGCATCTACGATGCTTGGACGAACCATTTGAGTGAACCGTGAGGCGCCGTTCACGGTAGATCACCGTTCACGGGTCTTCGATGTACGCGGGAGATCAGCGACGCGAGGAGGAGATGGCCTGGGACATCGACTACACCATCACCAACTCTACTTCGCTGCGGTGACTACGCGTCTAGTGGTAAACCCGATTTCGTGATCTATTTCCAGCAGCATGTTCTTGGGTGCGCGGTAGAATTTTTTTTATTTGGCGCTAGATTAGCGTACCGCATGTTCCAACAGTGGTATCAGAGCCTCCGTTGTGTGGTGATAGATTCGTTGATATGCATATGAGATATGTAGATCGGTTCAGGTGCGAGTCGATGAGATCGGTCATGCACGTCAGTGTTGAAGGTTGGTTTTGTGATCTTGTTTCCGTGATCGTGACACAGATGTCGTGACACGAGTTACCCTTACTGGTCGGTTTCCGCCATCGGGGTAGACAGTGGAGCGTAAATCCAGATGCAGCATGCGAAGATCAATGAGATTGATTGAATCGGGACACAGATTAACAACGTGGAGATGTGATTTCCGCAGTGTTGAAATGTGTTGGAGAGGTCAGGGTAAAATGGCTATAACTTTTGCATATAAACCCCGATTTTGCTCCATGACTTGTCAAACTGAAGCTAACGAGAAGTTGGATTAGCCAAAATCTGCTTGGAAAATAGAGTTTCGGGAGGTTTTATCTTTGGCGGTAGAACGCCTGACTTGTTTTTGCAGGGAATTCTTGTGATTTGGTATAGCCCATGAATGTTGCTTGTACATTATTGTTTCATGACCCGTGTGCCATGAGTGTGGCAACCTGCAGGAGCCATATGGTTGTCTCATTATTGTATTAATGACCCACGTGTCAACATGAGAAGCCATGTAATGTAATTTACTTTCATAGCTATTATTTTGTAATAGCGTAGTATCTTATATAACACTTGGCGGTTGACACCATGGCGTGGATACAGAGATCACCACGAGGACAACCATGCATGGAGATGGAGATCACCATGCATTGTGAAAAGGGGCTATACCATATCACACATATATAAATTGCATGTGAAAGTTTATCCCTTCTATGCACCCTTCTTTTGCATGGTAGATGTTTTAAGTAGGCCGATCCCTCAAAGAATGTCAAGTATAAATGCCTCCCCAATTGCTGCACCTTCACATGTCAAGTATATTTAGTGGTGGGCCTATAAAATTAGGGTGTCACTAGATCTCCTTGAAGTGATGGGTTTATGTCAGACACTTACATGCGAAGCATTGGTTGACTTGTCGTGGCTATCAAAACAATTTTGGGCCACAAGGCATAGGAGTTGGTGAGGCATGAGATGCCCCCAGCAACAAGAGTCGTATGGAGATACGATTAGCAAGAGTTGCTTACCGAGTGATCTTGTCTTCTAGCAGTGTTGCAAAAGCTCACTAGTTGACATGTTGATCTTAGACCTTGAATCACCAAGTATCAACCGACGGATGTTGAATTTAGTGGGAGTAATGATCTTATTAAAATGTTTAATATGAACCACTCTTCATGAATACATGTCTTAGTGTTTTGCATATCTCTGTTGTAGATCAATGCCACCACCTGCTCAAGTTACCCCTTTTGCATTGAAATCAATCCTAGAAAAGGATAAATTGAATGGAACAAACTTTATCACCTGGTATAGAAACCTGAAAATTGTTCTTAGGCATGAGAAAAAGGAACAAGTTCTAGAGAATCCGCTTCCAGAGGAACCTGCCGATAATGGTAATGCCACAACCAGAAATGCCTACCAGAAACTCGTCGATGAATCAAACGAGATCAGCTGTCTCATGCTGGCTTCTATGGAGCCTGATCTGCAGTAGCAGTCCGAAAACATTGAGGCTTTCGATATGATCAAGAACCTCAAAAGCATGTTTCAAATGCAGGCTAGGACCGAAAGGTTCAACGTATGGCGATCCTTGTGTCGTGTCAAAACCGGTGGATCTCGGGTAGGGGGTCCCGAACTGTGCGTCTAAGGTCGATGGTAACAGGAGACAGGGGACACGATGTTTACCCAGGTTTGGGCCCTCTCTATGGAGGTAATACCCTACTTCCTGCTTGATTGATCTTGATGAATATGAGTATTACAAGAGTTGATCTACCACGAGATCGTAATGGCTAAACCCTAGAAGTCTAGCCTGTATGACTATGATAATGAGTATCTCCCTTTCCGGACTAAGTCCTCCGGTTTATATAGACACTGGGAGGATCTAGGGTTACACAAGGTCGGTTACAAAGGAAAATAATCTACATATTCGGTCGCCAAGCTTGCCTTCCATGCCAAGGAGAGTTCCATCCGGACACGGGTGCAGTCTTCGCTCTTCGTATCTTCACAGTCCATCAGTCCGACCCATGGCAAACATACCGGACGCCCGAGGACCCCTTAGTCTAGGACTCCCTCAGTAGCCCCTGAACCTGGCTTCAATGACGAGGAGTCCGGCGCGCAGATTTGTCTTCGGCATTGCAAGGCGGGTTCCCTTCTTTCCGAACTCCAAGATAGTCTCCGGACGTGATGATTGTATCCGGACCCGTAACACACACCACACACAACCGTAGAGAGAATATAATATTTCATGGGTCCAATCCGCTGACAACTTTTTACGTGACATCACGCCTGTCCGGTCATAATTTCGGACCGTTTTGTTCTGCCGTTCCACGTTTCAAGACGCGGTTGCCATTGGCACGTCTTGTCGAAGCAGAGATCATGTCCCCTTATTGCAGGATTCTCATCAATACGGGCATGGGTAACCCAACCGTGCTGTTTACACAGCCCTTCGGAATAGGCGAGTTTTAAGGCGAGTGAGGAGGCGCTTGATATTCGTGACCCTTTATAAGGGGATAAGAATTCGCCCTTGTCTACTCACGCCTTCTTCCTCTGCCCTTCCATCCTGGAGCTCCAGCGCCCAAGTTCCCATCTTTCCCCATCTCTGAAAAGCATCCGACCATGTCCGGATCCGGAGGTCAAGGCAAATGGATGGTCTCCTCCGTCAAGGAGAAAGACATTGCCGAGCTTCGGGCGGCCGGGTATTTGCCAAAGGAAATCGCCCACCGTCTTCCAGCCCAAGGGCAAGTCGTCCCCACGCCGAAGCCTAACAAGAGGGTGGTATTCATCCCTCATTTCCTCCGCGGGCTAGGGTTTCCACTCCACCCTTTCATCCGCGGGCTGATGTATTATTACGGGATAGACTTCCATGATCTATCCCCAAACTCTTTACTCAACATCTCGGTGTTCATCGTCGTGTGTGAGGCCTTCCTTTGCATCCAACCCCACTCCGGGCTGTGGCCCAAAGTCTTCAATGTGAAGCCGAAGGTAGTGGACGGCCAGCACGTGGAGTGCGGAGGAGCCATGGTGAGTAAGCTGGCCAATGTCTCCTGGCCAAAAGGCACTTTCGTGGAGACTGTCAAGGAATGGCAAAAACAATGGTTCTACATCACAGAACCCCGCAGCACAAGCTGGGTCGCGGCTGCCGAATTTAACTCTGGCGCTCCCATGCGACTCACCTCCTGGGTAGAGAAGAGCCTGAACTGGTGTTCACCAGACGAGCTGATAGCGTTACAGACGCGCGTTCAAAGCATGGTGGACAAGAACGTCAAACTTGTCAATGTAATCCAAGTGATGCTGGTTCACCGGATCCTCCCTTGCCAAGGCCGAAAACGCCCCTTTGGGAATTTAATCCGAGGAGGCACCAAACCCTGGAGAGGCTCTTTGGAACGACTCACGAAGATGCCTGGAAGTTGCTCTTCAAGGGCGACGAGATACCGCCAGCCACGGATTCGGATCGGGGGCACGCCATTAATCATCCTACTAGCGAGGTAAGTTTCTATCGCGTCCTCTACTTGTTTGCTTCAAGGAGGATATCTGAACCTTTACTGTCATTGCCTCTTCAGGAATGGATGGAGAGGGCGAAGCGGATCCAGTGTCCGGCTCTGCTACCTGAAGAACCAGTCATTCCGCGTTTAGCGAAGATGCTGGTGCCGGCGCCCTATACAGCACCGGCGAAGAAGGCCAAGGGGGTCCGGAGTGGCCCCCGTCGCAAGAGTGCTTCAGATGCGACGTCCGAAGACAAGACCCGTTCCTCCGCCGCCGAAGATGACGATGATGATGAGGAGGAGAACAACCCTTCCCCTGATGGGGGAAGGAAGAAGAGGGCAGCCTCCATGAGCCTGGAGGCAGGGACGTCCAAGAAGGGGAAGGGCTCCTTCGCAGATAAATCCGCGTGGGACGTCAACAGTAGTCTGGAGCAACACCCCCACACCAAGCCTCAAGCTGCTTCGTAAGTGCTATGACTCCCGCATACCCATATGTCCAGCCTCTCCATTTCAATGTATTGACATGACTACTTATGCTGTTGTAGTCCGGCCCACGACAGTTCCCAACGATCCTCATCGATAGGTTCGTTGGACCCAAAGGAGATGGCCAACGAGACGCCTCCAGCCGCTTACTCTCCCAAGGCCAAAGGGGACGACGAGGTGCTCCCCCAACGGACCTTCCCCGGTCGGGGAGAGGCTCAAGAAGCGCCCGAAGGTGAAGCCCCCGTCGCTGAACACCAGGGGGATCCAATTCCTCGGGAGACTGGGGAGGAGGGCCGTACTCAGTTCGGACCTCAACCGGACTTGGTTCCGGAGACCGACACGGCCCCGGAATCCGGCACGTAACCTCCTTCGAAAGAAGGGGGTATGCCTATTCCACCGGTGACCCCTGTCCAACTAGGGTCACCAGATGATCTGCTAGAAGCGCTGTGAGGCGCTTCCATTGTGGATGAACATCGTGTTCTTATGGGCACGGTGATTGAAAGGGTTCAGTCTGCCAAGAGCAGACTAACCGAAGCCTGCAGCAGCCTGCTGACAGGTTTTGAGGTAAGTGACTCAAAAAGAGAAAATCCCCATATAGACAATAGCCCCTAAGACACTGTCCGGTGTTCAAAAAGAAAAGCCGGACAGAGGATCATTCCATTATTGCAGGGAACTAACTAAATTTGTCTGGAATGCATATGCAGGCATCGCAGTGGGCCACGACCTCACATGCTGCCGAAGTCTCAGAACTTAAGCAGAGGCTGGAGCGGGTCGAGGAGGAGCTCGGCCAGGTGAAGTGGCAGCTCCAGGAGAATCAAGGTATGTAATAACCCAAGAAATACTCGGAAAGAGTAACATGTTGTACAGTGACCGAAGTGTCTTGACATAAATAGGAGCCATGCCCGAGGTCGAGGCCCTGAAAAAGGCCCTGGGCGAAGCCGAGGGGAAAGCCATCAAGGAGCAGGCTGCCCGTAAGAAGCTCAAGGCCTGGGTCAGTGAGGTCCAACAAGAGCTCCACGATGCGGTGAAGAAGTGTGAGACCTTGGAGCGTGACGCGTCGGCTAAAGAGGCCGAACTCTCCAAGGCTCGTCAGAGCACGGAGACGGCCCAGAACGAGGCCCGGGGGCGCCCTCCAAGAGGTCTAGGAGGCGAGGAAGATTGCGGCGGGTAAGGCATTCAGTATGCAAAGCAAATATGCGAAGAGGAAGTATCTTTTACTAACCCGGATTCGGAGTACTCCAGGGGCTTTTGCTGATTTGCCACGAAGTGTGTCCGAAGCCGCGGAGTTCTTCCGAGCCGAAGAAGGGAGTTCTACGGAGAAGCTATTCTGGTCACAATATCTTGTGCCAGAGCATCCTGTGTCCTTCACCGATCAGCTGAAACAGCTGGTGGAGCTGCATAGGGTGGCCGAACTAGCCATGAAGGATTTGATAATCCGGCTATGGCCAGCCGAAGGTATGCCCGGATTTGATAATCAGACTCGTGAGGCGGATGGTGGAGGCCTGTCCTCGGCTGGATATCGTCAAGCGATAGCCTGTATTGAGGGTGCTCGTATGGCCTTCTCCCGTTGCAAGATGTGGTGGGCGAAGATGAACGCCATCGAGCTGGCCCGAGGGCCGCCAGAGGGCAAGGAGCACCGCACACCCAGGCGCTATTTCGCGGATGTCCTGGAGGGGTCTCGCATTGTAGCAGCGCACTGTGGGTAGGACATTATTTTTGAATGAATACATTCGTGTTGTCTTTGCCGGGTATGATGAAACAAAGTAGGTTTGTAATATAATGATTGTTATGTTTTTAATTTTACCTCCTGTGCGGCTGTGTTTATACAAAATCTGAGGGTTGGCCAGTCGTCGGCTTCTGTCCCCACGTAGGTAGTACGGGGGTGTTCGGGATGGAATCTAAACAATCTTGATCCAATTATATGGTCCTTGAAGGAGTTGTTTAGCGCAACGAACCAGGCAATCAGACTATTCGGCTTTAACGCCCTCACTTAGCCATAGGAGTTCGACAATAAAAACATTGACGCAGCCCCTAGTTTCCAACTAGAGTGCTATAAGCATCTGATCGGGAAGCGCTGATCCTTCACACAATGCAAAAGAAATCTCCAATGATCTGTAACCACCAAACAGCTGACCGGCTCTCGCTGCATCATGACAGTCAGTTTTCTGCTTTCTCTACCGAGGTGCTCCTTTGGATAAACCAGGGCACAATCGCAGTAGTTCTCCCTTTACTACCTTAACCGATATAGCGGAACGTAAGGTAGTGAAAGCACAAGTGCTCCCTGGGTGGTTTTGGTAATTAATGCCAACATATCTCTTGTTTGACTAATGTTTCTATCCAGTATGTTTCAGATAAGTTCAACAATGGAGTGGCATGGACAAGAGGATGTGGAACCCCTTCAAAGTGATAAAGACAAATGATTGGCTCAAGCTCAAATTTCAGGACTCTACATTTTCTATTTTAGTGATCCAAGATCACATTGAGTCCATAGGAAAGCCAATACTATTAAGAGGGGATGAGGTGTTGCTTAATGGTTTGCTTGCTCAAAGTGCTTAGTAATATGCTCCAAAGCCCTCAACCACTTTCTCACATCCACATATGTCCCAAACCCAAAAGTCCAACTCGGCCCCACTGAAATTTCATATCCGGCGCCACCGAGTTCGGTTGACATAGCCACTGCCAGAAACCCTAATCAAATCGATCTCACCGATAGGGATCTCGGTCTCACCGAGATGGGATTGCAAACTCTCTGTTGCCTATTGAAATAATTTCGGTCTCACCGAAATTTGCAATCGGTCGGACCGAGATTGCAATGCAAACTCTCTGTCACCCCTTCATAACGTTTCGGTCTAACCGAGATGAGCGAATCGGTCCCACCGAGTTTGCCTGACCAACTCTCTATTAGTCTATTACCAAAATCGGTCTCACCGAGTTTGTGTAATCGGTCTTACCGAGATTAAGTTATGCCCTAACCCTAAAGAAATTGGTCCCACCGAGTTGATCCATTCGGTCCCACCGAAACACCTAACGGTCACATTATGAACCAAATCGGTCTGACCGAGTTCCTTGAATCGCTCCCACCGAGTTTGGTGATTTGTGTGTAACAGTTAGATTTTGTGTGGAGGCTATATATACCCCTCCACCCACTCTTCATTCGTGGAGAGAGCCATCAGAACATGCCTACACTTCCAATACATATTTTCTGAGAGAGAACCACCTACACTTGTGTTGAGGTCAAGATATTCCATTCCAACCACATAAATCTTGATCTCTAGCCTTCCCCAAGTTGCTTTCCACTCAAATCTTCTTTCTACCAAATCCAATCCTATGAGAGAGAGAGTTGAGTGTTGGGGAGACTATCATTTGAAGCACAAGAGCAAGGAGTTCATCATCAACACACCATTTGTTACTTCTTGGAGAGTGGTGTCTCCTAGATTGGCTAGGTGTCACTTGGGAGCCTCCGACAAGATTGTGGAGTTGAACCAAGTATTTTGTAAGGGCAAGGAGATCGCCTACTTCATGAAGATCTACCCTAGTGAGGCAAGTCCTTCGTGGGCGATGACCATGGTGGAATAGACAAGGTTGCTTCTTCATGGACCCTTCGTGGGTGGAGCCCTCCGTGGACTCGTGCAACCGTTACCCTTCGTGGGTTGAAGTCTCCATCAACGTGGATGTACGATAGCACCACCTATCGGAACCACGGATAAAAAATCTCCGTGTCACCAAATTGCGTTTGCACACTCCAATCCCTTCTCTTTACATTCTTGCAACTTGCATGCTTTACTTTCCGCTGCTCATATACTCTTGTGTGCTTGCATGCTTGCTTGATACGTATTGTGAATGTTTAAACTTGTGCTAAAACTCCACATCAACTTAGGAGAAATTAAAAACTGCAACTTTTCTTGATTTGAGTTTATTCACCCCCCCTCTAGACACCTCTTCTCGATCCTTTCAATTGGTATCAGAGCATTGGTTTCCATTGCCTTGGTTTAAACACCTTTGGAGGAAGATGGATGTGTCTACTTTGGGGAGTCTTAGACGTAGAGTGCCTATTCTTGATGGAGAGTTCTTCTATGAGTGGAAAAAAATGAAATGCTTGATATTTTCAATGAATATCATTTGAACAAGTACATTAGTAGTTCTTGTGCACCTCATATTGATCCTTTGCATCCTACACCCGAAGAGGATCTTGACATGATTCGCAATCTTAGAACTATCAATCTTATCATTAGAGGATTACCCAAAAAATTGATTGCTAGTTTGCCTACTCTTGATTGTGCCTATACTATGTGGAGATTTCTTGAGGAACGATTTCCAAATTATTCCTTGAAAAATTTGGACAAAATTCTCCATAAGTCTATTACCTTGAGTAAGATGAATTCTAGTGATCTTAGCTTTGGTGATTGTCTATTTGAGCTTAAAAATCTCATGTGTGCCAAAGGAGATGTTGGAATCATTAGCAATATCATCTCCGAAGCTATTAGAATTCATAAAGATAACCATAGCAATGATCATTTATCTAATGAATTACCCTCTGTAGGAGTTGATCAATCACAAGATGATGTTGAATATGGATACTATGATTAGGATGATGATAGCGACTATGATCTTGATGATGCAATGAGACACTTTGGTCTTATGGCAAATCTTCACGGCTACATGGCTGGAGGAAAGGAATGGGTCCTTGATAGTGGATGTACTGATCATATGACCGGAGATAAAGATATGTTCCGTGAGCTTGCTGAAAACGATGTGCCTCGAAAGTATGTCACTTTTGGTGATAACTCAAAGGGTAAGGTGGTTGGCCTAGGTAAGGTGGCCATCTCACATGATAGCTCCATACAAAATGTCATGCTCGTTGAATCTCTTGGGTACAATTTACTTTCAGTATCTAGACTTGCTGATTTCAGTTTCAATGTCCTATTTACTGAGGTAGATTGCCAAGTGTTTCGTAGAGACAATCGTAAAATGGTCTTTACCGATATACGTATAGGTGATCTTTACATTGTTGATTTCACTAAAAGGCTCAACCTAGAACTTGCTTATTGCTAAATCTTTTAAAGGCTGGTTGTGGCATAAAAGACTAGGTCATGTGGGCATGCGAAATCTTGATAAGCTCATTAAAGGTGATCATACCCTTGGAATAAAAGATGTCATATTTGACAAGGAGAGACTTTGTAGTGCTTGTCAGGTAGGGAAACAAGTTGGAGGAAGTCATCGCGTGAAGAACATCATGACCACGAGAAGACCACTCGAGCTACTTCACATGGATCTCTTTGGTCCAAATGCCTACAAGAGTCTCGGTTGGTAACTCATTTGGCCTAGTCATAGTTGATGATTTTTCAAGATTTACGTGGGTGTTCTTTCTTGATGACAAATCGCAGGTCCAAAAGATCTTCAAAAACTTCGCTAGAAAGGCCCAAAATCAATTTGACGTGAAGATCAAGAAGGTTCGGAGCGACAACGGAACGGAGTTCAAGAACGCAAATGTGGATACCTTTCTTGACGAAGAGGGGATTTCACACGAGTTCTCGGCTACGTACACACCTCAACAAAATGGAGTTGTCGAGAGGAAGAACCGGACTCTTATTGAGATGACAAGAACGATGCTTGATGAGTACAAGACCCCAAAACACTTTTGGGCGGAAGCGGTTGAGACAGCTTGTCATGCGACAAATCGCTTGTATCTTCACAAGCTACTCGGCAAGCCTGCATACGAGCTCCTCACCGGTAACAAACCCCAAGTTGGATACTTTCGAGTATTTGGCTCAAAGTGCTACATTCTTGATAGCATCGTCGTTCTAAATTCGCTACTAAATCTCATGAAGGTTTCCTACTTGGTTATGGCTCAAACTCTCACACTTACCATGTCTACAACAATTTCACCCGAAAGGTTGAAGAGATGGTAGATGTGAAGTTTGATGAATCTAACGACTCGCAAGTAGAGCAATTGCCAATTGATGTAGGAGACAAAGACCCTTCAGAAGCAATCCAAGACTTGTCTATTGGCAAGATTCGTCCAACGGAGGTGAAGGAGAGTACCTCGTCCATCCAAGTGGAAGCTTCTACCTAAAGACAAGGTGAACCAAGAATTGATACGGAAGCATCCACAAGTGGGGTACACCAAGACGAAGAAAACGAGGAAATACACCAAGATGAACATCAACAACCTCCTTCTCCACCACGACAAGAGAATGACAACGTCAACAATGAAGAAGGCCAAGAAGAAGATCAAGATGAAGAGGATGTTCCACCCCGAGCCAAGCCAAAGCTCCCACGAGTTCGAGCAAGAATTGCCAAAGACCATCCCGTCGAGCAAATCTACGATGATATCCAAACCAGGAGAATCACTCGCTCTAAAACTCGTTTGGCTAACTTTTGTGAACATTACTCATTCATCTCTAGCATTGAACCTATGAAGGTTGAAGAAGCATTGGAAGATCCGGATTGGATTAACAAAGTATGGACATTGGTCGAGAAGCCCGACAACAACCACAACATCATTGGTACCAAATGGGTGTTTCACAACAAGCAAGATGAAGATGGTCAAGTCGTCCGCAACAAAGCACGCCTAGTCGCCCAAGGCTACACTCAAGTCAAAGGTATGGACTATGGTAAGACATATGCTCCCGTTGCTAGACTTGAGTCCATTCGCATCTTACTTGCTTATGCTAATCACCATGATATCACCTTGTACCAAATGGACATTAAAAGTGCTTTTCTAAATTGTGAAATTGAGGAGGAAGTTTATGTTAAGCAACCTCCTGGCTTTGTCAATCCCAAGAAACCTAATCATGTTTACAAACTTTACAAAGCCCTTTATGGTCTTAAACAAGCCCCTAGAGCGTGGTATAAATGCTTGACCAAGTTTCTTATTGAAAAAGGCTTTGAAATTGGAAAATTTGATTCTACTCTTTTTACTAAAAGGGTTAATGGAGAACTATTTGTGTGCGAAATCTATGTTGATGATATTATATTTGGTTCAACTAACCCTCATTTTAGTGAGAAGTTTGGAAAGCTAATGTCGGAGAAGTTTGAGATGTCTATGATGAGTGAACTCAAATTCTTTCTTCGTTTGCAAATCAAGCAAACTAAGGAAGGTACCTTTGTCTCTCAAACAAAGTACACCAAGGACTTATTCAAGAAGTTCAATATGCAAGAATGCAAAGGTATGTCTACACCCATGCCTACTAGTGGACATCTTGATTTGACCAAAGATGGTGAACCGGTTGATCAAAAAGTTTACCGCTCTATGATTGGTTCATTGTTATATCTATGTGCCTCTTGTCCTGATATTATGCTAAGTGTGTGCATGTGTGCACGATATCAAGCGACCCCTAAAGAGTTTCATCTTAAGGCTGTGAAAAGGTTAGTGAGATACTTAATACACACACCAAATTTTGGCATTTGGTATCCTAGGAGGTCTTCTTTTGATCTTGTTGGTTACTCCGATTCGGACTATGCCAGAGACAAGGTTGATAGAAAGTCCACTTCGGGTACTTGTCAATTTCTTGGTAGATCTCTCATGTCTTGATCCTCTAAGAAACAAAACTCGGTATCCTTATCCACCGCCGAAGCGGAATACATTGCTGCTGGATCATGTTGTGCTCAATTACCCAAACTCTTAAAGATTATGGGATATATGTGAAAAATGTTCCATTACTTTGTGACAATGAAAGTGCTATTAATATTTCTCACAACCCCGTGCAACATTCTCGAACTAAGCATATTGAAGTTCGTCATCATTTCATTCGAGATCATGTTGCCAAAGGGGACATTGATCTTAAGCATGTTCGCACCGATAAGCAATTAGCGGATATATTTACCAAACCACTTGATGAGAAAGTCTTTTGCCGTTTGAGAGGTGAATTGAACATCATTGATGCTTCAAACTTGGAGTAGGAACTCCATTTGGATACATGCAAGGCATGAACCTTTGACTAATCCTTGATATTTCTTTCATGATGCTATCTATATGTCTTGGATATTTTTGCCCCCTTGCATGCTATCTAACCCTTGTAGGTACTTGGATGAATCTAAATCCATGAGATTGCAACTCACTCACATCTTGAGCAATCTCTACATCACCAAGTCTCTACACAATGGTGGTTGAAGACAAGGAAGCACAAAACTCTTCAAACATATCCTTTGACAAATTCTAGATTAAGATTTATGATTGTCATTTTGGATACACAAGTGCTCTTCCTTGCAAAGCTAATCCATGTAGGAAGACGAACTCAAATTCCAACTGGTGCTCCCAACTCTTGATGATCAACATCAACCTTGAGCATCCCACACAAGTTCAACTACGTGATCAAGATCAACACCACCACCCAAGGTATATTATTCCATATTAGAGAAGCTTTACTCCAAGACATGGGTCAAAGCAACTCAACAAGATGTGAATACATCAAGGTGCTTAAATGAAAAATGGTAACCCCATTTTAAGCTTAAACGATGAGTATGACCAAAGATCAAGTGACCTCACTTGACTCTCATGTCAATATACTCTAACATAGGTGACTTTGTCACCGCCCAATTCTAGATGAAGTTCTCTTGTGTTTCCTCTTGCATTTTTCTCATGCATATGTGTTTTCCCCTTTCAAAAAAAAACTTCATCTAGATCTTTTCATTTCTTCTTGTTCTACATTTTCTGCATCCAATTCTTTGCAAATCTTTCAGCAAATTCCTTGCAAATCCTTGTGAGATCCTAAATGCCTAGTGAGATGAGGTGACAAGTGTTTTCTCTATGATGGACTCGGTCACACCGGTTTGTTTCTTTTGGTCCAACCGAATTCTCTCGGTGCCACCAAAGCACACAACTCGGTGCTACTGATTTCACTACAGGAAAGACAACTTGCCACTTATTCATGCAGTCTTTTTGCTCTAGCTCCACTCAATGACTCTTGTTCTCTACCAGCATCATATTCGACTTGCTACTTTGCTTTGTGACTCAAGGACCAAACCCTTCTTGTGACACTCAAAATTTTTTGTTTGGTTTTCAACAAAAACCTTGTTGGTTTTGAAGAAGGTCATTTAAACCCTTCCAAAAATCTCTCTCTCAAATTTTTTCCCCTTTGGCAAAGGATGTTATTTTGACATCTTCTTCAACTCTGGTGTTGGTTATTAAAAACCTTTCTTCTGTTTATCCCCTTCTCAAATTTAAATTCTTGGAATTTATTTTCTTTTAAAGAAAACCCTAGGAGTTTTGGGTCTTCTTATATTGAAACCACCCATGGTTTTACCATGCCTCATGTGGTAAATCTTCCCAAAATCCCTCCTTCCACTTTGGGGCAATCCAAATATTCTGTCCCAACAAGTCCAACTCATTTTTGGATTTTATTTCATTTATTTCTTTCCCCAAAACAATTCTGTCCATTATTTTGAGCCTAGGTGATTTGCAAAGCAAGTACCTAATTGCCTTTGAACTTTGATCTCAAACCAACTTCTCTGGATAGTCCCTAGCACCCACAACCTAGAACCATCAAGATCCACTTTTCTTCTCTTCAAAATTTTCAAATTTCAGCTTCTGCAAGTTTGGACCAGATTTGTCAAATTTGGTGAAATTCATATCTCCTCTTCTCCAAAAATTCCACCAAAATTCAGGCAGTCCCCAGATGCAGTGAGAGGCCACCTCACCAAAAATCAGCTCAAGGAAAAATCCCCACATGCCAAAATCATTTCGTCGAACACCTGGCCTGCACTGTTACTTTGCACTTTCAGAGAAATTCAGAGATTCAGAAAGTTCAGTGTCGTTTTCTTCGTCAGAGTTCAGTCACCTGTCAACAGTGCACCCTGGCACGTTGCGCACGGCCGCTCCTCCCTGGCCAGAGTGCCGCATGCCCCCTTGGACGGGTGCAGGCGTCGGTGTCGGCGAGCCTCGCCGGCATTGGCAGTTTCTGCGGTGGCTGCGCCACCCGTGGCGGCCAGCGAGGGCCCGAGCCTGCTCGCCACGCCACTCGGTGCCGCCCATTGCTCCCTGGCCCTCCGCGTGGCTCATGCACGCCAGCGCACTCCCGCTGCACCGTCACCGTGGCCCGGCAAGCACAGGGCACACCCTCTGCCACCGACGGGCCCGCGCCGCCCCGTTCCGTCGTACCCCCCCAAAGCTTCTAATCCAAGCGCGTTTAGTGCCTAAATGGAGCCAGTGGACCTCCACGATGATGCTCAACCACTAATCCACCCCGACCAAGCCCTGCGCTGCCGTAACCTTCGCCGGAGAACTCCGTTCACGGGCGTCACCTCGGATCACCTATAAAAAGGGGCCCCGAGCTCGCCCTCGAGCACGCACCACCTCTGCTCCTCACCAACACTCCGCTAGGCCACTAGGAGGACCTCGAGGAGGTCTCCTCCCCCAACTCCGGCCGCCCTGTTCCGCCTCGGCCTCCACCTCGATTCACTCCGGTGAGGCTGTCCCCGGCGCCCAAACCTCGTCAGCAATCCCCTCGAGCACCCAGAAGTCTAACCCCCACTTCAATTTGCCTTTCGCAGCACTCTCCGGCGAGATCCAACTCCACCCGAACCGCCGTCCGCCGGAGCAAGGGCCGCCGTCGACGTAGTGCTCACCGGCGACCACCACCACCACCCACCGACGTGGAAGGATGCACTGAGCACGGAGGTACCACCCGATCCCCCTGCCTCGCCGTGGATCGCCGCCGACGACCACCGCAGCTCTCGGGCGCCGACGAGCTCCCTCTCCCCGTTTTAAATTTTCAAACCTGACGGGTGGGACCCGCCTGTCAGTCTCTCATTTTTTTGAACGAACCGTTTTCTGAAAGCGTATTCTTGCAAAATGCGCTTTCCAGTCTGAATCGTTTTCTGGACTTTTCTGCTTAGCCCCCTGGGAAGTTTCTGTTTCATTACAGAAAGGTCCTTGGACCAAAACACTTATAACTTTTAAACAGAAAAGGATTTTTGAGTGATTCTTTTTCTGCCCTCTTCAAAATTTTGTCTAGTTTTTTATCAGAGATATTTGAAAAATATTTGGTATATTTCTGTACACCTCTCGGTATTTACGATAGCGCGTGTGTTTTTGTATACCGTAGATACCGAAGGAGGTGACGGAACCGCAAACTTCACCGAGCTAGGCCCCGACTACTCCGAACGAGGCAAGCATGTTTGAACCTTTGATGTGATGAGTGTCTTGGCATGTTTGCATTAAGTAGTTCCATGGCATGTTTTTGGAGAATCTCGATGAAGGTTATATTACATGCAAAGTTGAGGCAAGTGAATTTTGATAATCCATAAGTTGTTGGATATGAGTTTGCATGGCCATGAGATGGCATGAGAATGGGTAAGATGGCAGTGTTGTAGCATGCCAGTCCTATGCCTGACTGTTTGACCAGTGTCAACATGAATCGGTCCAGTTTCCATCCGTTTCCCTCTGTACTACCACATGTTTTCCGCAAGGAAATATGGCTTAATAAGTTGCGAACCGCTTTCGGTACACACCAAATCGAGAGGCGGGATGAGGGTTCCATGGCCTGGATTAAAGCCTATCATCCGGTCAGGGGCATGGGTGTTTCGGTTGGGACCGAGAGGGGGCACCCTTAGAGCGCCGATATAAATTTGATCCCATGCTATTCGAGATTGTGATCTCCCCGTCTCAAAGTTTTTCTTGAACGCTATCTAGGGTGATTCCTGGCATCGTGAGGTGGGATGGGTGTGTACTGGTTAGAAGTGTTCCCTTCGAAATACCGTAAATGGAACTAGTCCTTCGTGACTACGGAAATCCGTTGGCTGTTGGTAATTTAGTACAAACTCTGCAGAGTCAAAAATCCTTGAAATCATCTTATCCATGTCCAAGTACCGTGCTCATTATCTTTCGTACATTGTCAGTTTCGGTGACAGAAACTCCTGAGAACCACATGAGTGTTAAGTCTGATTAAATGTTTATTTCCTATGGATGAACTAACCCGTTTATTATCATGTGTTGAATATTTTCCTATGAGCACTATTTCTTGGAAGTTAACAGATATGAAAAGTGAATTTCAAGCCCTTTCTGCGATGTCACTCAGACGTCCGACTGCGGCATTGTTATTATTTACTTTTGATATAAGCCCTTTCTGCGACGTCGCTCAGACGTCCGACTGCGGCATTGTTATTATTTTACTTTTGATATAAGCCCTTTCTGCGATGTCCCTCAGACGTCCGACTGCGGCATTGTTATTATTTACTTTTGATATAAGCCCTTTCTGCGATGTCGCTCAGACGTCCGACTGCGGCATTGTTATTATTTACTTTTGATATAAGCCCTTTCTGCGATGTCGCTCCGACGTCCGACTGCGGCATTGTTGTCATTTACTTTCAATATAAGCCCTTTCTGTGATGTCGCCTGACGTCCGATCGTGGGCACGCGCATGTCTCTTATTTTCAATATAAGCCCTTTATGTGGTGTCGCTCAGACGCCCGACTGTGGCATGATTTATTTATTTGTTCACCCTTCGAGGCGTCGCTTCAGACACCCGATTGGTTTTAAGTTATTTTTACTACCACCTGACTTCCTTCTTACCATTGTTGAGGAAATCGTTAACTGGTAGCTGCTCGGTTGGCTTGCGAGTAGGGGATTAATAGGCTAATCAGCAAGTTAATCGGCCATTTAATCAATTAATCGGACGATTTATTGGTTTATCGGCTACTCGGTGACCCTAAAAGTAGGGGTTAATCAGAAAGTTAACTGGTTAATCGAACGAATTCTTGAACAGGGCTTCTTACTAATTAATGTCGTGTTACTTCCTCAGTTGGATGTACATTACTTATTGCTCATGACGCATTCATGCATGCATTTGTTATATCTTATGTCCGAACTGTCTTGCGAGTACTTTCAAAGTACTCACCTGGCTTGTTGATTTGGCGGATCTTGTGAAAGCGATCTCATGGATGAAGAGTTCGATAGCGAGTCCGGCGCCTAGAGGAATCGGTCGGTCTCGTGCGACCTTGGTTTTGGTCATCATGTTATATCCGCTTCCGCTACCCAAATAAATTCATCGAGCCTCACCTCGGCGCCGATGAGCCGCCAGATGTAGGAGTCATATTATCCACTCCTTTGTGTTATTCCACCACCACTTTACATCGAGTCGAGAGTATGCCACCCCACTCCATTGTGTCATATCCGCCATTATGTATAATATTTGGCGTGCTTGTAATAAATGGTTGAGCACCCCAGCTCGACCTCGTAATATATTCTAATGCTCTTGGCTTATTGTATCAAGATTTTGTCTACCACCGGGAGGATTTTTCCTCGTCTTTGGACTCAAAAGGTCGGTTTCTCAATAAGCTTTTATTGGAAAATCGGTCGTGACAAGCTTGGTACGAGCGCCAGCTGGTGAAGGAAGCCACTAGGTGCGATCGCTAATCGGTTATTAGCATAATAGAGCTAATTCATATTTTTACAAATGTAGTCAATTTACGACGACCAAGGCATAAATTTATGATCGACCACTCAGAATTTTGCCTACTTTTGTAGATGGCTAACAACCATCGCGAGTCACGAGATGTTCGCCAACATGCCCGATGGGTTCGTCAAGCTTCTCTCCTTCATTGTCCAAGTCGCGATGGGGCCATCATGCGCCCAGATCTTCACACTCTCTCGAGCACAAGGTCAGCGACAGTCTAACCATGCACCAGGCAGCGGTGCAATTCAAGGAGGGCGTGTTGAGTTACGCGTTTCCGGTTCTTGGGAGAGCCATGCCTACGGAGAAGCATGCGATGCAGATGGCAGCCCGTGAGGCGATAGCTCGTCTCGTGGATGTCCTTCCTTCGATGAAGACCCGTCGTTACCGCTACCTTCCATGTCACGTGCCATACACTGTCACTCGTGTTCTCTTGCCCTGAGGAGAACGAGGCGAGGATTTTGAGATGCTTATCGAGTATCTCCGGGCTCTGAGGCAGCCTTCGACAACCTGGTGGCGACCTTGTGGCTGCCGCATGGACTCGATCCATGGCTGTGCCGCCAACAGAGGGAGCTCCTGCGCACCGCACCGCCACCGACTTCGTCTCGTCATCGGCATCTTTTGCACCTACTACTCTCGCCGCGCTACGTCGCTTTGCCTACCACCGAGGAGTTCAATCAAGTCATTGCGCCTACTCCAGTTCGTTCGCACCACCCTTGCGCCCTCCTGTTCGTGTTGTCCCAAGATAGGGCGCCTGTTCCACCAACTCAGCGCAGCACTTCACGTCTGGAGCCTATTATCGAGGAGGAGATTGAGTCCCCAGCCTCACTGTGCCTCACCCTCGGCAGGCCAAGGGAAATCCTTACCATCTCCGACTGAGTACACTTAGCCGCCATGTGATGTACTGACTTGTACGATATGTTTATATGTACATAGGCTGTGAGAAGTAGCTTGTTTGCGCATCATGTAGGAACTGGGAGAAGTGCACTAGCCTAAATAACATGTCGGTATATATACGCATATCTGAGTGATGTATTGTATAATTACTGCTTGCGTGTAAGATATGTAATGAGCAGTCCTTCTCCGTGCGCAAACGTTTATTCTCTTGAAAAATCTTGGAGCATTTAAGACTTTTTCCGTCTTCATGAATTTATTGACTTTTGCGACTCAATTTCTTTTCTTATGAGTTTTACAAAATATATCCCCAGAGTGAACAATGTCTCGTCCTTGGACGCGCTCCATGCCAACTCCGTCAGAACAAAATTATGGCACACCACCAAGCAACAATTTCACACAGGGGCAGTCAAGTCAACAGGAAAGTGAAACAACACTTTCCCAAATGTGTCGTCTTTATGAGCAAAGTCAGCAACAACATCAGGAAATGATGAACCAAGTCATCAATATGGGAAATCACCGTGGACAGTATCAACAGCAATCAAAGTTATCTCGAGCTACGAAGACGCGTCCCCAAACATTTTCTCATCTTGACAAACCTCTTGAGGCCGAGGACTGGCTTGAGACATGGAAAGAAAATTAATTGTTGCCCAGTGTTCAGATCTTGAGAAAGTGCTATATGCACCGCACTATCTCACTGGAGCAGCTGCATCGTGGTGGGAAAATTTCCTACACATGCACCCCAACGAAAATAATATAACCTGGGAGGAGTTCAAAGAAGGCTTTCGTGGAGCACATATTCCTAAAAGTCTTATGAAGATCAAAAAGAGAGAGTTTGACGACCTCAAGCAAAGGACCATGACGGTGTCAGAATACAACGGTCAGTTTACTCTGTTGTCTCGCTATGCCAACGAGGAGCGTATGTCTGAAAGCAAGAAGATGGAAAAATTCCTAGACGATCTGGCGCCCGCACTTAAATGCCAGCTGGTTGTGCACACCTTCCCAGATTTTAAAACGCTGGTGGATAAGGCCATTACCTTGGAAAATGAGAGACGCAGCTTGGAAGATTTCCGCAAGCGAAAAAGGGACCAGACTAATCATGCTCGCAACCACCGCAACAAGACAGATTTTCAGAAAGGTGGGACACCCAAACCCGCGACAAACGTCTCACGCCCAATCAAGAATTTTCATGCAAGGGACAAGGAGTTCACATACCGCCCAGGTGTTACTTGCTACGCTTGTGGAGAAGAAGGGCACTATGCCAAGCAGTGCCCCAAGCCAAGGAACTCGACCCCAAAGCCGAACAACGGAGGCAATAATTTGGCGCCAAAGCGCAACAATTTCAACCCAAATAACAACCACAGGAAGGGTCATCTGAACCACGTGACCAAAGAGGAAGCGTAGAATGCCCCAGATATCGTACTCGGTACATTTCCTGTCAACACAATACCTGCCATGGTTTTGTTTGATTCTGGAGCTTCTCACTCATTCATTTCGAAAAGTTTTGCCTTGCAAAATAATTTTTCGATGCTTCCCTTGGAAAAATCTATGATCGTCAAGTCCCCTGGGATTAAGCAAGTTACCCAGAGTTATTGCCAAGGTGTGGTTATTGAGTTCGAAGGGTTGGAGTTTCACGCCAATCTTATTGCGTTGGAAAATAAAGGACTGGATGTCATCTTAGGGATGGATTGGTTAACCACCAACAAAGGTTTTATTGACTGCTTCAACCGGAATGTAATTCTCACCCACCACCACGGGAAGACAATAAAAGTTTCAGCCAAAGAAAGAAAAATATCCCGGCAACCGAGATTGAACAAGGTGGATATTTCTGAATTAATCAAGGTTCCAGTAGTGTGTGAATTTCCAGACGTATTTCCCGAAGAACTACCAGGCATGCCATCAGACCGAGAGATAGAATTCAGCATTGAGCAAGCACCCGGAACCGCCCCCATATACAAGAAACCATACAGAATGGCACCATCTGAGTTGGTAGAACTGAAGAAGCAAATAAAAGAATTACTGGACAAAGGATATATACGAGCCAGCTCCTCACCTTGGGGTTCACCAATTTTATTTGCCAAAAAGAAGGATGGAACTCTGAGGTTGTGTATAGACTATCGAGCGCTTAACATGGTCACAATCAAGAACAAATACCCGATGCCTCGGATAAATGATTTATTTGATCAGCTCGCTCATGCCAAGGTATTTTCAAAAATTGACTTGAGGTCAGGATACCATCAATTAAAGGTACGAACAGAAGATATTCCCAAGACGGCATTCACCTCCAGATACGGATTATATGAGTTCACCGTAATGCCATTTGGACTAACGAACGCCCCCGCATATTTTGTTCACCTCATGAACAAAGTATTTATGAAGTTTATGGACAAGTTTGTTGTGGTATTTATCGACGATATTCTGATATACTCCAAGACACCAGAAGAGCACGCTGAACATCTCCGAATTGTACTAGGGAACTCAGAAACATCAATTGTACGCTAAATTCAGCAAGTGTGAGTTTTGGCTAAGGCAAGTAGGTTTTACGGGCCACGTACTAACCCAAGAGGGTATTGCCGTGACCCGAAAAAGTCAAGGCCGTGCTTGGCTGGAAACCACCAGCCAGGTAGAAGACGTCTGAAGTTTCTTGGGAATGGCAGGATACTACCAAAGATTTATTGAAGGATTCTCCACCATAGCAAAGCCAATGGCGCAGCTACTCAAGAAAGACAAGAAGTTTGAATGGACGGAAGCTTGCGAGAAAAGTTTCCAAGAATTAAAAAGGAAATTAACGACAAGACCAAGATTAATTGTGCGGACATACACAAGAATTTTGAGGTGTATTGTGACGCATCCCGGAAGGGCCTCAGATGCGTGTGATGCAAGAAGGCAAGGTAGTCGCATATGTCTCCAGACAACTTCGCAAGCATGAGGAAAATTATCCTACTCATGACCTGAAGTTAGCAGCAGTTATTCATGCACTCAAGGAATGGAGACACTTTTTACTTGGAAATCGTTGTGAAATATACACGGACCATAAGAGCCTCAAGTATATTTTCACACAACCGGAACTGAATTTACGGCAACAACGCTGGTTGGAATTAGTGAAGGATTATGACCCTGGAATCCACTACCATCCAGGAAAAGCAAATGTAGTGGCAGACGCTCTAAGTCGGAACCCTAGCCCAAACGACGACAACCTATCAAACCTGAGACCTGAATTTCAGCAGGAGTTTACTAAACTCAACTTGCTGGTAGTTACCAAAGGCAGCATATCGAATTTAGAAATGCAGCCTACCTTGATAGAAAAGATTAAAGAGGCTCAGCATGGACACCCCAGCGTTGAAGGCATTAAGCGGAAAGTGAGTTTGGGCAAGGCCCCAGAATTCGTTATTGACGAACAGGGAATATTGTGGTACGGAAATAGACTTTGCGTACCAAATATCAAGGACCTTAAACAGCAGATCTTAGCTGAAGGCCACACCGCCCCGTATTCAATCCATCCTGGAGGGACAAAAATGTACAAGGATATTCAGGAAATTTTTTGGTGGCACGGTCTAAAAAGGGACATAGCCACGTTCATCGCTTGTTGTGACTCTTGTCAACGCATCAAGGCCGAGCACCAGAAACCGGCCAGACTTTTACAGCCAAATAAAATACCCGAGTGGAAATGGGACGAGATTGGAATGGATTTTATTGTTGGGCTACCTCGGTCACGGCACGGAAATGATGTCATATGGGTCATCACTGATAGACTGACTAAAGTAGCACACTTCATCCCGTGAAGACAACCCACACCACTCGAAGCTTGCGGGCTTTATCTCTTCCGTATCGTGCGCTTACATGGAGTCCCAAAGACAATAATATCAGACAGAGGCACTCAATTTATCTCCCGATTTTGGGATCACTTACAACAAGCTCTGGGAACTCAAGTGGCGTTCAGCACCGCATACCACCCCCAGACTGATGGACAAACTGAACGCGTAAACCAAATTCTAGAAGACATGCTAAGAGCATGTGTCCTCACCTATGTGACCAGTTGGGAAGAAAGCTTACCATACGCAGAGTTCGCATACAACAACAGTTACCAAGCCAGCCTGTAAATGGCACCATTTGAGGCTCTGTACGGGCGGAGATGTCGTACCCCGCTAAATTGGTCAGAAACCGGAGACAGCCATATCTTCGGCCCAGACATGCTCAAGGAGGCAGAAGATAAAGTTAAGGTGATTAGGGATCGACTCAAGACAGCCCAAAGTCGACAGAAGAGTTATTACGATCAAAAACATCGAAGTCAGTTTTGAACCCGGTGAGTTTGTGTACCTACGAGTGTCTCCTATGAGGGGTCTGCAACGATTCAAGATTAAGGGGAAGCTAGCACCAAGATTCATCGGACCATTCTGCATAGTGGCACGGAGAGGCACGGTAGCCTACCAGCTAGACTTACCCGAGGATTTATCCGACGTCCACGACGTGTTCCACGTCTCGCAGTTGAGGAAGTGCATAAGCAACCCAGAGAAGCAGGTATCCCATGAAAACATTGACGTGCAGCCAGACCTCACATATCGGGAGCATCCAATAAAAATCTTGGAGGAGTCTGAAAGGAGGACCCGACAGAAGACCATCAAGTTTTTCAGAGTTCAGTGGAGCAATCACACCGAGAGTGAAGCCACTTGGGAAAGGGAGGATTTTCTTTGGACAGAGCACCCACATTTATTTGAGGATCAGCTGAAATCTCAGGGACGAGATTTTTCCTAAGGGGGTAGGTGTTGTGACACTCAAAAAAATTTGTTTGGTTTTCAACAAAAACCTTGTTGGTTTTGAAGAAGGTCATTTAAACCCTTCCAAAAATCTCTCTCTCAAATTTTTTCCCCTTTGGCAATGGATGTTATTTTGACATCTTCTTCAACTCTGGTGTTGGTTATTAAAAACCTTTCTTCTGTTTATCCCCTTCTCAAATTTAAATTCTTGGAATTTATTTTCTTTTAAAAGAAAACCCTAGGAGTTTTGGGTCTTCTCTTATATTGAAACCACCCATGGTTTTACCATGTCTCATGTGGTAAATCTTCCCAAAACCCCTCCTTCCACTTTGGGGCAATCCAAATATTCTGTCCCAACAAGTCCAACTCATTTTTGGATTTTATTTCATTTATTTCTTTCCCCAAAACAATTCTGTCCATTATTTTGAGCCTAGGTGATTTGCAAAGCAAGTACCTAATTGCCTTTGAACTTTAATCTCAAACCAACTCCTCTGGATAGTCCCTAGCACTCAGAACCTAGAACCATCAAGATCCACTCTTCTTCTCTTCAAAATTTTCAAATTTCAGCTTCTGCAAGTTTGGACCAGATTTGTCAAATTTGGTGAAATTCATATCTCCTCTTCTCCAAAAATTCCACCAAAATTCAGGCAGCCCCCAGATGCAGTGAGAGGCCACCTCACCAAAAATCAGCTCAAGGAAAAATCCCCACATGCCAAAATCATTTCGTCGAACACCTGGCCTGCACTGTTACTTTGCACTTTCAGAGAAATTCAGAGATTCAGAAAGTTCAGTGTCGTTTTCTTCGTCAGAGTTCAGTCACCTGTCAACAGTGCACCCTGGCGCGTTGCGCACGGCCCCTCCTCCCTGGCCAGAGCGCCGCACGCCCCCTTGGACGGGTGCAGGCGTCGGTGGCGGCGAGCCTCGCCGGCGTTGGCAGTTTTTGCGGTGGCTGCGCCACCCTTGGCGGCCAGCGAGGGCCTGAGTCTGCTCGCCACGCCACCCGGCGCCGCCCATCGCTCCCTGGCCCTCCGCGTGGCTTATGCACACCAGCGCACTCCCGCTGCACCGTCGCCGTGGCTCGGCAAGCACAGGGCACGCCCTCTTCCGCTGACAGGCCCGCGCCGCCCTGTTCCGTCGACCCCCCCCCAAAGCTTCTAATCCAAGCGCGTTTAGTGCCTAAATGGAGCCAGTGGACCTGCACGATGACGCTCAACCACTAAACCACCCCGACCAAGCCCTGCGCCGCCCTAACCTTCGCCGGAGAACTCCGTTCACGGCCGTCACCTCGGATCGCCTATAAAAAGGGGCCCCGAGCTCGCCCTCGAGCACACACCACCTCTGCTCCTCACCAACATTCCGCCAGGCCACTAGGAGGACCTCGAGGAGGTCTCCTCCCCCAACTCCGGCCGCCTCGTTCCTCCTCAGCCTCCACCTCGATTCACTCCGGTGAGGCCGTCCCCGGCGCCCGAACCCCGTCAGCAATCCCCTCGAGCACCCAGAAGTCTAACCCCCACTTCAATTTGCCTTTCGCAACACTCTCCGGCGAGATCCAACTCCACCCGAACCGCCGTCCGCCGGAGCAAGGGCCGCCGTCGACGTAGTGCTCGCGGCGACCACCACCACCACCCACCGACGCGGAAGGATGCACTGAGCACGGAGGTACCACCCGATCCCCCTGCCTCGCCGTGGATCGCCGCCGGCGACCACCGCAGCTCTCGGGCACCGACGAGCTCCGTCTCCCCGTTTTAAATTTTCAAACCTGATGAGTGGGACCTGCCTGTCAGTCTCTCATTTTTTTAACGAACCGTTTTCTGAAAGCGTATTCTGGCAAAATGTGTTTTCCAGTCTGAATCATTTTCTGGACTTTTCTGCTTAGCCCCCTGGGAAGTTTCTGTTTCATTACAGAAAGGTCCTTGGACCAAAACACTTATAACTTTTAAACAGAAAAGGATTTTTGAGTGATTCTTTTTCTGCCCTCTTCAAAATTTTGTCTAGTTTTTTTATTAGATTTATTTGAAAAATATTTGGTATATTTCTGTACACCTCTCGGTATTTACGATAGCGCGTGTGTTTTTATATACCGTAGATACCGAAGGAGGTGACGGAACCGCAAACTTCACCGAGCTAGGCCCCGACTACTCCGAACCAGGCAAGCATGTTTGAACCTTTGATATGATGAGTGTCTTGGAATGTTTGCATTAAGTAGTTCCATGGCATGTTTTTGGAAAATCTCGATGAAGGTTATGTTACATGCAAAGTTGAGGTAAGTGAATTTCGATAATCCATAAGTTGTTGGATATGAGTTTGCATGGCCATGAGATGGCATGAGAATGGGTAAGATGGCAGTGTTGTAGCATGCCAGTCTTATGCCTGACTATTTGACCAATGTCAACATGAATCGGTCCAGTTTCCATCCGTTTCCCTCCTGTACTACCACATGTTTTTCCGCAAGGAAATATGGCTTAGTAAGTTGCGAACCGCTTTACGGTACACACCAAATCGAGAGGCGGGATGAGGTTCCATGGCCTGGATTAAAGCCTATCATCCGGTCGGGGGCATGGGTGTTTCGGTTGGGACCGAGAGGGGGCACCCTTAGAGCGCGCCAGATATAAATTTGATCCCATGCTATTCGAGATTGTGATCTCCCGTCTCAAAGTTTTTCTTGAGCGCTGTCTAGGGTGATTCCTGGCATCGTGAGGTGGGATGGGTGTGTCTTGGTTAGGCGTGTTCCTCCTAAATACCGTAACGGAACTAGTCCTTCGTGACTACGGAAATCCGTTGGCTGTGGGTAATTTAGTACAAACTCTGCAGAGTCAAAAATCCTTGAAATCATCTTATCCATGTCCAAGTACCGTGCTCATTATCTTTTGTACAGTGTCAGTTTCGGTGACAGAAACTCCTGAGAACCACATGAGTGTTAAGTCTGATTAAATGTTTATTTCCTATGGATGAACTAACCCGTTTATTATCATGTGTTGAATATTTTCCTATGAGCACTATTTCTTGCAAGTTAACAGATATGAAAAGTGAATTATAAGCCCTTTCTGCGATGTCGCTCAGACGTCCATCGCGACATTGTTATTATTTACTTTTGATATAAGCCCTTTCTGCGATGTCGCTCGGGACGTCCATTGCGCGCATTGTTATTATTTTACTTTTGATATAAGCCCTTTCTGCGATGTCGCTCAGACGTCCAACTGCGGCGTTGTTATTATTTACTTTTGATATAAGCCCTTTCTGCGATGTCGCTCAGACGTCCTACTGCGGCATTGTTATTATTTACTTTTGATATAAGCCCTTTCTGTGATGTCGCTCTGACGTCCGACTGCGGCATTGTTGTCATTTACTTTCAATATAAGCCCTTTCTGTGATGTCACCCCGACGTCCGACTGTGGCACACATGTCTCTTATTTTCAATATAAGCCCTTTATGTGGTGTCGCTCAAACGCCCGACTGTGGCATGATTTATTTATTTGTTCACCCTTCGAGGCGTCGCTTCAGACACCCGATTGTCTTTCAGATATTTTTACTACCACCTGACTTCCTTCTTACTAATTAATGTCGTGTTACTTCCTCAGTTGGATTTACATTACTTATTGCTCATGACGCATTCATGCATGCATTTGTTATATCTTATGTCCAAACTGTCTTGCGAGTACTTTCAAAGTACTCACAGCTTATTGATTTGGCGGATCTTGTGAAGGCGATCTCATGGATGAAGAGTTCGATAGCGAGTCCGACGCCTAGAGGAATCCCAGTCGATCTCGTCGACCTTGGTTTTGGTCATCGTGTTATATCCGCTTCGCTACCCAAATAAATTCATCGAGCCTCACCTCGGCCGATGAGCCGCCCGATGTAGGAGTCATATTATCCACTCCTTCGTGTTATTCCACCACCACTTTACATCGAGTCAAGAGTATGCCACCCCACTCCATTGTGTCATATCCGCCATTATGTATAATTATTGGCGTGCTTGTAATAAATGGTTGAGCACCCAGCTCGACCACGTAATATATTCTAATGCTCTTGGCTTATTGTATCAAGATTTTGTCTACCGATCGGAGGAATTTTCCTCGTCTTTGGACTCAAAAGGTCGGTTTCTCAATAAGCATTTTATTGGAAAACCGGTCGTGACACTTCTGCAATAAAACAAAATCCAGAAGAGCCCTTCTTGGAAATTGATGTCAAAGGGGAGAGATCACATCAAAGCTCAGAGAGATCACATCAAAGCTCTATGCTTAATCATTTCTATAGGGGGAGAGGACACTCAAGGGGAGTGTGTGTAAGAAACCTCAGATGCTTGGTGTTCAATAGGAGAGAAATTACATGTCTTTAAGAGGGGAAAGACATGTTCATATTTGATCATATTTGATTGCTTGCATTAACTCTGTTGTCTTTTCTTTGCTCTGATTTTCTATTCCCTATCTTCTCCCAATATCCCATGCAAGATTCAGGGGGAGCAAGAGATCTAAGGGAAGGAAATCCTAGAATTCTTTGCAGATCTTTACCTTTGGGGACATGTCTATATCCAATAGAGTACTCATTACTTACTCTCTACATGTCATCCCAGTCTTGATACTCTTGTGGTTTCTTCTGTTTGCTCTGGCTACTAGATGTATCTGTGTTATCTAACCTTGTTTACTCAGGTTCATTATTTCCAAAGCCAACTCAAAGACCACAAGGTAAGTATATGCATCTCAGTCATGTGTATGAGGATCTCTTGCTGTTGTACATACTGTTTGCAAGAAGGACTCATGAGCATGAAGGTACATTATCTATATTTACATCATTCACTCTAATGCATATAGCCAAGATACATGTAACACATGGCTTACTCTATCATGCTTATGCATTCACATGCTCCTATGTTTCATATTTATATGATTGCATACATATAGGGGGAGCCTTTGCATGTTACATGTCTTTCCAAAGCTTTACTTGTTGTTCTCTATATCTTTATCTAAAGCTTTGATGTATGTTGTCATCAATTACCAAAAAGGGGGAGATTGAAAGCACAAGTGCTCACTGGGTGGCTTTGGTAATTAATGTCAACATATCTCTTGTTGGACTAATGTTTCTATCTAGTATGTTTCAGACAAGTTCAACAATGGAGTGGAATGGACAAGAGGATGTGGAACCCCTTCAAAGTGATAAAGACAAAGGATTGGCTCAAGCTCAAAGTTCAGGACTCTACATTTTCTATTTTAGTGATCCAAGATCACATTGAGTCCATAGGAAAGCCAATACTATTAAGAGGGATGAGGTGTTGCTTAATGGCTTGCTTGCTCAAAGTGCTTAGTGATATGCTCCAAAGCCCTCAACCACTTTCTCACATCCAAATATGTCCCAAACCGAAAAGTCCAACTCGGCCCCACCGAAATTTCATATCCAGCGCCACCGATTTTAGTTGACATAGCAACTGCCAGAAACCCTAATCAAATCGGTCTCGCCGATAGGGATCTCGGTCTCATCGAGATGGGGTTGCAAATTTTCTGTTGCCTATTGCAATAATTTTGGTCTCACCAAAATTTGCAATCGATCGCACCGAGATTGCAATGCAAACTCTCTGTCACCCCTTCGTAACGTTTCGGTCTAACCGAGATGAGCGAATCGGTCCCATCGAGTTTGCCTGACCAACTCTCTGTTAGTCTATTACCAAAATCGGTCTCACTGAGTTTGTGTAATCGGTCTCACCGAGATTACGTTATGCCCTAACCCTAACAAAATCGGTCCCACCGAGTTGATCCATTCGGTCCCACCGAAACACCTAACGGTCACATTATGAACCAAATCGGTCTGACCGAGTTCCTTGAATCGGTCCCACCGAGTTTGGTGATTTGTGTGTAACGGTTAGATTTTGTGTGGAGGCTATATATACCCCTCCACCCACTCTTTATTCGTGGAGAGAGCCATCAGAACATGCCTACACTTCCAATACATATTTTCTAAGAGAGAACCACCTACACTTGTGTTGAGGTCAAGATATTCCATTCCAACCACATAAATCTTGATCTCTAGCCTTCCCCAAGTTGCTTTCCACTCAAATCTTCTTTCTACCAAATCCAATCCTATGAGAGAGAGAGTTGAGTGTTGGGGAGACTATCATTTGAAGCACAAGAGCAAGGAGTTCATCATCAACACACCATTTGTTACTTCTTGGAGAGTGGTGTCTCCTAGATTGGCTAGGTGTCACTTAGGAGCCTTCGACATGATTGTGGAGTTGAACCAAGGAGTATGTAAGGGCAAGGAGACCGCGTACTTCGTGAAGATCTACCCTAGTGAGGCAAGTCCTTCATGGGCGACAGCCATGGTGGAATAGACAAGGTTGTTTCTTCGTGGACCCTTCGTGGGTGGAGCCCTCCGTGGACTCGCACAACCGTTACCCCTTCGTGGGTTGAAGTCTCCATCAACGTGGATGCACGATAGCACCACCTATCGGAACCACGGATAAAAAATCTCCGTGTCTCCAAATTGCGTTTGCACACTCCAATCCCTTCTCTTTACATTCTTGCAACTTGCATGCTTTACTTTCCGCAGCTCATATACTCTTGTATGCCTACATGCTTTCTTGATATGTATTGTGAATGTTTAAACTTGTGCTAAAACTCCACAACATCTTAGCAGAAATTAAAAGCTGCAACTTTTCTTGATTTGAGTCTATTCACCCCCCCTCTAGACACCTCTTCTCGATCCTTTCAGGTAGCAAGCACAGGAGCCGGGCAACCCAACTATTGACCAAAGACATGATTCAGAGCCAATGCATATAATGCTAAATTCAGGGTGCCGAAATATACTATAAAAAGTGTTTGGACTTTGTTGCCGTATTGTAGGGCGCCTGGGAGCCCTAGGAAAATGTGAAACGTACCAAAGTGTACGGGTGCTAAAAGATAAGCTATTAAAGGAAAACAGAAAGAAAGCAGAGGTGATATCTTGGGCCCTTAAACTTGAGCCACGAACGGTTTCCATTATAATTGGGTTAATGCGTCAAAGCGCATGAATACAAATAGTGCGATACGCAATCCGGCTATTTAACATGCATGACCAAGGGCGAGCTGCGTGTGGGTCCTGACAACAGGTAGAGTGACCTCTAGAGCTTCCCCTATAGGTCTGTGCTTCTTGCCATCCTGGTATTTTTATCCTTTTACAGGACTGATAATCAGGCCGTCCAAGAAGGCCTATGTAAAAGAAACCTGGAAAAGGAAAAAGGAAATAGTGTAACGCCCCAGATGAAATTTTCCATATTCGTAACTCCAATTCTTGCCTTTTCCGGAGATGCGATATTTTATTTCCGTTGTGGTTGGGTTTTGTCTGTTGTTTTGCATTGTGTTCAAGTCAGGCATCTCATCTCTTAGCATCATGTGCATTGCATCGGCATTGTTTTCTTAAAAGCTTGTAGCCGTTCGTAGCTACCGTTTCTATCTTAGTCTTTGTTGACCTGTTGTCGGACCCCATTGTCTTTGTTTTCCCCTCTCGTCTAAATGCCCACCCTCTCTGTGCAGCCACCAACCCCTTTGCGCGCATCCGAAACTTCCCTGAACCCAACCCGCTCAGTCATCACCGTTGCATTCGGATCATCCCCAAACGTACGTAAGATATCTCGGTTTTCTTATTTGGACCTCCCTAACCTATTTTTCTCGACCGTTCGATTTTGATCGGAGGGTACGTTTTGCCCCTAAACTAACCCACCTAGCTATTTAAGCAGTCAAACCCTAGCTCTATCCGTCCCATCCATTCTATCCGTCCCATCCGCCGCCACCTCCTCGTTTTCATCTCCTGCCCAATCCATCCACCGACCAGCCTCCTCCTTCCTCGGGATCGAACCCGAGCCAACACGTGAAGCTCCTGATCCCCTCTTCCTCGATTTCAGTCCAGCCAACCAAATCCATCCCCTCCTCGATCCACTCCACCCGAGGCCTCCTGCCTCCCCGTTCCCCTCGTCGCTAGCCAGGGAAAGGAGTTCCCTGCCGCCTCCCACTTCATGCCGTCCCCGCCGTCCACTTGTAGCAGCAGGCCTGAGGCCCTCCTCCAGCTCGTCTCCGACACCGGCAGTCGCGGTGCTCCCCTTCTCCGTCGCGTCGCCAACCTCTCCGGCCAGGCCGCTGCTCCCCTTCCTCGGTAGCACCAGCGCCTGGATCCCCGCCTCCTCGCGCCCGTCCTTCCGACCAGCAGGTCGCGAGCGCGCCCGAAGCCCACCTCCTCTCCCCTCGATCCCGAATGGGTCATGAAGCTGCCTGAGGCCCCGAGCAGGAGCTCGGCCTCATCCCCTCGCGCCGCCTCGCCCGCTCCGGTGCAGAGCTCCGCCCCAATGCCATGGCCGATGAAGGAGCTCGTCGCCGCCACCTTGGACCCTGTCGTCTCGTGCTCCGTCTCTACACCCTTGAAACGGGACGAGGTCGACCAGATCCGGGCCGGAGACCCTTGTTCCCGGCCGCCCCCTGCCATCAACGCCGTCTCCTTCAGGGCGTTGCGCCCGCACGCCAGGTCCCCTGCCTCGCCGCCCCATGCTTGGATCCGGGCGTCCCGTGCCGTCACGGCCCTGCAGACCCGTCCCCGGCCACCGGTGACCTCGCCGCCGTCCGCCAAGCTCCTCTCCGCCGCACCAAGTTCCTGCGTCGCCGCCCCCTGCTTCCTGTCGCGAGCTCCAGCGCTGCTGCTCCTCTGTTTTCTGTCGAACAGAGAGCGCGCGCCTGGGCTGCCTCCCCTCCAGCGCCCAAGGCCCAGTCTGACTTCGACCCAGCTCCGCGCCAGCGCCCGCGTGGGCCGCACCACCGAGCCGGCCCAAGTGCCGTGGTGAGCAGCCCCCTCCTGTTGGCCCAGCATGTGTAGATTCGGCCCAGTGTTGTTTTTTTCCAGTTCTGCGAATTTGTCTATTATCCCAAGGTTTACTGTTTTGCAGAAAAACCCTCTTTGTCATGCATATAACAACTTATTAATCATGCATCATATGTAAATAATTTATATATGAAAAGTGCTTAGAAATTCATCTAGTTTCATAATATCCAACTTTCATCTATGTTTAAAATATTTAAACTACTGTTTGCTTTAAATTGCTTAAATGCCATGCTAAAATGATTTATTTCATAACTAAATAACCGTAGCTCGGATTTAATTAAATTACATATGTAAATGGGGTAGAAAAATGCCTAGTTTAACATGGTATACTTTATTTGCATGTTTAACAACTCTAAAATTGTGTTCAGGGCAGATCAGTTAAAAATCTAAAATATGCATATGGGGTTTTACCGGAATTGTTGTTTGTTGTTTCCGGCCTCATTTAATCTTGCCTAAATAGTTAGTTTCATATGCTTCACCCCCTTGCCATGGTTAACAACATTTAATATTGTTGTGTTCCTAATCGGGAGTGAACTAAATAATTGATGTGGTGTTTCGTCAATATGCAACTCGTTGCATATTGAGCTTCACTTAACTTGTAGTGTTGTTTGTGCATATTGCCATGCCATGCCTCATTAAACCGGACATGCATCATACTTGATTGTGCATCATGCCATGTTTATGATTGTGTGTTTACTATGTTGTTTGTTTCTTTCTGGGTTGCTTCTCTCGTTAGCTTCAGTTTCGTTCCGGAGTTGTGAGGATTCGTTCGACTACTTCCGTTTGTCTTCTTCATGGATTCGTTCTTCTTCCTTGCGGGATCTCAGGCAAGATGACCATACCCTCGAAATCACTTCTATCTTTGCTTGCTAGTTGCTCGCTCTTTTGCTATGCCTATGCTACGATGCCTATCACTTTCTTATCATGCCTCCCATATTGCCATGTCAAGCCCCTAACCATCCTTTCCTAGCAAACCGTTGTTTGGCTATGTTACCGCTTTGCTCAGCCCTCTTATAGCGTTGTTAGTTGCGGTGAAGATGAAGTTTGTTCCTTGTTGGAACATGGAGATGTTGTTCCTTGTTGGAACATGTTTACTTGTTGGGATATCACAATATATCTTATTTAATTAATGCATCTATATACTTGGTAAAGGGTGGAAGGCTCGGCCTTATGCACTGTGTTTTGTTCCACTCTTGCCGCCCTAGTTTCCGTCATATCGGTATTATGTTCCCGGATTTTGGATCCCTAACGCGGTTGGGTGATTTATGGGACCCCTTAACAGTTCGCTTTGAATAAGACTCCTCCAAAGAAGGCCCAACCTTGGTTTTACCATTTGCCACCTAAGCCTTTTTCCCTTGGGTTCTGCAGACTCAAGGGTCATCTTTATTTTAAACCCTTGGGCCAGTTCTCCTTCGATTGTGGCCCAAACCGAAGCGATGTCCGGCGCCCCACAGGCAATCGGGGTCTATGCCAACCCGACGTCTTGCTCATCCGGTGTGCCACGAGAACGAGATATGTGCAGCTCCTATCGGGTTTGTCGGCACATCCGGGCGGCTTTGTTGGTCTTGTTTTATTACTGCGAAATGTCTTGTAGCCGGATTCGAGACGATCGGGTCTTCCGGGTAGAAGGAATATCCTTCGTTGACCGTGAGAGCTTATGATGGGCTAAGTTGGGACACCCTGCGGGTATTATCTTTCGAAAGCCGTGCCCGCGTTATGAGGCAGATGGGAATTTGTTAATGTCCGGTTGTAGAAAACCCAAAGTTGACCTTAATTAAAATACATCAACGCGTGTGTAACCGTGATGGTCTCTTCTCGGCGGTCCGGGAAGTGAACACGTGTTGGAGTTATGCTTGACGTGGGTTGTTCTAGGATCACTTCTTGATCATAGTTGTTCGACCGTGCTTTTCCTTCTCTTCTCACTCTCATTTGCGTATGTTAGACACCGAGATATGCTAGTCGCTTGCTGCAGCTCCACCTCACAACCCTGTCCTACCTATAAGCTTAAATAGTCTTGATCTCATGGTGTGAGATTGCTGAGTCCCGTGACTCACGATACTTCAAAACCAGTTTGCGGTGCCCGATGAAACCGTGCAGGTGGCCTTAACCCGAGCTCAAGGAGGAGCTCGATGAAGATCTTGTTCATTGTGTTGTTTCGTTTGAGTTGATCGATAGTGGGGCCAGTTGGGACGATCGGGGATCTGTAGCATTTGGGGTAGTCTTCTTTTATTTTTGGTTCCGTAGTCGGACCTTGATTGTATCTGTATGATGTAATGCTTTACTCATGTATTGTGTGAAGTGGCGATTGTAAGCCAACTATGTATCTCTTTCCTTATGTATTACATGGGTTGTGTGAAGATTACCTCGCTTGCGACATTGCTTTCAATGCGGTTATGCCTCTAAGTCGTGCTTCGACACGTGGGAGATATAGCCGCATCGAGGCGCTACAAGTTGGTAATCGAGCCATCCCGACTTAAGGAGCCCCTGCTTGATTGTTTCTTTGGCGTTGTTGAGTGTAGAACAAAAATGTTTTGAGTCTTAGGATTATATATATCGGAGAGTAGGATTCTTTTTACTCCCGGTCCTTAAATCGCTCTGGTGAGGTATCCCGACGTAGAGTTTTGACTCTTTCTCTTCTCAAATTTCACTAAAATTTTTTTAGGATCACGCTGGTATCTTGGAATCGTTCGATGGTTTTGTGACGAGAACATTGTTCTTGGTGCCTCGACATTTAGGGGTTGTGGCGGTGTCCCGGGAGTTGAGCTCCGAGGTGTTGTCGTCACAATTTTATCGTTGCGATTCTGTAATACTGAGTTTTGCCGACATCGAAAATCTCTTTTATGCGTTGTTGGTGAGATAACCCGATAACCCGATCTTGGGGCGAGCTCGGGAGTATTGCCATAACTCGTATAACGGATGCTTTTCAAGGTCGAGGTACCACGATTCTGAAGGTTTCTTGGTTATGTGTTGACGGATGGATACAACTGGATCTAGGTATTGTTAGTTTGGGTGATATATTTTGTGTCCCCTGTATCCCCAACACCTGATTGCATAACCAGAAAGTTTCAGGAGTTTATAGGTGGGAATTCAAGTAGCTCCTAGAATATCTTTCCGACAGATGCATGATATGTGATTGGGTAAATCTCTATCATATGTATTTGTTCCGGCTTATTCTGCAAGCCAAATCCTTTGTTTTTGTTCCGTTTTGTGGTATTCGAGTTGCTTCGAAGTCAAATGTTGAATCCATACCTTTCCTAAACGGTGTTCTCATATTTTCTATGAGAGTGCTAATCCTTCTTGTTCATCAAGGTCGTCTTTTCAATTCTTTCCAACCGTGTGCTTCTCGCCAATTAAATCCGATCATTCCAACATTCGCAAGATCAATTCTATGTTTTCTCAACGGTGTTTGTTTCGTTCATCCCAAGTTGTCTTTGTTTTTCCCCACCCTCCCACCCTTCTCTTCAAGGACTCATTTATTTTAATCAAGTATCCATTTATTCATGTGAAGTCACTTCACTCTTTTCAATCAATGTTACGATCCATGATCCCTCATGAAGATGCTCAACAGCTCCAAGTTCATCATTCTTCATCCTCGTATTCTTTTCCGGTGGATTTAACTCAAGTTTTCGGTGTCGATCATATCCTTTTCCCCGTTTTAAATGCTTTCCCATTCCGGTGCACCAATTAATCATTCACCTCTCGCTATTCATTTGTTCCGGAGTGTTCAAGATATCTTTGAAGATTCAAGTTTCCATTCTCAATTCACTCAAGTTCTTTTGAGGATGCTATCTCATTCAACCCATTTAATTCAACCGGTGCAATCTCTCTTTTCAAGAAATCATTCAACGGTGTTTCTTTTGAGTGGGCCCTAACCCACAGGTCTTTTCCCAGGATCTTACCTGACTCTTCTAATTTTTTGGAGTTATTCTCAAATTCTTTGCAAAGTTTGATGTAAGGATGAATTATCATCAGTCAAATGTCTTTCTCCAAGATCTTTCAAATTCTTTTCATCGATCGTCCAATCTTTCTAATTTTCATCCCGGAGTGCCTCAACAATTCATGCTGGTGTTTCTCATCGTCATTCTCAACATTTGAAGACTGAAGAAGAGTTTTTCTTTAATCTTGCTCCATTCTCTTCAAGATTCATGGTTCTAGCTTCGTGCCATCCTCTCATAATTGTTTTCGATTGTGAGAATTCTTTTCACCCATCCGGAGCAATTCAGGAGTCTTTTCAGTTTGATTCTTCTGAGCCCATCATCTCAGAATTATTCATTCCAGCTTTCAGCTCTCGTTCTCCAAATCATACCGGTGCATCATTCAAGTATTATCTAATCAGCTCGGGATCTCTGCGTTCATTTGTATCTAAATCCTCTCAAGTATCTTCGTTCATTTTCTAATTCTTCCCGGTGAATTGTGCCTTTGCTACATTCATTTTCTATTCTTACGGTGGTTCGTTCAACATTTCATTTCCTTCGTTATCATATCAAATATTTGTTGTTTCCAAATCCTACCGGTGGTTCATGAAGACCTTCTCAAGTTTGCGTTATGCCACTTCTCAATTCTTTTGCAAGAAGAATAAGTAGTATGTAAAATCCATTGCTTGTCATCAATTTAACTTGATGAAGGATAAGCATACAATAAATCTTATTCTTATTTCCTCGAGGTGATTCAATTCTTTTCTTCCAGAGATTGTTCATGATGAAGTAATTCTCGTTTCTAGTGTTTCATCTTTTCTTTTTCCGGAGTTCCAAGTTTTCTCGGTTATCTCATCGCGAAGCGCCATCTAAATCATTGCAAGGCTTCACCTTGTGTTGTCAACTTCTCTTTCTTTCTATCATCCTTTTGTTTACCGGAGTTCTTCATGGAGGCTCTACATGATGGTTTGTCAAGGATTCTTTTCATTCTTCAATTGTTCTTCAACATTTTCTCGAAGTTATGATCCGTCAAGCCATACTTCAAAATAAACATGGTGCTCAACACATGCTTTGTTTAGAGGAGATCAAGCATTCTTCATCTTGCATTCCGAAGTGCAATTCTTTCTACCTTATCTTTTGAGGTGGTGTTATGTCATTTTGACAGTTTCATTCATGTTTCATGATGCACTTGTTGTCAAGAATGAGATATTTAAATCCATCAATCTCTTCATTGGAGTTATCTTGGGTTATATTTCACCTAAAGCTTTCCCTAAGGATTGTTGCTATTTATGGTGCTTATAAATGACCCAAGTTCTTCATTTGTCCTCTCGGTGAAATAAATTTCTCGTCTCCTTGTTGATATCAATCCAATCGTTTGTTTCCGTTGGTGGCAGAAGCTCACCTCGTAATGTTGTGATGTTTCGGTAAGTCCACTACAAGCTTATTCTTTTCGTTGTTGGTTTTCCAACAACTCCGCTCTAACCTTCTTGGCAAGGATGCTTCCCAAATTCAATTGTGGTAGAATTTACCATTATCTTCTCCGTTCTTTTCTTTCCAACCATCTACTTTTTCATTGCATTCTTTCATTTCTACCGGAGGCTTTGTGATGTTGCTCTCTTCTACCAATTATCTTGTTTTCTAAAGATCATGTAATTTTCCTTGCTTATCCGTTTAGTCGGAGTGTCGTGTTTTCATTCGAGTTCTCTCATCTAATCAAGTTTTGCCTCCCTTCTCAACCGGAGAGCGGTCTGAAATCTTTCTTACCCCTGTACCATTCTTTCAATAGTTCCGGAGGCAGTGTGTTGTTGATTTCATCAAGTATCATCCCATCTTCTCAAGTTCATGTTCAATTCCTTCCATTTACAGTCGGAGTGCTGCCCAAATTATATCAATCTTATTCCTTCTCTATCTAGTTTTAACCGGAGTGGTTTCAATATCTAACTTATCACTAAACCTCTTGGTTCTCGTCGTATCCCATGTTCCTCTTTTCTAACAGAGTGTTTTCAACTTTGTTCATCTTCGTTGTTTTCTTTCTTTCATTTTGTTCAACCTCTCAAAGTTCGTGGTTTCACTCTTTTGTCAAAGAAGCAACTATGTTTTACCTCTTCCTCTTCCGTTTCTCTCCGGTGCCATCCTAGATCTCGGGACGAGATCCTCTTGTAGTGGTGGAGTGTTGTAATGCCCCAGATGCAATTTTCCATATTCGTAACTCCAATTCTTGCCTTTTCCGGAGATGCGATATTTTATTTCCGTTGTGGTTGGGTTTTGTCTGTTGTTTTGCATTGTGTTCATGTCAGGCATCTCATCTCTTAGCATCATGTGCATTGCATCGACATTGTTTTCTTAAAAGCTTGTAGCCGTTCGTAGCTACCGTTTCTATCTTAGTCTTCGTTGACCTGTTGTCGGACCCCATTGTCTTTGTTTTCCCCTCTCGTCTAAATGCCCACCCTCTCTATGCAGCCACCAACCCCTTTGCTTGCATCCGAAACTTCCCTGAACCCAACCCGCTCAGTCATCACCGTTGCATTCGGATCATCCCCAAACGTACGTAAGATATCTCGGTTTTCTTATTTGGACCTCCCTAACCTATTTTTCTCGATCGTTCGATTTTGATCGGAGGGTCCGTTTTGCCCCTAAACTAACCCACCTAGCTATTTAAGCAGTCAAACCCTAGCTCTATCCGTCCCATCCATTCTATCCGTCCCATCCGCCGCCACCTCCTCGTTTTCATCTCCTGCCCAATCCATCCACCGACCAGCCTCCTCCTTCCTCGGGATCGAACCCGAGCCAACACGCGAAGCTCCTGATCCCCTCTTCCTCGATTTCAGTCCAGCCAACCAAATCCATCCCCTCCTCGATCCACTCCACCCGAGGCCTCCTGCCTCCCCGTTCCCCTCGTCGCTAGCCAGGGAAAGGAGTTCCCTGCCGCCTCCCACTTCATGCCGTCCCCACCGTCCACTTGTAGCAGCAGGCCTGAGGCCCTCCTCCAGCTCGTCTCCGACACCGGCAGTCGCGGTGCTCCCCTTCTCCGTCGCGTCGCCAACCTCTCCGCCAGCCGCTGCTCCCTTCCTCGGTAGCACCAGCGCCTGGATCCCCGCCTCCTCGCGCCCGTCCTTCCGACCAGCAGGTCGAGAGCGCGCCCGAAGCCCACCTCCTCTCCCCTCGATCCCGAATGGGTCATGAAGCTGCCTGAGGCCCCGAGCAGGAGCTCGGCCTCATCCTCGCGCCGCCTCGCCGCTCCGGGCCGCAGAGCTCCGCCCCAACGCCATGGCCGATGAAGGAGCTCGTCGCTGCCACCTTGGACCCCGTCGTCCGTGCTCTGTCTCTACACCCTTGAACGGGGCGAGGTCGACCAGATCCGGCCGGAGACCCTTGTTCCCGGCCGCCCCCCATCGACGCCGTCTCCTTCAGGCGCTATGCCCGACTCCAGTCCCCCGCCTCGCCGCCCCATGCTTGATCCGGGCGTCCCGTGCCGTCCACGGCCTGCAGACCTGTCCCCGCCACTGGTGACCTCGCCGCCGTCCGCCAAGCTCCTCGCCGCAGACTAAGTTCTGCGTCGCCGCCCCACTTCTTCTGTCGCGAGCTCGGCGCCAGCTGCTCCTCTCTGTTTTACATCGAGCAGAGCGCGCGATGGGCTGCCTCCCCTCCAGGCGCCCAAGGCCCGGTCGACTTGACCCAGCTCACGCCCGGCTCGGTGAGCCGACCACCGAGCCGGCCCAAGTGCCGTGGTGAGCAGCCCCCTCCTGTTGGCCCAGCATGTGTAGATTCGGCCCAGTGTTGTTTTTTTCCAGTTCTGCGAATTTGTCTATTATCCAAGGGTTTACTGTTTTGCAGAAAAACCCTCTTTGTCATGCATATAATAACTTATTAATCATGCATCATATGTAAATAATTTATATATGAAAAGTGCTTAGAAATTCATCTAGTTTCATAATATCCAACTTTCATCTATGTTTAAAATATTTAAACTGCTGTTTGCTTTAAATTGCTTAAATGCCATGCTAAAATGATTTATTTCATAACTAAATAACCGTAGCTCGGATTTAATTAAATTACATATGTAAATGGGGTAGAAAAATGCCTAGTTTAACATGGTATACTTTATTTGCATGTTTAACAACTCTAAAATTGTGTTCAGGGCAGATCAGTTAAAAATCTAAAATATGCATATGGGGTTTTACCGGAATTGTTGTTTGTTGTTTCCGGCCTCATTTAATCTTGCCTAAATAGTTAGTTTCATATGCTTCACCCCCTTGCCATGGTTAACAACATTTAATATTGTTGTGTTCCTAATCGGGAGTGAACTAAATAATTGATGTGGTGTTTCATCAATATGCAACTCGTTGCATATTGAGCTTCACTTAACTTGTAGTGTTGTTTGAGCATATTGCCATGCCATGCCTCATTAAACCGGACATGCATCATACTTGATTGTGCATCATGCCATGTTTATGATTGTGTGTTTACTATGTTGTTTGTTTCTTTCCGGGTTGCTTCTCTCGTTAGCTTCGGTTTCGTTCCGGAGTTGTGAGGATTCGTTCGACTACGTCCGTTTGTCTTCTTCATGGATTCGTTCTTCTTCCTTGCGGGATCTCAGGCAAGATGACCATACCCTCGAAATCACTTCTATCTTTGCTTGCTAGTTGCTCGCTCTTTTGCTATGCCTATGCTACGATGCCTATCACTTGCTTATCATGCCTCCCATATTGCCATGTCAAGCCCCTAACCATCCTTTCCTAGCAAACCTTGTTTGGCTATGTTACCGCTTTGCTCAGCCCCTCTTATAGCGTTGTTAGTTGCAGGTGAAGATGAAGTTTGTTCCTTGTTGGAACATGGAGATGTTGTTCCTTGTTGGAACATGTTTACTTGTTGGGATATCACAATATATCTTATTTAATTAATGCATCTATATACTTGGTAAAGGGTGGAAGGCTCGGCCTTATGCCCGTGTTTTGTTCCACTCTTGCCGCCTAGTTTCCGTCATATCGGTATTATGTTCCCGGATTTTGCGTCCCTAACGCGGTTGGGTGATTTATGGGACCCCTTCACGATTCGCTTTGAATAAGACTCCTCCAGCAAGGCCCAACCTTGGTTTTACCATTTGCCACCTAAGCCTTTTTCCCTTGGGTTCTGCAGACTCAAGGGTCATCTTTATTTTAAACCCTCGGGCAGTTCTCCTTCGATTGCTGGCCCAAACCGAAGCGATGTCTGGCGCCCCACAGGCAATCGTGGTCTATGCCAACCCGACGTCTTGCTCATCCGGTGTGCCCTGAGAACGAGATATGTGCAGCTCCTATCGGGATTTGTCGGCACATCCGGGCGGCTTTGCTAGTCTTGTTTTATTACTGCCGAAATGTCTTGTAGCCGGGATTCCGAGACTAATCGGGTCTTCCCGGGTAGAAGGAATATCCTTCGTTGACCGTGAGAGCTTATGATGGGCTAAGTTGGGACACCCCTGCAGGGTATTATCTTTCGAAAGCCGTGCCCGCGGTTATGAGGCAGATGGGAATTTGTTAATGTCCGGTTGTAGAAAACCCGAAGTTGACCTTAATTAAAATACATCAACCGCGTGTGTAACCGTGATGGTCTCTTCTCGTGGAGTCCGGAAGTGAACACGGTGTTGGAGTTATGCTTGACGTGGGTTGTTCTAGGATCACTTCTTGATCATAGTTGTTCGACCGTGCTTTTGCCTTCTCTTCTCGCTCTCATTTGCGTATGTTAGACACCGATATGCTAGTCGCTTGCTGCAGCTCCACCTCACAACCCTGTCCTACCTATAAGCTTAAATAGTCTTGATCTCATGGGTGTGAGATTGCTGAGTCCCGTGACTCACAGATACTTCCAAAACCAGTTTGCGGTGCCGATGAAACCGTGCGGGTGGCCTTTTAGAGCTCAAGGAGGAGCTCGATGAAGATCTTGTTCATTGTGTTGTTTCGTTTGAGTTGATCAGTAGTGGGGCCCAGTTGGGACGATCGGGGATCTGTGTAGCATTTGGGGTAGTCTTCTTTTATTTTTGGTTCCGTAGTCGGACCTTGATTGTATCTGTATGATGTATTGCTTTACTCATGTATTGTGTGAAGTGGCGATTGTAAGCCAACTATGTATCTCTTTCCCTTATGTATTACATGGGTTGTGTGAAGATTACCTCACTTGCGACATTGCTTTCAATGCGGTTATGCCTCTAAGTCGTGCTCCGACACGTGGGAGATATAGCCGCATCAAGAGCGTTACAAATAGTGAGAGTATATGTGTGTCCAGGATCGGTCGAGCCGAACTGTGGATCAAAAGCTTTATGTGCCTCCGTCGATGCCCATGGAATTTTGAGTGCGTAATTATGTACGCGTGGTAGGAATGCCACTGCCTGATTGGGATGGGGACGAAGGCCAAATTGCTAATAGAGCTCTTGACGAGCCGAGTTGTTCTGCTGCAGCGTAGTCTGGACCTTCTTAACGGTGTCCAGGGGCTCGGCAGCCGGATTACGGTTCTGCTTGAGAAGGCCATTCTGTACTTCTGCTGCTAGGGCGGCGGTGTGCTCCTCTGTATGGAGGGAGCGTTCCGTATTTCCGTTGACGGTGATGACACCACGTGGACCGGGCATCTTGAGCTTAAGATAGGCATAGTGTGGCACTGCATTGAATCAAGCGAACACGGTTCGTCCGAGCAGTGCGTGATAGCCGCTGCGAAAGGGGACGATGTCGAAGATTAATTCCTTGCTTTGGAAATTGTCCGGAGACCCGAAGACAACTTCTAGCGTGATTGCGCCCGTGCAGCGGGCCTCGACACCTGGTATGACTCCTTTGAAGGTAGTCTTTGTGGGCCTGATCCATAATGGATTGATGCCCATATTTCACACTGTATCCTGATAAAGTAGGTTGAGGCTGCTACCTCCGTCCATTAGGACGCGTGTCTGGTGAAATCCATCGATGATTGGGTCGAGGACTAGTGCGGCTGAACTGCCATGATGGATACTGGTCGGGTGGTCCCGACGATCAAAGGTGATCAGAAATGACGACTATGGATTGAATTTTGGGGCGACTGGCTCTATAGCATAGACGTCCCTTAGTGCACGTTTGCGCTCCCTTTTGGGGATGTGTGTAACATATATCATGTTTACTGTTTTCACTTGAGGGGGAAACTTCTTTTGTCCCCCTGTGTTCGGTTGCCGGGGCTCCTCGTTGTCGTCCTCGCTATGTGATCCTTTTCCCTGGTCTCGGTGTTTAATTTGCCGGCGTGTTTAAAAACCCAACAGTCCCTGTTGGTATGATTGGCTGGTTTTTCTGGGGTGCCATGTATCTAGCACGGGCGATCGAGTATGCGATCCAGGCTGGATGGTCCCTGATTGTTTCTCTTGTATGGTTTCTTCTGTTGGTTGGACTTGGAGCCACTGAATCCGGCGTTGACTGCAGTGTTGTCGATATTATCACCATTGCTTCAGCATTTGTGTTTGTTACGTTGGAGCTTGCCGTTGTTGTTCTTGACCTCGGAGGGGCCTGCCTCGCTGGCTGTGTTTTTGCTGCGAGCCAACCAACTGTCCTCACCCGCGCAAAAGCGGGTCATGAGTGCCGTGAGGGCTGCCATAGATTTTGGCTTTTCTTGGCCGAGATGGCGGGCGAGCCATTCGTCGCGGATGCTATGTTTGAAGGCCGCTAAGGCTTCGGCATCCGGACAGTCGACGATCTGGTTCTTTTTAGTTAGGAACCTGGTCCAGAACTTCCTGGCTGACTCCCAAGGCTGTTGAACTATGTGACTTAAGTCATCGGCGTCTGGCGGCCGAACATATGTACCTTGGAAGTTGTCGAGGAAAGCTTCTTCCAGGTCCTCCCAGCTGCCAATAGAATTCTCGGGTAGACTATTTAGCCAGTGCCGGGTTGGCCCTTTAAGTTTTAGTGGGAGGTATTTGATTGAGTGAAGATCATCCCCGCGGGCCATGTGGATATGGAGAATAAAATCCTCTATCCATACCGCGGGATCGGTTGTTCCATCGTATGATTCGATGTTTACAGGTTTGAACCCTTCTGGGAATTCATGATCCATTACTTCGTCAGTGAAGTAAAGAGGGTGCACGACGCCTCTATATCGGGCCGCATCGCGACATAGCTCTGATGGAGTCCGTCTGCAGCATTCGGCTCGAGCGTGACTAGGTTTGTGACGCCCGAATAGATAGCTGTGCCCGCGACTTAAGTCACGTCCTCGCAATCCGTAGATCGATCTTGTATGTTCCGCTCTACTGTACAGTTCTTGGCGGAGGTCATATGTATGGCCCCGAGCTGTCTTATCCCTGCCTTTACGGTGGAGTGGGACAGTCTGGTTTTCGGCTCGGGTTGCAGTTTTATCCCGACCGCGCGGTGGCCTATCAGCCGCGTTGCGTGATGCTGGTGCGGGATTTGGCACCTCATCATTGAACTGAGGTAGTAATCTGCGCTTCAGGTAACTTTTGGTTGGGCGTTTAAGGCCGTATTCCTCTGCTGCCAGGACATCGGTCCATCTGTCATTGAGCAGGTCTTGATCGGCTTGAAGTTGTTGCTGCTTCTTTTTCAGGCTCCTCGCAGTGGCTATTAGCTGAAGCTTAAAGCGCTCCTGCTCCAGGGGCTCCTCAGGCACAATAAAGTCTTCGTTGCCGAGGCTCACCTCCTCCTCGGAGGGCGTACGGTAACTACCGTCCTCCGAGTCTTCTTCTATGTCCTGTTCGTCAGGGCTGGCGTGCCCTGATTCCCGATTGTCCCGTTCGGCAGTTTGTTCATCGGGTTCTTCTATGTCTTCGACACCATCCGGAGTGTTGTCTTCTCCTATGCCGGTGTTGCTATCCCTACTGTGGCGGGATTTAGAGCGACGCCGCTGACGCCGGCGCTTTGGTTGTGTTTTAGGAGGGTCCTCCTTTGCTGGGTTTTCCTTGTCATCGCCGCTATTAATTTTTGGCGTATTTACCATGTAGACGTCATATGAGGAGGTGGCCGTCCATTGTCCGGTGAATGGCGGGTTTGGGCCTCCTCGTCTCCGGCATCGTCGTCCATACCGTCGATGTCTTTGTAGTCATAGTCAAGCGTGTCGGTTAAGTCTTCAACAGTGGCTATGAAGTGGGTGGTGGGTGGGAGGCGAAATTCTCCCCCATGATCAGCCTCCAGCTCGAACCGGACATAATTCGGCTGTAAGTCCCCCGCCAAGGATAGATTTCTTAATGAATTTAGCACATCACCCAAGGGCGAATGCTGGAAGATGTCTGTGGCGCTAAACTCAAAGATCGATAAGCAATCCAGTTCGGCGTCCGCGGATTCACATGGCTCGGAATTTATGACCAGAGACGAGTCCGGAGTTCCGGTGACAAAGACGCCGTGTGACTTTAGGTCTATATTCGGCTCCAACGCCGTGGAATCTGCGGCCTTGATGCGGAGCATCCCTCGCTCATCCCCATGGACGTGCCTACATCTCCCTCAACGCCACTCGGACCCATGACAAGAGCCTGAGCTAAGGCTATTGAAGATAAGGTGAATTCGCTCCTCTCCGAACTCCCTCTTCCTGCTCACGAGACATGGCTACTACCTCATTCGGAGACTCTATGTGTAATCAGGTACATGGAGGTGAGCCAAGGATCAACTACTTGCAAGAGCCAATACGGTGAGGACCCCAAGCATATTGAAGAAGAAGAAGAGATGCTGCTGAAGGTACAGGCATCGGACGTCCGACGCCTTCCGGACGTCCGACGACTCCCAGGCCACGGACGACCGACGCCCTCCGGACGTCCGGCAGCTGGGCACCCGAATCGAAACTACGGATGACCGAAACCTCCGGATGTCCGACCGATGCACGCTCGAACCAAAACTACGTCCGACCGAAACCTCCGTACGTCCGACCGATGCACGCCCGAACCAAATCTACGGACGACCGACGACTTCCGGACGTCCGGACCGTCACGAAGCTCCGGACGACCGACCCCCTCCGGACGTCCAACGCACCCACGACAGAGCTGATTCTACGGACGCCCGAGCCGACCAGACGTCCGGACCGTCCCGAGCCTCCGGACGTCCGACGCCTTCCGGACGTCCGACACTTGTGTGTTGACTTCGTTTGGGGCCGTAGCCCTTGTAACCCTTCGCCCCCTAGACTATATATACTCTTTCTTCCCCACCTTTCTAGGGTTAGCATTGGTTTAGCTCATGTTTGTGTGAGAGCCTTGCTCATCCACTTGGTTACTTCTCCTCGAGCTCGGGACCTCTCTGGAGAAGATCCCCAAGCGGATTCAAGACCCCCTTCTAGGGTGGACCCCATCAAGACCTCCTCTCGGAGAAGAACGGCTACTCGTTTATCTTTCCTTTGTTGATTTTGAATCTTGTGCTACCTTATGTGTTTGATGATCTAGCCCTTGTGTGATCGATACTTGTCGGTTTAGTGTTCCTCTTGTGTGTGTGTTTCCCCGTGTTCTTCCGCTTGTTCGTCGTGTTTCCCTCGTAGGATCCCCTCCAAACATGAAAGATCTCCAATTAGGGTTCCGCCCTACATCATCTTGGTATCATGAGCCACGTTGATCACGTTTTTGGAGCCCCTACCCCTCTTTTTCTAGCTTGATTTTGTTGTTTTCGTCCTAATTCCGAAAATTCCTCACCAAAAATAGCCCCAATATTTTTTTTTGTAATTTGTTGGTGAGTTGAGATTTTGTTGGATTTGGTCCATGGATTTGAGTTGCTACGTGTGGATCTAGCTTTTCCCTCCCTCCCCACCCTTTTCCTTCCACCAAATCACTCGATTTCGACCTCACCATTTCCTTCTTCCCCGAAATCTCGTAGTTCTTCCCGAGCCCGATTTTCGCCCAGGCTCGGACGACCGAAAAGGTCGGACGTTTGATTTACCTACAGACGATCGTAAAAGCCCTGACGTCAAGTAAAACCCCCGATTTAAATTGAACTTTGTCAGTTCGCCACCACCACAACTCCAAATTCCACCACCTCTTCCAAACCCACATACACCACCATCTTCCCCGATACCTCCTATGACGATTTTGACACAATTTGGTCTTTGAGATTTTGAGTTGTGGCTCCCGTATCCTTTTGTGTTTCGGATATCTAGGTACGGTTCAATTTCATCATCACCACGGCTCAACTTCGCAAGGGTCTCATCATCGCCAAGGACGGTAATTTCGACGACATCTTTGTCAAACATTGCATTTGCATTGATACCCACATTGTCCCTACTTTTGCGTAGCTTACCCATCGAGACTAGCCGTTGAGTATTGCAGGCAACGTGACTTGTGCACATTAGTGATCATACTCCATAGCATACATACCATACCACCGTGGTGCATATCTTGGGATCCATTTGTGTGTCACAAAGTTGTCATAGCATACACAATTGCTATCTTGGTTCATGAAGTTTTGCATGAGAACAGAGCTCAAAAGTGAAAGAGCCACCCAAGCTTTTAAGCAAAGAGGAAAGATAAGCAAAGAGCTTATGAGCAAGAAACATAGCATCATACTACATTAAGATTGTCATATTGGATCATCTTGGATCATAGCACCGAAATACCATACATATAGCATACGTGGGATAGAGATAGTTGCATTTTTGCCTAGTAGGTTGTGCACAAGTTCCTTATCCTCCTATTGTGCAATCGTGCTAGCGTCTCTCTAGTATTGTGCAACAAGAGCATTTTCGTGGATTCCACATTTTGGCTCACTTTTGGTTTGCAAAATCCCACTTATCTATTTGCGTGTGTGTTTCCGTGTACCACTATTTGCTTGGTCTACTTGTTGCATTTGCAAATTTGTGTACCTTTTCCAACATTATTGACGCTCACTTACAATTGCATCAAATTTTGTGCCGCCATCCTCACCAAGCTCCACCATAAGCTTTTATTTGTGTAGGTGTGAGAACCGACAAGGATTGGTACCAATAGTGCTATTTCATTGTCCGCATTTGAGTGAACTTGATTCATCATCAACTTCGGTCAAAGGTACATTTGTATAAGTTCTTCTCCTTCTACCACTCACATTTTTGCTTGGAATGATGGATAGGCCAAGTACTTCTACCAACCCACTCTTCCTCGAGCAAGACGACGACATGTCATCATACGTCACCAAGAGCCACCTCTTTGGTGCTGTGGAAGCGTTGCACCAAGAGCAACGAGCAATGAGCGACCGCATCGACAACCTCGCCACCGACTTGCGACTCTCCGAGCAACGTACAAGAGACTACTTCGACAACAAGTTCGATGCTCACAAGCAAGAGAATGATGAAAGAATGGACGAGATCCGCGCCTTAATGAGGAACCGGCACCATTCCACTTCTTTATCCTCAAGACGGAGCCGCTCGAGTCGACACTCTGACGGCACCTTCTACGACTCAAGTACACCTACTTCGAACACTCTTCGTCGTGCCGCATGCCAAGACCGTCACGCATATCGCAACCCGCTACATGACAAGCATTCACAAGAACAAGTCGATGAGCAAGTCCCTCGTCCTCAATCAAACCAAGCCGCTTTTGCCCAAGCTCAAGAACGACAACGACTACGTCGCCAAGAGGAAGAACAAGCGCGTCTACACCAAGATGAACAAGACACCAAGGCTCAACGTCTTCAATAACAACAATGAGAAGAGCAAGCTCTTGAGGCGCAACGTGCCCTTCAAGAATCAGGTCGAGCCATCGCCAACCGCAATCGTGAACGGCGAAATCAAGAGGAAGCCCTTCGAGAAGAAATCCAAGAGAGGAACTACCAACCTCATGGACAACGTCAAGTTCCTCAAGCTCCTCCACAAGCTCGTCAAGCTCCACCTCAACCTCAAGTTCAACAAGAGCAAGTTGATCATGGTCTTCCTCCACGCCAAGAGCAACATGAAGACGATTGCAATCCACGTCAAGGGCGTCATCATTACCATCGCCAACAACACAATGAAGAGCAACGATATGGAAAGCTCAAATTCACCATGCCCAAGTTAAATGGAAGCAATGACCCCGAAGAGTACCTCTCATGGGCATTGAAGGTTGACAAAATCTTTCGATTGCACAACTACGATGAAGAGAAGAAAATCGCTATGGCATCACTTGAGTTCCAAGACTATGTGCTCATATGGTGGGAACAAATCATTGAGCGACGACAAGCAAGAGGTGACCCTCCAATCACCACTTGGGCTCAAATGAAGGATGTCATGCGAGCACGTTTTGTGCCAACCTACTACAACCGTGACCTCTTCAAGAAACTCCAACTCCTCAAGCAAGGAACAAAGAGTGTTGAAGAATACTACAAGGAAATGGAGATAGCCATGATTCGCGCCAATGTGAAGGAAGATGATGAGCAAACTATGGCACGTTTCTTGAATGGACTCAATCATCCCATCAAGAAGATCGCCGACTTCCAGCCATACTCCACCCTCATTGAGCTCGTGCATCAAGCTACAAAGGCGGAACGTCAAGTGCAAGATGACTTCAAGTACGCCAAGTACTCGTCCAAGACCTACGGCTTCTCCAACAACCAAGCTTCAACACCTCCTCCAACATCTACATCAACCAAACCTTCTACAAACAACGACGACAAGTCGAGTTACAAGAGAAATTCGACAAGTTCAAGTCGTCCTCCTCCTACTACAAGCAACTTCAAGCCTTGTGCTTCATCATCTACTCCGATCGATGAGACCATCAAAACAAGCTCCTTCAAGTGTTTCACTTGCGGCGGCCAAGGCCACAAGTCCTACGAATGCACCAACAAGCGGACCATGATCCTCAACGATGACGACACCTATGACTCAATGAGTGATGAGGAGATGGAAGCCCTTGAGCAAGTGGCCATGCACCGGTGAGTGAACGAAGATGAAGATGATCAAGTCTTTTGCGATGAGGATTCGAGCACCGCTCTCGTTGTCTCCAAGGTCTTGACTCTTCAACATCAACAAGAAAACGACCAAAGATGCCACATCTTCCACACAAAGGCCGACATCAACAGAAGGTCCGTCAAGGTCATCATTGATGGAGGAAGTTGTCACAACTTGGCAAGTGAAGAACTATGCTCCAAGCTTCAATTGGTCAAGAGGAAGCACCCGAATCCCTACAAGGTTCAATGGCTAAGTGACTCCGGCACTATACGAGTTGAGCATACGGTCCAAGTCTCCTTAAAAATTGGTGCATACGAGGACACTTTGGAATGTGATGTGGTCCCAATGACGGTTTGCCACCTCCTTCTTGGTCGACCATGGCAATTCGACCGTGGTGTCTTCCACAACGGGCGTACCAATCACTATTCCTTCAAGATGAAAGGGAAGGAATATGTGCTACGACCTATGTCTCCTAGTCAAGTGATAGTCGACAAGCAAGCCACCCATCATAGAGACAAGAGTGAGAAAGTTATCCACCAAAAAATGAGTGAGAGCCACAAGCCAAACTTGAGCGCCTCTTCGCCTAGAGAGAAAAACCTCATCCTATTTGCCACCAAAAGTGAGATGAGAGAAGTGTGTGAGAACCCATATAGTGTGATGCACTTTGTCCTTGTGTGCAAGGATGGAGACCCAACAACTAACACCTCTCATGAGCTACCTTTAGTGTTTAAATCTCTTTTGCAGGAATTCCAAGATATTTTCCCCGATGAGCTACCTCCGGGTCTACCTCCTCTTCGAGGCATTGAGCATCGAATCGACCTCATCCCCGGAGCGCCTCTACCAAACAAAGCTCCATACCAAGTCAATCCCGAAGAAACCAAGAGATTCAACGGCAAGTACAACAACTCATCGACAATGGTCATGTACGTGAAAGCCTAAGCCCTTGTGCCGTCCCCGCTATACTTGTGCCTAAGCCCGATGGAAGTTTCCGCTTGTGTTCCGATTGTAGACCTATAAATGCTATTACCGTTCGCTATAGGCATCCCATTCCTCGCTTAGATGATATGCTTGATGAACTTAGTGGAGCCAACTTTTTCTCAAAAATTGATCTTAAAAGTGGCTATTATCAAATCCGCATACGAGAGGGTGATGAATGGAAAACTGCTTTCAAAACCAAATTTAGTTTATATGAGTGGTTAGTGATGCCTATGGGTCTATCAGAGGCTCCCGGTACTTTCGTACGTCTTATGCATCATGTGCTTCGCCCTTACGTTGGAGTCTTTGTTGTGGTTTACTTCGACAATATTCGTGTGTTTAGCAAAACCATGAAATAACATCTTAATCATGTTAGGGCTGTTTTGCAAACCCTTCGCAAGGAAAGTCTTTATGCAAACATGAAAAAATGCACATTTGGTGTTGACAAAGTGGTTTTCTTGGGTTTTGTAGTATCCTCAAAGGGTGTCCATGTTGATGAATCTAAAATTGAAGCAATTAAAACTTGGCCCCAACCCACCAATTTGCAACAAGTGCGTAGCTTTCTTGGTCTTATGGGTTTTATCATCGCTTTGTGAAAGATTTTAGCACAATTGCCGCTCCTTTGCATGCCTTGAGTAAGAAGAATACTCCCTTTGTTTGGGGAACTTTGCAATCAACCACTTTTGATGAGCTCAAGTCTTTGCTTACTCATGCTCCGATTCTTGCTTTGCCCAATTTTGACAAAACTTTTGAGGTTCATTGTGATGCAAGTGGTACCGGAATTGGCGGAGTTTTGATGCAAGAAAAACGAGCCATTGCTTATTTTAGTGAAAAACTATCCGGTGCTCAACTTAATTATCCCATCTATGACAAAGAATTGTATGCTTTAGTGCGTGTGCTACATGTTTGGGAACATTACCTTAGACCTCATGAATTTGTCATCCATACCGATCATGAAACACTTAAGTACCTAAAAGGTCAAACTAAGTTGAACAAGCATCATGCAAAATGGAGTGAATTTATTGAATCTTTTCCTTATGTCATCAAGTACATCAAGGGTAAGGAAAATGTAGTTGCCAATGCACTTTCACGCATATGCACACTTGTCACTAAACTTGAGTTGAATGTTATTGGTTTTGAGCATATAAAAGACTTGTATGAGCATGATCCTTCTTTTGCTACTCCTTATGCTAAGTGTTTGACACACACATCTTGGGAACGATACTACATAAAGGATGATTATCTTATGAGAGCTAACAAACTTTGCATTCCCGAGTCTTCTTTTCGTTTGTTACTTTTGCAAGAGGCTCATGGAGGCAGACTTATGGGACACTTTGGACGCGACAAGACTTTCGCCACACTCTCCAAGAACTACTTTTGGCCCATGATGTTCCGTGACGTCTCACGCTTCACCAACCGTTGCTCTACCTGTCGCAAAGCTAAGTCTAAAGCTCAATCCCATGGTCTTTACATGCCCCTTCCTATTCCTTATCAACCTTGGGAAGACATTAGCATGGACTTTGTACTTGGTTTGCCTAGAACTCAAAATGGAAAGGATTCTGTGTTTGTTGTTGTGGATAGATTTTCTAAGATGGCACATTTCATTCCTTGCAACAAGATAGACGATGCTTCACATGTTGCAAATCTCTTTTGTAGGGAAATCTTGCGACTCCATGGAGTACCAAAGACAATCGTCTCCGATCGTGACGCCAAGTTCTTGAGTTACTTTTGAAGACCCTATGCGCCAAGCTCGGAATCAAGCTCTTGTTATCATCCGCATACCATCCTCAAACCGACGGCCAAACGGAGGTGACGAACCGCACACTATCCACTCTACTGTGTCTTGATCAAGAAGAACATCAAGGAGTGGGAAGCATGTCTACCCATCGCCGAGTACGCCTACAACCGTGCAAGACATTCGACTACCGCAAGTCCCCTTCGAGGTCGCTCACGGCTTCAACCCGTTGTCCCCATTGGACATTCTACCTCCTCCTCTACAAGAGCGCACCAACATGGATGCGAGTGCACGTGCAAGCTACATCAAGAAGATGCATGAGGATACAAGACAAACTATCGAGCGCTAAGTACAACGACTAGCGACCAAGCTCAACGTCAACAAGCAACCCATGGTCTTCAACATTGGTGATCTAGTGTGGCTACACCTTCGCAAGGACCGCTTCCCCAAAGAACGCAAGTCCAAGCTTCTTCCTAGAGCCGATGGACCTTTCAAGGTGCTAGCACGCTACAACGACAACGCCTACAAGATCGACCTACCTCGAGACAAGTACAATGTGAGCGACATCTTCAACGTCAAGGACCTCGCACCATACCATGGATATGAAGCTTTTGATCCGAGGTCGGATCTCTCCCAAGGGGGGGGGGGAGATGATGCGGAGCATCCCTCGCTCATCCCCATGGACGTGCCTACATCTCCCTCAACGCCACTCGGACCCATGACAAGAGCCCGAGCTAAGGCTATCGAAGATAAGGTGAATTCGTGTGACGCCCCCGATTCAATCGTACACTAATCATGCACGCAAATGTGTACGATCAAGATCAGGGACTCACGGGAAGATATCACAACACAACTCTAAAACATAAACAAGTCATACAAGCATCATAATACAAGCCAGGGGCCTCGAGGGCTCGAATACAAGTGCTCGATCATAGATGAGTCAGCGGAAGCAACAATATCTGAGTACGCACATAAGTTAAACAAGTTGCCATAAGATGGCTAGCACAAACGGGATACAGATCGAAGAGGCGCAGCCTCCTCCCCGAGATCCTCCTAAACTACTCTGTTCGTCGCGTCGGGGCTGCACGTAGTAGTAGGCACCTCCGAGGTAGTAGTCGCCATCGACGGTGGCGTCGACCACTGGGCTCCATCGTCTGTCGCAGCAATCGAGTAGAGATAGGGGCAAAAGGGGAACAAGGCAACCGTGAGTACTCATCCAAAGTACTCAAAGCAAGGAGCTACACTACATATGCATGGATATATGTGTAAAGGGCCATATCGGTGGACTGAATCGCAGAATGCCAAAATAAGAGGGGATAGCTAATCCCAGTCAAGACTACGCTCGGCAGCCTCCGCCTTGCAGATGTAGAAGAGAGTAGACTAAAGTCCTCCAAGTAGCATCGCATAGCATAATCCTACCCGCGATCCCTCCTCGTAACCACGAGAGAGAGCGACCACCGGGTTGTATCTAGCACTTGGAAGGGTGTGTTTTATTAAGTATCCGGTTCTAGTTGTCATAAGGTCAAGGTACAACTCCAAGTCGCCCCATATCAAGATCACGGCTATTCAATAGATTAACTTCCTGCGGGTGCACCACATAACCCAACACGCTTGATCCCATTTGGCCGGACACACTTTCTGGGTCATGCCCGGCCGCTGGAGATCAACACGCCGCAGCCCCACCTAGGCACAACAGAGAGCCAGCACGCCGGTCTAAACCTAAGCGCAGGGTGCAGGCCCATCGCCTTAGCACACCAAGCGTTATGAGGGCGGCCGAAAGCGTAACTAGCCCCTTAATACAAGAGCAGGCTTACGTTCCAATTCGGGCGCGCCGCTCGGTCATTGGCGGCACGAAGGCTTCAAATGATACCACGGCGGGATACCCATAACTACTCCCACAGAGATGGTTAGTGCGTATAGACCAAATGGCGGACTCGGATCAAATACCTGATGTCGTTAAACGTGTTAAGTATCCGCGAACACCGACCAGGGCCAGGCCCACCTCTCACCCAGGTAGTCTCAGCGTGCCCTGTCGCTCCGCCTCAAAGATCCACTCGCGGGTGCTCCACAAGCCGACCCGACTTTAGTCACCACATGTATCATGTATAAGTATATAGTATATACCCGTGATCACCTCCCGAGTGATCACGACCCGATAGTATAGCACAGCAGACGGACAAGAATGTAGGGCCACAGATGGAAATACTAGCATCCTATACTAAGCATGTAGGATTGCAGGTAAAGGTAACAACAATAGTAGCAAGGTCAGGCTATGCATCAGGATAGGTATAACGGAAAGCAGTAACATGTTACACTACTCTAATGCAAGCAGTATAGAGTAGAATATGTGATATCTGGTGATCAAGGGGGGGGGCTTGCCTGGTTGCTCTGGCAAGAGAGAGGGGTCGTCAACTCCGTAGTCGAACTGGGCAGCAGCAGCGTCGGTCTCGTAGTCTACCGGAGAGAAGAGGGGGGAAGAAACAATGAATACCATGCAAACAGATGCATATCGATGCATGACAAAGCAATATGTGATGCTAGGCGTGCCCTAACGCGGTATGAGGTGATACCGGTGAAGGGGGGAAACATCCGGGAAAGTATTCCCGGTGTTTCGCGTTTTCGGACAAATGAACCGGAGGGGGAAAGTTGCGTGTTTGATATGTTAGGGGTGTGTGGTGGACGAACGGGCTGCGTATCCGGGTTCGTCTCGTTGTTCTGAGCAACTTTCCTGTTGAAAATATTTTCATCCGAGTTAGGGATTAAAAGATATGATTTTCTAAAGATTTAAATCATTTTTTTTGATTTTAGTTATTTATTTAATTCCAACATTATCCAAAACAGTGAATGATGATACGTGCATGACATCGAGTGATGTCGGCAGTCAATCGGTCGGTTGACGAATCAAACCGCACAGTGGGTCGATGGGACCCACATGTCGTGTCGTCAAGCACTAACGGGGTATTAGACTAACTAAACAGTGAATTAGAGGGTGGGGCCGGTAGTCATGACTAATTAGGTTTTAGTTAATTAGCTTAACTAATTAGCAGTTTATATATTTGTATTTATTTGTTTTATGGCACGGGCCCGCATGTCGCTGCCATCGGGCTGCCTCAGTCAAGACGTTGACCGGGTCAACCCAGTCAACGGGCCCCCATGGCTGGCGGCAAGACCTGGTGGGGCCCATCGAGCCACGTCGGCGTCGGCGCCGGAGACAACTCCGGCGACCAAAAACGCGGCGAGCTCACGGACTTGGCGGAAGAACGCCACGGTGCTCGTTCGGCGTGCTTAGGCTCGTTTGGACGAAGCGTTCAACGCCGCATCCATCTACGGATGGTGGTGCCGTAAACGGCCGGAAGCTACGGTGGCGAGCGGCTGAGCGGACGCCGGAGTTCGGCCCTCGCGCGAACTGCGGCTGGAGGGCACGAGAGGACTACTGGGGAGGCTCTACGGGGTCCTGGCAAGTCCCAGAGCACGGTGGAGAGGTCGGGTGAGCACGACATCAACGAGGACGACGGTGACGAGCACGGCGGCGGAGGTGCGCTACGGCCAGGACGGTAGCTATGGCTAGGGGCGCGGTGAGGCGAGGAAGGAGAGGGGAGAGGATGGAGTGGAGGTCACCGAGCGGTCAAGAAAGACCCTTGGTGGCTTAGGAGCAGCAGAGCTCTCCGGGGAGGAAGGGGATCGCCGGCGGCCGTCGAGGAAGAAGACGACTCGATCCGTGGCCTGCGGTGCTCCTCGAGCTCGATGGCGAGGCGTAGTTGAGGTAGAGGTCGTCGGCGCGTCTCGTGGACGTGCTGGCGAGGCGCGGGGTGGCCGGTGGCCACGGTTAGGCCGGAGCCATGGCGTCGGTGGCGTTGGATGCGGAGGAACGAGGGGAGAGGCGGTGGATCTGGGGGCGGAGAAAATATCTACGGGGAGGGATCTGACGAGGCCGAGAGGCGTGGCGGTTTTATCCTCCCGTCGCCATGAAGGGTCCGGTGGCGATGCAGCGCCTGTGCTATGCGCGCCCGTCAGGAACAGGAGGGGGTGGGTGCGGTGCGAGGAGCTGGGCACTGGGCCGACCAGTTGGTTCTGTCCAGGAGGCAGGGTCATGGCGGTTTGAGCTGGGCCGCTGGTCGAGGGGCTTCCCCTTTTTTTTTTTTGTAACTCCTTTCTTTTATTTATTTTCCCTTTTCTGTTTTATTTAGTTTTAGGGCATTTAGGTAATTTGTAAAATTGTGTCCTCTACACCATAAATACCAGTGCATTATTTGGCATCCACCTAACATTTTTGCTTTAATATTGGAAAACTTTTGTCGTTTGACTTATTTAGGATTTAAATTCGAAACGGTTTGAACTAGCGAAAGTTTAGCAACAGTAATCAAAAGATGATATGACATCATTAGGAGAGATTTACTGTAGCCAAATTATCCGGGCGTTACAAATCTCCTCCACTACAAGAAATCTCGTCCCGAGATTTAGGAGGTAGAAGGAAACAACGCAGGGTATTCATCACGCAGGCGATCCTCGCGTTCCCAAGTGGCTTCATCTTCAGAATGGTGCGACCACTGGACTTTGAGGAACTTGATCGTCTTCTGACATGTGCGGCGTTTAGCTTGGTCGAGAATGCGGACCGGATGCTCTTTATAGGAGAGATCCTGTTGCAATTCGAGCACTTCATGATCCACTCCTCGGATTGGGTCCTTGGAGCAACGGCGGAGCTGTGACACATGGAACACATCGTGAACCTGAGAAAGGTTCGGCGGAAGCTCCAGTTGATATGCCACTTTCCCACGCCTCTCGAGAATAGTGAAAGGACCAATATAGCGGGGAGCTATCTTTCCCTTGATCCCGAAGCGGTGAGCACCCTTCATTGGTGTAACTCGAAGATAGGCCTTTTCGCCAGGTTGATAGACCATGTCTTTATGATGACGGTCATAATTGACTCTTCTCGACGTCGAGCAGTCTTGAGATGCTCGCGAATAATGCAGACTTGTTCTTCGACATGTTGGATAATATCCGGACGAAGAGTGGGCGTTCCCGCTTCGACCAGTTCGTAGGGTTCGCACTTTCGACCATATAACACTTCGAAGGGGGCCATCTTCAGACTAGCTTGATAGCTATTATTATAAGAGAACTCATCATACGAGAGAGATTCCTCCCATTTCTTGCCGAAGGAAATAACACAAGCTCGAAGCATGTCTTCGAGAACTTGGTTGACACGTTCAACTTGCCCTTGCGACTGCGGATGAAACACAGTACTGAAAGATAAGTGAGTCCCCATAGCTTCTTGGAAACTTGCCCAGAATCTTGAAGTGAATAAGCTGCCACGGTCCAAACTGATAACCAGTGGAATACCGTGAAGTGAAACAATTCAGGACATGTAGAGAGTTGCAAGCTGACTAGCAGTGATCGTTTCTTTGACCGCCAGAAAATGTGCAACTTTAGAAAGTCGGTCAATGATGACAAGAATAGCATCATTACCCTTTTGCGATTTGGGAAATCCAAAGGATGGCGAAGTCCATTTCAACATGGTCCCATTTCCATTCAGGAATAGAGATAGGTTGCGAGTTCCAGAGGCCTTTGATGTTCTCGCTTTGATACGACGCAAACGTCACATTCAAAGAACATAACGAGCGATGTCTTGCTTCATGTTAGACCACCGAATCTTTGATTTAATGTCTGGTACATCTTTGTACTACCAGATGGATACATAGAGGCGATCATGAGCTTCTTTCATAACCTTCTGAGTCATATTCAGGTTTTTCTCCTTACACGGCACCACTAGGCGGCCTTTGAAGTACAAGGCGCCATCATCAGCAATAGTGAAAAATGAGGGCTTTCCTTCTTTGAGGTCGCGCTTAATCTTGTGGGCTTCAGAGTCATATCCCTGTATTGTATTGATGGAGCTCACGAGATCGGGTTCGACAGCCAGGGTATAGAGGGAACCCTAGGAAACAACACGGAGATTCATCTTGCGAAACTCCGGAGGAGGGGGAGCAAGTGCACCTGGAGGAACAATATGGAGGTTCAGCTTTCGGAATTCTTCAACAAGTGAGGGATGAACCTTGTGAATCTGGAGGTGGTTGCAGTAAGACTTGCGGCTTAAGGCATCAGCCATTACATTAGCCTTGCCTGGTGTATAGGAAATACCCAAGTCAAAGTCTGCAACAATCTCCATCCATCTCTCTCACGACGGAGGTTCAGTGTCTGGCTGAGTAAAATGATACTTCAGACTTTGGTGGTCGGTGAAGATCTCGCAACGATTACGAGAAGGTAATGTCGCCACTGTTTGATGCATGGATAACAGCAACAAGCTCGAGGCCGTGAACTGGTAGTTCTCTTCGTGAGGGCGAAATCGTCGAGAGGCATAGGCAATCACTTTGCGCTCTGCATTAGGACACAGCCTAATCCTTGACGGAAGCGTCGCGATAAATGACGAAGTCCTTCTTAGTATCGTGGAGCTAGTCTCGCGAAGTCAACTTGTCTTTGAGTGCCCGGAAGCTTTCACGACATTTGTCCGCCCATTGGAACTTGGCGCCTTATGCAATAGGTTAGTCGAGGTCGGCAATCTTGGAGAAGTTCTCGGCTTAATCGACGGCAATAGTGGCGAGACCGAGAAAACTTCGACTTGCTTGACATTCTTCGAGGAGTCCAATCAAGAATAGCTTTGAACTCGTTCAGGTTGACGGCAATACCATCCTTAGAGATGACATGCCCGAGATAGGTCACTTGGGAAGCCGAATTCACATTTGGAGAACTTGGCGATAGTGATGCTCTCGTAGCTTTTCCAAAGACAAGACAAAGATGTTCAAGATGCTCTTCTTCATTCTTGGAAAATACCAGGATATCATCCAGATAAACCACGACGAACTTGTCGAGGTAATCCATGAATATATAGTTCATCAGGCGGGAGAAGGTGGATGGAGCATTGGTTAAGCCGAAAGACATGACGGTGTACTCATATGAACCATAACGATTCACAAAGGCGGTCTTTGGGATATCCTCTTCACGAACACGGATCTGGTGGTAACCCAACCTCAAGTCGAGTTTAGAGAACACTGATGAACCAGCCAGTTTATCATACAGATCATTGATCCGAGGAAGAGGATACTTATTCTGAATGGTATCTTGGTTTATAGGACGGTAGTCTTGGACCAATCGGTTTGTCCCATCCTTCTTCTTGACAAAGAGAGAAGGTGCTCCCCAAGGAGAGCAACTTGGGAGAATGAACCCACTGTGAAGAGACTTGTCGATTTCCTCCTTAAGCTCAAGGAGTTCATGCGCGCGGCATCTTGTAGGGTCGCCATTATAGGAGTGGTGCCTGGTTTCAAGTCGATGACGAATTCGACAGCTCTAGCGGGGAATCCTGGAAGTTCTTCAGAAAGACGCCGAGGAATTCACGCACGACGGGAATGTTTTCAATACCCTCGAGTGGTGCAGCGTTCAATGCATTCAAGGCATAAAGCCGTGCCTCGGCATTTTGCACCAGATGAGCTTGGTAAGTGACTATTTCATCTGAAGGGTGTAGCAGATGGACGGTCTTAGTGGCGCAAACTATGGAAGCAGTATGCGCCTTTAACCAATTCATTCCCAGAATGAGGTCAATGCTACATGACTTCAGTACGATGGGGGAGACAAGGAATTCCAGTCCTTCGATTTCAACAGGGACGTCGTTGCAAATCATGGAGGTTTGACATTGGCCCGCAGGGGTGTGCACTAAGAGCGAAGCGTTCATGTCTTCACTTTTAATGCCATGCATGAATGCAAAATCTTCAGACATGAATGAATGCGATGCACCTGTATCAAATAAAACGGATGCTGGTACTGAATTTACGAGGAGTGTACCCATCACAAAGAGAGTGCTGGTCTTGAGCTTCGCTCGGATCAACGTGGTTGGCATGAACTTCGACCATAAGGCTTGGCATTGTTGTTGCGGGATGGTTGCTTCCATGGCGATTCCATGGAAGTGCCGCTTGATTACGATTCTGATTGCAATCCCTAGCACGGTGACCTGGTTGACGACACTTGTAGCACAGACCATTATTGGGAGTGGGAGCAGAGCTTGGGGTGGTGGAGCTGGAAGCCTTGGCTGCCTAGTTGGAGGAGTAGGCGGGGCGAGGTGCAGCATAGCTCTTCCTTGGGGCAGTGTGCATTCGGCCGGTACATGCTGTTGGGAATCCATATCTTGCGCTTCATGAGGACGGGCCCAAGATGAGCCCGTGTCACGGTTGCGCTGTTAGAGCTCGTATTCCTGCAGACCAGTTTCGACATTGATAGCTTTGTTCACCAAGGTGGCGAAATCAGCAAAGTCGTGCACTAGAAGTGCGAGCTTGATGTCGCCTTGAAGGCCGCCACGAACTTCTCCCGTCTGCGTGCATCGCTTGCAATGTCCTCTTCAAAGATAGCGAGACAAGTCCGTAAACTCTCGATAAGCTTCAACAGCCTTGTTGCCTTGGGTGAGGTTGCGCAACTCACGCTTCTTCCGTCCATGACTCCTTGAGGGATGAAGCGGCACGAAAGCAGCTTGGAAGTCCGCCGGTGATGATTGTTCCAATCGGCAGAGTACGCCTGTGGCTGTCCCACCATTGAGCTGCGGGTCCCTTCAGAAGAAGGAAGCAAAGGTGACATAGCTGGCGAGGGCTACATCAGCAGACTCCATCTCATAGGTGATGTCACGGAGCGACCATCAAGATCCAGCGGCTGAGTTGAGCTGCAGACACAGTTGGGTTCAGCGCATGAAATCCTGCAGAGAGTTACCGTGTTTGGCTGCCGGTTCATATTGGGGCGAGGAAACCGAGCCATCATGTTTTCCATGAACTGGCGATTCATCTCAAGTTGTTGGATCATACCAGCCATGTACTCAGCGGTGGTGGGAAGTTGCCACCACGACCACGACCAGCTGGTCTAACCATCCCGCTAATATATAACAGGTAGTTCAGCATTTGAGAAATTTGCAAAGGATAGGAATCATTCATGATGAAACATGCATAATGAAAGCAAGACGATAGAAACTACATAGTAGTCGGCATATCTTACCAAAGGGATCATGCATAGAGTTCGCACACGAGTTCAAGACATAGACTAAGACATCATAGGCGGCACGCAGTTCTCATGGCGAATGCATCTAACGCTAACAAGCAAGCCCACATCAGTCCCACGCGCATCATGGAGGTAGTCTGAGCTCGAAAGTCGATAGTGCGGCAGCGATAGTCCTCCACGCCGGTGACACAGGGGCCACGGATACTCAGTGCGAACCCGACGCCAGTGGTAGAAGAGGGCCAGCACGGAGAGTAGCCTCCACCTTCGCCAACCGACACCACGGGCATCACGGTCTGGCTGGGTAGATCGCAGAACGCGACAACTCTCTCTCGGATTGGACAAAGGGTGCAGCAGCGTAAGAGCACGGTAAAGGTGCTGACGGGTGGTGTACAACTCGTGGCGAAGAGCTCGGTTAGCTCGATCCAGCCTATCGGCATGCGTAACAAAGTTCGATGGTAGAAGGGCTCTCGGGTGACAAAGGGAGTAGGCAGCAGTGTAGTAACCCTCCGCACCAACATCGGATGCGATAGCAATGTGCCTGAAGGGGGAGGTGTCCAACTCCCGATACTCTCCACGAAGACGTGTCAGAGAAGCATAAGAAGCATCGTGGACTGCCATATCGATAGTCACCCCAACACCATGTGCGGTGTGCAAGACAAGAGTGGAGTCATACTCCCGAGAATAGAGGTGGACGATGGCACGACATCGCTCTGGTTAAAGTCCCGGTACTCCTCGAGACGGTGTACTCGGGGTGCCAGCGATAACCCGATCGGTCATCATATCGCCTAGCACGGCAGGTGATCCCGAGGCACCAATGGCCGTCGTGTGGCGCATGACCTGCCTCGTGGGTTCCATCTGAAAACAAAGATGTTTCAAAGCAGTCAAATGACAGTGTGGAAATTGATCAAAATACAATTCCAAGGAATAACTATGGCTTTATCCAACTTTGGGGTGAATGTGGTCATGGGATCCTAGTGTTAGAGTTAGTAAATTCGTTTAACCCGAGTAGAAGAGAGTTCAGAGTCCCAGAGTAAAGGTCGAGGAGTAAAAGATCCTAGTACCACCCGATGGCGACGTGGGCCCGTAAGGCACACAGCCAAGTTAGTAAAAGTTTTTGCAATGTCTAGATTCGACTTCGGCCAAGGAGTGCGGAAGGGGATTCCTACAGCAATGGCTCGATATTAACTCAGACGCCCAATTCAATCGTACACTAATCATGCGCGAAATGTATACGATCAAGATCGTGGACTCACGGAAGATATCACAACACAACTCTAAAACATAAATAAGTCATACAAGCATCATAATACAAGCCAGGGCCTCGAGGGCTCGAATACAAGTGCTCGATCATAGACGAGTCAGCCGAAGCAACAATATCTGAGTACGCATATAAGTTAAACAAGTTGCCATAAGATGGCTAGCACAAACCGGATACAGATCGAAGAGGCACAGCCTCCCGCCTCGATCCTCCTAAACTACTCCCTGTTCGCCGCCGCCGGCTGCACGTAGTAGTAGGCACCTCCGGGTAGTAGTCGCCATCGACAAAGTGGCGTCGCCTCGGCTCCATCGTCAGTCGCAGCAATCGAGTAGAGATAGGGGCAAAAGGGGAACAAGGCAACCGTGAGTACTCATCCAAAGTACTCGCAAGCAAGGAGCTACACTACATATGCATGGATATATGTGTAAAGGGCCATATCGGTGGACCGAATCGCAGAATACCGTAATAAGAGGGGATAGCTAATCCCGTCAAGACTACGCTCGCAGCCTCCATCTTGCAGCATGTAGAAGAGAGTAGATCAAGTCCTCCAAGTAGCATCGCATAGCATAATCCTACCCGGCGATCCCTCCTCGTAACCCCGAGAGAGCGACCACCGGGTTGTATCTGCACTTGGAAGGGTGTGTTTTATTAAGTATCCGGTTCTAGTTGTCATAAGGTCAAGGTACAACTCCAAGTCGTCCTGCTATCAAGATCATGGCTATTCGAATAGATTAACTTCCCAGGGTGCACCACATAACCCAACACGCTTGATCCCATTTGGCCGACACACTTTCCGGGTCATGCCCGCCATGGAGATCAACACGCCGCAGCCCCACCTAGGCACAACAGAGAGGCCAAAGACGCCGGTCTAAACCTAAGCGCCAGGGTTCAGGGCCCATCGCCTTAGCACACATGCACGCTATGTAGGGCGGCCAAAGCGTAACTAGCCCCTTAATACAAGAGCAGGCTTACGCCCAATTCGGTAGCGCGCCGCCATCGGGCGCCATGAAGGCTTCTACCGATACCACGACACCGGATACCCATAACTACTCCCAGCGTAGATGGTTAGTGCGATAGACCAAATGGCCGGACTCAAATCAAATACCAGATCTCGTTAAACGTGTTAAGTATCCGCGAACGCCAACCAGGGCAGGCCCACCTCTCACCTGTAGTCTCAGCCTGCCTGTCGCTCCGCCTCAAAGATCCACTCATGGGTGCTCCACAAGCCGAATTCGACTTTAGTCACCACATGTATCATGTATAAGTATATAGATATACCCGTGATCACCTCCCGAGTGATCACGGCCCGATAGTATAGCACAACATACGGACAAGAATGTAGGGCCACAGATGGAAATACTAGCATCCTATACTAAGCATGTAGGATTGCGTAAAGGTAACAACAATAGTAGCAAGGTCGCTATGCATCGTGATAGGTATAACGAAAGCAAGAATATGCTACACTACTATAATGCAAGCAGATAGAGTAGAATAGGCGATATCCGGTGATCAAGGGGGGGCTTGCCTGGTTGCTCGGCAAGAGAGAGGGGTCGCCAACTCCGTAGTCGAACCGGGCAGCAGCAGCGTCGGTCTCGTAGTCTCACCGGAGAGAAGAGGGGAAGAAACAATGAATACCATGCAAACAGATGCATATCGATGCATGACAAAGCAATATGTGATGCTAGGCGTGCCCTAACGCGTATGAGGTGATACGGTGAAGGGGGAAACATCCGGAAAGTATTCCCTTGTTTCGCTTTTGGACAGATGAACCGAGGGGAAAGTTGCGTGTTTGATATGTTAGGGGTGTGTGGTGGACGAACGGGCTGCGATCCGGTTCGCCTCGCTGCTCGAGCAACTTCCATGTTGAAAATATTTTCATCCGAAGTTACGGATTAAAAGATATGATTTTCTAAAGATTTAAATCATTTTTTATTTAGTTATTTATTTAATTCCAACATTATCCAAAACAGTGAATGATGACACATGCATGACATCGAGTGATGTCAAGAGGTCAACTGGTCGGTTGACCGATCAAACCGCATGTGTGGGTCGATGGGACCCACATGTCATTGTCGAGGGCACTAACGGGGGTTTTAGACTACTAAACAGGTTAATTAGAGGGTGGGGCCCAGTAGTCAGTGACTAATTAGGTTTTAGTTAATTAGCTTAACTAATTAGGAGTTTATATATTTGTATTTATTTGTTTTATGGCACGGGGCCTGCATGTCAGTGCCACTGGGCTGCCCAGTCAGCAAGTTGACTGGGTCAACCCAGTCAACGGGGCCCCCATGGCCCACTGGCAGTGACCCAGGGGTGGGGCCCACTGAGCCACGTCGGCGTCGGCGTCGGAGACAACTCCGGCGACCAAAAACGCGGCGGAGCTCGCCGGACTTGGCCGGAAGAACGCTACGACGCCCCGCTCGGCGTGCTTAGGCTCGCTTGGACGAAGCGCTCAACGCCGCATCCATCTACGGAGCGGCGGCCGTGAACGGCCGAAGCTACGGCGGCAAGCGGCGGAGCGGACGCCGGAGTTCGGCCCTTGCGCGAACTGCGGCTGGAGGGCACGGGAGGACTACTAGGGAGGCTCTACGGGGTCCTGGTGAGTCCCAGAGCACGGTGGAGAGGTCGGGTGAGCACGACATCGACGAGGACGCCGGTGACGCAGCACGGGCGGGCGGAGGTGCGAACGCCAGGACGGTAGCTATGGTTAGGGGCGCGGTGAGGCGAGGAAGGAGAGGGGAGAGGACGGAGTGGAGCTCACCGAGCGGTCAAGAAAGACCCTTGGTGGCTTAGGAGCAGCAGAGCTCGCCGGGAGGAAGGGATCGCCGCGGCCGCCGAGGAAGAAGACGACTCGATCCGTGGCTGCGGTGCTCCTCGAGCTCGATGGCGAGGCGAGTCGAGGTAGAGGTCGCCGCTGCGTCTCGTGGACGTCTTGGCGAGGCGCGGGTGGTCGGTGGTCAGCAGTTAGGCCGAGCCATGGCGCTCGGTGGCGTCCGGATGCGAGGGGAACGAGGGGAGAGGCGCGTGGATCTGGAGGCGGAGAAAATATCATGGGGGGGGGGGAGGGATCTGACGAGGCCGAGAGGGGGCTGGCGGCCTTTATCCTTCCCGTCGCCGCGAAGCGGTTCGGTGGCGACCGCGCCCTGTAGTGGCGCGCGTCCGAGTTACAGGAAGGGGGGGTGCGGTGCGAGGAGCTGGGCCGGCTGGGCCGACCAGGCTGGTTGCGGTCCAGGGAGGCAGGGGCTGTGGCCGGTTTGAGCTGGGCCGCCTGGTCCAGGGGGGCTTCCCCCCTTTTTGTTTTTTTGTAACTCCTTTCTTTTATTTATTTTCCCTTTTCTGTTTTATTTAGTTTTAGGGCATTTAGGTAATTTGTAAAATTGTGTCCTCTATGTTGGGGAACGTAGTAATTTCAAAAAATTTCCTACGCACACGCAAGATCATGGTGATGCATAGCAACGAGAGGGAGAGTGTTGTCTCGCATCTCAGAGACCAAAGCGAAGCGATCACAACGAGAGGAAGTAGTCGACGCTCTCCTCATGATCCAACCGATCCCAGCGCCAGCATTCGGGCGCCCGAGTTCTTGACACACGCACAACTCGGTGACGCTCCTCAGTTCCGATCCAGCAAAGCTCGGGAGAGAGAGTTCCACAAGACGACGTGGTGGGACGATCTTGATGTTCTATCGACGCAGGGCTTCGCCTAAGCACCGCTACGATATGACCGAGGTGAAATATGGTGGAGGGGGCACCGCACACTGCTAAGGAACGATCTCAAGGATCAACTTGTGTGTTCTAGGGTGCCCCCTGCCCTGTATATAAAGGAGCAAGGGGAGGGCCGGCCGGCCCTAGGAGGCGCCAGGGAGAGGGAGTCCTCCTCCTAGTGGGAGTAGGACTCCCTTTCCTAGTCCAACTAGGAAGGAGGAAGGGGAAGGAAAGAGAGGAGAGGAGAGGAAGGGGCGCGCCCCTTCCTTGTCCTATTCGGACTCCCCATGGGGGGCCACCTCCGGTGCAGCCCTCTCTCCCTCTTGGCCCAATAAGGCCCATTACTTCCCGGGGTTCCAGTAACCCTCCCAAGACTCCGTTTTCTCCGAAACTTCCGAACCTTTCCGTGTCCGAATATAGCCGCCCAATATATCAATCTTTATGTCTCGACCATTTCGAGACTCCTCGTCATGTCCGTGATCACATCCGGACTCGAACTCCTTCGTACATCAAAATACATAAACTCATAATATAACCGCCATCGAAACCTTGTTGCATGGACCCTACGGGTTCGAGAACTATGTAGACATGACCTAGAACTATTCTCGGTCAATAACCAATAGCGGAACCTGATGCCCATATTGGCTCCTACATATTCTACGGAGATCTTTATCGGTCAAACCGCATAACAACATACGTTGTTCCCTTTGTCATCGGTATGTTACTTGCCCGAGATTCGATCGTCGGTATCCAATACCTAGTTCAATCTCGCTACGCAAGTCTCTTTACTCGTTACGTAATGCATCATTCAGAACTAACTCATTAGCTACATTGCTTGCAAGGCTTATAGTGATGTGCATTACCGAGAGGGCCAGAGATACCTCTCCGACAATCGGAGTGACAAAACCTAATCTCAAATACGCCAACCCAACATGTACCTTTGGAGACACCTGTAGTACTCCTTTATAATCACCCAGCTTACGCCAGGACGCTTGGTAGCACCAAAGTGTTCCTCCGTAAACGGAGTTGCATAATCTCATAGTTACAGGAACATGTATAAGTCATGAAGAAAGCAATAGCAACATACTAAACGATCAAGTGCTAGGCTAACGGAATGGGTCAAGTCAATCACATCATTCTCCTAATGATGTGATCCCGTTAATCAAATGACAACTCATGTCTATGGCTAGGAAACTTAACCATCTTTGATTCAACGAGCTAGTCAAGTAGAGGCATACTAGTGACACTATGTTTGTCTATGTATTCACACATGTATTATGTTTCCGGTTAATACAATTCTAGCATGAATAATAAACATTTATCATGAAATAAGGAAATAAATAATAACTTTATTATTGCCTCTAGGGCATATTTCCTTCACTCTACACCATAAATACCAGTGCATTATTTGGCATCCACCTAACATTTTTGCTTTAATATTGGAAAACTTTTGTCGTTTGACTTATTTAGGATTTAAATTCGAAACGGTTTGAACTAGCGAAAGTTTAGCAACAGTAATCAAAAGATGACATGGCATCATTAGGAGAGATTTACTGTAGCCAAATTATCCGGGCGTTACAATTCGCTCCTCTCCGAACTCCCTCTTCCTACTCACGAGACATGGCTACTACCTCATTCGGAGACTCTATGTGTAATCAGGTACATGGAGGTGAGACAAGGATCAACTACTTGCAAGAGACAAGACGGCGAGGACCCCAAGCATATTGACGAAGAAGAAGAGATGCCGCTAAAGGTACAGGCATCGGAAGTCCGACGCCTTCCGGACGTCCGACGACTCCCAGGCCACGGACGACCGACGCCCGGACGTCCGCAGCCGGGCACCGAATCAAACTACTTGGACGATCAAACCTACGGACGTCTGACCGATGCACGCCCGAACCAAAACTACGGACGACCGAAACCTCCGGACGTCCGACCGATGCACGCACGAACCAAATCTACGGACGACCGACGACTTCCGGACGTCCGGACCGTCACGAAGCTCCGGACGACCGACCTCCGGACGTCCGACGCGCTTCACGACAGAAGTTGATTCTACGGACGCCCGAGCCGACCAGACGTCCAGACCGTCCCGAGCCTCCGGACGTCCGACGCCTTCCGGACGTCCGACGCCTGTGTGTTGACTTCGTTTGGGGCCGCAGCCCTTGTACCTCTTCGCCCCCTAGACTATATATACTCTTTCTTCCCCACCTTTCTAGGGTTAGCATTGGTTTAGCTCATGTTTGTGCGAAAGCCTTGCTCATCCACTTGGTTACTTCTCCTCGGAGCTCAAGACCTCTACGGAGAAGATCCCCCAAGCGGATTCAAGACCCCCCTTCTAGGGTGGACCCCATCAAGACCTCCTCTCGGAGAAGAACGGCTACTCGTGTATATTTCCTTTGTTGATTTTGAATCTTGTGCTACCTTATGTGTTTGATGATCTAGCCCTTGTGTGATCGATACTTGTCGGTTTAGTGTTCCTCTTGTGTGTGTGTTTCCCCGTGTTCTTCCGCTTGTTCGTCATATTTCCCTCGTAGGATCCCCTCCAAACGTGAAAGATCTCCGATTAGGGTTCCGCCCTACATCAGGCCTCCATGGTGGGGTTGAGCCTCCCATCCTCGGACGGCGCAATATGCTCCGGATCTACGGCCGGAGCAGTTACAGGAGCAATCTCCTAGATGCGGCCCGATGACATATTTAGGTCATGTTCATCGGGGTGACTAGGAGCGGTTGCCGCGGTCTCGAATCTTGCGAAGATCAAATCTCCACGGATGTCCGCGACGTAATTCAAGCTCTCAAATTTGATCTCGATGGCTGTGGGCGAGCTGCCGATCTGCTTCCAGTGGCTGCGAGTTGGGCGCGAGACGAAGCCGCCGAACATGAAGATCTGCCTGGAGAGGAAGGTTTCCCCTAGGACATCATTGTTGTTGACGATTGAAGGGGCCATCGAACCTTTTGGGGATGACATAGTGGAACTCTCAATGAAAGCACCAATGTCGGTGTCAAAACCGGCGGATCTCGGGTAGGGGGTCCCGAACTGTGCGTCTAAGGTCGATGGTAACAGGAGACAGGGGACACGACGTTTACCCAGGTTCGGGCCCTCTCTATGGAGGTAATACCCTACTTCCTGCTTGATTGATCTTGATGAATATGAGTACTATAAGAGTTGATCTACCACGAGATCGTAATGCCTAAACCCTAGAAGTCTTGCCTGTATGACTATGGTAATGAGTATCTCCCTTTCCGGACTAAGTCCTCCGGTTTATATAGACACCGGGAGGATCTAGGGTTACACAAGGTCGGTTACAAAGGAAAAGAATCTACATATTTGGTCGCCAAGCTTGCCTTCCACGCCAAGGAGAGTCCCATCCAGACACGGGTGCAGTCATCGGTCTTCGTATCTTCACAGCCCATCAGTCCGGCCCATGGCTAATAGACCGGACGCCTGAGGACTCCTTAGTCAAGGACTCCCTCACCTTGATGGATTGTAAGCTGAAAGAAGGTGATCCTGTCGGCGTTCTGGGAACGGGGGTCCCCAGACTTGCCTGCCTGCGGCCTGCGGCGTGGCTCAAAGGAGGCCCAGGACAGCCCATCTTCATCAACACAAGCTCAAGACCTCGCGAGGGGCCAAGACTCATGGGCGGACGACCAAGAGCTTCCTCGTGCACGACCTCGCCAGCTGGCTCATGAGGAGGCGGAGAGTTCAAGGTAGGGTACTCGCGAGGTGCCCATGACGTAAGCCATGACGACCAAGGGCGCCATGGCGCCAGCCAAGCAGCCCCCTCCTTTCCTCTTTGGTGCAAAGGGAGCAAGCGCAGCAAGAGCATCAAGCAAAGGCATCCGCTTGGTGCAACAAGACCAAGACCAGCCCCAACGGCTAGAATGCAGTCATCGTGGAGCCCAAGCAAAGGCATCACCAGAGCCTTTGGCAAAGCGAGGACCAACTTTAGTCAGATAAGTGTACCCCTTCAAATGGCTAATTGTTGGCGCCCTTCCCGCTCAATATTTGGGAAGAGGCCCAGGCCTTCGCCTATATAAGTAGAGCTAGCCACCATAGTAGGGCATCCTCTCCTCCCGCGCGGCATTTTGGGATCCAGAGAGAGACAGAGACCCGATCCTCAAGCCAGAGCGTCGGGACACCACTTAGCAGTTCATCACACCCACTAAGAACAGACCCTCGCGAGGATGTTCTTCCCTTACTGTTCTTCATCAGCCCCAGAGGCAATCCACCACACCACAAACTAGAGTAGGGTATTACACCACAACAAAGGGTCTTAACTAGTATAAATCTTGCCTCTTTGTGCTGTTCTTGTTAGTAGTTTAGGTCCCTGCGATTCGGCGAGGTACGAGACGGTGGAGGGTTGGATCTCCGCGCGCACCCCAGAGTTCGAACCTTAAGGGTCCGCCGGAACCCGAAATCCGATAGATCCACTGAGCCCACATGTGATCAAAATGATTGAGTACATGAAAGCTCTGGATCGGTTGGGCTTCCTACTGGGGATGAGTTATCCACAGATACAATTTTGGGTTCTCTTCCGGATAGATATGGGCCGTTCATCTTGAACTACCATATGCATGGGATGGAGAAGAAGCTCACTAAATTGCATGGGATGCTCAAGGCGCCAGAGCTGGATATCAAGAAAGGTATGCATCATCAAGTGTTGATGGTGCAGAACTCGACTAAGTTCAAGAAGAGCTGGTCCAAGAAAAAGGCTAAGGCAAAGGGCAAGGAGAAGGAGGCAACTCCAACTGCCGCCGCTGCGCCTAAGTCAGGGACGGCCTCAGGGACTATTTTCTTTCATTGCAAGGAACCCGGACACTGGAAAAGGAACTACAACAAGTGGCTTGCCGAGAAGGTCAAGAAGACTGGAAGTATGACATCTTCTTCAGGTACACTTGTTGTATATGTTATAGACATTTATGCTGATGTTTCTAGTAGCTCTTGGGTATATGATACCGGATCGGTTCACATATGCAACTCGATGCAAGGGCTAAGAAGAACTAGGAATGTCGCAAGAGGAAAAGTTGACATTCGCATGGGGAATAAAGCAAGAGTTGCTGCATTGGCTGTCAGCACTATGCAACTTAATTTACCTTCAGGATTTGTAATGGAACTTGATAATTGTTATTATGTTCCTGCTTTGAGTTGAAACATTATTTATACCACACAAGGTTATGAATTCAGTATTAAGGACAATGGTTGTTCTATTTACTTGAATAACATGTTTCATGGCTTTGCACCCGTTTTGAACGAGTTATTTATCCTAGATCATGAAGGTGAGTTAGTCTATAACATAAAGGTCAAAAGGCATAGTCTAATGAGATAAATCCAACTTACATCTGGCATTGTCGACTAGGACACATTAGTCAAAAGCACATGAAGAAGCTCCATGATGATGGAATTCTAACTTCGTTTGATTTTGAATCATTCGAGACATGCGAGTCTTGTCTACTCGGCAAGATGACTAAGACTACTTTTGCAAAGAGTTGCAAGAGGGCGTCTGAGCTGTTGGAACTTATACATACTGATGTATGTGGACCAATGAGCACCCAAAGAGTACTAAGGTGTGATCATGTTTTGCTTGTGAGAGAAGTTTAGTCAACGGGTTCTGTCACATTTAGAGTCGTATGTATTTTGCAAATTTTTCTATGTCTACAATGCTCTGCATGGAGCTACTCTAGCTAAGTGCTCCCACTTTCAGTATGTATCTAGATTGATACTCAGAGTCATCCGGATCGGTGTAAAAGCTTGCATCGACGTAACTCTTTACAACGAACTCTTTGTCACCTCCATAATCGAGAAACATATCCTTATTCTACTAAGGATAATTTTGACCGCTGTCCAGTGATCCACTCCTGGATCACTATTGTACCCTCTTGCCAAACTCATGGTGAGGTACACAATAGGTCTGGTACACAACATAGCATACTTTATAGAATCTATGACTGAGGCATAGGGAATGACTTATCATTCTCTTTCTATTTTCTACTGTGGTCGGGTTTTGAGTCTTTACTCAACTTCACACCTTGCAACACAGGCAAGAACTCCTTCTTTGACTGTTCCATTTTGAACTACTTCAAAATCTTGTCAAGGTATGTACTCATTGAAAAAACTTATCAAACATCTTGATCTATTTTTATAGATCTTGATGCTCAATATGTAAGAAGCTTCACCGAGGTCTTTCTTTGAAAAAACTCCTTTCAAACACTCCTTTTTGCTTTCGAGAAAATTCTACATTATTTCCGATCAACAATATGTCATTCACATATACTTATCAGAAAATGTTGTAGTGCTCCCACTCACTGTCTTGTAAATACAGGCTTTACCGCAAGTCTGTATAAAACTATATGCTTTGATCAACTTATCAAAGCATATATTCCAACTCCGAGATGCTTGACCAGTCCATAGATGGATCGCTGGAGCTTGCACATTTTGTTAGCACCTTTAGGATTGACAAAACCTTCTGGTTGTATCTTATACAACTCTTCTTTAAGAAATCCATTAAGGAATACAGTTTTCACTCATTTGCCAGATTTCATAAAATGCGGCAATTGCTAACATGATTCGGACAGACTTTAAGCATCGATACGAGTGAAAAAATCTCATCGTAGTCAACACCTTGAAGTTGTCGAAAACCTTTTGCGACAATTCGAGCTTTGTAGATAGTAACACTACTATCAGCGTCCGTCTTCCTCTTGAAGATCCATTTATTCTCAATGGCTCACCGTTTATCGGGCAAGTCAATCAAAGTCCATACTTTGTTCTTGTACATGGATCCCATCTCAGATTTCATGGCCTCAAACCATTTCACGGAATCTGGGCTCATCATTGCTTCCTCATAGTTCGTAGGTTCGTCATAGCATAGTAACATGACTCCCAAAATAGGATTACCGTACCACTCTGGTGCGGAACATATTCTGTTTGACCTACGAGGTTTGGTAGTAACTTGATCTGAAGTTTCATGATCATCATCATTAACTTCCTCACTAATTGGTGTAGGTATCACTGGAACTGATTTCTGTGATGCCTACTTTCCAATTTGGGAGATGGTACAATTAACTCATCAAGTTCAACTTTCCTGCCACTCACTTCTTTCGAGAGAAACTCCTTCTCTAGAAAGGATCCATTCTTAGCAACGAATATCTTGCCTTCGGATCTATGATAGAAGGTGTACCCAACAGTTTACTTTGGGTATCCTGTGAAGACGCATTTCTCCGATTTGGGTTCGAGCTTATCAGGTTGAAGCTTTTTCACATAAGCATCGCAGCCCCAAACTTTAAGAAACAACAACTTAGGTTTCTTGCCAAACCACAGTTCATACGGTGTCGTCTCAATGGATTTAGATGGTGCCCTGTTTAACGTGAATGCAGCTGTCTCTAATGCATAACCCCAAAATGGTAGTGGTAAATCAGTAAGAGACATCATAGATCACACCATATCTAATAAAGTACGGTTACGATGTTCAGACACACCATTACGTTGTGGTGTTCCAGGTGGCGTGAGTTGTGAAACTATTCCACATTGTTTCAAACGAAGACCAAACTCATAACTCAAATATTCACCTCCACGATCAGATCGTAGAAAATTTTATTTTCTTGTAACAATGATTTTCCACTTCACTCTGAAATTCTTTGAACTTTTCAAATGTTTCAGACTTATGTTTCATCAAGTAGATATACCCATATCTGCTCAAATCATCTATGAAGGTCAGAAAATAACGATACCCGCCGCGAGCCTCAACACTCATCGGACCGCATACATCAGTATGTATTATTTCCAATAAGTCAATTGCTCGCTCCATTGTTCCGGAGCACGGACTTTTAGTCATCTTGCCCATGAGGCATGGTTTACAAGCATCAAGTGATTCATAATCAAGTGATTCCAAAAGTCCATCAGCATGGAGTTTCTTCATGCGCTTTACACCAATATGACCTAAACGACGGTGGCACATATAAGTTTCACTATCATTATTAACTTTGCATCTTTTGGCTTCAATATTATGAATATGTGTATCACTACGATCGAGATTCAATACACCATTTATATTGAGTGTATGACCATAGAAGGTTTTATTCATGTAAATAGAACAACAATTATTCTTTGACTTTAATGAATAACTGTATTGCAATAAACATGATCCAATCATATTCTTGCTCAACGCAAACACCAAATAACATTTATTTTAGGTTCAGCATTAATCCCGAAGGTAAAGGGAGTGTGAGATGGTGATCTTATCAACCTTGGAATCACTTCCAGCTCACATCATCACCTCGCCCTTAACTAGTCTCTGTTTATTTTGCAACTCCTGTTTCGAGTTACTACTCTTAGGAACTGAACCAGTATCAAATACCGAGGGGTTGCTATAAACTCTAGTAAAGTACACATCAATAACATGTATATCAAATATACCTTTGTTCACTTTGCCATCCTTCTTATCCGCCAAGTATCTAGGGCGGTTCCACTTCCGGTGACCATTTCCTTTGCAGTATAAGCACTCAGTTTCAGGCTTGGTTCTAGTTTTGGGCTTCTTCATGGGAGTGGCAACTGGCTTGCCATTCTTCTTGAAGTTCCATTTCTTTCCCTTGTCCTTTTACTTGAAACTAGTGGTCTTGTCAACCATCAACACTTGATGCTTTTCTTGATTTCTACCTCTGCTGATGTCAGCATCATGTCAGCATCACGAAGAGCTTAGGAATCGTTTTCTTCATCCCTTGCATATTATAGTTCATCATGAAGTTCTAGTAACTTGGTGACAGTGACTAGAGAACTTTGTCAATCACTATCTTATCTGGAAGATTAACTCCCACTTGATTCAAGCGATTGTAGTACTCAGACATTCTGAGCACATGCTCACTGGTTGAGCTATTCTCCTCCATCTTGTCGGCAAAGTGCTTGTCAGAGGTCTCATACCTCTCGACTCGGGCATGAGTCTAAAATACCAATTTCAGCTCTTGGAACATCTCATATGGTCCATGGGGTTCAAAATGTTTTTGAAGTCCCGGTTCTAAACCGTAAAGCATGGTGCACTAAACTATCAAGTAGTCATCATACCCAGCTTTGGCAAACGTTCATAACGTCCGCATCTGCTCCTGAAATAGGTCTGTCACCTAGCGGTGCATCAAGGACATAATTCTTCTGTGCAGCAATGAGGATAATCCTCAGATCACGGACCAAGTCCGCATCATTGCTACTATCATCTTTCAACTTATTTTTCTCTAGGAACATATCAAAAATAAAACAGGGGAGCTATACGCGAGCTATTGATCTACAACATAGATACGCAAATACTATCAGGACTAATTTCATGATAAATTTAAGTTCAATTAATCATATTATTTAAGAACTCCAAGTTAGATAGACATCCCTCTAGTCATCTAAATGATCATGTGATCCATATCAACTAAACCATGTCCGATCATCACGTGAGGTGGAGTAGTTTTCAATGGTGAAATTCTCTATGTTGATCATATCTTCTATATGATTCACGCTCGACCTTTCGGTCTCCAGTGTTCCGAGGCCATATCTGCATATGCTAGGCTCGTCAAGTTTAACCCGAGTATTCTGCGTGTGCAAAACTGGCTTGCACCCGTTGTATGTGAACGTAGAGCTTATCACACCCGATCATCATGTGGTGTCTCAGCACGAAGAACTGTTGCAACGGTGCATACTCAGGGAGAACACTTATACCTTAAATTTTTTAGTAAGGGATCATCTTATAATGCTACCGTTGTACTGAGTAAAATAAGATGCATAAAAGATAAGCATCACATGCAATCAAAATATGTGACATGATATGGCCATCATTATCTTGTGCCTTTGATCTCCATCTCCAAAGTACCGTCATGATCTCCATTGTCACCGGCATGACACCATGATCTCCATCATTTTGATCTCTATCAACGTGTCGTCACATGGTTGTCTCGCCAACTATTGCTATCGCATAGCGATAAAGTAAAGCAATTATATGGCACTTGCATCTTATGCAATAAAGAGACAACCATAAGGCTCCTGCCAGTTGCCGGTAACTTCAACAAAAAATGATTATCTCATATCACAACATGCCCTACGCATCAAAAACCACAACGATTTTTCGTTAAGTGTGCTGTTTTAATCTTCAACAAGGACCGGGTGTAGTCACACTCGATTCAATTAAAGTTGGAGAAACAGACACCCACTTGCCACCTGTGTGCGAAGCACGACGGTAGAACCAGTCTCATGAACGCGGTCATGTAATGTCGGTCTGGGCCGCTTCATCCAACAATACCGCCGAATCAAAGTATGACATGCTGGTAAGTGCTACCTCTCGAGCACTGTGTTGGTTTTCCCTTGAAGAGGAAAGGGTGATGCAGCAAAGTCGCGTAAGTATTTCCCTCAGTTTTTGAGAACCAAGGTATCAATCCAGTAGGAGGCCATGCACGAGTCCCTCGCACCTACACAAACAAATAAATCCTCGCAACCAACGCAATAAAGGGGTTGTCAATCCCTTCACGGTCACTTACGAGAGTGAGACCTGATAGATATGATAAGATAATATTTTTTGGTATTTTTATGATAAAGATGCAAAGTAAAATAAAAGGCAATAAAAATAACTAAGTGTTGGAAGATTAATATGATGGAAAATAGACCCGGGGGCCATAGGTTTCACTAGTGGCTTCTCTCGAGAGCATAAGTATTAGGTGGGTGAACAAATTACTGTTGAGAAATTGACAGAATTGAGCATAGTTATGAGAATATCTAGGTATGATCATGTATATAGGCATCACGTCCGAGACAAGTAGACCGATTCCTTCCTGCATGTACTACTATTACTCCACACATTGACCGCTATCCAGCATGCATCTAGAGTATTAAGTTCAAAAGAACAGAGTAACGCTTTAAGTAAGATGACGTGATGTAGAGGGATAAACTCATGCAATATGATATAAACCCCATCTAGTTATCCTCGATGGCAACAATACAATACGTGCCTTGCTGCCCCTCATCACATCGGGAAAGGACACCGCAAGATTGAACCCAAAGCTAAGCATTTCTCCCATTGCAAGAAAGCTCAATCTAGCAGGCCAAACCAAACTGATAATTCGAAGAGACTTGCAAAGATAACCAATCATACATAAAAGAATTCAGAGAAGATTCAAATATTGTTCATAGATAAACTTGATCATAAACCCACAATTCATCGGTCTCAACAAACACACCGCAAAAGAAGATTACATCAAATAGATCTCCACAAGAGAGGGGGAGAACATTGTATTGAGATCGAAAAAGAGAGAAGAAGCCATCTAGCTAATAACTATGGACCGGAAGGTCTGAGGTAAACTACTCACACATCATCGGAGAGGCTATGGTGTTGATGTAGAAGCCCTCCGTGATTGATGCCTCCTCCGGCGGAGCTCCGGAGAAGGCCCCAAGATGGGATCTCACGGGTATACAAGGTTGCGGGGGTGGAATTAGGTTTTTGGCTCCGTATCTGGTAGTTTGGGGGTACATAGGTATATATAGGAGGAAGAAGTACGTCGGTGGAGCAACATGGGGCCCACGAGGGTGGAGCGCACGCCCAGGAGGGGTAGGCGCCCCCCTACCTCGTGCCCTCCTGGTTGATGTCTTGACATAGGGTCCAAGTCCTCTGGATCACGTTCGTTTCGAAAATCACGTTCCCCAAGGTTTCATTCCGTTTGATATTCTTTTTCTGCGGAACTCTGAAATAGGCAAAAAACAGCAATTCTGGGCTGGGCCTCCGGTTAATTGGTTAGTCCCAAAAATAATATAAAAGTGTATAACAAAGCCCATTAATGTCCAAACAAAATATAATATATCATGGAACAATAAAATATTATAGATACGTTGGAGACGTATCAGTAAGCAGTATGACTATTATCGCCCACAACTCTTTGTGTTCTACTCGTGCATATAACATCTATGCATAGACTTGGCTCGGATGCCATTGTTGGGTTATGTAGTAATTTCAAAAAAATTCCTACGCAGACGCAAGATCCATCTTGGTGATGCATAGCAACAAGCGGGGAGAGTGTGTCCACGTACCCTCGTAGACCGAAAGCAGAAGCGTTTAGTAACGCGGTTGATGTAGTCGAACGTCTTCGCGATCCAACCGATCCAAGTACTGAACGCAGGGCACCTCCGCGATCTGCACAGGTTCAGCTCGGTGACGTCCCTCGAACTCTTGATCCAGCTAAGGCCGATGGAGAGTTTCGTCATCACGACGGCGTGATGATGGTAATGATGAAGTTACCTTCGCAGGGCTTCGCCTAAGCACTACGACGATGTGACCGAGGTGTGTAATTGTGGAGGGGGGCACCGCACATGGCTAAGACAAATCTTGGACTGCCTTTGGGGTGCCCCTGCCCACGTATATAAAGGAGGGAGGAAGAGGAGGCCGGCCCTAGAGGGGGCGCGCCAAAGAGGGGAGTCCTACTTGGACTCCCTGTCCAAGTAGGATTCGCCCCCCCCCCCTTTCCTATTCAACCTAGGAGAAGGAAGGGAAGGAGAAAGAGGGGAGAAGGAAGGAGGGGGGCGCCGCCCCCTCCTGGTCCAATTCGGACCAGCCCATGGGGGGGCACCCCTTGAGGCCCTTCTCTCCTTTCCCGTATGGCCCATTAAGGCCCACTACTTCCCCCGACGAATTCTCGTAACTCTCCGGTACTCCGAAAATACCCGAATCACTCTTCCAATGTCTGAATATAGCCTTCCAATATATCGATCTTTACCTCTCGACCATTTCGAGACTCCTCGTCATTTCCGTGATCTCATCCGGGATTCCGAACAAACTTTGGTCATCAAATCACATAACTCATAATACAAATCGTCATCAAACGTTAAGCGTGGGGACCCTACGGGTTTGAGAACTATGTAGACATGACCGAGACACATCTTCGACCAATAACCAATAGCGGAACCTGGATGCTCATATTGGCTCCTACATATTCTACGAAGATCTTTATCGGTCAAACTGCGTAAGAACATACGTTGTTCCTTTTGTCATCGGTATGTTACTTGCCCGAGATTTGATCGTCGGTATCATCATACCTAGTTCAATCTCGTTACTAGAAAGTCTCTTTACTCATTCGGTAATGCATCATCCTGCAACTAACTCATTAGTCACATTGCTTGCAAGGCTTATAGTGATGTGCATTACCGAGAGGGCCGAGAGATACCTCTCCGATACACGGAGTGACAAATCCTAATCTCGATCTATGCCAACTCAACAAACACAATTGGAGATACCTGTAGAGTATCTTTACAATCACCCAGTTACTTTGTGACGTTTGATAGCACACTGAGTGTTCCTCCGTGTCAGGACCCCGATTCCAAGTCACATCGACCTAGCCGGTAACACCTCATATCACTTTGCGGCCTCACGCACGGTATTCCCACGGTGTCGCCTTACCATGGCCCGGGACCGTTTAGCCTTTTGGCTCACGATATGATAGTGTCGCTAGCATCCACATGACAAAGAACCGGGCCGACATGGCTAGTCGTGAACCCAAAGCGCGCTAACCCATGGGGACAGGCATACATGAATCACATCGAGCATGTCGGTCATCAACGTATGAATTCGGGCTGTAGCACTTTGGGCTAACAGGACTCGGTATCCCGGGCTGTAGCAGGCTAGGCAGACTCGAATATCACCGCGTGACATTTCCTCGAAGAGATGAGACATAGGAACGAAGTGAAACACATGCCGCCAGTCAAGTGTCCAAGCAGTAGTGCTGGGCTAGCAGGACTCGGTGAACCGGGCTGTAGCGGACTACTATCGCCGTAAGCACAAGACTACATTTCCCCATATGAGAGTCTCCCAGGATAAACAACTAGTTTGTCGGATCCCACTCATACCAAGCATTTCAATCATACACTCAATATGCCCGATATGAGTACATACATCATGGCATCACAACAAAACTCTACAACTCAAAGTACTTTATTTAAGAGGCTCCGAGGAGCCATACATAACATATCCATACAGGTAGGGGTCACATGACCCAACACTCAAGTCATACAAACATACAAGCACATGCGGAAGCAAACTAGTCTGAGTACAGACTCTAGAAAGAAAGAAAGCTTGTTGAAGCCTTTCTATCTACAGTGGCCCTTCACAAGCCTTGGATCACCACCTGGGTGGCTAGTTCACTCGTCGATGTCAAGGTCTACATAAAACCCATCGGAGGGGGCAGTGTTGTCGTCTGAAAAACATTAATTAAGCAAACATGAGTACGGAGGTACTCAGCAAGTCTTACCACAGAATCCTATCATACATGCACATTCTCAAGAAGGTGGTGGAGTTATTTGCAGCAAGCCAGCTTTGACTCTTGGCTAAGCTATCCTACGTGACACCACTTGAAAAGCATTTGTCGCACACGAGTCCACTAATCACCATCACAATACTCCACCGTGGATCCTCTCTCGTCACCCACGAGAGGGCCATCCACGATACTCACACTTATCTTGAGGCTTTTAGTAGTATCCATTTACTTGTCTATGAACCGTATAGGTGACCAAGTAGTCCTTTATCATGGACGCGCTATTCGAATAGTTTATACCCTGCAGGTGTACTTCTTCACACACGCTCACCACTTACCGCGTTTACGACATGTACTCGCAACCTTCAGCGGAAGCCCAACGTGGGTGTCGGCCACGACCTGACTAAACACACGAGTCCCGAGTCCAGTTTATCGCCTATTCGGGTTCCATCCGCAGGAGTCCGCCGAGGTTTCCCATACAGCCCGAACGATGTGTGCAGGGTTCCCGAGACACCAAACGGGCGAATCGGTACACAGACCACGTGCCTACCGCAACACAACCCACCCCTAAGGTCAGCGCTATGCGGCCCCTAGCATGCTACAAACACCGAAACTACTTGCAACTCCGGATGAGGACAAGAGTGGTTAATTAGTCGAGAGGGTCAATTAAGGATCCCAATGCATGGTAGTAGCTAAGACTTAAATCACACACAGATCTCAGTTCTTAGGGACGGCTTCAATGAAACAACCCACCATGTACTCCTACATGGCCTCTCATCGATACCTTTACCAAAACGTGTTCAACACTTTCACTCGAACCGACACAACCTTTCACTCCAGTTCATCATCCCGATGAGCCGACCGACACAACTCTAAGCATAGCAAGCATAGCATGGTAGGAATCACAATCATGGCTCAATCAACTCCTACACATACTAGTGGGTTTCATCTAGTTCTTGTGGCAATGACAGTCATGCAAAGGAAGTGGGTTCAACTACCGCAGCACACAACAGTTTGAATCGCGTTGTCTTAATGCAGTAAACAAGAGCGAAGCGAGAACATGGGTTTGTATCGGAATGATCAATGGGTTGCTTGCACGATGGAGTGGTGGTAGGATCGCCTTCGAGACGGATATTCGGATTATCCTCGAGGCGAACCTATCACGAAAGACATACCGAAAATAAACACACATGGCAAAATGCAACAATATGATGCATGCTATGACATGGCAATATGGATGTGTGTTGGCCTAATGCAAACTGGAACAAAAAGGGATGAACTCATTTGAATCAAAGATTCAAATGCTAGCTCATTTAACATAGCCATAAAGGTGTATTATCTTATTATTCTTAAACAGCAAGGTTAACTTGTTTTATCAAGCATGAAACCTGTACCAATGGATAGAATGGATTTTTCTGATCATTTTTCATATATAGATCTTTGCATTTGGAGTTACAGATTAATTTCTATGAATTTTTGAAGTTTGAACTATATTCTGGAATTTCCTATAACAAAATAATTCCAGTAATTTATTTACTATGTCAGCAATGCGTCAGGGTGATGTCATAGTCAACGGAGACGTCCAGGTCAAACCTGACTGATGGGTCCCGCATGTCAGCATAATTAGTTTAGCTAAAATTTAATTAAAACTAATCCTAATTAGTTAACAGGGCTGGGCCCCACCTGTCATAGACTCAACAGAGTCAACCAGGGCCCACCCGTGGTCAAAGTCAAAGTCGGCTACACCGGCGTTTAGCCGCCAGCGAGCCAAACGCGGCGGCGGAAGTGGTTTTGGTCATTTCGGCAACCAAACGAGCCGCGGAGGGCATCTAGGTGGAGCTGGGAACAAGCCGCAGCTTTTGGTGGAGTTAGTCGAGCTCGGGGCGGCCGGAATCGGCGCCGGCGACGACCTATGCGGCCGCCGGAGTTCGGGTGAAGACGAACTCGAGCTACGGTGTGCGGTGAGGTGCGTAGAGTGGTAGTTTAGACCCTACGTGATGTGGTGAGTGCGTTAGACACCGAGGGGTGGCCGGTGGATGGCCGGGAGCACGTCGGCGACGAGCTCCGCGGCGGCGGGTGCGGTTGAGCTACGTGCGGTCACTACACGGCTCGGGAGCGAGAGAGGAAAGTAGGGGGAGATAGCTAGGCTCACGGGGCACTCGGGGAAGAACTCGGTGCGGTCGGGGACGGGCTGATGCGACGGCGGCGTCGAAGGGGATCTCCGGCGACGGCGGGGTCGGGCGAGGTTGGTGCAGTGGCCTCGGGCTCTGTGGCCTGGGCTCGACTAGCTCGACGAAGAGGAGGGCGGCGGAGCTCCTAGACACGACGGGGAGGAGCACGGACGACGGGGAGCGCGACTACGGCGACGGCGTGGCTGTGGTGGCGTCGGCCATGGCGGGGGAGCGCGAAGGGGAGGAGCTGGGGAGGAGGAGAGATGTCTGAGGGCTCGGGGGGAGAGAGAGAGAGAGTGATCCGCGTCGCGGCTCGGTGAGGGGAGCAGCGAGGCGGCGACCAGGTGCGTGGCGTGCATGCGGTGCTCGCCGCCGAGCACTGCTGCTCACTGGCCAAGCCAAGCAGCTCATTGGCCATGGCCAGTGGGCTGGGCAGCAGTGGGCAGTTGGTAGGCGCCAGGTAAGGTTTTCATTCTGTTTTTCTTTTTCTAATTTTCTGTAACTTTGTGGAGTTTTTAAAAATACTAAAACAGCTCCTAAATTCACCAAACTTCTCCTAGTCCATAGTTGGAATATTTCCAACATGAAACATTTTTGTTTGGGAATATTTGGGCATTTGCAATATTTTATATAATTTTAAATGCCCAAACTCAAATACTTATGATTTAATTCAAAGACCTTAGGATGACCTAGAAAATTGTGCACCACTTTTGGCAGAGGCTCTGAACCAAAGCAAAGGTGATGAGCATTTTAGAAGGGCATTTCAGGTTCATTGAAATAATTTTAGTAAACCCTAGTTGGAATCAAAAGGGGTTCTGGGGTTCTGTCCTTCCCAATTCAAATTTCAGATGAAATGAAGTCGTCCTCGATGGAAGCTCATCTTCCTCACCCAAATAAGACTTCAAATCTGCAATGTTAAAAGTGGGACTAACCCCAAAATCTGCAGGGAGCTCAAGTTTATATGCATTATCATTTATTTTCTCTAACGCCTTAAAAGGACCATCAACACATGGCATTAGCTTTGATTTGCGCAAATTAGGAAATCTGTCCTTACGCAAATGTAACCAAATTTGTTTTCTACCTTTATCTCCAGCAAGTTTATATTTAGCCTTCATACGCTCAATGTTTTCCTTAGTTAACTCACCTATTTTAAAGATTAATTCAGCACGTTTTTTAGCATCAAAATTAACCTTCTCCGAAGATGGATGAGGCAACAAATCAATAGGTGCACGAGGTAGGAAACTATACACAATTTCAAAAGGACACATCTTAGTAGTAGAGTGCAGCGAACGATTACAAGCAAATTCAATATGAGGCAAGCATTCTTCCCACATTTTCTTGTTATTCTTCAAAACGGCCCTAAGCATAGTAGACAATGTTCTATTTACTACTTAAGTTTGTCCATCAGTTTGGGGGTGAAAAGTAGTACTAAAAAGCAGTTTAGTCCCCAACTTAGCACATAAACATCTCCAAAAGTGGCTAAGAAATTTAGTATCACGATCGGAAACAATAGTATTTGGCACACCATGCAAGCGAATAATTTCATGAAAGAACAAATCAGCAACATTAACAGCATCATCACTTTTATGACATGGTATAAAGTGTGCCATTTTCGAGAATCTATCCACAACAACAAATATGCTATCCCTCCCCTTCTTTTTTCGAGGTAAACCTAAAACAAAGTCCATAGATATATCCTCCCAAGGAACAGTAGGTACAGGCAAAGGCATATATAATCCATGAGGATTGAGTCATGTCTTAGCTTTTTGACATGTAGTGCAGCGAGCAACAAAACGCTCAACATCCCGTCTCATCTTTGGCCAAAAGAAATGTGTAGCAAGCACGTTCTCCGTATTCTTCATGCCAAAGTGTCCCATTAATCCTCCTCCATGCGCCTCCTGCAACAACAAAAGACGAATGGAGCTAGCTGGAATGCATAGCTTGTTAGCACGAAACACATATCCATCGTTAACGGTGAACTTGTTCCATGTTCTCCCTTCTTTACAATTCTGCAACACATCTTTAAATTCAGCATCATGCACATATTGTTCTTTGATGGTCTCCAAACCAAATATTTTAAAGTCAAGTTGTAAAAGCATAGTATAACGACGAGACAATGCATCAGCAATAACATTTTCTTGACCCTTCTTGTGTTTAATGACATAGTCTCAATGAATTCAACCCATTTAGCATGTCTACGATTCAATTTGGCTTGACTTTTAATATGTTTCAAAGACTCGTGATCAGAATGTATAACAAATTCTTTGGGCCATAAATAATGTTGCCATGTTTCTAAAGTCCGGACAAGAGCATATAATTCTTTATCATAAGTAGAATGTTCAGACTAGGCCCACTCAATTTTTCAAAAAAGTATGCAACAGGTTTGCCATCTTGTAATAACACACCTCCTAATCCAATTCCACTAGCATCACATTCAAGCTCAAGAGTCTTATTAAAATCAGGAAGTTGGAGTAAAGGAGCATGTGTCAACTTATCTTTCAATACCGTGAAGGCTTCTTCCTGTGCGGTACCCCAAACAAAAGGCACATCCTTCTTCGTAAGCTCATTGAGAGGTGCAACAATGGTGCTGAAATCTCTCACAAAACGCCTATAGAAACCAGAGAGTCCAAGAAAGCTCCTCACTTGTGTGACCTTTTTGGGATGCGGCCAACTCTCAATAGCTTCAATCTTGGCTTTATCAACTTCAATTCCTTGTGGAGTAACAACATAGCCAAGAAAAGATACTCGGTCGGTGCAACATGTGCACTTCCCAAGGTTACCAAACAAATGTGCATCACGTATATTAGTAAAAACAACACGTAAATGTTCCAAATGTTCTTCCAAAGACAAGCTATAAATCAGTATATCACCAAAATAGACTACCACTAATCGTCCAATGAAAGCACGTAAAACTTCGTTCATTAATCTCATGAAAGTACTAGGTGCATTAGTTAACCCAAAAGGCATGACTAACCACTCATATAAACCAAACTCAGTTTTAAATGTTGTTTTCCATTCATCTCCCAATTTCATATGAATTTGATGGTATCCACTATGCAAATCAAATTTGGAGAATATTGTAGAGCCACTCAATTCATCAAGCATATCATCAAGCCTAGGAATAGGATGACGATAACGAATAGTAATATTATTAATGCCTCTACAATCAACACACATATGTGACATACCATCCTTTTTTGGCACTAGTATAATAGGAACAGCACAAGGACTAAGAGATTCGCGTATATAACCTTTGTTGAGCAGCTCCTGTACTTGACGCATAATCTCCTTCGTCTCCTATGGATTGGTACGGTATGGCGCACGGTTTGGCAACGAAGCACTAGGAATTAAGTCAATATGATGCTCAATCCCTCGAATAGGTGGTAATCCCGGTGGCACGTCTTGTGGAAAGACATATGCGAACTCCTGCAAAATTTTAGTGACAGCAGGAGGCAAAGAGAAAGGCACATCCTCGAATGAAAATATTGCCTCTTTGCACACAAAAGCATAGCAAACAGATTTTCTCACATCTAGATCATCAATATCATATTTGGTGGCAAGTAAGCATGCACTTTTCAATTTAATTTCAGAAGCAACACTAGATGGTTTATTACGAGGCTTCATTTATTGCTCAAATTTGGCCACAATCTGATTTTCACTCTTATATTTATCCTGTTTTGCTTTATTAGCTCTATTAATATGATCTTTCAAAATGGAATCAGGAGACATAGGAAGCAAAGTAATATGTTTATCCTTATGAAAAGAGTATACTGATTGTTTCTACCATGGTGTGCATAAGTTTTATCAAATTGCCATGGTCTACTAAGTAATAAGGAACATGCTTGCATGGGGACCACATCACAGTCAACATAATCAGCATATGTAGAGATACTAAAATGCACACGAACAATACGTGTTACCTTAACCTTGCTGCTGTCGTTGAACCATTGGATGTAGTAAGGATGTGGATGTGGTCTTGTGGTGAGAGATAGCTTCTCCACCATCTCCATGCTAGCCAAGTTGGTGCACCTCCCTCCATCAATGATGACGCGAACAGAATGTTCCGTCACAACTCCCTTTGTGTGGAACAAATTGTGCCTCTGATTTTGCTCAGCTTGCATGACATGCACACTCAAAACATGTTGAGAAACTAAAATTTCATACCTGTCAGCGTCATCAGCAGCCATTTATTGCGTCTCTTGTTCAGAATAATCTCCACCGTGTTCTTTACTTGTAATAATAATCATCTCCATCATAGTCACTAGCGGACTCATACCCACCATCCTCAGTAGCAATCATCACACACTTAGATGGACATTCTCTCGCATAATGACCTCCATCCTTGCAACGATGACAGATAATATCATGTGTTTGCCCTGTTGATGCCATGAATGAAGAAGAGCTCTGTGCAGGCCCAGAAGGTGTGCTCTTTGCAGATAATGGTGGTTGTGCCTGCTTTCTTGTATCACGGCTCGAGGTGGCAGCCGAGGGAGGTGTCGGTGCAGTAGAATGTGTGGAAGTAGAGGATGCACACGGTGTCCATGATGAAGGTCGATCTGCAGAAAAGTTAGTTCGCGCCAATGCCTGTCGATCCTGCACTTCACATTCAGCTTTACAAGCAAGATGGAATAAACGAGTGATATTATTATACTACTTATACTCTAGAATGGTCCGAATCTCTCTATTTCATCCACCCATAAAACGTGCAAGCATAGCTTCATTATCCTCAACAATACCACATCTAATCATGCCAGTTTGTAATTCCTGATAATATTCTTCTACAGAATTTTTTCCTTGTCTCAAACGCTGCAATTTTTGAAGAAATTCACATTGATAATATGGTGGAACCCAGCGAGTACGCATAGCATTTTTCAAAGAAGCCCAAGTAGCTGGAATAGGATATAATCTACAATGTTCAGACCACCATACACATGCAAAACTAGTGAAAGCACAAACAGCAGCAGCAACACGTCTCCCCTCGGGATATTGTAAACATGTAAAGCGTTGTTCAGTTTCTAACTCCCAAGTAAGATATATATCAGGAACATATCTACCCTCAAATGGTGGAATATTCAATTTCAGTTTAGGAAGATGGTCATGATCTCGTACCTGAGCTGGTTGTGCAACCCTACCATTGCGATTATATGCATGTGGACGACCTGGTGCTGGTGGTTGCACGTAGTTCTGATTTTGATCAACCTCCCACGTAATCTTCATCCTCCTCGGCACCAGCAACAACAATAGCATGAGCCAAAGAAGCATCAACGGTAGGTACAATAGCACCAGAAGTTTGGCCGTCCTCAAGAGGAACACGCTTCGCTCGTCCGAACTGATTCAACAGGGGGCGTTGTTGTTTTCGTTGCAGAGGTGCGACAGGTGCAGCCGATGGTGGTTGTGGAAGACGCGAGAGCAATTCATTAAACTTGTTATCCAACTTTGTCTCAAACGACTTCTCCATGCCATCTATCTTCTCCATGGCCTCTTCAAATCTGTTTAGCACATCTGCCACTTGGCCACTCATCATTTGATGAAATTTATCATGCAACTCCTTGTTTGTCATGTTCTCCTAGTCCAGCTCATCTGCTTGTGATCCTGGCATTGTTAGCAGCAAGAGAAAAACACAAGAATATGTCCCAAATCCGTCAAGCGAATCTCAAATTCTCACCAGTTCTTACCAAGCAGCAGGTGGTGATCGGCAGCCGTTGTAGTCACAACTCTCAAAGTTTGGATAGAGCGATTACCAGGGAGATTCAAACTCATGACGTAGATGTATGTGGAGCTGGAAAGGCTATAATAAGGTAGCAAAAAAGGTCAGCAATAATCAATTCAGAGATGCAAAGTTGAATAAACGCTCAAGGACGGTACTGTGCTGGTCCTAGGCTAGACCGTACTAGAGACGCAAGCATAGAACACTAACAAAATCACAACGCGACACATAAACAAGGGAAAAACACAGTGTGGGAATTTTTTTTCGCTCTTTTTTTGGTGCTCCTCTTTTTTTTGTGAAAAATCACTAAAACGGCGAGTGTCTCAAAACTCTTCCCAAGTTAAATTGACAGGATAGTCACGACATTTTTTTGACTGATTTTATTTTCGGAAATCAGGGCAGCGATGACCAAAAAGTGCGATAAAAAAAATCACTATGAGGGCACGTGTCTCAAAAGACTCAGAAAAGCCTAAAAACAGGACAGGGAAAAATATTTTTGATCACTGAAATTTTGGCCTAAAAACTACCCGGGGGTCTCCAGACTTTGTTTTTTTCCCGAAACCTACTCAGGCAAGGAAACACGAATCGGAAAATAGATGGATCTCGAAAACAAACCTAATATGAAAAGAACTCAGATTACTGGTGGATATGTGGTGGTAGGATATGGCAGCGGTGGTGGTATATGGCAGCAGTGGTGGTTTACGACAGCGGTGGTAGGATATGGCAGTGGTGGTGGTATATGGCAGCAGCGATGAGGATGGTGCGGCGGCGGCGTGAAAAATTGTGACAGAACTCGAAACTCTAAAGGACTAGACGCTAAGACCAGCAACTTGACACGACGATGCAACCGCAAATTCAACAAAGCAAAATACTAAAAAGACTATGCAAAGGCTCAGACTTGTTCGAACATGATGAACTAACCCTAATTTAACCCTAATTTTTTGTGTGGATTTTTCGTGAACTGTAGGTATGAAGAACATATTCGATCTAAACTATGAAAAACTGTAAAATCTCACCGAGCAACCTGGAAATCTGATACCACTTGATAGAGGCGAGGGGCCCAATCTTTCGATGAGATGGTGGCTATCGTTTTTGATGGAGTAGACTTTGACGATCCGACTACGAACGTGCGAGGACGTCGCGCCTTAGGAATAGCTAAACCAACTCCGAGAGGTTATTGACCACTCCGGAGCACAATCAACCTGACCACGATGGTCTATTTCCTGCAAGCAAACGAAGAACAAGCACGAAACTGAAATTGCAATCAGGATATTGCGAATAAAAGAGGAAAACTTTATTGATCAAGTGGGGTTCTGTGACGTCTTGGTCTGGACGTTGAACATAAACGAAGTACACGAAGTTGCAGCTATGGTGAACTTTTAATCTAAACAAAACCTAAAGTCTAAACGATGCCCTAAGGGTTGTATATATGGAGGAAGAGGGGGGAATTTCGTGGCCCTTGGAGGAGGTGTCCGAAACCAACCCTAACTCTTGTTTCCCCACACATACGGACTCTAAAAACAACCAATAATCAAGTATTTCGAAATTACATGGACCTGGCCCAATAATAAGGTGACGCAACACCTAGAATAGCCTCTAGATGAAATTTATGATGTGGCATCTTGTATATTTCATCCAAGGCTTCATGCACTCATTATGGTGGCTTCAAAGTCCTGGAATCATCACTTGTAACTCTGTTCTTATTCCCCTTGTGCATGCCATCATCTCCATGCTTGAACTTGCTCCAAGGTTCATCTTTCTTGTCCAAGCTAGGCCCTTCATTTGTAAGCAAAACAAATGTATCCAATTTAGGCAGCATCATATTCTCATGAACATTAGAATCATTACCAAGAAACGAAAGTACCTGGTAGTTCAATTGGCGTGCGCGAGCTCTAATAATTGGTCGAGTATGTATAGCAGCAGGGGCTGTGGGTGTAGCAATGGTATTGATGCCCTCATCACTAAATTCCTAGACAATATTATGGTTAATTATTCTGAATGGCATACCGAAAGATCTTCTACTAGTAAAAACGTGCATGTGATTGAAGAGATTAGTGTTTTGAGTGGAAAGATGGATGAACTAATGAAATTATTTGCTAGCAAGAGTGCTCCTATTGATCTTAATGGTATGCCTTTGTCTACTTTGATTGATAATAACAATGAATCTATGGATGTGAATTTTGTTGGTAGGAACAATTTTGGTAATAACTCGTATAGAGGTAATTTTAATCCTAGGCCGTTTCCTAGTAATTCCTCTAACAATTGTGGTAACTACTACAACTATTCTTATGGAAATTATAATAAGATGCCCTCTGATCTTGAGAATAGTATTAAAAAAATTATGAGTTCGCAAAAGAATTTCAATGCTTTGGTTGAAGACAAATTGCTTAAGATTGATGATTTGGCTAGGAATGTTGATAGAGTTTGTATTGAGATTGATTCTTTGAAAATTAGATCTATTACACCCAAGCATCATATCAATGAATATCTAAAAGCAATGAGAATTTCCATTGATGGGTGCAAAGAAAGAACCACTAAGATGCATGCTAAGCGAGATTGGTTTGTAAAAGCGTGTTCTTCTAGTTTTTGTGAAAATAATGATGAAGATCTTAAAGTGATGTGACTCCTATTGAATCTTTGTTTTCTAATATAAATCTTGATAAAGATGGGACTGGAGTGTCGGTGTGGAACGACACCTATGGGATCACAAGAATCCATACTACGGTTGCCGGGGCGCAGGGTTGCGAGGAGAGCATGGCTAGTAGACAGCACAAGGATCGTTTACCCAGGTTCGGGCCGTGAGGATGCGTAAAACCCTAGTCCTGATTTGGTGGGTGTATTTCTGAGAGTTCTTGAGCTCTCGAACTAGCTGTGGCCAGCGTGTGGTTCCAAAGAGCCGAATCCCTCTCCTGGTTGCCTCGGGCCTCCTTTTATAGGAAAAAGGGGTTGCCACAGTGGCACACAGGAGGTGGAAAGGCGTACAGTGTTGCGAGATTATCCCTCGTATTACAGGACAAGATGCATTTAATGCACCGCTTAGGTGTCCCCTTGCTTTATCGGGGATGGGGGCGAGGCCCGTCCCGTCCGTCGCCACTCCTCCTCGCTTCGACACGCGCCCTGGCCAGTGATGCGTGCGGTGCCATGTAGGCAGGCAAGCAGCTGAGGTGACGCGATGGTGGAGCCTTCACGAAGATCTGCATGCCGCCACGCAGGCGCTTGACAAGTTGGCCTGGGAGCTGCATGTTGCCACGCAGGTGCCCGCCCAGCTGGTTGGGCTGGCAGCTGTATGAGAACGATGGTGGAAGCTTGTTCGTCGGCGGGCCTGGCGGTGGCCCTGCTGGCGTCCTTGGCGAGGGCCTTGCCGGGCGGCAAGGGCCTTGCCGGGCGGCAAGGGTCTTGCCGTGGCGTGCTGTCGTCCCCGGCAAGGATCTTGCCGGGGAGGGCTGGTGGCCTTCCTCGGCAAGGGTCTTGACGAGAATCGTCGTCTTCTAATCCTCATCTGATCTTGAACATGTCTTCACAAAGATCTGCATGCCACCACGGAGGTGCCTCCCGAGCCCTGGCCCCACGTGGATGATGGTGTTGGGGATTGTGGGCTCAAAGTGGCTCGCTCTGTTAGTGTGGGGCGAGCTGTCTCGGCAAGGGTCTTGCCGGGTCCACTAAGGCCGCCCGGCAAGGGTCTTGCCGGCGGAACCTGCTTCATCCCTTTGTTCTTTGTGGTCTTGGCCTTGGCGTTGCCTTGATTGTCTTGCGCTCTGGTTTTACCTTGGCTCACCTCCCTTCCTCTGCTTGGTGTGACCGTGGGCGCGGCTCTGACTGCCCGTGCATAGGTATAGGGGTACAAAAAGTGCACCCCTCTTTTTGTACACCGACAGGAGCCCCCGGGCCTGGGCCACATAAAGCGACGACCTTTGTTGGGCTAGGCCTGAGCGGTCTTGTGGCAGGCGGGCGGCTTTACCGCAGTAAAACTTTTCACGCGCTGCGCTCCCCGAGACCCGCACACGTGGCGCAGCGTGGAGGGGTGTGCGTGATGTGGGCGGCATGCGTGGGGTGGTTTCTGCATGCATGCGTCACATCGTGTGTAACACCCTGGATGTAACTTCCCCTTTTGGGCAATATATCAATTTGACCTCATCCTATTTCTTGTGAGTTTTGTCATGCTTGGCCTCTTCTTGTTTGGTTATGTGGGTTTTTCTCTTTTCTTTGTTTTGCTCTTTTACCATATTGCATTTGTGCCTCTTGTCATCTTGCATTCCATTCTTATCATGTGTTTGTGGTGATCTCTCACATGTCATGTGGTTGCATGTGCCATTCTCATTTTGCATTACCATCTCCTCCTTCCCTCTACTTCTTTCCTTATCAAGTGCTATCTTCCCCTTTCTCAATTAATGTTCATCTTCTCCCTGCAAATCTTGCTCCTTGCATTTAACCTCTCTGCCAAATATCTCCTCATTTGAAGTTGTTATGGTCAGGTTCAAAAATGACACAAGTTTGAAATATTTCCAAACTTGTCTTATTTTTCTACCTCTAAAAAAGCCCATTACAATTTATTAAAATAGTGGGGAATTCCAGGAGTGTGGGGATATTTTCCTTTCACTCCAACTCTTCTCATTTCTCTCTGTGCTTTCTTTTCTCTTCTTTTTGATTTTAAAAAGGAAAAGAAAAGAAGGCAGCAGCAGCAGTGGCAGCCCAGCGAGTCCTCTCCACCTGGGCTCCGGCCTTCCAAGCCGGCCCAGCCCCCTTCAACCCCCGCAGCCCAGGGAGAGCGCGCCAGCCCGCTCGCTCTTTCTCTCCTTGCCTTCGCGCACCCGCAGCCGCGCATACCCCCGCTTGTGCCACTCCACGTGGACGCGCCGGCCCCGCCTGGCAGCGACATTTCGGTTGCCTCACGCACCTTTCCCTTTCCTCCCGCCGTCGCCATGGGGACCCCGAGCACGAGGGAGCGTGAGCTCGACCCCGTCGCCCTAGCCCCCTACTTATCCCCTCTCCGTGTCCACGCGATCCCTAGGGTTTCCCTCTCCCTCTCGCCGCCGCCGCCAGGTGAGTAACCACCAGATTCGCCGCCCCCGCTCCGTCCCGAGCGCATCTGAGAGCGCGCCTCGTCGCCGGCGTGCTCTCCGGCCACCCCAACCCTGCGGCCCGTGTCCTTCTTCTTCCTCGTCGTCGACTTCGTCCACGACGTCGACTACGGTGCCCGGATCGTCAAGTTCGTCAACGCCCCTGCTTCTGTCTTCTTCTCGGTCAGGAACACGGCGAAGTTCAGAGCACGACTCCATCGCCGCAGGATCACCTCCGTCACCGTTTTCTTGTCCTTGGGTAAGGAGGTATAACCTACTTCCTCCCTGCTCCTTCCTATCGTCGTTAGATCACCGTAGTGCAGGTTCCGGTCCGTGTCCTTGCCGCGCTCGGCGTGCTCCGGCATGTCTGTAGAGTTTGGGTTCAGCGTAGTTGGCCGTGTGTAGTTGCCGCGTTTCCTCTCTCGGGTTCGTCCCTTCTTGATTCCGTGGTGTTCTCCCGCGCGCACCCATCTTGTTCGAGGCCGCAGAGTCAGCCAGAACGCCGTTGCCTCGCCGGCGTCGTCGTTTGTTTCTCTGCCTCGAGTCAGGGCCTGGTAGTTTGGTCTAGTAGGCCCGAGTTCCTTACCTTACCGAACCCCTAGCCTAGCCGAGCTGGTTTGACCCCGCGCTCTCACTGCGGCGACCTGGGTTCGAATCCCAGGCGCGCCCCCTTTTTATTTCTGTTTTTCCTTCTTCGGTTCGTCTCTTCAGTAGTAGTAGTAGTTAAGGGGCCGAGGCCCCTTCTCTTTCAGTCGTCGCCGCCTAGCTCAGTGGTAGCTGGGGCAGAGTTCAACCGGGGAGGCCCGGGTTCGATTCCCCCGAGGCTGGTTTTCTTCCCCCTTTTTAAACCTACTCTGCCACTGTCTCTATGACAGTAGGGCCACCATGTCAGCCTCTCAGCGCCCTCCTCCATATGCATATTTTTTTCCTTACCCCGCGTTTCCATTTCTGGATTGTTTCCTTTTCTGTTTTGGGCAAGTCCAATTCTGGACATTTCCAAATCTGGAATTTGCCATTTCTGTTAACTTCCATTTTAGGCAGGTTTTGTCTTAGTGCATTTGTGATGATTTCTCTACTGCAACCCTAACATATTATATATGTTTTTGGGGTAGAAAAATCCCACCAACTCAGTGGTGGCATTAGTTTTTGCATTTGAGCAAGTTTATGTTCATGTCTTTTTGCATCATGATTATGTGTTGTTTTTCATGGGCATATTTATTTGATTTATGCTATGAGGTAGTTGGCACACGTGCATGGCTTTGTTCATCATGCTGTTATTGTAGGTTTCACGCCATTCTTGTTTTGCTCGCCATATCCAACCCGTGCATCCGTTTCCGGTGGTCTCTATATCGATTTCTACCGAAATCATCTCATCTTTCCGATGGCATGCTTGGTTTGCCAAGATGATGCCTGGTTTTTCATTTACCTTCCGGAGCGCACATACGCATTGCATATCACTTCCCGCATATCATGTCATGTTTTGCATCATGTTGATTGTGCATTGCACCGTGATTTATTGTGGTTCCTTTGTTTGTGTTGTTGCTTTGGGTAGAGCCGGGAGACGAGTACGTGAACGAGGAACCTGTTGAGAACGTTTTCGAGGATCAAGCTTTCGACAACTCTGAGAACATTGCAGGCAAGATGATCATGCCCTCGAAATCACTTCTATCTTTGCTATGCTAGTTGCTCGCTCTTTTGCTATGCCTATGCTGCGATGCCTACCACTTGCTATATCATGCCACCCATATTGCCATGTCAGCCCCTAACCATCCTTTCCTAGCAAACCGTTGATTGGCTGTGTTACCGCTTTGCTCAGCCCTCTTATAGCATTGCTAGTTGCAGGTGAAGCTGAAGTTTGTTCCTTGTTGGAACATGGAGTTGTTGTTCCTTATGGGAACATGTTTACTTGTTGGGGATATCACAATATATATATTTGCTATGTTTAACACATCTATATACTTGGTCAAGGGTGGAAGGCTCGGCCTTATGCCTGGTGTTTTGTTCCACTCTTGCCACCCTAGTTTCCGTCATACCGGTGTTATGTTCCTTGATTTTGCGTTCCTTACACGGTTGGGTGATTTATGGGACCCCCTTGACAGTTCGCTTTGAATAAGACTCGTCCAGCAAGGCCCAACTTTGGTTTTACCATTTGCCGCCTAAGCCTTTTTCCCCCGGGTTTTCGCGAGCCCGAGGGTCATCTTTATTTTAACCCCGGACCGGTGCTCCTTCGAGTGCTGGCCCGAACCGGCAGATCAAGGGCCACCTCGGGCAACTCGAGGGCTGGTTTTACTCGTAGGCTGACCTATCCGGTGTGCCACGAGAACGAGATATGTGCAGCTCCTATCGGGATTTGTCGGCACGGTCGGGTGGCTTTGCTGGTCTTGTTTTATTGCTGTCGAAATGTCTTGTAGTCCGGGATTCGAGATTGATCGGGTCTTCCGGTAGAAGGAATATCCTTCGTTGACCGTGAGAGCTTATAATGGGCTAAGTTGGGACACCCCGCAGGTAATATCTTTCAAAGCCGTGCCCGCGATTATGAGGCGATGGGAATTTGTTAATGTCCGGTTGTAGAAAACCTGAAGTTGACCTCAATTAAAATACACATCAACGCGTGTGTAACTGATGGTCTCTTCTCGGCGGAGTCCGGAAGTGAACACGTGTTGGAGTTATGTCGGCGTAAGTAGTTCAGGATCACTTCTTGATCACTACTAGTTTCACGACCGTGCTTTGCTTCTCTTCTCGCTCTCTTTTGCGATGTAGCCACCATATATGCTAGTCGCTTGCTGCAGCTCCACTTTACTACTCTGTCCTTCCTATAAGCTTAAATAGTCTTGATCTCGCGGGTGTGAGATTGCTGAGTCCCGTGACTCACAGATACTTCAAAACAATTGCAGGTTCCGGCGATGCGGTCAGATGATTCCACCGAGCTCAAGTGGGAGTTCGACGAGGAACGTGGTCGTTACTATGTGTCTTTTCCAGATGATCGAGAGTGGTGCCCGCTTGGGACGATTCGGGATCTGTGTTAGCATTTGGGGTATCTTCTTTATTTTGGTTCCGTAGTCGGACCTTGAGTGTACTTTGAATGATGGATGTTTAATTATGTACTGTGTGAAGTGGCGACTGTAAGCCAACTATGTATCTCTTTCCCTTATTTATTACATGGGTTGTGTGAAGATTACCTCACTTGCGACATTGCTTTCAATGCGGTTATGCCTCTAAGTCGTGCCTCGACACGTGGGAGATATAGCCGCATCGGGGGCGTTACATCGTGGTAAATGGGTAGCGCGACTCGCGGCTTCCCCATAAAAAGGGATAACCGTGGGCACACTCTTCCTTTTACCCTTCGCGCAAACCCAATCTCGAAATCCTCCGCCCGTCTCCCTCTTCTTCGTCAAGATTTGTTTCTGCTCGCCGCCGTTGCGCTTCCGCTGCCCTCTGTCCTATCCTTCTCCACCAGCCGCCATGGCGCCAAATCCACCAAGGGCAAGGGGGTGGCCAAGGACGCCGGAGCTGTGGAGCCGCCGGAGAGCGTGCTGGCGGGGCAGCGGACGCAGTCCGCCTTCTTCTTCCCCTCGACGGTTGACGTGTTCGAGCTTCGGGACTCCTTCAGGCCCTTGTGGGGAGTGAAGACGGGGGTAATTCAGGCGTCCGCCACGCGTCATCCCCGCCGACTGCGCCGAGCCTGCCCCAAATCGGTACCCCTTCTTTGTTGATTACTTTTCTTATGGGATCTGTCCTCCCTTCTCCGATTTCTTCAGCGACATCATGCACACCTTCGGCTTCCGCCTCCTGGATTTTACTCCGAATGCGGTGGCGTGCATGGCCCTTTTCGTGCACCTCTGCGAAGGCTTTGCCGGGGTGCACCCCAACACGACACTCTTCCGCCACTACTTCTTCCATCGGATCCAGACGGGAGGTGCCATCTCGGGGTGCATCGCCTGGATCCCAAAATCCAAGGGAGCGTACCTGGACGGCGCCAGGAAGGAGAGGTGGGAGGAATGGCGGGGCCGGTGGTGCTGGATCAAAGAGAAGGACCCGCTGGCGTTCTGCAGAGTTCGCCGGGAGCCGCCGGTTCACGGCAGTGATTGGAGCAACGTCGACGCCACGACGGAAAGCTCACGGTTGCCACCACCAGGATTCTCCGGCTTACCTAGGCCGGGCTAACCCTTGAAATGATCGGGGCGGACTTCATCCGTCGCCGGATTGCTCCTCTGCATAACAAGGGGAGGCCAGTCTGGCTCTTCATGAACCCCGCCGACATCATGCGGCTCCGCCCCGGCCTCGACCACAACTTCATGGTGATGGCGCACACCCATTTCTGCCAGCGGCTCTTCCAGCTTGACATGGGCCGCGACGACGAGGTCGAGCGGACCGGCAAGGTCGCGAGGGCCGCCGCGAAGGCCGGCAAGGTCCTCAAGGGGCCGTTGTTCAAGCTGCCAACAGGGGTGGTCCCATTGTGCAACAATTCACGTCGGTCGGAGATCATTGCCATGATGCCGGACTGCAACGCGCATGGCCCCGACCTAAGTTGGAAGGAGCCGGAGAAGGCCGAAGTGCAGAAGTTCTTTGACACCCTGCACGAGGGGTACGTCAACGCCGACGCCGAGCGGCTTCTTGTCCAGGACACCACCCAGGTGGAGCTGGACTACATCGCCACCAGGGCGAGGGAGGCACAGCTTGCCAGGGAGGCCGGCAGCGCCCGACGGTGTCAAGGACAAGGCCACGACGGCCGCGGAGGAGCAGGAGCTCGCCCGGTGGGCAACGTCCGCCGGGGGAGCCAGCAGCGTCGGCACCAAGGCTCCTCTGGTTGAGGATGTGACCGGCGAGTCGTCGGAGGAGGAGGCCGAGACCGCAGGCCCGACGCCACCTACGGGGAGGGGGCGAGTCTTGCAGCGGGCCGATTCCGGCGAGCCGGTCCGGCCCGGCAGGGCCGCGCAGCCACAGCTGACCTTGGAGGGGTCCCGGCCCCACACGAGGACCGCGGCGGCGAAGAAGCCGGCGAAGGTCGCGGTGAAGAAGAAGACAGCCGCCCCTTCTTCATCCAAGCGTGCCCAGATGCCGCCTCCTCCCCCTCCTCCGGCGGATGTCGACACGGAGGTCACCTTCGCTTATGGATCCCTCAGCCCGAGGAGGAACAGGAAGACAGCAGAGGAGGAGGCGGACAACGAGTAAGCATCTGGTTCCTTTTCGTTATCCCTGCCTCCTCACTCTGTGTTGCTTGCCTTGACTTGTCGTAATCCTTGCAGGGACGGGGAGACGCTGGCCCAGAGAGCGAAGATGGCCAAGGTCCCGGCGAGTGGCCAGCCCTCGGCTGGTACTTCGAGGGCGCCGTTGGTGGTGTTGAGCAGCCCAGACAGCAGCCCCCGGCATAGCCCCCAGCGTAAGTTCGTCACTCTTCTCCCGTCGACATGTTTCAGGGGCACGGCGCTTTGGTGCTGACCCTGTCAGGTATGCAGGAGGAGAGCAGCAGGAGGAGGAGCCACAGAGGGCTACTCCCAACACGCCACCCCCATCGACCACGCCGCCCCAAGGGGCGTCCCCGGCAAGGGTGCCAAGCACCGAGCCCACGCACATGGAGGAGGAGGAGGAGAACTTGGGTGCCGATGGCTTTGCCTCGACGCCAAATGTTGGCGGGGAGGGGACTTATGTTCCCCAGCCGGGTACTGGCATAGGTAAGTCATTCGCCATTCGTCCTTGCTTCTTTTTCTTTACGGCTCTTGGTCTTGGCCTTGCCTCACCTCCTTCTTCTGCACCCAAATTCCTCCTCGGTGAACCCGGAGGACGTGGACGCCGTCATCGAGGATGTTGCCAAGGCCGCCGAGGCGGATGCCGAGAAGATCGCCGTCGAGGAGGCCGCCAAGGATGCCGCCGAGGACATCGCCGAGGGGCCTACCAGGGAGGCCGGTAAGGCTGCCGCTGAGGGAGCCGGCAAGGGGCCTGCCGGGGAGGTCGGCGGGGCCGTCTCCAAGGAGGAGGAGGAGGAGGAGGTGGCCGAGGACAAGCCTTCCTCTTCTGCTACTTCCGGCTCCGGCAAGTATCTGAGGGTGAGCGACGACTTGTTCGTCCACCTTCCAGGCGCGTCAAGCACCAGGACACCCATTGAGGGAGAGGTGTTCGACGATGAGGTGCTTGCCGCTGCCGGGCTTGAACTCGTCGACGAGCCGATCGTTGGCAGCGACGATTCACGGGAGGAGCGGCTTCTCCATGCCATGGGTGCCAGCTTCCGGAAGCTCCAGGCGCTCCACCGCGCCCGTCTGGACAAGGTTAAGTCTAGGACGGCGATGGTGGAGAAGGCGGAGGCGGACCTCCAGAAGCGCGTTGCCGAGGCGCAGGACTGGTTCCGCGAGGCCCACCAGGAGCTCAAGGCTGCCAAGGGCGAGCAGGCCAGGCGCGACATGGAGCTCACCATGAAGCTCGCCGACGTCGAGAAAGCTCAGGAGGCGGTGAAGAATTTGTCCGCGGCCGCCGAAGCCGCCGCACTCAGCATGAGGACGCGCTGCACTCCCAGGAGGAGGACCTCGCTGCACGCGAGGAGAAGCTTGCCGCCACGCTTCGTGGCAAGGATGCAGAGGTGGAGAAGCTTGTCATGCGGCGGACCAGTGAGCTAGAGCAGAGGCACAAGGAGGCACTCAATGCCCAAGCCCAGGTTCACGCCGGCATGGTGAAGGAGCTGGAGGTGGAGGGCGACGGGTTGAAGGAGCAGGCGCTGAAGCTGTCCCAGGAGAGGGACACGCTTAACAGTGCTCTGACAGAGGCTCAACGCACGGTCGTCAGCAAGGCTGGGGAGCTCTCCGAGGCCAACAACTCCATCAGAGATCTCAAGCTGAAGCTGGAGGGTCTCGAGAAGGTGCTGGAGGAGGCCAAGACCCGAGAGGGGACCCTGGCCAAGGAGCTGGAGGCCGAGAAGGAGTTGCGGACAAACGAGGGCCTCAACTTCGCAGATCACGTGGCGGGCGAGAAATGTTGGCTCGATTGCCACGCCACCGTTGCGAACCAAGCCGCCACGCAGCTGGCCATCATGGGGATGCCAGACGTGAGGTACGTCCCGGAGCAGAGCGTGAGCGCCAACTGCAGCCTGACCTTGTTCTTTGAGAAGGTCGTCGGCGCTTTGGAGCGTCTCCATGCCAACCGGGCGGCCTCGCTGGCCGAGGAGTCCCAGAGGCTTTGCCAGGGTGCCATGACCAAGGTTCTCACCATGGTGGCGAACTGGTACCCCGACCTCGACTTTGACGCCGCGCTGGAGAGCTTCCCGGAGGGTACTGACCTTGTGCCGCTCAGGGAGCGCATCAAGCCCATCATCAGCTGTGTCGGCGGAAATCTGAGTGTGGAGGGCCAACGCCGGGATTAGGTATCACGTCCCTTATCGCCGCTGCAGGTTCACAACCAAGACAATCGCTATCTCTAGTTAGAACCGCAGCAACAATTTGATGTAATATAACTCTGCAACACTTTCAGTATTATGCATGTTATTTTCCTGTTTGATTTTCCTTTGTATGTCCACCCTACGTTACTGGGTAGGCTCGCCGGCGCATAAACCCAAGACGGATCCCCATTGGCCTGCCAGGCGTGCTTGCTGCCGGGCAGACCACCTTGCCGCCCCTAGCGCGGCCGCACGAACTGTCGAGTTTCACTCGAGTCAGAGTCAGGAGCGTTGCCAGGTGCGGAAGGTTACCCCGCCGCTCTCTACGCGGCAGCTTTGAGCTGTTGAGCAGACTCGAAATAGAACAAAGGCGTTGCCAATCGCGGGGGGCCCCTTTGCGTGCAGGTTTCCCATACATAGGCCAGATCTCCGAGGACGATAACCTCAAGTGTAAAAAGAAATAATCCAAGGCTCTGAGTAACTTAGCTTTTACATTTGCCGACGCGTCGTTCTCCACCGCCTTCTTCCCGTAAACCGAAGCGGCGAAGAACTGCTAGGCTAACTACCAGACCAGATTCTCACAATTGCGCACCCCCTACCTGGCGCGCCAAAGATGTCGGTGTGGAACGACACCTATGGGATCACAAGAATCCTACTATGGTTGCCGGGGCACAGGGTTGCGAGGAGAGCAGGGCTAGTTGACAACACAAGGATCGTTTACCCAGGTTCGGGCCGCGAGGATGCGTAAAACCCTAGTCCTGCTTTGGTGGGTGTATTTCTGAGAGTTCTTGAGCTCTCGAACTAGCTGTGGTCAGCGTGTGGTTCCAAAGAGCCAAATCCCTCTCCTGGTCGCCTCGGGCCTCCTTTTATAGGAAAAAGGGGTTGCCACAGTGGCACACAGGAGGTGGAAAGGCGTACAGTGTTGCAAGGTTATCCCTCGTATTACAGGACAAGATGCATTTAATGCACCGCTTAGGTGCCCCCTTGCTTTATCGGGGATGGGGGCAAGGCCCGTCCCGTCCGTCGCAGCTCCTCGTCGCTTCGACACGCGCCCTGGCCACTGATGCATGCGGTGCCATGTAGGCAGGCAAGCAGCTGAGGTGACGCGATGGTGGAGCCTTCACGAAGATCTGCATGCCGCCACGCAGGCGCTTGACGAGTTGGCCTGGGAGCTGCATGTTGCCACGCAGGTGCCCGCCCAGCTGGTTGGGCTGGCAGCTGTATGGGAATGGTGCTGGAAGCTTGTTCGTCGGCGGGCCTGGCGGTGGCCTTGCTGGCGTCCTTGGCGAGGGCCTTAGCGGGTGGCCCGGCAAGGGTCTTGCTGTGGCGTGCTGTCGTCCCCGACAAGGATCTTGCCGGGGGGGGCTGGTGGCCTTCCTCGGCAAGGGTCTTGCCGAGAATCATCGTCTTCTAATCCTCATCTAATCTTGAACATGTCTTCACAAAGATCTGCATGCCACCACTGAGGTGCCTCCCGAGCCCTGGCCCCACGTGGATGATGGTGTTGGGGATCGTGGGCTCAAGGGTGGCTCGCTCTGTTAGTGTGGGGCGAGCTGTCCCGGCAAGGGTCTTGCCAGGGCCGCTGAGGCCGCCCGGCAAGGGTTTTGCCATGGGAACCTGCTTCGTCCCTTTGTTCTTTGTGGTCTTGGCCTTGGCGTTGCCTTGATTGTCTTGCGCTCTGGTCTTACCTTGGCTCACCTCCCTTGCTCTGCTTGGTGTGATCATGGGCGCGGCTATGACTGCCCGTGCACAGGTATAGGGGTACAAAAAGTGCACCCCTCTTTTTGTACACCGACATGGAGATGAGTCAACTTTAGTTAAAAGGCGTCCCAATAATTTGGTGTTTATAGATCTTGATGCAAAAATTGATCAAAGTGGGATTGGGGAAGTCAAAACTTTGAGTAGCGATGAACCCACTCTTTTGGATTTCGAGGAATTTAATTATGATATATGTTCTTTAATAGATTGTATTTCCTTTTTGCAATCCATCTTGAATTCTTGTCATGCTTATAATCAAAATAAAGCTTTTACTAAACATATCATTGATGCTATGAAGAAATCTTTTGAAGAAAAGTTTGAATTGGAAGTTTCTATCCCTAGAAAACTTTATGATGAGTGGGAACCTACTATTAAGATTAAAATTAAAGATTATGAGTGCCATGCTTTGTGTGATTTGGGTGCTAGCATTTCCAGGATTCCAAAAACTTTATGTGATGTGTTAGGTTTCCGTGAATTTGATGATTGTTCTTTAAATTTTCATCTTGCGGATTCCACTATTAAGAAACCTATGGGAAGAATTAATGATGTTCTTATTGTTGCAAATAGGAATTATGTTCCCATATATTTCATTGTTCTTGACATAGATTGCAATCCTACATGTCCTATTATTCTTGATAGACCTTTCCTTAGAACGATTGGTGCAATTATTGGTATGAAAGAAGGAAACATTAGATTTGAATTTATGTTAAGGAAGGGAATGGAACACTTTACCTGAAAGAAAATTAAGTTTCCTTATAATCTATTATGAGAGCTACCTATGGATTTCATACCAAAGATGACAACACCTAGATCTATGTTTTTATGCCTAGCTAAGGGCGTTAAACAATAGTGCTTGTTGGGAGGCAACCCAATTTTATTTTTGTTCTTGATTTTTTGGTTTTGTTTTTCAATAGATAATTCATCTAGCCTCTGGTTAGATGTGTTTTTGTGTTTTTATTAGTGTTTGTGCCAAGTAATACCTTTGGGATGGCTTACGGTGATAGTTGATTTGATCTTGCTGAAAAACAGAAACTTTTGCGCCCAGTCGCAGAATTTTTAAAAATCACAAAAGCGTGATGAAATTGTGATTTTTTTACACAAGATTGATTTACAAATTACCTCTATTGTCCTAATTTTCCAGAATGTCTAGAGTTATAGAGTGATTCGAAGTTTATAGATTGCTACAGACTGTTCTGTTTTTGATAGATTCTGTTTTCTATGTGTTGTTTGCTTATTTTGATGAATCTATGGGTAGTATCGGGGGGTATGAACCATGGAGAAGTTGGAATACAGTAGATATTACACCAATATAAATAAATAATGAGTTCACAACAATACCAAACATGGTGATTTTCTTTTCTTATACTAACGGATCGCATGAGATTTTCTGTTGAGTTTTGTGTTGTGAAGTTCTCAAGTTTTGGGTTAGATTTGGTGGACTATGGAATAAGGAGTGGCAAGATCCTAAGCTTGGGGATGCCCAAGGCACCCCAAGGTAATATTCAAGGACAACCAAGAGCCTAAGCTTGGGGATGCCCCGGATGACATCCCCTCTTTCGTCTTCGTCTATCGGTAAATTTACTTAAGGCTATATTTTTATTCACCACATGATATGTGTTTTTCTTGGAGCGTATTGTATGAAATGAGTCTTTACCTTTTAGTTTGCCACAATCATCCTTGATTTAAACACATTTTGAGAGGGACACACATGAATCGTGGTTTATTAGAATACTCTATGAGCTTCACTTATATCTTTTGAGCTAGGCAATTTTGCTCTAGTGCTTCACTTATATCTTTTTAGAGCACGGCGGTGGCTTTATTTTGTAGAAATTATTGAACGCTCATGCTTCACTTATATTATTTTGAGAGTCTCTCTAAACAACATGGTAATTTGCTTTGGTTATGAATTTAGTCCTAATATGATATGCATCCAAGAGGTATATAATAAAAACTTTAATATAAAATGCATTGAGTACTATGAGAAGTTTGATTCCTTATGATTGTTTTGAGATATAAAGATGGTGATAGTAGAGTCATGCTAGTGAGTAATTGTGGATTGTAGAAATACTTGTGTTAAAGTTTGTGATTCCCGTAGCATGCACGTATGGTGAACCGTTACGTAACGAAGTTGGATCATGATTTATTTATTGATTGTCTACCTTATGAGTGGCGGTCGGGGACGAGCGATGGTCTTTTCCTACCAATCTACCCCCCTAGGAGCATGCGTGTAGTACTTTGTTTCGATTACTAATAGGTTTTTGCAATAAGTATGTGAGTTCTTTATGACTAATGTTGAGTCCATGGATTATACGCACTCTCACCCTTCCACCATTGCTAGCCTCTCTAGTACCGCGCAACTTTAGCCGGTGCCTTACACCCACCTTTTACCTTCCTCAGAACAACCACCATACCTACCTATTATGGCATTTCCATAGCCGTTCCGAGATATATTGCCATGCAACTTCCACCGTTCCGTTTTACTATGTCATGTTCCATCATTGTCATATTGCTTTGCATGATCATGTAGTTGACATAGTATTTGTGGCAAAGCCACCATTCATAATTTTCATACATGTCACTCTTGAGTCATTGCACATCCCAGTACATTGCCGAAGGCATTCATATAGAGTCATATTTTCTTCTAAGTATCGAGTTGTAATTCTTGAGTTGTAAGTAAATAAAAGTGTGATTATATTCATTATTAGAGCATTGCCCCATGTGAGGAAAAATAAAAGAGGCCAAAGAAGCCATTTCAAAAAAAAGAGAAAAGAGAGAAGGGGGAAATGTTACTATCCTTTTTCCACACTTGTGCTTCAAAGTAGCACCATGATCTTCATGATAGAGAGTCTCCTATGTTGTCACTTTCATGTACTAGTGGGAATTTTTCATTATAGAACTTGGCTTGTATATTCCAATAATGGGCTTCCTCAAATTGCCCTAGGTCTTCGTGAGCAAGCAAGTTGGATGCACACCCACTTAGTTTCTTTTGAGCTTTCATAAACTTATAGCTCTAGTGCATCCGTTGCATGGAAATCCCTACTCACTCACATTGATATCTATTGATGGGCATCTCCATAGCCCGTTGTAGCGACCCTACCTCAAATGGTCAAGTCTCTGTGCTTCAGTGTCATCCCTGGATCGGTAATGCTGACACACACAGTACTCGAAGGATTTATAACAGAGTAGCAATCACACACTTATTACATCGGATATCTCAAAAAAGAACTTATTACAATAAATATGGCTTAAGGCCATCTAATACGATAACAGCGGAAGACTTGGAAGATAAAGTGAGTCCATCAACTCCAACAGCATAGTTGAGTGCATGACAACGGCCTATCGCACCTTTACTCGTCGTCTGAAAAGTCTGCAAGATAATATGTTGCAGCCCGAAAACGGGTCAGCACATGGAATATGCTGGCAATATAACACAGTAGAGTAACTATCACTATATGCATATATGGCTGGTGGAGGCTCTATGGTTATATGATTTTGCGAAAAGCCAATTTTTCCCTACAACAAAGGAATAAATTTTATTTAACTATCATGGTAGTTGAAACATCATTGAGAATGGCACCCCCATCTCAATCCCAATTAAAGTTGATTATTAACCCAACAAATTAAATTAGAGTGATGAGATACAATAGGAAAATCCAAGTACTAGATACTCAAGATGTCCATAACCCGGGACATGGCTAACCATGATTAGATTGTACACTCTGCATAGGTTTGCGCACTGTTCCCTACAAGACTCGATCTCCTCCGTTTGTTTTCTCGCACTACATGGTGTTTGAGAAACGGATGACCGAGACACAGTCTTTCAGAAGCATTAACACTTTACTCTGGGTGGATAGTTACACCTACTTTCCCTCTACATCTTCTAGCCCACCACTGAAAGAGGTCACACAACATACTCAACTATGCCAGAGCCCATAATGGCTTGTGGCTGCGCACGGAAGTTTCTAGCATGAATAATCTCACGATCCCTTTGAGCCTGGGTGGCGAACCATAGGATGATCACATGGATACCCCGGGATCTCCTAGGACAACACTGGATACCCCAGGTGCCCAAACAAGCAATCCACCCAGATGTGTATTAAAGTTGCCACCTTAAGTTGAACCATTAATTAACAACGCACATCTGTCATGGATACACTCAAACCCAATCCACGTCTACGAGCATAGCATAGCAATATAAGCATAACGTAGAAGTAACTCCCAAGGTTTGATATTAACATGGCAATAGGTTCTACCTCATCATCTACTTCCCAAACCCACAAGTTATACAAATCCTAATCACGCAATGTTTGAGGATTGTATCTAATGCATAAAAAGTGGGAAGTAAAGGGGTATGATCAATGTGTTACTTGCCTTGCTGACGATCCGCAAAACCTAGTGACTCGTAGTAGCACGCTTCGCACTCCGGGAATTCTATCGCAAACAAACAATAGCATACATAAGCAATCAAGCAAAGATACAAGGGTAAAACTCAAATAAGAAGATCTAACCAGAAAGTCAAACTTAAGAACTCCGGTTTGCAAAAAAATCAAATCAAACGGAGCAATGAAACTCAAACAGCAAAAGAAACAAGATCCGTTCACTAATCTGGACTAAAGTCAAATTTTACAGTATGAAAATCTTGTTCAAGTTGGTTAAACTGAAAGAGGGCTTCGATACGAAGATCTAGGCGCTTGAATCGCCTGATTTCGATAAATGAGCGAAAAGATAAACTAAAACAAAAATCGGATCAGAAATCACGATCAAAATAATCACGAAAATCCCAAGAAAAAGAAAGACTAACGAACAGGCTAACGAACGAACGTTCACTGTCTGTGACTAACGGGTGAACGGCGTTCGTTTAAACGAACGAACGGACGAACGTCTGCAAAATAAATAAACCACCGGGAAAACCGATCTAACGAAAATAAACCGAAGAAAAAAAAACTGGGGTTATCCGAAGAAAACCGACCGGTCAACGACGATGGGATCCGCGAGCGGCGGCGGCGGCGGCAACGGCGCGCTAGGGCGGGGCGGCTAGGGTTTGGGGCGCGGGTGGGCTGCGGGCGGCGGTGGGCTACGGGGGCAGCGGCGGCGCATCTTATAAAGCCCCCCCGGGCGGAGTCCCGGTCGGGTACGGCCCGGAGTCGGTTTCCTTTAAAACAAATTCCGACGTGCAGCAAAAGAAAGAAAAGAAATACTAAACGGACTCCAAAAATTCTGAAATAAATTGTCCCCGTCCTCTAAAAATAAGTCGGACAAGGTGAACATTTATTTGGACCTATAATGCAAATTTGAAAAACACGAATTTTTCCTATGCAAATAAAATAGCAATAAAATCCGAATAAAATCAAATATTTGATTTTAATATTTTCCTCCAATATTTCATTTATTTTGGAGAAGTCATATTATCTCCTCTCATATATTTTAATATGAAATATTTTCGGAGGGAAAAATAATAAAACAAATGCTCCTCGTTTCGATATTCGATAAAAATTTCAAATAGGAATACAGTGAAATCCCCAACTCTCTTCGTGGGTCCTTGAGTTGCTTAGAATTTCGAGGATCGCAAAACAAATATGAAATAGAATATGATATGCATGAATGATCTATGTATAACATTCCAAATTGAAAATTTTGGGATGTTATACCCGTTGATACGCCTAGTTGATGTGAGACTATCTCCTTCTTTTTGTCTTCTCCACAACCACCATATTCTATTCCACCTATAGCGCTATGTCCATGGCTCACGCTCATGTATTGCGTGAAAGTTGAAAAGGTTTGAGAACATCAAAAGTATGAAACAATTGCTTGGCTTGTCATCGTGGTTGTGCATGATTTAAATACTTTGTGTGACGAAGATGGAGCATAGCCAGACTATATGATTTTGCAGGGATAGCTTTCTTTGGCCATGTTATTTTGAGAAGAGATGATTGCTTTATAGTATGCTTGAAGTATTATTGTTTTTATGTCAATATTAAACTTTTGTTTTGAATGTTATGGATCTGAACATTCATGCCACAATAAAGAAAATTACATGGATGAATATGTTAGGTAGCATTCCACATCAAAAATTTTGTTTTTTATCATTTACCTACTCGAGGACGAGTAGGAATTAAGCTTGGGGATGCTTGATACGTCTCCAACGTATCTATAATTTTTTATTGTTCCATGCTATTATATTATCTGTTTTGGATGTTTTATATGCGTTAATATCCTATTTTATATTATTTTTGGGACTAACCTATTAACCTAGAGCCTAATGCCAGTTTCTATTTTTTCCTTGTTTTTGAGCTTCGCAGAAAAGGAATACTAAACGGAGTCCAAACGGAATAAAATTTCATGATGATTTTTCTTGGACCAGAAGACACCCAGGGGACTTGGAGTGCAAGTCAGAAGAGCCATGAGGCGGCGACATCTATTGGGGACTTGCGCGTTTCTTCTACTGGATTGATAGCTTGGTTCTTAACTGAGGGAAATACTTATCTCTACTGTGTTGCATCACCCTTTCCTCTTCAAGGGAAGAACCAACGCAAGCTCAAGAAGTAGCACATGGTATGCAAGCTTCAGAGATCCATTTATGGATTGAGGCAGGCATCTCAGAATTGGAACGTTCGTTTTAATGAAGGGATCAAAGAGTTTGGCTTCATCAAGAATGACTGTGATCATTGTGTATTCAAGAAGGTGAGTGGGAGCTCATTTGCGTTTCTAATATTATATGTGGATGGCATATTATTGATTGGAAATGATGTTCAAATGCTTGAATATGTCAAGGACTCATTGAAAAATAGTTTTTCGATGAAGGACTTTGGAGAAGCGGCTTACATTTTGGAATCAAGATCTATAGAGATAGATCGAGAAGGCTTATTGGATTAAGACAGAGTACATATATTGACAAGGTGTTGAAGCGATTCGACACGCAAGATGCCAAGAAGGGTTTCTTTCCCATGTCACATGGCATTAGTCTTAGCAAGACTCAGAGTCCTTCGACTCCCGAGGAGCGAAGACGCATGGATGGGTTTCCATATGCTTTGGCTGTTGGGTCCATCATGTATGCTATGGTATGTACTCGTCCTGATGTTAGATTTGCTCTTAGCGTGGTGGGCAGATACCAGGCTGATCCAGGTGAGAGTCACTAGACAGCGGTTAAGAATGTCCTTTAGTACTTGAGAAGGACTAAGGATATGTTCCTGGTTTATGGAGGTGAGGATGAGCTCATTGTAAAGAGTTACACCGATGCTAGTTTCCAAACCAATAGGGATGACAGTCGACCGCAATCTGGGTTTGTGTTCATTCTGAACGGAGGGATAGTGGGCTGGAGGAGTTCCAAGCAAGATACGGCAGCTGATTCTACAATAGAGGTTGAGTACATTGCGGCTTCTGAAGATGCAAAAGAAGGTGTTTGGGTGAATAATTTTATTTCTGATCTTGCTGTGGTTCAGAGCGCGTCCGATCCACTGGACCTCTATTGTGATAATAGTGGTGCCATCGTGCAAGTCAAGGAACCATGGGACCATCATAAAACCCAACACAAACTCATGCATTTTAACCTTATTCGCGACATTGTTGAGAGAGGTGCTATAAACATATGCAAGGTACACACGGATGCAAATCTTGTTGATCCATTAACGAAGCCTCTCCCACAGCCGAAGCATGAGGCGAACATGAGTTCCATCGGCACTAGTACAAGTGGGAGACTGTTGGAGATATGCCCTAGAGGCAATCACGTGATGATGATATTTCCCCATGTATTCACGAGTCCTTTGTATAGTCCTTGAACATCATCAATGATATGTATCAATAAGTATGTGACTTGTTTGTGGAATTATGTATTGTATGATGATCGTTCTAATGGTCCCTAGTTCATAAGGTTATGTGGACACACACCTTGACTAGTATATGACTTGGTTGATGACTATGTTTCACAAGTCATGTGCATGGAAATGCTAAACCAGTAGTATGGACTCGGGGATGGAGATCACTGAGTCGGACAGACCTACTTTGAGATGCAACGAGATATTATCATCTGTTAGTCTCAAGTACAATGTCTATGCCATGTCCTAGACATGAGGTCCTCACATGTTCTCGGGATGAGGATCGACTCACTTAGGGTCTATGAAACACTACTCTGTAACTGGGTAATTATAAAGGTAGTTTTTGGGTGAGTCGTGAGAGATGCCGCGGGACATGGCTGACCAAGATGGGATTTGACCCTCCTATATGGAGAGATATTCTCTGGGCCCTCTTGAGTGATTAGATTCAGAAAGCATGGCCATGCGATTTGGGTTAAGTGTTAACCCAGTTCAGGAATCTGTATCACGGTTTCAAGAAGAGAGGCCGAGCTACCACAAGGGTGACAAGTAATCGCCTTGAGCTCGACAACAAGTATCATGAGGCAAAAGGAATGTTGCATACACTACAAAAAAAATACACTTCCGTGATGATACATGTTTGTCACAGTAGGTCACGTTTTTGTCATGCATGTACATCCATGACGATTTTATGACAGAATCAAGATAGTCATACCTGTGTTGTCATAGAAGTGTTCCATGACAATACCAAAATTATCATTATGAAAGTGTCCACTTCCATGACGATAAATGGCGCATCATGGAAGTGCTTTCGTCAAGGGTAACCAACATGTGCATCCACCGTAACGGGTCGCCGTTAAGCTATCGGGTTCCGGTTTGAATCCGATAACCTGTTAATAGCCCGGACCAATGGGGATTTTCCACGTGTAAAATTCTCAATGGCTAGAGGAACCACGTGTCGGCTCACCGTTGGGACATATGTCATCCACTCATTGGACCGAAGGCGCCTATGATACGTCGACACGTGGCACGGCCCAACAGAGGCCCATTCCAGTGAAAAGGCCGGCCCATTTGATTTGGTCAAAAGGTAGCGGGCCGGCCCACGGAAAGCCTCTTAACGGCCTGTTTGCATATAGCCCATTTACATCCCGCTAACTCACGGCCCTTTACGGCCTATCCGAATTAGGCCCAGTAGCATCATTTGGGCCATCCAATATGATTCCGGCCCGTTGTAACTTCCGGCCCATGTATAGCCCATGACGTCTTTTGACCAATACAAGGCCCTTTGTAACTCTGGGCCCATTAAAGGCCCGAGGTGAAACTGGCCCATAATGAACAATGTATCGCTTTATACCCATTAACAGCCCATTATTCTGTCGTACGTTTCCAGCCCGTGTTAACTTTCGGCCTTCTAAGGGCCCATTTATTCTTTAGCTCATTTCCAGTATTCAGTTACTTACGGTCCATTACTGGTCTGTTCTGCTTGTGGGCCAAATTCAGCCCGTGGTTACAGTCGGCCCGTTTGTGGCCCGTTAACCCATTGGGATGTTTTCATAGCATCATCAAATATGGTCTATTAAAGGCCCGTTATGGTCGGGCCATAAAACATACGATTTCCACTCTAGCCTGCTTACGGCCCATTTTGCAGACCGTTATTGGTCCACAAATAGTACGGCCCATGTTTGGCGAAACGATTATACGGCCTGTAGAAGGCCCATAGATTAGACGACCCGTAGAAGGCCCATGGATCCTACGGCCCGTAGAAGGCCCATAGTAGGCCCATGGTCACTACAACAGGTAGCAGGACCATGGTTACAACAGCCCGTGTGTTGCCATGGTTATTGTGGCCTATTTATAAAAATAGGTTTTTGTGGCCACTAGAAAAACGCGGAAAAAGAAGTGCAGTGACTACAAGCAAACAACTAAACAAGACAATAAGGAAATAAATAAGAAAGCAACTAACGCTAGGCTATTACGGCTATACACATATTACATCCACTGGGCATCAAAGTTCGCCACCAGTGCAAATATAGGGAAAATAGCAGCATATTACATACACTGGATGTCTAAATTGTCCACCAGTGCAAATAAACGCAGCAGCAAAACAAGTCCATAACTAAAACAACTTCAGAAGAGCTCAAGAAACGTTACCCTGGGTATCCACCATGCTGGCAATAAGCTTAGGAAGCTTATTAGCTTTCTCCTGTTTGGCGCTAAAATCCTCCAACACTTGATGTTGCACCTGAAATTATGCATCTGAATGCTCCAGGGACTTACGCAGTCCTTCGGGTTCTTGTCGCAACGCAGCTGATCGATGTCTTTCAGCTTGTAGTTGAGACTCAAGAAACCGAACTGATTCAGATAGTGAGTTTGAATAGCTTGTGCCAGCGATAGTGGCCAGTAAATCGAACACTACACCAAGACATGACTTTGGGGTTGCCTCACTATCTTCAAGATAGTTTTCCTTACCTGTTTTATCAGCTTTGTTGGAGACCAACAAGGATGTCTCATTATCCTGAACCTTATCTGCATTACTTCCTTTACCATTGCTTAATAAGGCACTCTTCCCCAATATTCTGTCAACATTCTAAAAGAAGAAACAAGCAGACACATAACAGGTTTAGCATGTACTAGTATATGAAACTCATTTCGGTGAATCAATTCATTAGTAAGGTGGACAGGATTAAACTACCAAGTCTTCTATTGCCAAGTAGTACATAATAAAATCATCAAACAAACATATATATATGTCCTATGGTCAGCATATTGTCTTGCCAAATCAAAATAGAGACATGGTTCAAATCATATCAGTTCAAGACAAAGCAGCACTGAAAGAATACAAAGCATGGGAAAATACACGACACAACAAGATTTCAGATGGGTACCACGGGTCTACATGTACAACAACACTTTTGGCTATGCTGTGATGCTAGTAATGTGCATGATATGAGAAGTCAACTGTATACACAATTGAAATTGAAATCAATAAAGATATTTATTAGAGCAAACCTATTAAAGAAACATGCGTAAACATATCTGTTGTGCCATTGGAGTTTCGATTGGATCCTTCAATTTTAAAATAAGTTTGCATGAGTAAATACAGTGATACAAGAGTAAAGCAGTATGCGCGATAGCAATGGAATCTTAAATGAGAACAGTTGTTCTTCAGGTTTAAGCACTTGTTCTACATGAACAGAGTACAGTAAGACGCAGGCATATAGTACTTAGAAAATGAAAAATGAGCTCATAGACCTTACCACATTCTTGGTTTGAGACCAGTACAGAACAAGGTGTTCCTATTCATCGTCCAGTAAATGCGTCTGAGGAGAACGTAAGGGAATTTGATGAGTTTCTTTGCCGATGAAGTCGTTTTCTTGAGTAATTCGATCATGCCACCAAGCATTCTTGAAGATAGCAGAGGTATTAGCACAGGTTACCTCATCCTGAGTTTCCAAATAGGTCCTTTTCTATAGAGAAAAATGGGAAAATTTGATGTATTATAATCATCATGGAGGTAGAATGTATGGGACAAAGCAAAGTAATTGCCATGAATAACATTACTTACACATAACTCCTGGACAAACACTTGCAACTGGCATTTTCCTTCATCTTGAGTATAATATTTCCATGATGGGAAGATACACACATAGGATTTAACAACATCAAATGTGATAGATGCTAAACTACGAATGGCTGGTTGTGCTTCCTCCACGGGAATAGGTGTACTAACTGGTGGAGTTGGGGTTCGCCGTGGTAGTACTGGCGCTTTGGGCACTGGAGCTGCCTTACTAACTGCTCTTGTTTGGGAGCTCTGTGGTGGAGATGGTTGTAGTGACCAGACCTCAAACAGTCTGATCTCTGTGCATCAGTGTCAACCCTGGATCGGTAATGCTAACACACATAGTACTTGAGGATTTATAACAGAGTAGCAAACACACACTTATTACATCGAATGTCTCAAAAGAGAACTTATTACAATAAGTACGGCTTAAGGCCATCTAAAATCGATAACAGCGGAAGGCTTGGAAGATAAAGTGAGTCCATCAACTCCAACAGCATCACTGAGTGAAAGACAACGACCTATGGCTCCTTACTCGTCGTCTGAAAAGTCTGCAACATGAAAGTTGCAGCCTGAAACGGGTCAGCACATGGAATATGCTGGCAATGTAACACATAGAGTAATGAACAAAATAAATGCTATCACTACATGCATATTTGGCTGGTGGTAAGCTCTATGGTTATAGTTTTGCATAAAGCCAATTTTTGCCTACAACAAAGGAATAAATTTTATTTAACTATCATGGTGGTTTTTAAACATTGAGAAGGTTCCTCCAACTCAATCCCAATTATTTATCATCGTTAAACACAATCAAATTATATTAAGGGTGATGAGATCAACATGATAATTCAAGAACCAGATACTCAAGATTGTCCATAACCGGGGACACGGCTAACCATGATTAGTTTATACACTGCAGAGGTTTGCACACTTTTCCCCACAAGACTCGAATACATCCATGGTCGGAGATTCGAGACACAGTCTTTCTGAAGCATTAACACTCTACTCTGGATAGATAGTACCACCTACAACCCATTGCATCTTCTAGTCTACCTCTTCAAGAGCTTCACGCAACTTACTCAACTATGCCAGAGCCCATATTGGCTTGTGGCTGCACACGGAAGTTTCTAGCATGAATAATCTTATGATCCCTTTGAGCCTCGGTGGCGGACCGTAGGATGATCACACGGGTCCTCCGGGATATCCTAGGACAACACTGGATTCTCCAGGTGCCCACAAGCAATCCACCAGATGCGTATTGAAGTTGCCACCTTAAGTTGAACCATTAATAACTCACATCTGTCATGGCTACACTCAAACCCAATCCACGTCTATGAGCATAGCATAGCAATATAAGCAACGTAGAAGTAACTCCCATAGGTTTGATAATAAACAGGTAAATAGGTACTACCTCATCTACTTCCCAAAACCCACAAGTTAATCAGATCCTAACCATGCAATTGTTTGAGGATTGATCTAATGCAATAAAACTGGGTAGTAAAGAGGTATGATCAAAGTGTTACTTGCCTTGCTGATGATCCGTGAAACCTAGAGACTCGTAGTAGCACGCTTCGCACTCCGGGTACTCTATCGCAAACAAACAAGCATACAATAAGCACTCAACTATAAGCACGGGTAAAACTCAAATAAGAGATCTAACCAGAAAGTTCAACTTAAGAACTCCGTTTGCAAAAAGAATCAAATCAAACGAAGCAACAAAACTCAAACTGTGAAAGAAACAAGATCCGTTTACTAATCTGGACTTAAGTCAAATTTTACAGTAGCAAAATCTTGTTCAAGTTGGTTAAATAGAAAGAAGGCTTCAAAACGAAGATCTAGGCACCTGAATCGCCTGATTCCAATAAACGAGCGAAAAGATAAACTAAAACAAAAATCAGGGCAGGAATCGCGATCGAAAATAATCGCGGAAAATCCCTGTAAAAGAAAAACTGACGAACAGGCTAACGAACGAACGTTCGCTGTCTGCGGTTAACCGGTGAAAACCGTTCGTTAAAACGAACATACGAACGGGCGTTCGCTAAATAACTAAACCGGGAAAAAATAAAACCGATCTAAAAAAGCATATAGGTTTTCGTATAAAAACCGAACGGTTTTTAGAATAAAACTGACGGCTACCTCGCAGATCGGGACGGCGGCGGCGGGGCGTACTCGGCGGGCGGGCTCGGCGACGGGCGGCGAGGTGGCGGTCGGGCGGCGGAAGTCTGGGCGGCGACGACGAGAAGGCGGCGAACTCCGGCGGCGGCGGCACGGACTTTGAGGCGGCGGGCGGCTAGGGTTTGGGGCTGGGGCGGCTCGGGCCTCGGCCTTAAAAAGGCCGGCCGGGTGCAGTGTCCTAGTCGGACACGGCCCGGTAAGGCGGTTGACTTTTTTTTTAAATAACCGCGCGCAGAAAAACAAAGAAAAGAAATACTAAACGGACTCCAAAAATCCTGAAATAAATTTCCCTGTCCTCTAAATATATAGCGGACATAGTGAACATTTATTTGGGCCTCTAATGCAATTTTGAAAAACGCATATTTTACCTAATTCAAATAAAATATTGATAAAAACTCCGAATAAAATTCTTATTTGATTTTAATATTAAATATCCAATATTTCTTTATTTTGGGGAAGTCATTTCATCCCCTCTCTTTTATTTTCATAAAAGAAATATTCGAAGAGAAAAATAAATAAATCGGACGATCCTCTTTTCAAAATTTTAGAAAATTCAATTATGAAAATAACGAAATCCCCAACTCTTTCTGTGGGTCCTTGAGTTGCGTAGAATTTCTAGGATCAAGCCAAAATGCAATAAAAATATGATATGCAATGATGATCTAATGTATAACATTCCAAATCAAAAATTTGGGATGTTACAAACCTACCCCCCTTAAGATGAATCTCGCCCTCGAGATTCGGGTTGGCTAGAAAATAGTTGAGGGTGATCCTTCCGTAGGTCTTCCTCTCGTTCCCAGGTGGCTTCATCCTCGGTATGGTGGCTCCACTGAACTTTGCAGAACTTGATAACCTTGCTGCGTGTGACTCAGTTGGCGAACTCGAGAATCTTCACTGGTTTCTCCTCGTAGGTCAAATCGCTATCCAACTGGATCGCTTCCAGTGGCACTGTATCTCTCAGAGGAATATCAGCCATCTCTGCATGGCACTTCTTCAACTGAGAAACATGGAACACATCGTGAACTCCTGACAATCCTTCGGGCAATTCCAACTTGTAAACAACTTCTCCCATACGTTCCAAAACCTTGTATGGTCCCACAAAACATGGTGCTAGCTTTCCCTTAACTCCAAAACGCTTCACTCCTTGAAGTGGGGACACACGAAGATACACTCTGTCTCTGACTTTGTAAACTGTCTCCTTGCATTAAGAATCCGCATAGCTCTTCTGCCTGGACTGGGCTACCTTGAGTCTATCACATATCAGCTTAACCTTTTCTTCAGACTCTTTAATCAAATCTGGTCCAAACAACTGACGGTCTCCAACTTCATCCCACAACAACGGTGTCCTGCACCTCCTTCCGTACAATGCTTCGAAAGGGGCCATCTACAAACTGGCTTGATAGCTGTTGTTGTAAAAGAACTCTGCATATGGCAAATTGTCGTCCCAACTAGATCCATAGTCTAGCGCACAAGCTCTCAACATGTCCTCCAGAATCTGATTGACTCTCTCAGTCTGTCCATCTGTCTGCGGGTGAAAAGCTATACTGAACTCTAGCCTGGTTCCCAAAGTCTCATGCAACTGATTCCAAAACTTTGAGGTAAACTGGGTTCCTCTATCTGATACAATGGTCCTCGGAACTCCATGCAGACATACGATCCTGGTCATGTATATCTTTGCCAACTTAGCACTGGTGTAAGTGGTCTTAACTAGGATGAAATGAGCTACCTTCATCAAACGATCGACTACAACCCATATCGAGTCATAGCCTGAACGAGTCCTGGGCAATCCCGTGATAGAGTCCATGCCTAGTTTATCCCACTTCCATTCGGGTATCGGAAGTGGCTGTAACAATCCAGCTGGCTTCTGATGTTCTGCCTTCACTCTCTGATATACATCACAAACTGCTACATACTCCGCAATATCCTTCTTCATTCTGGTCCACCAGAAACTATCCTTCAAATCCAGATACATCTTGGTATTTCCTGGGTGAATCGAATACGGAGAATCATGGGCATCCTGCAGAATCATCTTTCTGATCTCGGGGTCATTAGGCACATATACGCGGTCCTCAAACCATAAGGTATCGTGCTCATCCTCACGAAATCCTTTAGCCTTTCCTTTGCTCATTCTTTCCTTTATGTCGGCAATTTCCTTGTCCGTCTTCTGAGCTTCTTGGATCTTATCCATCAAAGTAGACCGAATCTCCAATGCTGCTACATAACCTCTCGGAACTATTTCCAAACATAGCTCACGAAGATCCTCTGCTACCTTGGGTAATCCTCCGGTCATGAGTGTGTTGACATGACTCTTGCGACTCAACGCATCAGCTACTACGTTAGCCTTTCCGGGATGATAATGCAATTTCATATCATAATCCTTAATGAGCTCCAACCATCTCCTCTGCCTGAGATTCAACTCCTTCTACATGAAGATATACTTCAAATTCTTGTGATCCGTGTACACCTCACAATGGTTTCCAATGAGAAAATGTCTCCATGTCTTCAACGCATGCACTACGGCTGCTAACTCCAAATCATGGGTAGCATAATTCAACTCATGGGGTTTAAGATGTCGTGAGGCATATGAGACAACTCTTCCCTCCTGCATAAGCACACCTCCAAGTCCTCGACGTGAAGCGTCGCAATACACCTGGTAATCCTTGCGTTGATCTGGAAGAATCAACACTGGAGCTGTAACTAAATGCTTCTTCAACTCCTGAAAACTGGCCTCACATTCCTCAGTCCATTTGAACTTGGTGTCCTTCTTCAACAAATCCGTCATGGGCTTTGCAATCTTCGAGAAATTCTCAATGAACCTCCAGTAGTATCCTGCGAGTCCAAGAAAACTCCGGATCTCTCCAACTGACGTGGGTGCTTCCCAATTTGTCACAGTGACAACCTTGGTAGGGTCTACTGCTATTCCTTCTCCGGATATGACATGTCCGAGGAATCCAACTTCCTTCAACCAAAACTCACACTTGCTGAACTTGGCATATAACTGATGTTGTCTGAGCTTCCCAAGTACCAAACGCAAATGCTCCTTATGCTCCTCTTCATTCTTCGAGTAGACCAGAATATCATCAATGAACACCACGACGAACTTATCCAAAAAATCCATAAACACCTTGTTCATCATGTTCATGAAATAAGCAGGTGCGTTAGTCAGACCCAATAACATAACGGTATACTCATATAGCCTTACCTTGTGGTAAAAGCTGTCTTAGGTATATCCTGCTCTCGAATCTTCAGCCGGTGGTACCCTGATCGCAGATTGATCTTGGAAAACACTTTAGCTCCTTGCAGCTGGTCAAACAAATCATTGATCATTGGCAGTGGGTACTTGTTCTTGATCGTCACCTCATTCAATCGATGATAATCAACAACCATCCTCAACGATCCATCCTTCTTCTCCACTAGAAGCACTGGTGATCCCCAAGGTGACGAGCCTGGGCGAACATAGCCTTTATCCAGTAACTCCTTAATTTGCTTCTTAATTTTCTCTAAATCCTTTGCGGGCATCCTGTACGGTCTCTTAGATATTGGCCCTGTGCCTGGTAAAAGATCAATCAAAAACTCAATGTATCTATCCGGTGGCATGCTTGGCAACTCTTATGGAAATACATCCGGGAAATCCTTCACCACTGGTACTTCCTCCTGTACAACTCTTGATAAGGAATTCACTTGAGTCCCCTTCGGCACATGCCGGGATACATACTTAATACTTCTTCCTTCTGGGGTGTTAAGAAAAATCGACTTACTGGCGCAGTCAATGTTCCCTCCATACTTCAATAACCAATCCATGCCTAATATCACATCCAGTCCTTGTGACTCCAATACTATTAGGTCTGAGGGAAACACGTAGTTACCAATCCTTAATGGTAACCGATCACACCATAGGCTAGCCATATAATCTACTCCTGGCGAGGTTACTAACATGGGTGACCTAAGGGCTTGGGTTGGCAGTTTAAACTTATCCACAAATCCCCTTGATATGTATGAATGCGATGCACCAGTATCAAAAATAACGATTGCAGTAAATGACTTAACCAAAAACTTACCTATTACTGCATCGGGTTGAGCTTCAACCCCCTCCACGCTAACGTGGTTCACTTGTCCCCTGTTGAAAGGGTTGGGCTTCTTCCCAGAGCTTCCATTGCCATATCCATTCTTTGCTTCAGAATACTCCGTGGCATAATGTCCATTCTTCCCGCACTTGAATCAAGTAATGTGACTTAGATCCTTCTTGGCGGGCGTTGCTGGGTTGGAACGGTTCTGACCGTTGCTTCCTCCATTACCATTCCCATTCTTGGGGCCACTATGGTTGTGCGAAATCCCTCCATTATGGTTGTGACCTCCATGGTTATGTTGAAGGGGCCCTCCCGAGTTCGGGGTAAACGGGGTCTCTGCTGAGCTCCAGAATTATACTTCCCTTGTCCATACTTCCTCTTGCGGTTGTCAATCTGCTGCTGCTTCCCTTCAATCATGAGAGCTCTATCTACCAATTCCTGGTAGTTATTGAAGGTTGCCACCATCAACTGCATGCTCAGCTCATCATTCAGTCCTTCCAGAAACTTCTCTTGTTTAGCTGCATCCGTAGCAACATCATCTGGGGCATAACATGATAGCTTACTAAAATCGTCCACATACTGGCCAACGATGCGTCCTCCTTGGCGTAAGTTGCGAAACTCGCGCTTCTTCATGGCCATAGCTCCCGCTGATACATGGGTAGTGCGAAAAGCCTGCTGAAACTGGTCCCATGTGACCGTGTCGATGGGGTAAGTGGCTGTGAAATTCTCCCACCATGATGCTACGGGTCCATCAAGCTGATGTGCAGCAAAACGCACTCTCTCCGCATCTATGCATCCTGCAGTGGTCAACTCCCTTCCAATCTTGCGGTGCCAATCATCTGCAACTATCGGCTCGGTGCTACTGGAGAACACTGGCAGATTCAGCCTTAGAAAACGGGCTAAGTGATCAATAGGTGGTGGTGGTGGTGGGTTATTGTTGTTGTTGTTCCCCTGATTCTGATTCTGGACTAGTATCTGCATTAATGCATTCTGCTGCTGGATCAACTGAGTGAGCTCCGGTGGGAAAGCAAATCCATTGTCGCGTCTCGGAGGCATCTGATGGGTTTAGAAAAGATGAGAAAATAGAATAGAATGAGGTCTAGGGGGAAAACACTACCCATATGCACATGAGACAAACACAAACATATCACTTCAATCAATTCAAACAAGGGCATACAATCGGTCTAACTATCGTCACAAAAGTGCTCGGACTAAGCTATATACATGGGGGAATACTACTACTGATATGGTGGTCGACTAGAAAAATTGATCGGTGGAAGATTCCATAATATCTGCTCCAGCTTCATCAACAAAGTCATCATCGCTGTCGTCAGGGTCTGAGTCGGTGTCGTCGATGATGATGTAGTTCTCCGGGCAAGTGGAATCATCGTCTTCTCCTCCTGGCGCGGGGTTTCCCATGAATACTCCTAGCTTCCTTGTCAGATCGTTATTCTTCTCCACAAGTATCGTCATTTCCTCCTCGTATCCATCGCGTGTAGACTTGAGTTCTTCCTCCAGCTTCGTGATCCTGGTCATTGCATTCTTCAGATCTATCATGCATGCGCACATCTGGTTCTCCTGGCGACGAATGTGCTGGTTTAACTCTTGGATGAAAGCTGCAATAGATCTATCCTCCTGGTGCTGATCATCTCCCATTGCTCATCTCGGTGCCCACAAATCTGGTAGATAGTATCCTGTAGATCCGTGTGGTAAACTTCTCCAATGCGTCCCATGGTGATGTGGGATGCCATGCTCTTTCCTAGTCTCCAAGTTGGTGCATCAAAGGAAAACTCTATGGGCTCAGTGACTGGCATGAACGTCCTTCCTGGAACTTGAACTCGAATCATCCAATGCTCCTCTTCTGGTAAAGTGGCGATGTAGGTCCCGGTCAAGCTTGGTATTCCGATGTTCAGGTATCTAGTAACTTCCTTCAAGTGTCGTCCAAAAGGTGTATCTTCATCCGGTTGAGTGAACTTGTTCCTTGCATCTGCCATCCTATAGAGTAGAAAAGGGAGAGGAGTCAGAAATGAGAAGAGAGTAGTGATCTAGGGTTTTATCTTAGTGGTCGTGTCCTATAGTTAGCGTGTGCTCTGATACCATCTTGTAGCGACCAGACCTCAAACGATCGATCTCGTGCATCGTTGTCATCCTGGATCGGTAATGCTGACACGCACAGTACTTGAGGATTTATAACAGAGTAGCAAACATACACTTATTACATCAAATGTCTCAAAAGAGAACTTATTACAATAAGTATGGCTTAAGGCCATCTAAAATCGATAACAGCGGAAGGCTTGGAAGATAAAGTGAGTCCATCAACTCCAACGGCATCACTGAGTGAAAGACAACGACCTATGGCTCCTTACTCGTCGTCTGAAAAGTCTGCAACATGAACGTTGCAGCCCGAAACGGGTCAGCACATGGAATATATTGGCAATGTAACACATAGAGTAATGAACAGAATAAATGCTACCACTACATGCATATTTGGCTGGTGGTAAGCTCTATGGTTACAGTTTTGCATAAAGCCATTTTTTCCCTAAAAAAAGGAGTAAATTTTATTTAACTATCATCGTGGTTGTTAAACATTGAGAAGGTTCCTCCAACTCAATCCCAATTAAGCATCATCATTAAACCCAATCAAATTATATTAAGGGCGATGAGATCAACATGATAATTCAAGAACCAGATAATCAAGATTGTCCATAACCGGGAAAACGACTAACCATGATTAGTTTATACACTCTGCAGAGGTTTACGCACTTTTCCCCACAAGACTCGAATACATCCATGGTCGGAGATTCGAGACACAGTCTTTCTGAAGCATTAACTCTCTACTCTGGATAGACAGTACCACCTACAACCCACTACATCTGCTAGTCTACCTCTTGAAGAGCTTCACGCAACTTACTCAACTATGCCGAGGACCATATTGGCTTGTGGCTACACACGGAAGTTTCTAGCATGAATAATCTTATGATCTCTTTGAGCCTGGGTGGCGGACCGTAGGATGATCACACGGGTCCTCAGGGATATCCTAGGACAACACTGGATTCTCCAGGTGCCCACAAGCAATCCACCTAGATGTGTATTAAAGTTTCCACCTTAAGTTCAACCATTAATTAACAAACTCACATCTGTCATGGATACACTCAAACCCAATCCACGTCTACGAGCATAGCATAGCAATATAAGCAACGTAGAAGTAACTCCCATAGGTTTGATAATAAATAGGTAAATATGTACTACCTCATCTACTTCCCAAAACCCACAAGTTAATCAGATCCTAACCATGCAATTGTTTTAGGATTGATCTAATGCAATAAAACTGGGTAGTAAAGAGGTACGATCAAAGTGTTACTTGCCTTGCTGATGATCCGTGAAACCTAGAGACTCGTAGTAGCACGCTTCGCACTACGGGTACTCTATCGCAAACAAACAAGCATACAATAAGCACTCAACTAGAAGCACGGGTAAAACTCAAATAAGAGATCTAACCAGAAAGCTCAACTTAAGAACTCCGGTTTGCAAAAAGAATCAAATCAAACGAAGCAACAAAACTCAAACTGCGAAAGAAACAAGATCCGTTTACTAATCTGGACTTAAGTCAAATTTTACAGTAGCGAAATCTAGTTCAAGTTGGTTAAACAGAAAGAGGGCTTCGAAACAAAGATCTAAGCGCTTGAATAGCCTGATTCCGATAAACGAGCGAAAATATAAACTAAAACGAAAATCAGGGCAGAAATCATGATCGAAAATAATCATGGAAAATCCCTATAAAAGAAAACGATTAACGGGTGAAAACGAACGCTTGCTGTCTACGGTTAACGGGTGAAAAAAGTTTGTTAAAACGAACGTACGAACAGGCATTCGCTAAATAACTAAACCGGGGAAAAAATAAAACCGATCTAAAAAAACGCATCTAGGTTTTCGTAAAAAAACCGCACGGTTTTTAGAATAAAACCGACGGCTACCTTGTGGATCGAGACGTTTGCGGCGGCGGCGGCGTCCTCCAGCGGCGACGGGCGGCGGGGTGGCGACGTCGTGGCGGTGCTTTCGGCTCTGCGACACGGCGGCGGCGAACTCCGGCGGCGGCGAAATCCGGCGGCGGCGACACGGACTTCGAGGCGGCAGGGCGGCTAGGGTTTGGGGCTGGGGCGGCTCGGGCCTCGGCCTTAAAAAGGCCGGCTGGGTGCAGTGTCCTAGTCGGACACGGCCCGGTTAGGCGGTTGACCTTTTTTTAAAATAATTCCGCACGCAGAAAAACAAAGAAATGAAATACTAAACGGAGTCCAAAAATCCTGAAATAAATTTTCCCCGTCCTCTAAAAATATAGCGGACAAAGTGAACATTTATTTGGGCCTCTAATGCAATTTCGAAAAATGCATATTTTCCTAATTCAAATAAAATAGCGATAAAAACTCCGTATAAAATTCTTTTTTGATTTCAATATTAAATCTCCAATATTTCTTTATTTTGGGGAAGTCATTTCATCCCCCCTCTTTTATTTTCATAACAAAAATATTCGAAGAGAATAATAAATAAAATCAAACGATCCTCTTGTCAAAATTTGAGAGAACTCAATTATGAAAATAACGAAATCCCCAACTCTCTCCGAGGGTCCTTGAGTTGCGTAGAATTTCTAGGATCAAACCAAAATGCAATAAAAATATGATATGCAATGATGATCTAATGTGTAACATTCCAAATTGAAAATTTGGGATGTTACAATGGTGCTGTGTCAATAGGAACTGGGTTACTATCTGCTGGGGTTGGGGTTAGATTGGGTGAAGCTGGTTCTCTGTCCATGGCAGTAGGGGTACAATCTGCGAGAGTCTGGGTTATGCGTGGTAGGTCTACTTCTCGTGCATGTACAATCGGGGTGCTATCTCCACCAAGAGGTAGCACTGTTTTATTTGAAGACCGTGTTTTTACTCCGCTAGATACTGCCATCACCCGCTCCAATTCAAATGGCTGATAATTAGGAAACATAGTTGAATGTACAGACATTGCATGAGAGACAAGTGCAATAGATAGTGTGGAAAAAAGGAAGGCATGAAATAGTTGACATGTATATTGTTTAACTAAAAAGGATAACTGGACATAATTTCACATATATGATGTCTATCTAAACCGGATAGCATAGCATGACATAATTCAAAGATATGAGGACTAACTAAACATGATGACATGAGATAATTATATGATATCTTTAGTATATATATTCGCATGAAATAATTCACATACATGTTATCTAAGTAATCAGGATCGCATGATTTAATTCACATATGTGATTTATATGCTAAGCAGAGGGCATTCGCATATGATGTCTGAACTAAGAACATGTTGTTGAATATTGTGTATATGATGTCTAAACTATGAAATGCAAGACACCGTATGCATGATATGAGCAGTATATAACCGTGCCAAGTTAGAGCATACACCTCGGTGGGGGAATAGGACTGGTCATCATCTGCGAATCCATCTCCGAGGAGCTATCGGGACCCACAGAAGAGATCTCGCTTGACGAGTATCACTTATGCGCTCTGAAGACCTTGTTTTTACTCCAGATTTTTCATCATCCACTCAAATGGATAATTCACGGGAAGAGTAGTTTAGTGTACAAACATTGTCGACAAATGGAAATGTAATGAAGAAAAGGATGAGCAAGATATCATTCAAATATATGATGCCTGGTTAAACTAGATGGCTTTGCATATTTCACATATATTATGGCTGGCTAAAAGAGATGAGACTGCATAATTCCGATATATGATATAGAAACTAAACAGGTGGCATTATATAACATGTCTAAACTAAGCAGATGACATATATGATGTCGAAAGTAGGCACTGCAAGGCAACATATGCATGATATGACCAACATCATCATGCTAAGTTAGAGCAAACACCTTGGGGGGGGGGGGTAAATAGGAGTGGCCAGCTGCGTCTGAATCCACCTCAGAACAGATATCTTCCTATAGATTACAATCTAGAGAGAGGGGGGAGGGTTTGCCATTGAACCCACCATGGAGCGATGTCTGCATGACATTGTATTGCCGCGCAAAACTCTTCTCCTTTTCTCTACATGTTCAGCATGACTGTGTACAATATCTGACATGCATACAAAAAAAATATAGTGAGATTATGTAAGGAGAGCATGCAGAAATCTAGAGTGATGGTAATAACCAGTGGATGGATCCAAAAATAATGGTAGCAGGCTGATGATAGCTTTAATTTAATAAAAAGACAGATCATGATTGATTTACTATTTGTTTCCTACCCAAGATGAACAACATAGGCATACCCTAGGTGAACCAGATAATAGATAGAGATACTATTCATTGCTGCCTCCGTACACATGTTTCAGCTTCAGAACTTACTTTGAGTACGATGGACCATCTCTGATGGATGTTGTACCACAATAGCACAATCTGGTGGACAATCTGTCTGATGCTTGGTCTGAATACTCTTATGTGGAGGATTTAGCTGACAGTTTCATCAATGGTGCTTCTTCTGCTATTCATGCTTTTGTCAGAGCTGGAGGCTCTGTAACTGCTAAGTTCATCGCTACTGACAATGAATTGCTTTCGTGGATGGGTGTCATGCTCAAGAGGACCTATACCCGCTCTCTATTGCCAGCTCCGTCTCCCAAGAAAGCATGTTTCCCATGCAACGCCTTAGCTGTTATTCAGTTTCAGCTTGACCGTGCGTACATGGCTCTGCTCGCCCAAGTAATGCCGGAATCTGATGTTTTTGGTCGCATCTTCAGTTCAACTTTTAGTGTGGGCAAGGTGTTTGTTCTGTCTGCCTCGTTGGAAGGTTTAAAGATGTCAGTTCTGGAGGAACCACTGCCTGTCCCCCCGGCGATTCTGGATGTGCCTGACTGTGTGGATCATGCTGTGGACCCGATTGTTCGTATGATGCTCAAGGAGCCAGCCCATGTGGACACTGTTCTTCTTTGCCAAAGTGCATGTTCAAACAAATACGATGGGTTCAGGGTCCCTCCCATTACTGACAAGAGAGCTACAACGTCCAAGGTGAAACCTAGGAAGGATCCATCTCTTCCTGGCCTCTCCATTGGTGGCACACCTAGCGTGGGGAGACATGAAAAGGTATCTGATGCTGTCCCACCTCCTACTTCTATCCATGCTATTCAGTCCATTGGGGCTAATATGTCCGGTGTTCATCCGAGCCAGTTAAGTGCAAGGAAGCTGCTTGCTATCCAAGGTGGGCAGAAGAGCGAGGCCATGGATCCCGATGCAGATTAAAGCGTGGAAAGTTCTCTGCTGGAATGTCCGAGGGATCAACTCGGACAATAAACAACTGGCGTTGCGTAATGCTATCAATAGTAGTGGTTGTTCAGTTATCTGTTTACAAGAAACTAAGTGTGCTACCTTTGATGCTGCTTTTGTTAAACTTTTCTGTCCTAAAAAAATCGATAAGTTTGAGGTGGTGCCCTCTTAGGGGGCCTCTTGTGGTTTAATTGTGTTGTGGGACAGCTCTGTGTTCTCTGGCACTGTTTTTTGCTCTGAATCTTTTGCTTTGGGCATTCAGTTTACTTCTATGCAAACAACCAGGTCTTGGAAACTTATTAATGTGTATGGGCCATGCGCTGGGCTAGGCAGAGTTGCTTTCACCTCATGGCTGTTTGATCTGGATATACGTGATGATGAGGACTGGTTAATTTGTGGTGATTTCAATTACAATAGAGCGCCTGATAATCGCAACAAACCGGGGGGTGATGCTAATGATATGCTTACTTTTAACGATTTCGTTCACTCACAGGCGCTTGTTGAGCTACCGATTAAGGGCAGACAGTACATGTGGAGTAACATGCAAACTGATCCTTTGCTTGAACAAATTGATTGGTTTTTCACCTCATCCAACTGGACTTCTAATTATCCTAACACCACAGTGGGCCCCCTTCCCAAGCCTGTGTCTGATCACACTCCATGTATGATTTCGATTGAAACCTCGGTCCCTAAGAGTAAGGTGTTTAGGTTTGAAAACTTCTGGATATCCCACCCAGGATTCTTTGATCTGGTACAATCCACCTGGGAGAAATACTGCTATGCACCCAACTCGGCTAAACTGTTGTGCAAGAAGTTTAAGAACTTAAGATATGCTCTTAAACATTGGAGTAAGCAGATTTCTCGGTTGAACCTGTGTATCGATAACTCCAACTGGGCTCTTCTGGAACTTGATAATATCGAGGACAAAAGACCTCTCACAATACCTGAAGCCAACTTTAGGTTGATTCTCAAAAACCATCTGGTAACCCTTCTCGGTTACAAACGAGAATATTGGAAAAAGAGGTACACTGTACGTTGGTTTACTTGTGGAGGTGAGAACACCAATTTTTTTCATTCTGCAGTGTCTGAAAGATACCGTAAAAATTCCATAGCTTTGCTTAAACTTCAGGATGGTACGGTGGTGACTGACCATATGGGTAAAACAGAAGAACTTTTTGACACTTACAAGGAGAGATTGGGCAAGAAAGGAGAGTACGAAATGAAGTTTGATCTGTCTAGAATCATTAAAAAAGTGGAGGGCCTGGAGGAGATAACCACACCCTTCACACACGATGAGATTGACAGGGTCGTTCGTGAGATGCCATCTCATAGAGCCCCAGTTCCCGATGGATTCAATGGCTGCTTTCTGAAAATCATGTTGGCACATCATCAAAGAAGATTTATATAGGTTGTGTAAAGACTTCTATGATGGGGTCATTGATCTTCAGAGCTTAAACTCGGGATTTATAACACTCATCCCAAAAACCCAGTCGCCGGAGACTGCTAATGATTTCAGGACCATCACGTTTCTTAATTGTTGTTTGAAGCTGATAACTAAGTTGTTGGATAACCGCTTGCAGAAACTTGTGCTCAAGATCATTCATCGGAACCAGTATGGATTCCTCAAAGGGAGATCGATCCAGGACTGCTTGGCCTGGGCCTTTGAGTACATTCACCAATGCCAAGCATCAGGAAGAGCTTGTTGTATTCTGAAGCTAGACTTCGTGAAGGCATTCGATACCATCCAACATGAACCGATGATTGAGATCATGCGTCATATGGGCTTTGATGAGAAGTGGTTGGGGTGGATCAAATGTATTTTTTCCTTCGGAAGCTCTTCAGTGCTTCTTAATGGCACCCCAGGAAAGTAGTTTGATTGCCTCTGTGGGGTGCGACAGGGAGACACACTGTCGCCTTTGATCTTTGTTCTTGCAGCGGATCTATTATAGTCAACGATTAATGATGCCAGTTGGACAGGTTTGCTTCAGTTGCCCCTGCCCACTTCTGACAGTAACTATCCTGTAATTCAGTATGCTGACGACACGATCGTTGTCCTCCCTGCTTGTACCTCGCAAGCGCAAGTGTTGAAATCTTTTCTGGTTGACTACGCGAAGTCGGTGGGCCTTAAGATCAACTCTCGTAAGTCAACCTTGGTTCCCATCAATCTCGATCCATTGCAGGCGATGGAAATTGCAGCCATTTTTGGTTGCTCTATTGGCAACATGCCGTTTACGTACCTGGGCCTGCCCATGGGCACCACACGCCCGAGTGTGACCGACCTGATGCCGCTGGTGACCTCGGTTCAGAGGAGAGTCCTGGCAGCAGCTTCGCTCCTGGATTACGGCTCCAAGCTAACACTGCTCAACTCGGTGGTCACCTCCCTAGTCATTTAAGCCATGTGCTCCATCAAGATAAACCCTAAGATCATCGAGCACCTTGATAAGTTGCGCAAGTCATGTCTTTGGGTGAGAAAATCGGATAATGGGTATAAGGGCAGCTCACTGGCAGCATGGGTATGGTATGCAAACCTAAGAGCAAGGGCGGTCTGGGGATCATTGATCTTAAGACCCAAAACCAAGGGCTGCTGTTGAAACAGCTTCACAAATTCGATAACAAACGTGATGTTCCTTGGGTCAGCTTGATCTGGGACACCTACTATGTGGGCAAAATACAGCATGCCTCTGATCCGTGTGGATCTTTCTGGTGGAGAGACCTCATGCAGCTATCTGATATATATAGAGGGGTCACAAAATCGAAGGTAGTGGCAGGGGACACGATCCTGTTTTGGAAAGATAATGGGAAGACTGAGATTTTTCAAGACAAGTACGCGAGGGCTTTTTAATTTGCCAAGGAGCCTGATATCTCAATGAGGCATCTCTTATCTTCAGAGCGATTGGGTGATGTGTTCCACTTGCCTCTATCTTTGGAGGCTAGGAGTGAGGTTGCTGGGCTGCAGTTAGAGACTTTGGATACTTCTCTGGCTGATGTCAAGGATGTGTGGTCTTGTGTTTGGGGGGAGATGCGTTCCGATCCTCACAATACTATGCACACTGTTTCAGCCAGATACAAGTTGATGAAGCATTCAGCTGGATTTGGAAAACCAAATGTACAATGCAGTGGAAGGTATTCTTGTGGTTGCTGATGGCTGATAGATTGAACACTAGAAATATGCTCCGGTGAAAACATTACAAAGTACATAACGATGACTATACCTGCCTTCTCTGCCACCACCCGCCTGAGGAAGACTTGGCTCACCTCTTCTTTACCTGCCCCTTCAGTCAGAGATGCTGGGATGCTTTGGGGATACAATGGCCAAATGACACTGACTGGTTCAGAATGCTGCATGAGGGCAAGGCCAGATGGGCTCGGCCGATGTTCTTGGAAGTTTTTGCAGTGGAAGCTTGGGGGATCTGGAAGGAGAGGAATGATAAACACTTTAGAGGAATCCAACCTTCGTTTGAATCTTGGAGGAACAGATTCAAGCTGGACTTTGCCATGCTGGTTCATAGATCAAAGCAAGAGCAAGGCCCTTACATTTTATCCATAGCTAGTTCACTTTGATTGTACTTTCTGTTTGTGTTAGTCACTTTACCTAACCCCCCTTCTCTCAGTATGCAACTTGTAAGTGCTGGACACTCTAACCCCCTATTTTTTTATTAATATACAAGGCAGTGAGAGAATCTCACTGTCATCAGTTCTCAAAAAAAAGTAATTTTAAAACTCAATTTTGAACATTAATTTGGACCTGACTTGGAGTCTAAGAGGTGAATAGGATGATAAAGTAGAAGGTAATATTAAGCAACACATAACATAAGCAGAAACAAAAGAGTGCGACCTCTCTTGTGGACCCGTGTACTCCTCAGGTTCATCTGCTGAGTCGATGATGGTGATCCAGTTGCGGTGGGTGCTGGCGGCAGGGAAGGAGATCTGAGGCGGCGAAAGATGGCCAGGAGTTGTGATGTATGGTTTGGTGGATGCTTTTGTTGATGGAGAAGCTCAGGTGAGGTGGACGATGTCGTGGCAGGAGCAGGAAAAACCACAAAAAGTTTTCTTCGACACCTACCTGTAACTGAAGTAATTATGTAAGGGCTCCTTTGAGGATTCTAAAAACGTAGGGATGGGAAAAACACCGGAATAGGATAGGAATGCACGTGGTAAACAGAGCATTATAAACACAGGATTTCTGTCAACTTGGGTGTTTGGTTCACATGAATTGGAAGAGCACAGGAATGCAGAGAAACATGGCCAAATTAAAGTGAAACCATATGAAAGTGTGTACAGTTAGAATGTTATTCTGCCACTAATGCATTTGGTCTTGTTTTCATGCATAGGATTTTGAAAAGTTGGTCCAGGTGGATGTGTTGCTCCATTCCTTTCAACATAATACATGAATAATTAGAGTGCCAAAGGAAAATTTCCTATTGCCATGTTTTTCCTTCACTTTTTCCTTTGCACCAAAATAGTCCTAATGTATTGACATGAATGTAGAGTAATAAGTGACGCGACAAGTGTACAACCTCTTTGCTGTAGCTGTGTCGACCTCAGCATCATTGGGTTGGTCGCTGAAGAAGTTGAGGCAGAGGTGGCTGTCGAAGGTGTGGCGTCTGAGGGAGTCCTAGATTAAGGGGTCCTCGGGCGTCCGGGCTATGTAACATAGGCCGGACTAATGGGCCATGAAGATACAAGACAGAAGACTTCCTCCCGTGTCCAGATGGGACTCTCCTTTGCGTGGAAGGCAAGCTTAGCATTCGGATATGAAGATTCCTTCCTCTGTAAACCGACTCTGGATAACCCTAGGTCCCTCCGTGTCTATATAAACCGGAGGGTTTAGTCCGTAGAGACGATCAGAATCATAATCATACAAGCTAGACTTCTAGGGTTTAGCCATTATGATCTTTAGGTAGATCAACTCTTGTAACCCCATATTCATCCAAGATAATCAACAAGGAAGTAGGGTATTACCTCCATCAAGAGGGCCCGAACCTGGGTAAACATTGTGTCACTGTCTCTTGTTACCATCGATCCTAAGACGCACAGTTCGAGGACCCCCTACCCGAGATCTGCCGGTTTTGACACCGACATTGGTGCTTTCATTGAGAGTTCCACTGTGTCGTCGTGAAAAGGCTCGATGGCTCCATCTTTCATCTACAACAATGCTGCCCCGAGGGAGGTCTTCCTCCCCGGCCAGATCTTTGTGTTCGGCGGCTTCGCACTACGGTCCAACTCGCTTGGCCATCTAGAGCATATCGACAGCTACGCCCCAGGTCACTAGATTAGCTTTGGAAATCTGGATTATGTCACTGATATCTGAGGAGACTTGGTCCTCCAAGGGTTCGCGACCCGACTTTTGCTCTGGCCTTAGATCCGGAGTGCGTCACCAGGTCCGAAGACGGGATCCCCGATCCCACCGGACTCTCTGCGGCTGTTGAGCCTAGTACGGAAGAATCGGAGGAAGTAGCATCATCGAATATCATCTTGAAACCGGACTCGTATCCGAACACTGGCTCCGAATCCTCAGAGTCGGTACCGCGTGAGCTCGGCCAAGGGGCCTCCTTCCCGCCGTACTCCACGGACTCCCTTCTCGCTGGCCAAACCTCGCCTTTAAGCGAGGCCCTGGACATAATGTGATCCCTCGTCATTGCAGAGGGGCGATGTCCGAACTATGCCTAGCCCGGACTAGGGGCTGAGAGCGGGGAATTTTACGTCCCACCCACCACCCACTTCATAGCCACTATCGAGGACTTAACCAACATGCTCGATTACGGCTCCGCGACATCAATGGTATGGACGACAATGCCGGAGAAGAGCAGGCCCAAAACCCACCATATACCGGACGCTGGACGACCACCTCTTCGTATGATGTGTACATGGTGGATACACCCAAAGAAGGTAACGGCGATAACGAGAAAAATCCAGTTGAGGATACACCTCCTGAGATACAACCAAAGCGCCGACGTCAGCGGCGCCACTCTAAATCATGTCGTGGAAAAGATAGCAATACCGGCACCGGAGACAATAATACTCCGGACGATGCCGAAGACCAAGAAAACCCCATAGAGCCAACCTCCGAACAGGACGACCGGGAAGATGGGCAAATTAGCCCTGACGAATAGGCTGCAAAAAAAGACTCGGAGGACAGTAATTACCTTCCACTCTCCAAGGATGAGGTGAGCCTCGGCGACGAAGACTTTATCGTGCCTGAGGAACCTCTTGAGCAGGAGCGCTTTAAGCGTCGGCTGATAGCCACTGCAAGGAGCCTGAAAAAGAAACAACAGCAGCTTCAAGCTGACCAAGATCTGCTCAATGATAGGTGGACTAATGTCCTGGCAGCCGAAGAATACGGCCTCGAGCGCCCAACCAAGAATTACCCAAAGCGTAAGCTGCTACCTCAATTCGATGACGAGGCGCTGGAGCCCGTACCATCATCGCGTAACGCGGCGGACCGACCACCACGTGGCCGTGACAAGACGGCAGCTCAAGCCGAACACCAGCCCGCACTACCTCGCCGTAAAGGTAGAGACACAACAACTCGGGGATATACGTAGGACTTACGGCATGACCTGGAAAATAGAGTAGGTTAGAGCAGATCGATCTACGGATCACGGGGGCGTTCCCCGACGCGCGAGGCCGGCTATCTAGCAGGGCGTGACAAGCATAACCACATCCATGCTGAAAACCGCAGACGGACTCCATCCGAACTGCATCGCGACTTGGCCCGATATAGAGGCGCTGCACACCCCCTCTGCTTCACTGATGAAGTAATGGAGCATGAATTCCCAGAAGGGTTTTAACCCATGAATATCGAATCATATGATGGAACAACAGATCCCGCAGTATGGATTGAGGATTTTCTTCTCCATATTCATATGGCTCGTGGCGATGATCTTCATGCCATCAAATACCTCCCGCTAAAACTCAAAGGACCAGCTCGGCACTGGTTAAACAGCCTGCCGGAGAACTCCATTGGCAGCTAGGAGGACCTGGAAGATGCCTTACGTGACAACTTCCAGGGTACATACGTCCTACCTCCGGATGCCGATGACTTAAGTCACATAGTTCAACAACCCGGAGAGTCGGCCAGGAAATTCTGGACTAGGTTCCTAACTAAGAAGAACCAGATCGCCCATTGTCTGGATGCTGAAGCCCTAGCGGCCTTTAAGCATAGCATCCGCAACGAATGGATCGCCGACACCTCGGCCAAGAGAAGCCGAAGTCTATGGCAGCCCTCACGGCACTTATCACCCGCTTTTGCGCGGGCGAAGATAGTTGGCTAGCCCGCAACAATAATAATGCAAGCGAACCTGGCACCTCTAAAGCCAAAAATAGCAACGGCAAGCCCCGACGCAACAGGCACAAGCGTCGAAGCAACGGTGACAATACCGATGACACGGCGGTCAACGCCGGATTCAGCAGCTCCAAGTCTGGCCAGCAGAAGAAGCCATACAAAAGAAACAATCCGGGCTCATCCAGCTTGGACCGAATCCTTGATCGACCATGTCAGATCCACGGCACCCCCGATAAACCCGCCAATCATACCAATAGAAGTTTTTGGGTCTTTAAATAGGCCGGTAAGTTAAATACTGAGAGTAAGGAGAAGAGGTTGCCAAGTGAGGAGGACGACGAGGAGCCCCGTCCACAGAACACAAGGGGACAGAAGAAATCCCCCCCCCCCCCAAGTCAAAACGGTGAACATGATATACGCTACTCATAGCCCCAAGAAGGAGCGCAAACGCGCGCTCAGGGACGTATATGCGATAGAGCCAGTCGCCCCAAAATTCAACCCATGGTCATCCTGCCCGATCACCTTCGATCGCAGGGACCATCCGACCAGTATCCGTCATGGCGGTTTAGCCGCACTGGTCCTCGACCCAATCATTGATGGATTCCACCTCACGCGAGTCCTCATGGATGGTGGCAGCAACCTTAACCTGCTCTATCAGGACACAGTCTGCAAGATGGGCATCGATCCGTCAAGGATCAAGCCCACAAAAACTACCTTTAAAGGAGTAATACCAGGTGTAGAGGCCCACTGCATGGGCTCAATCACATTGGAAGTCGTCTTTGGATCGCCGGACAACTTCCGAAGCGAAGACCTAATCTTTGACATTGTCCCCTTCCGCAGTGGCTATCACACACTGCTCGGACGAACCGCATTTGCTCGCTTCAATGCGGTGCCACACTATGCCTATCTCAAACTCAAGATGCCCGGACCACGTGGTATCATAACAGACAATGGAAACATGGAATGCTCCCTTCGTACCGAGGAGCACACCGCAGCCCTGGTAGTGGAAGTACAGGGCAGCCTGATCAAGCAAAACATCAATTCAGCGGCCAAGCCCTCGGTTACTATTAAACGAGTCCGGACTACTCCGCAGCATGACAGTCCAGCTCGTCATGAGTAGCAATTCGGCCTCCGTCTCAGTCCTGAACGAATGGCGGCATACGTACCACGCGTACATAACTACGCACTCAAAATACCATGGGCAAAGACGGAGGCATAACTCGATCGTGGTCCACAATGCGGCTCGACCTTACCTGGGCACGCATACTTTCCCTTTTCTTTTCACCCTTTTCAGGTTTCCTTTCCACAGGCCCCTCAAGACGGCCTGATCATCGATCCTTTCGAAGGATGGACGTACCAAGGCGGCAAGCTGCATAGACATGCGGTAGAATATTTGGATGGTCTTCTTGGTGATCACTTTACCTATTTTCAGGACCCGCACGCAGCTCCCCTGGTCTCAGCATGTTAAATAGCCCTGTTGCTTATCGCACTATTTGTACAAATATGCTTTGACGTATCAATCAAATTATAATGGAAATAGTTTGCGGCCCAACTTATGTGGCACTAGCTTACTCCTTCATTATATTTCACTATTTTTATTGTTTGCACAAGTACACCTTGGTACGACTTAACTCGCCAGGGGATCCATCATGCTCCATATGTTGGCAACAAGTCCGAACACATTTTATAGTATAGTTCGACGCCCCGAATATAGCATTATATGCATCGGCTCCGAATCATGTCTTTGGTCAATAGTTGGGTTGCCCGGCTCCTGTGCTTGCTACCTTACATTCCGTCTTATCGGCTAGGGTAGTAAAGGGAGAACTACTGCGATTGTGTTCCTGGTTTATCCGGATAAACACCTCTGTAGAGAAAGCCGAAAACTAACTGTCATGATGTGGCGAGTGCTGGTCAGCTATTCGGAGGCTAAATTTAAATCTCTTGTGATTTTTTCCGCATTATGCGACAGATCGGCCTTCACCCGATCAGGTGTCTACAACACCCTAGTTTGGATAAACAAATACTAACTAGGGGCTACGCCTACACTCCTATTGTAAAACTCCTATGGCTAAGTGAGGGTGATAAAGCCACATAGTCCGATTGCCTGGTTCGCTGAGCTACACACCTCCTTTGAGGACCAAACTTTTGGGTCAAGTGTGTTTAGGTTCCAACCCGAACACCCCGTACTACCTACGTGGGGGCTGAAGCCGACGACTGGCCAACTCTCAGATTTAATAAAACGGTCGTACAAGAGGAATTTTTTTCAAAAAATAACAAGCAATATATTACATATAGGCTTTGTTCCATAATACAGGACTGGATAACATGAATGTATTCATTCAAAGATAATGTCCTTCGCGCACTGGCCCTCCACAATACGGGATCCCTCCAGGACATCATCAAAATACCGCTTGGGCGTGCAATGCTCCTTGCCCGCGGGTGGTCCCTCGGTCGCAAGATTGACGGCGTTCATCTTCGCCCACTGTACCTTGCCAGGGGCAAAGGCCATCCGCGCACCTTCGATGCAGACCGACCACTTTATGGCATCAAGTTGAGGGTAGGCATCGACCAGCTGCTTCACGAGCCCGAAGTAGATGCTGGGCATGGCTTCGGTAGGCCATAGACGGATTATCAAATCCTTCATGGCCAATTTGGCCGCCCTATCCAGTTCGGCAGCTGTTTTAGCTGATCGCTAAAGGGCACCGGATGCTTTGGCGCAAGGTATTGCGACCAGAACAGCTTCTCCGTTGTGCTCCCCTCTTCGGCTCGGAAGAACTCTGCGGCATCAGCAACACTGCGAGGTAGATCCGCCAACGCCCCTGGAGAACTCCAAATCCGGGTCAGTAAGAGGTACCTTTTCTTCACATATTTGCTCTGCATAATAAAGGCCTTACCCGCCGCAATCTGCTTGACCTCCTGGATTTTCCGGAGGGCGCCTTGGGCTTCAACCCGGGCCTCTTGTGCGCTTTGGCGGGCCTTAGCAAGTTCAGACTCTTGGTCTGCAAGCTTGCGCTCCAAGGACTCGCATTTCTTTACGGCATCCTGGAGCTCCTGATGCACCTCCCCGACCCTTGCCTTGTGTTTTTCGCGGGCGGCTTGTTTCGTCACCGCTTTCTTCTGGGGCTCGGTTAGTGCGTTCTTGAGGGACTCCACCTCGGCCGCAACTCCTGTGAAACACCATAATAACATGATCAACACAAATAATTCATATCATTTTAGATCTACATATGCCATTGCATACCTTGCTTGCCCTCTAGTTGTTTCTTGACACGGCTGAGCTCTTCATCGGCCTGATCCAGACTCTGCTTCAGTTTGGAGACTTCGGCAGCATGGGAGGTCGCAGCCAGCATCGACGCCTGCTTATTCACATAGACACATATGATAAGTCTCCTGCGAAAATTATTCGATCCTCTGTCCGGCCTTTCTTTTCGAACACCGGACAGAGTCTCAAGGGCTACTGTCTATACTACGGCATTCTTTTTGCATAATTCCTTTACATACCTCAAAGCCTATTAGAAGGCTAGTGCAGGCTTTGGCCAGTCTGCTCTTAGCGGACTGAACCCTCCCAACCACCGTACCCATAAGGATACGGTGTTCCTCAACAATGGAAGCACTTTGCAGCGCTTCTAGTAGAGTATCCGGTGCCTCTGGATGGACTAAGGTCACCGGCGGAATAGGTACACCTCCTTCTTTGAAAGGAGGTTGCTTACCTGATTCTGCTCCCCCATGTGTTAGACGGCCGAGGTATCACCCTCTGGCGCCACCCTGACGGCCTCCTGTACCTCTCCCTGGCCTGGGAAGGTCCTTTGGGACAACACCTTGGCGTCGTCCGTGGCCCTCGGAGAGGAGGCCGCCAGAAGTGACCTGATGTCCATCACATTTGGATTCAGCGAATTCCCCGAGGATGAGGATCGCTAGGGGCGGGCGTGAGCCGAACTGCAGCACATGATTTAACATATTAAAACCACGAAGTAAATAAGATGGTTATATATGTTTGTAAGTGCCCTTGAGTACTTACGATTCGGCCAGGGGCTTCTCCCTGGGACACCACTCGGAGCTACATCGGTGTCCAACATGGAGTCATCCGCAAGGGAGACCCTCCCCTTTTTGGACGCCTCTGCCTCTAGATCCGTGGAAGCCGCCCTTTTCTCCCTTCGCCCCTCGGGGGGATAGTTGCTTTCATCCTCCCCCTCGTCGTCCTCGGCGGTAGGGGAGGAGTGGGTTTCAGCATCTTCGGACGTCACATCTGAAGTGCCTTTACAGCGAAGGCCGCTTCTTCCCGCCTGGCCCTTCTTCTTGGCCTTCTTCTCCGGCGCCTGGTAGGGCGCCGGAACCAGCATCTTCGCCAGAAGTGGGATAGCTAGGTTTTCGGGCAGTGGAGCCAGACATTGGATCTGCTCCGCCTTCTTTGTCCAACCCTGAAAAGAGAAATGGGGAAGCTTAGACATCGCCCTTGAATGTACAGGTGAAGGATACACCTTGAAATACGAAAAACTTACCAGACTGGCTGGATGGGTCAGGTTGTACCCACAGTCCTCGGTCGTCTTCGGCCACGTCTCATTGGCCTAGAAAAGCACCTTCCAGATTCCTTCCTGTGTAGTGCCGAATAATTGTTGCAAGGTCTGGTGCTTGGCCGGATCGAACTCCCACAAATGGCAAGTCCGGCTTTGGCAAGGAAGGATCCGGCGAAAAAGCATCACTGGGATCACGTTGACAAGCTTAATGTTCTTGTCCACCATGCTCTTGATGCGCATCTACAGCGTCGTCACCTTGTCCGACGAAGCCCAGTCCAGGCCCTTCTCTAGCCAGGAGGTGAGCCGCATCAGGGGCCCAGACTTGAATTCGGGAGCCGCGGCCCAGGTGGTGTCATGGGGCTCTGTGACATAGAACCACTGCTGTTGCCACCCTTTGACGGTCTCCACGAAGGTGCCTTTGGGCCATGTGACATTGGACAACTTGCTCACCATAGCGCCTCCGCCCTCTACGTGTTGACCACCCACCACCTTCAGCTTCACATTGAAGATCTTTAGCCACAATCCGAAGTGGGTTGGGATGTGGAGGAAGGCCTCGCACACGACAATGAATGCCGAAATGTTGATGAAAGAATTTGGAGCTAGATCATGGAAGTCTAGCCCATAGTAGAACATGAGTCCGCGGACGAAGGGGTGGAGAGGAAACCCTAACCCGCGGATGAAGTGGGGAATGAATACCACCCTCTCATGGGGCTCCGGGGTGGGAACGATTTGCCCCTTGGCCAGAAGCCGGTGGGTGATTTCCTGGGCCAAGTAATGTCGGTGTACAAAAGAGGGGGCACACCTTTGTACCCCTTTACCTGTGAACGGACAATCGGAGCGCGATCATGCCAAAGCAAGGTAACAGGAGGTGAACCGAGGTAAAACCGAAGCCCAAGACAGCCGGAGCAACGCCAAGGCCAAGACCACAAAGAAGCAGAGAGGCGAAGCGGGTTCCCCCGGCAAGATCCTTGCCGGGGGCAGCCTCAGCGGCCCCGGCTAGACCCTTGCCGGGGCGGCTCGCCCACACGAGCGGAGTGAGCAACCCTCGAGCCCACGGGTTCCAACTCAACCAACCACGTTGGAACTAGGGCTCGGGAGGCACCTCCATGGTGGCATGCATATCTTTGTCAAGACCATGGAATATTCAAGATCAGACGAGGATTAAAAGACAATGGTCCTCGGCAAGATCCTTGCCGAGGAGAGCCACAAGATCCCCAGCAAGATCCTTGCCGGGGACGACATCGCACCACGGCAAGACCCTTGCCAGGCCACCCGGCAAGGCTCTCACCGAGGACACCAGCAGGGCCACTGCTAGGCCCACACCAGCCAAGTCCCCACCGTCGTTCGCATGCAGCTGCCAGCCCAACCAGCTGGGCAGGCACCTGCGTGGCAACAAGCAGCTCCCAGGCCAACTCATCAAGCACCTACGTGGCGGCATGCAGATCTTCGTGAAGACCCTACCACCGCGCCACCTCAGCTGTCTGCCTGCCTACATGGCACCGCACACATCGCTGGCTAGGGCGCGTGTCGAAGCGAGAAGGAGCGGCGACGAACGGGACTGGCCTCGCTCCCGTCCCCGATAAAGCTAGGGGACACCTCAGCGGTGCATTAAATGTGTCTTGTCCTGTAATACAAGCGATAAGCTCGTAGCACTGTACGCCTTTCCACCTCCTGTGTGCCACTGTGGCAGCCCCTTTGGACTATAAAAGGAGGCCCATGGTGTACCGGAGGAGGATTCAGCTCTTTGGAAATATGCAACCACTGTAGCTAGTTCAAGGGCTCAAGAACACTCAGTACACCCACACAAAGCAGGACTAGGGTTTTACGCCTCCTCGCGGCCCGAACCTGGGTAAACGATCCTTGTGCTGATTACTAATCCTGCTCTTCTCGCAACCCTGCGCCCCGGCAACCGTAGTAGGGATTCTTGTGATCCCATAGGTGTCGTTCCACGCCAACATCTTTGGCGTGCTAGGTAGGGGGCGCAATTGTGAGAATCTGGTCTAGTTGTTAGCCTAGCGCTTTCTTCATCGCCATGGCTCCTAAGAAGAAGACGCCACGGCGATCGGCTCGTCGGGGCCGAACGCCCGTACAAGACGGGCGGTAGCGGCTCGGTCGCGACAGAAACCTGGCCGCGTCCGCGAGCACCAAAGATCGCTCGCAGTCGAGCTCGGCGAAGCGGCGCCGTCAGGTGTGCAAAGCGACGGCCGCACGCCACCAAATCCAAACACAGGGCTGGCCCCCACAAACGGCGCGGCCCTCCAGAGTCAAGCAGCTACCCACGGGCGCAAAGAACCTCCAAGACGCCCACGCCGGCGACCACTACGCGCTCTTTCCATGGTGTGCGCAACGAGCAACGTCACCACGCCGGTGACCCTGGACACCGCCGTGGGAAGAGCCCTGTGCGTCGTCGCGGGACAAAGGAGTTCAACATGCCCGCCGAAGTGCTGGCGAAAATGGCGCGCAACCGCTGGGTCGTGATAGAGCTCCTTCTAACGTGGTTAGAAGTGTAGGACCTTGAAGTATGTCTAGAGGGGGGTGATTAGACTACTTGACCAATTAAAAACTTAACCTTTTCCCAATTTTAGACTTTGGCAGATTTTAGCTATCTTTGCACAAGTCAAGCAATCTTCACACAATTCAAGCAAGCATGCAAATAGTATATGAGCAACGGAATTTAAAGCATGCAACTTGCAAGAATGTAAAGGGAAGGGTTTGGAGGATTCAAACGCAATTGGAGACACGGATGTTTTTGTCGTGGTTCCGATAGGTGGTGCTATCGTACATCCACGTTGATGGAGACTTCAACCCACAAAGGGTAACGGTTGCGCGAGTCCACGAAGGGCTCCACCCACGAAGGGTCCACGAAGAAGCAACCTTGTATCCCACCATGGCCGTCGCCCACGAAGGACTTGCCTCACTAGCTGTAGATCTTCACGAAGTAGGCGATCTCCTTGCCCTTACAAACTCCTTGGTTCAACTCCACAATCTTGTCGGAGGCTCCCAAGTGACACCTAGCCAATCTAGGAGACACCACTCTCCAAGAAGTAACAAATGGTGTGTTGATGATGAACTCCTTGCTCTTGTGCTTCAAATGATAGTCTCCCCAACACTCAACTCTCTCTCACAGGATTTGGGTTTGGTGGAAAGAAGATTTGAGTGGAAAGCAACTTGGGAAGGCTAGAGATCAAGATTCATGTGGTAGGAATGGAATATCTTGGACTCAACACATGAGTAGGTGGTTCTCTCTCTAACTGTAAGTTGGAAGTGTAGGTTTGTTCTAATGGCTCTCTCCATGAATGAAGAGGAGGTGGAGGGGTATATATAGCCTCCACACAAAATTCAACTGCTACACACAATTTACCAAACTCGGTGGGACCGAATCAACAAACTCGATCGGACCGATTCAAGAAACCTAGTGACCGTTAGGGTTTTCGTGGGACCGACATGCAACTCGGTAGGACCGATATGGTTAGGGTTAGGGCATAACATAATCTCAGTGAGACCGATTACACAAACTCGGTGAGACCGATTTTGGTAATTAGCTAACCAGAGAGTTGGTCAGGTAAACTCGGTGGGACCGATTTGCTCTTTTTGGTGAGACCGAAATGTTACGAAAGGGAAACAGAGAGTTTACATTGCAATCTCGGTGGGACCGATCGCTCACTTCGGTTAGACCAAAACGTTACAAAGGGAAACAGAGAGATTACAATCCCATCTCGGTGAGACCGAGATTCCTATCGGTGAAACCGATTTGCCTAGGGTTTGTGGCAGTGGCTATGACATTTGAACTCGGTGGCGCCGGATAGAAAGAATCGGTAGGACCGATTTTGACTTTAGGTTTAGGTCATATGTGGATGTGAGAAAGTAGTTGAGGGTTTTTGGAGCATATCACTAAGCGCATGAAGCAAGAGGCTCATTAAGCAACATCTCATCACTCCTTGATAGTATTGGCTTTTCCTATAGACTCAATGTGATCTTGGATTACTAAAATGTAAAATGTAGAGTCTTGAGCTTTTGAGCTTGAGCCAATCCTTTGTCCTTAATATTTTGAGGGATCCACTTTCATCATCCATGCCATGCCATTCATTGAGCTTTCCTGAAATATTTGTCTTGGAATAGCATTAGCTCAATGAGCTATATGTTGTTATGAATTACCAAAACCACCTAGGGATAGTTGCACTTTCAAGAAGTCAAAGCGCTCCACGGTCCACGCAGCTGTCGCCGCCACCCACGCTAGCGGAAGCTTTGGCGCACGCGCAACTGCTCCTCGACTTCCCTCCTGCTGCGGAGAAGCTCGATGAGTGGCGGTTCACCATCTGGAGCCTCGTCGCCGTCGCCAACAAAGATGATCCGTGACCGGCGGGACCCTCGGGCCGGCGCTCCACCGAGCAACCACACGGCAGCGCTGGGAGGACTGGGGGTGCTGCGGTCACGGTGCACTCTCCCCTCCTCGCCAGCCGCCGCGGGTGTTGGCTCATCGTGACGACGCTTGCGATAACATCTCTAAAGCGTCATTCGACCCCCGGACCCAGGCGACCAGCGCCATGTTCTTCGAGAACGGGCTCATGAAGTGAGGAAGTTGGAGGAGCGCTTTGAAGGTATCCAAGCGGAGCACGTTCCCCGTGCGGAGAACGACATCGCCGATTACCTGTCGAAGCGTGCTGCATTCAAGCTACATGTGGAACCAAGTACCTTTTTGCTCCAGTTAACTCAGCCACCCGTCGAACCATCAACAGGGCGGAACAAGCGGAGGAAGTCAGGTACCGGCAAGTACTTTACCGCCGAGCCCCCTGGGGCTGCCGGCAAGGATGCTGTCGTGGACGCTGAGCCTGCCAAAGAGCAACTGGCTTCGGCAGGGCGTCAAGCCCTGGCCGTGGAGACAGCCGCTCCCATGGCAGAGGAAATGCCTTTGGTCCTTGGCGTCGAGCCCCAGGCTCCAGAGTGGGCGCAGCATACTGTCCGATTCCTCCAACATGGGAACTTCCGAGAAGCGTGAAGAAGCGAAGTAGCCTGTCGGTCTACCTGTACTCAGTTCGTCGATGACGCCCCAGACAGAGAAGGCCGAACGGTGTGAAATTGAAGTGCATCCCCGGAGGAAGGATGGAGCTGTTGGCGAGATACATGGAGGCATATGTGGCTCCCACATAGGGTCGAGGGCCCTTGCCGCAAGGCGCCCGCCGAGGTTTCTTCCGCTCACCGCCCTTCAGATGCGGCGACACTAGTAACCAAGTGTGAAGCGCTGGCCCATTCAAAGAAGCTTCATCAACCAGCTCAAGCCCTTCAAATGATCCTCTCTCCTGGCCATTCTCGGCCTGGGGCTCGACATATCGGGCCCTTTCCTCGTCTTTGTCGGGGCTTTGAGTACTTGTACATTGCAATTGACAAGTTCACAAAGTGGCCAGAGGCGGAACCAGTGAGGAAGGTGACAGCACAGTCAACCATCAAGTTCTTCAAGGGACTAGTCTGCCGTTTTGGTGTGTCAAACAGAGTCATCACCGACAACGGCACACAGTTCACAAGCCACACCTTCATGCAATACATTCAATACCTCGGCAGCAAGGTCTATTTTGCTTTCGTGGCACACCCCCGGAGCAACGGCCAAGCAGAGAGGGCGAAAGCTGAAGTGTTGCGAGGCCTGAGAACGAAGACCTTTGACAGGCTACACAAGAGTGGAAGGCGCTGGATTTATGAGTTGCCGGCGGTTCTTTGGTCGATCAGGACGACACCAAATCGAGCCACCGGTCAAACACCCTTTGCCCTAGTATATGGGGCGGAGGCAGTTCTCCCCACGGAACTCATATACGGGTCACCTCGAGTGCTCGCTTATGATGAGCTTGAGCAAGAGCAGTTGCGACAAGATGACGCGACGCTCCTTGAGGAAGATCGTCTTCGGGCAGCTGTGAGAGCAGCATGCTACCAGCAAGCCTTGTGCCGCTACCATAGCCGCAAGGTTCATGCTCGAAGCTTTGAGGAAGGCGACCTTGTTCTTCGGCGCGTTCAGTCGGCCAAGAATTCCAACAAGTTGACGCCAAAGTGGGAAGGCCCTTATCGGGTAATATGAGTCACCAGGCCTGGCGCAGTCCGCCTGGAGATCGAAGATACCGTTCCAGTGAGCAACTCCTGGAACATTGAGCATCTTCGCAAGTTTTACCCATAAGGCACGGCTTGCCAGGCCCCCCGACAAGCCACATTTTGTACAATCCTTGCCGGCAAGGCATGTAACCCTTTGTACAAAGCCAGGCGCAGACCCTGAGCACAAATAAATGAAGCGCTGGCGCCCTAAGTTATAGCATGCATTCTAGGTTGAGTCTTTTCCTTGGTTAGGGTTGATAGTGCTTAGCGGTGACTAACCCCTAGCCTAGAGGTCGAGTGCGCATCTGTCTGTTCTTTTCTACCCTCCTTTGGTTCGCAGGGCACATGGGCATTTCTCCTGAGGTACTTTGAAGGAAGGGAACAGACTGGCGTCCCGACCCCGGCAAACCAGAGTTGCCGGGGGCTGCAAGTACAAGGATCCAACCGCGGCAAGACAAGGTTGCCGGGGGCTACAGATCCAGATAAGTCTTTCATCCTCTGTCATGCATTTCGGTACGGAACTGGGACACGTGAAACCTCGTTTTATCTCTAGGCTACCGTGCTCCCCTTTTCCCTATACCTAAGGATTATCTCCTGGGTCCGGATTTGGTTGTAGCCGTGGCGGCAAGGAGATAGAACGAGGAGCCTAAGCCCACTTCATCCCTGCCTCCGCCAAGGGCGCGAGAATGGTCGAACAAAGTGAGGGGGACGGCAAGGCCTGTTGCCGGGCGAAAAATGTTTATCTTAAATAGTAACAAGGATTCGCTCCTTGTCGCGGGGTCCACCCACGAACAAAAAACCCAACAAACATCCCTTTTTCATTAAAAACATCTCACATAGGTACAGTCCGTACGGAATGAAAAACATGAGCAAGGGGATTACAAGTTCTAAATTTAACGAAGGCTCGAAGGCTTACAAACTAAAAAAGAGATGAGATGCCCATAATCCCTTTCTTGTCCCTCTCCTCAGGAGGCAGGTCAAGAAGGTGAAAGGGCAAATGGGGCGCCTAGGCGAGCTACGAGCAGCAGAAAGCACCAAGAGAACACCTCGGTGGCTACCCAAGGGTGGGCCGGTGATGACGGTGCCGGGAAAGGAGCTGGAAGACGAGGCGGCAGGACGCGGGACACGCTACGAATGCGTCGGTGTCCGCGTACTCCGAGTTGACGGCCTTGCCGCCCGCCCTCTTCCCCTTCCGCAGCCTCCCGACGCCAGCCGCCCAAGGAGACGGCCCCGAGAAGTTCAAGGAGCTGGCCCCTCCCGCAGCAAAACTCCACCGGAGGAGCGGCCAGGTGCAGATGCTGCTGCTGCCACACCCGCCCAGGTGCGGGGCGTCCGGCGCCTAGTCGGACTCGTCCCCGTCATCTGCCCCGCTGTCCTCCTCATCACTTTCGCTCGAGGAAGAGCTTCCATCGTTGGAGTCTCCGTTGGAGGAGCTCTCCACGCAGCAGTTCAGGCGAGTTCCAAAATCTCTGAAGACCTTGACGGAGAGCAACCCATCCTCCATTAATTTGAAGAAGAGGACGAGCCCTGCCGTCAGGCTGTGGATGCGAGCGAACGTCTTCCATCCACGGTGGAGGTACATGACCCGAGGAGCCGAGAAGTCAATGTCGACCCGTGTGCCCCCATTCCCACAGCCCCTCATGTGCAACCTGAGGGTCTAGGGCGGGTCACGCTACATCTCCCGAGCAAACTAGGCGGGAAGACAAAGACGGCGACGCGGAGGCCGGCGCAGCCTGATGAAGAACTCGCGGGGCTGGTCTCCAACGCGGCCCTCCGTCGGGAAAGGCATCATTGGCGGGGGCGAGGCCGGCGCGCCGCCCCGTCCTCCTCTTCCCTGAGCACCGCGACCTCTGCCACGACTTCGCCCACGGCCTCACCCCCTCCCCCTTCCCCTCGCGGCCGGCTCCACCACCGCAAGCTCAGGTGGAGGAGGGACGCGCTATCGAGCGGTGACCCTCGCCGCCACCGTCGAGGGACCGGGGTTCCCTTTCTCCATGGAGGATGAGAGGAACAAGCAGAAGCAGGAGGACATAGAAGATAGAAGAATACGGGATGCCATCCCCCCTTCCCTCTTCTTATAAAGGGGCGGGGTCGAGGCTCGGCCGCCCCGCTCGGCCAATCTGGCCACCAGAGGCGCAGGGAATTGAGACCGACCCGCTGCCCCAACCAGCGATGGCTCGGTTTCCCGTCTCCACCGCTTGCCACCCTAGGCGCATGGAGGATGCGTGGCGAACGTTCAGAACCGAGGGGACGGGTGAAGCGACCTCTCCCCACCCCGTGATCGTGGGGTGTGGACGCCTTGAAGACCATGACCCGGCCCCATTCTGTAAATGGGCCGCTTTACGCCTCTCCCTCTTCATGGGGAAGGCACGAGCCATCAGATCGCGATGTGACGATGCTCGCGAAACCGCCCACGCATGCCACCCACGCCACGCGCGCACCCCTCCACGTCGCGCGATTCAACGCGGGTCGGGAAGCGCAAGGCAGAAAAGTTTTATCACGGTAAAACCGCCTACCGCCGCTGAATCGCTTTTGGGCCTAGCCCAACAACGTGTCGCGCTTATGTGTGGCCCAGGCTCGGGGGCTCCTGTCGGTGTACAAATGAGCGGGCGCACCTTTGTACCCCTTTACCTGTGCACGGACAGTCGGAGCCGCGCCCCTGGCCACACCAAGCAGAACAGGGGAGGTGAACCGAGGTAAAACCAAAGCCCAAGACAGCCGGAGCAACGCCAAGGCCAAGACCACAAAGAAGCAGAGAGGCGAAGCGGGTTCCCCCGGCAAGATCCTTGCCGGGGGCAGCCTCAGCGGCCCCGACAAGACCCTTGCCGGGGCGGCTCGCCCACACCAGCGGAGTGAGCCACCCTCGAGCCCACGGGTTCCAACTCAACCAACCACGTTGGAACTAGGGCTTGGGAGGCACCTCCATGGTGGCATGCAGATCTTTGTCAAGACATGGAATATTCAAGATCAGATGAGGATTAAAAGACAATGGTCCTCGGCAAGATCCTTGCCGAGGAGAGCCACAAGACCCCTAGCAAGATCCTTGCCGGGGAGGAAAGCGCGCCGCGGCAAGACCCTTGCTGGGCCACCCGGCAAGGCTCTCACCGAGGACACCAGCAGGGCCACTGCTAGGCCCACACCAGCCAAGTCCCCACCGCCGTTCGCATGCAGCTGCCAGCCCAACCAGCTGGGCAGGCACCTGCGTGGCAACATGCAGCTCCCAGGCCAACTCATCGAATGCATGCGGGGCGGCATGCAGATCTTCGTGAAGACCCTACCACCGCGCCACCTCAGCTGCCTGCCTGCCTACATGGCGCCACACGCATCGCAGGCCAGGGCGCGTGTCGAAGCGAGGAGGAGCGGCGACGGAGGGGACGGGCCTCGCTCCCATACCCAATAAAGCTAGGGGACACCTCAGCGGCGCATTAAATGCGTCTTGTCCTATAATAAAAGCGATAAGCTCGTAGCACTGTACGCCTTTCCACCTCCTGTGTGCCACTGTGGCCGCCCCTTTCGACTATAAAAGGAGGCCCATGGTGTACTGGAGGAGGATTCGGCTCGTTGGAACTACGCAGCCACCGTAGCTAGTTCAAGGGCTCAAGAACACTCAATGCACCCACACAAAGCAGGACTAGGGTTTTACGCATCCTCGCGGCCCGAACCAGGGTAGACGATCCTTGTGCTGATTACTAATCCTGCTCTTCTCGCAACCCTGCGCCCCGGCAACCGTAGTAGGGATTCTTGTGATCCCATAGGTGTCGTTCCACGCCGACAAGTACCCCGCCTCCGGGAGCTTCGAGATGTCCTTCTCCGTGAGGGACGAGGCCTCCCACTTGCCCTGCGCTCCAGATCCGGACATGGTAGGAGTGCTTTTTTAGGCGGAAAGGATGGAAGCTTGGACGCTGGAGATCGAGAGCAGATGGGCAGAGGGGAAGAAGGCGTGTGTGAAAGAGTGGATCCTTATCGTCTTATAAAGGCGGTGAATATCAAGCGCCCCCCACTCGCCTATTCCCCAAGGGTCGTGCGGATGGCACGGTTGGATTACCCACCCCCGTATTAATGAGAATCCCGCGATAAGGGGACACAGTCTCCGCTTCAGCAAGACGTGCCAATGAAAACCGCATCTTGAAAAATGGAGCAGGAGGCTGAAAATGGTTCGAAATGATGACCGGGCAGGGATAAAATGTCTCGCTACAAAAGTTGTCAGTAGATGGGACTTGTTAAATATTATATTCTTCGCGGCAGTGTGTGGAGCTTGTTTTGCAGATTCGGACACATTTTCTGTGTTCGAGGAGGACTTTAAAGTATTCGGAGGAGGAACCCGCCTTGCAATGCCGAAGACAATCTGCGCGCCAGACACATCGTCATTGAAGCCTGGTTCAGGGGCTACTGAGGGAGTCCTGGATTAAGGGGTCCTTGGGCGTCCGGGCTATGTAACATAGGCCGGACTAACAGGCCATGAAGATACAAGACAGAAGACTTCCTCCCGTGTCCGGATGGGACTCTCCTTTGCATGAGCTTAGCATTCAGATATGAAGATTCCTTCCTCTGTAAACCAACTCTGTATAACCCTAGGTCCCTCCGGTGTCTATATAAACCGGAGGGTTTAGTCCGTAGAGATGATCAGAATCATAATCATACATGCTAGACTTCTAGGGTTTAGCAATTACGATCTCAAGGTAGATCAACACTTGTAACCCCATATTCATCCAAGATAATCAAGTAGGAAGTAGGGTATTACCTCCATCAAGAGGGCCCGAACCTGGGTAATCCCTGTCTCCTATTACCATCGATCTTAAGACGCACAGTTCGGGACCCCCTACCCGAGATTCGCCGGTTTTGACACCGACAACATCCAGGGCACTGCTTTGTTGTGATGAATGGTTCCGTCGTTGGAGCAGCTCCAGTGAGTCATAAGACGTCGAGACTGAAGTAGTACAAGACATCGTTAATCTCAAGTGGGATTCTAGTCGCATCTCCAGTAGATGATGTAAAATACATTACCAAAAAGTGATAGATGTAAACTTTACATCACCAAAAAACACCTGACTACAACAGATGAGGTAAAAACTCTTGACTCTGAACTTAACTGTCAAAAATGAAATTTACTGTGGAATCTGAATGTTACTGTCGAAACTAAATGCACTGGTAGTAGAGAGGCACTTCACATGTAGTTTAGGCCGCTCGAGCACTACTAGTAGAGAAATAGTGATCTAAATCAACAGGCGATCGACGAGGAACACAGTAGCAGATATAAGCCGGAGCAGCAGTGCTTGGAGGAGTAGCGTGAACTAGAGCCAGAGCAGCAACTCGTGTAGCTGTAGCAGCCCGTGTACCAGCATCAGCAGTTCAAGGGAGAGCAAGAGCAGAGCAGCAGTATGAGCGAGGGGGAGAGCAGAGCAACAACGCAAGCGAGAGCCGGAGTAGCAGCAGCAACACGAGCGGGCGAGCGAGAGCCAGAGCAGCAGCAGCAACGCGAGCGAGCGAGCGAGAGCCAGAGCAGCAGCAGCAGATCCAGCTGGTTTGGCCGCAGCCGCCAAAGGGGCCTCGCACTGGGGGAGAGCCGCCATGGAGATGTCGCCCGCTGCACCGGTTTCAAGGTAGCTGCGCCATGGGGGTGCGGGATGGAGCACCATCAGCGCTGGAAGGTCGAGTTAAGGAGAAGGTGCGATGCGATGAGTGTATGATATGTATCCAATGTATCTACAATTTTTTATTGTTCCAGCTGTTATATTATCAATCTTGGATGTTTTACAATCATTTTATAGCAACTTTATGTCATTTTTTGGGACTAACCCATTGACATAGTGCCAGTGCCAGTTCCTGTTTTTTTTTGCTTGTTTTTTACTTCGCAGAAAATCAATACCAAACGGAGTCCAAACGCAGCGAATTTTTTTGGAGATTTATTTTGGACCAGAAGACACCAGTTGGGCCAAGAAAGTACCCGAGGGGAGCTCCAAGGGGAGCACAACTCACCAGGGTGCACCTGGGTGCCCAAGCGCGCCCAGGTGCGTTGTGCCCACCTTGGTGGCCTCCCGCACCGCCTCTTTGCTCTATAAATACCCCAATATTCCAGGAACCCTAGGGGAGTCCACGAAAATCAATTACAGCCGCCGCAAGTTCCAGAACCACCGGATCCAATCTAGACAGCATCACAGAGGGGTTCATCATCCTCATTGATGCCTCTACGATGGTGCGTGAGTAGTCCATTGTAGACCTAATATGAGTCCGTAGTTAGTAGCTAGATGGCTTCCTCTCTCTCTTTTCATTCTCAATACAATGGTCTCTTGGAGCTCTATTTGATGTAACTCTTTTTGCGGTGTGTTTGTTGGGATCCGATGAACTTTGAGTTTATAATCAGATCTATGTTTTTATCCATGAAGTTTATTGAGTCTTTTGATCTGTTATATGCATGATTACTTATAGCCCCATATTTCTTCTTCAAATCTTTGGTTTAGTTAGGCCAACTAGATTGATTTTCTTGTCATGGGAAGAGGTGCTTTGTGATGGGTTCAATCTTACGGTGCTTGATCCCAGTGACAAAAGGGGAACCGACACATATGTATCGTTGCTATTAAGGATAACAAGATGGGGTCTATTTCTACATAAATAGATCTTGTCTACATCATGTCATCGTTCTTGTTGCATTACTCTGTTTCTCGATGAACTTAATACACTAGATGCATGCTGGATAGCGGTCGATGTGTGAAGTAATAGTAGTAGATGCAGGCAGGAGTTGGTCTAATAATCTTGGATGTGATGCCTATATAATGATCATTGCCTGGATATCGTTATGATTATTTGAAGTTCTATCAATTGCCCAACAGTAATTTGTTTACCCACCTTATGCTATTTTTCTCGAGAGAAGCCACTAGTGAAATCTACGGCCCCCGGGTCTCTTCTTTATTATATTTGCCTTCGCGATCTATTTTTATTTGCTTTTATCTTTAGATCTATTAATCCAAAAATACAAAAATACCTTGCTGCAATTTTTTATTATTTATTTTATCTCGCGTTTCCGCGAGATCTATTTATTCAATCTACTAAATTTTACTATCTTTTACCCGTGAGGGATCGACAACCCCTCTCTTACTTCGGGTTGCAAGTATTTGTTTTTTGTGTGTAGGAGCTGTTTACGTGGTGTTGCGTGGTTCTCCTACGGGTTCGATAACCTTGGTCTCATCACTGAGGGAAATACCTACCATTGTTGTGCTTCATCATCCCTTCCTCTTTGGGGAAATACCGACGTAGTTCAAGCCGACATCAGTGTACAACCTCTTTGGTGGCGCCGAGTAGGCCTCGGCTTCGTTCGAGGAGTCAATGAGAATGATGCGGTTCCGGTGGAGCAGGTTAAGGCGGCGTTGTGGGGATGGATCAGCCGTGATAGACGAGGCGATCGTCGGAGCAACTCCATGGAGGTGGAGGATGGGGCGGCTGAACCGGCGGGACGACGACATCGATGACATATCTTCATCCAGGGAGGTGGATGAGGGACGTCGGGCTGTTGCGGTGGACGACGTCGTCGGGCAAGAGGCTCTGGCTGGGCAACGGTGGGTGGCGGATGGAGGAGGGTGGGGTTTCGTGGTTGGAGCAGAGAGTTTATGGCGGCATGGGATGTCAGTGTTGGAAATATGCCCTAGAGGCAATAATAAAGTGATCATTATATTTCCTTGTTCATGATAATTGTCTATTGTTCATACTATAATTGTGTTATTCAGAAATCGTAATACATGTGTGAATACATAGACCACAACGTGTCCCTAGTGAGCCTCTAGTTGACTAGCTCGTTGATCAATGGATGGTTACGGTTTCCTGACCATGGACATTTGATGTCATTGATAACGGGATCACATCATTGGGAGAATGATGTGATGGACAAGACCCAATCCTAAGCATAACGTAAGATCGTAGTTCGCCCGCCGAGCTTTTCTAGTGTCAAGTATCATTTCCTTAGACCATGAGATCGCAACTCCGTATACCGTAGGAGTGCTTTGGGTGTACCAAACGTCACAACGTAATCGGGTGGCTATAAAGGTACACTACATGTATCTCCGAAAGTGTCATTGGGTTGGCACGGATCGAGATCGGATTTGTCACTCCGTGTGACGGAGAGGTATCTCTGGGCCCACTCGGTAATGCATCATCATAATGAGCTCAATGTGACCAAGTGGTTGGTCACGGGATCATGCATTATGGAACGAGTAAAGTGACTTTCCAGTAACGAGATTGAACGAGGTATTGGGATACCGACGATCGAATCTCGGGCAAGTAACGTACCGATTGACAAAGGGAATTGCGTACGGGATCCTCGAAATCGTGGTTCATCCGATGATATCATCGAGGAGCATGTGGGAGCCAACATGGGTATCCAGATCCCGCTGTTGGTTATTGACCGGAGAGTCGTGTCGGTCATGTCTGCGTGTCTCCCGAACCCGTAGGGTCTACACACTTAAGGTTCGATGACGCTAGGGTTGTAGAGATATTAGTATGCGGTAACCCGAAATTTGTTCGGAGTCCTGGATGAGATCCCGGACGTCGCGAGGAGTTCCGGAATGGTTCGGAGGTAAAGATTTGTATATAGGAAGTCCAGTTTCGGCCACCGGGAAAGTTTCGGGGGTCACCGGTATTGTATCGGGAACACCGGAAGGGTCCTGGGTCCACCGGTGGGGCCACCTATCCGGAGGGCCCCATGGGCTGAAGTGGGAAGGAACCAGCCTCGGTGGGCTGGTGCGCCCATGGGCCTCCCCTGCGCCTAGGGTTGGAAACCACAGGGGTGTGGGGTGCCCCACTGACTTGGGGGCAAGTCCCCCTTGCCCTCCCCTGAGATTGGATCTCTAGGGGCGGGCGCCTCAGGCCCCTATATATAGGGGAGGAGGGCTGCGCACCCAAGCCCCGGCGCCTCCTCCCCCGTAACACCTCTCCCGCCGAGCTTGGCGAAGCCGCCGAGATCCTCGCTGCTTCCACCAGACGCCCGTCGTCTGCTGGATCTCCATCAACCTCTCCTCCCCCCTTGCTCGATCAAGAAGGAGGAGACGTCTTCCCCAACCATACGTGTGTTGAACGCGGAGGTGCCGTCCATTCGGCGCTAGGATCATCGGTGATTTGGATCACGAAGAGTACGACTCCATCAACCCCGTTCTCTTGAACGCTTCCGCTCGCGATCTACAAGGGTATGTAGATGCACTCCTCTCTCTCATTTTGCTAGATGACTCCATAGATTGATCTTGGTGATGCGTAGAAAATTTTAAATTTTTGCTACGATCCCCAACAGTCAGGACTCCGATCCTAAGTCACACCGATCTAGCATGTAACACATCATATCACTTTGCGGCCTCACACACGGTATTCCCACGGGTGCCACTTTACCTGGCCCGGGACCGTTTGCGCCTTTTGGCTCACGTATATGATAGTCTCGCTAGCAGCCATATGACAAAGAACCCGGGCCGACATGACTAGTCGTGAACCCAAAGTGGCACTAACTTACAGGGACAGGCATACATGACCCAGCAACGAACGTGTCGGTCATCAGCGAGTGAATCCGGGCTATAGCAACTGGGCTAACAGGACTCCGGGAACCCGAGCTGCAGCAGGCTAGCAGGACACCGGAAGTCACCGCGTGACATTTCCCCGAAGGGACAGACACAGGAACGAAGTGGGACACATGCCGACCAGTCTGGGTGTTCCAGAGTAGTAGTAACTGGGCTAGCATGACTCCGGTAAACCGGGCTATAGCAGACTACCATGGCTCAGTGGAAGCACCAGACTAGATTTCCCCATAAGAGAGGCTACCAAGGATAGACAACTAGTTTGTCGGATCCCACACATACCAAGCATTTGAATCATACACACAATATGCTCGATATGTGTAAATACAACATGGCATCACAACAAAACTCTACGACTCAAAGTATTTATTCATTAGGCTCCGAGGAACCAAGTATTACAAACATGGGTCTCATGACCCAACATACAGAGCATACAACCATCAAGCGGAAGCATAAACCTGTCTGAGTACAGACAACTACAAATGAAAAAGGCTGAGAAGCCTGACTATCTACAAGACCCTCCCAAGGTACAAGATTGTAGCTAAGGTAAGAAGCTAAACGTCGAAGTCCACGCAGAACTACTAGTGAGACCGACGTCTCTCTACAAAACATAAATTAAGCAAACGTGTGTACAAATGTACCCAGCAAGACTTACATCAGAACTAGCTACATATGCATCAGTATCAACAAAGGGATGGTGGGGTTTAACTGCAGCAAGCCAGCTTTGACTCGGTGGCTATCCTGAACTACGATTGCAAATAACTTCTTTGAGGTGGCGCACACGAGTCCACATATTCACCATATCAATACACCACTATGGATCCGCTTCCGTCTCCCTACGAGAACGCCATCCATAGCACTCACGCTTATCTTGCGCATTTTAGAGTATCCACTTTCACTTGTCTATGAACTGTACAGCCAACCCAGAAGTCCTTTACTGTGGACGCGGCTATTCGAATAGATCATTTATAACCCTGCAGGGGTGTACTCCTTCACACATGTTTCCGCCACATAGCGTCTGCACACGACATGTGCTCGGCAGACTTCAAGCGAAAGCCGACGTGGGTGTAGACCATGACCTAACTAACCATAGAAGTCTCTAGTCTAGGTTTATCGCCAATTCAGGTTCCATCCGAAGGGAGTCCGACCGAGGTTTCCACTTACGATCCCGAATGATGTGTGCAGGGTTCCCGAGGCACCAAACGGGCGACTCGGTACACCGGACCACGTGCCTACCGCATCACAGCCCACGCCTCGGGTCAGCGCTGCCCACGGCATCCAGCATACTACAAACACCAGAAACTACTTGCAACTCCTGGATAGAGGACAGGGGGGTTAATAAGTCGAGCGGGGTCATATTTCAGGGCCCAACATGTGGTAGTAGTTGTTCATGGATCACAAACACAGAACTCAGTTCCTAAGGACGGCTTCAATGAGACAACCCACCATGTACTCCTACATGGCCTCTCACCGCTACCTTTACCAAATCATGTTCACACACTTAGCTCTCAACAGTAGGACATGTTCACAACATTCCAATTCATCCCCGATGAATCGGACCTGACTCAACTCTAAGCAGTAGAAGGCATGACAAACAAGCATGAATGAGTAAGCACATCAGGGCTCAAACAACTCCTACGCATGCTAGTGGGTTTCATCTATTTACTGTGGCAATGACATGTCATGCAGAGGAAAGGGGTTCAACTACCACAACATGTAACAGTTGAATTGTTGTTGTCCTAATGCAGTAAAACAGAGCAGAAGAGAGGGAGTGGGTTTGTATCGGAATGAACAAGGGGGTCTTGCTTGCCTGACAGAGTGGTCGAGGGGTACTGCCCTTCAACTGGATACTCGTGAATATCCTCGGGAGCAGAACCTACCACAGAGCTTACATCGGTAACACAATCAATACATGGTGATATGCAACAATATGATGCATGCACATGACATGGCAAAATGAGTGTGTTGGGATAATGCAACTACAACCAGATGGCTTTGAGCCATTTTGAACCAAAGGTTCAACCCCAAACTCATCTTATGAATTTAAATAGTGCTTTATCATGCTTTGATATAAACAGCAGGGCTAAGTTTCTTTAACATGCATGAAACCAGTACAGATGGATAGATTGGATTTTTCTGATCATTTTTCATATATAAATCTTTGCATTTGGAGTTACAAATTAATTTCTATGATTTTTAGAAGTTTTGGGCATTTTCTGGAATTTCCTGAATAAGAATAAAACCAGAAAAAGTTTAATTGCGTCAGCATGTCGTTGGTGTGACGTCAGCAGGTCAAAGGCGACAGCCCAGGTCAAACCTGACGGCTAGGACCCACATGTCAGTGTCTAACTAATTAACCTGAGTTAATTAGCTCTAAACTAATACTAAACTAGACTAGTTAAGGCCCCGGTCCCACATGTCAGTATTAACAGGGCTAAATAAGTTTAGTTAGCGATTAACCTAAATTAGCAGGGGCCTGGGCCCACTTGTCAGCGACCCTGGGGAAGTCAAACAGGGTCAAACCCTGGGTCAGCAGGGTCAAACCCGCCGGCGTTGAGTCGCTGGCGAGGCCAAGACGGCGGAGGGCGTCGGGATTCCTCCTCCGGCGACCAAATGGCCGGCGGAGGGCATCTACGCGTAGCCCAGGCTCTCGCACATCCAAAGCAACAGGCGGCAGCAGCTGGGGTGGCCGGAGCTCGTCAGAAACAAGCTAGCAGCGGCGACCGGAGTTCGGCCAACGGCGGTTCACGTGATGCGGGGCATGTTAGGAGCCGTTGATGGTCGTGATCGACTCACAGGGGTGCAGCAAGTGCAGCAGTGGGCTCGAACGCGTGCTTGCACGGCTGTAGCCGTGGTGGCGACATGACCGGTAGCGAGGAGCTGTCGGCTCCGGTGGCCACGGTGGTTAGAAGGCGCGGACGAGCACGGGGAGAGAGGGGAAAGGGGCAGGGGCTCACGGTGATTCCAGCAGAGGCAACGACGAGGCCGGGGAGGGGCTGGAGCTCGCAAATCCCCGGTGAGATTGCCGGCGGCCAGAGGTTGAAGACGAGGTCGGGGACGACGCTGCAGGGCTTCCGGCGGGGCGTGGCTCGGTGGGGAGAAAGAGGGGGTCGAGGCGGAGCTTCTGAGCGCATCAGCGAGGCGAGGCAGTGGCTGTGGCCATGACAACAATGAGCGGCAGCAACGATGGCGCTCGAGCACGAGAGGAAAGAGAGCGGAGGAAGGGAGAAGCTCAGGGAGAGTGAGAGAGAGCGGTCTGGGAGGATGTGTGGCGTCATCCGAAGAGGCTGTAGCGTGGCAAGCAGGAGGTGGCAGGCGTGCTCATGGCGGGCGGCCACGCTGCCAGCTGGCCCCTCCGGCGCGAGTTAGTGGTGACTGGCAGGCGCCAGTGGGCTGGGCCGACACAGTGCCAGGCCAGGTAAGTGGCCCAGGTGAGTCCTCTCTCTCTTTTCTTATTCTGTTTCTGTTTTCTATTTATTCTGTAACTTTAGGGCTTTATTGAAAATACCAATACAATCTCAAAATTCATGGAACTGCTCAAGGCTACTAGTTGGAAATTTCCAATAGTAAACATTTTAGTTCCTGAATATTTGGACATTTAAAATATTATATAGCATTTAAATGCCCAAATGCAAATAGCATATGATTTAATTCAGTGACCCAATGCTGTCCTAGAAAAATGTGAACCATTTTTGTCAGAGGTTCTAGACCAAGGCAAAGATGATGAACATTGAAAAAGTATTTTAGCAACCCTAGTTGGAGTAAGTGCTGCTGGGGGTTTCTGCTATCCCCATTTCAAGTTTCTAAGGAAAGTAAACATGATGCATGGAGATTATGCAATGATAGGCAAGACTAAGCTAGGGCTGTGACAACTCACCCCCACTAAACAAGAATCTCGTCTCGAGATTCAAGACGTGAGGTAAGAAGACAAAGGGGATACTAAGCTAACATGATCTTCATGATCCGGTGCTTCAAATTGATCTTGGCGTCTTTGCTTTCGAGATCTTCATCCAACACGATGATGACAGACATAAACTCTACAGGAATCGATCTCCTCGACGATCGAGCACTCAAGATCAACTCATGGAGTGAGACGTTGGAACATCTCTTGAGTTGAGATAGTGGATGGAAAGAAACAGATGATGAAGGTTCAATTTGGTAGGCAAGAATCCCGCACCTAATTAAGACGGTGCATAGGTTTCAAATTAGCGAGGAAGTAATTGCCACGATTCCATAACGGGACACCTTAGGGAAGGTGACTTGTAGAATTATTCCCTTAAGTGGCAAAAAGAGTTACTTTTGGTACAAATATCATTGAAACTCTATATACCAACCAAAGGAAAATCACAATCGATCGCTTGAAGGAGTTAGAATGAATGGCATACTCAGTTTGGAAAGAGAACTGGAGTTATAAGACAACTCGGCAAACGGAAATCACATTCCAGATGAAGCTGAGGATATAACCCAGTGACTGAGCGTGCTCTCAGGAACTTGAGCGTTTCCTTACTCATCAATGTCTTACCAGCATCCGTAGCAAGGATCCTGGCAACACATCATACTACCATGATGAATAGTGATGGACGATGCAGATGCAAAGGAAGACAACACTTTCTCAGATATCACCTTAGCGATGCCAAGGAAACGAAATTTGGATGATCGACCGAGAGACATTTAGCACTCCGCTTCTAATGTTCTCCTTGATGTACTAGCTTAGCCCAATACCATTCGGTATCTGGAACACCAAGTAAAGGTCTGACTTCATGAGAACCAAGGACCCATAAGGAACAACTTCTAAAATAAGTCGCACAACATCCTCATGGAGAAGATGGTCAAATTAATTAGTCAATATGCTACATAATAGATCTTCCAGCTAGGTGTGTTGGCCAAAACATCAACCTTACTAGAGCCTAACTCATAGATCTTGGAAAAGTTCCAACCATCATATCTGCCTGAGATTCAGATCTGGTTGGTAAAAGGATATTTCAGACAGCATGTCTGGAAAGAAAAATGAAAGTTTGCAACACAAATCGATGAGATGGTGTTGTGAGATTCTCGGGGAATGAACTACGATAGCAAGATCCAAAACATGAGCTGGTTCTGCTACATGCATGTGAACATGTTGTCCAAGACAAGCATGACCACAGAGTAGTCTTACAATAAAACACTATCGAGTTCTGGTTGGGAACCATCATTGAGATAACGAAGTCTTGTTCATATCCGTCCGGGACCTTCAGCATTAGCGCATGAACTTCTTTTCTTTGAACAAATCAATCAGTGGCTTGGTGTGCTAGGAAATACCGATGGGATGGAGGTAGCTAATCTCTCAAGCCATAGTATACTTCCACATGCATGACTGACTTGGGATGATTCCAGAGCAAGCAAAAACAAGCTTTCTCGTATTCACGGAGGCAACATGCATAGAATGCACATGAATTCGAGGAAGTCACTTCTTCCATCCAAGCATAAGCTTCATGAACGGAACACGAAAGCATTGCTCACAAAGTTTCCAACACTAACTTAGATGTTCAACATGAATCATGGAAAAGATGAAATTGTTGTCAATGGGCTCAACAACAAACCATCCAGGCTTCCATATAGATGGAATTCCATAATTAAGTGAACACGGTGGTAGCATTGGTCATACCAAAGGATGTAATGGTGTATGACCGAGGGATCAACCACGAGTAAGACAACATTACGAACATCATTGGTTCTGATTTGATTTGAGGATAGCCCACACACAAATCAAAGTTTGGACAAGATAATAGATCCAATAAATGATCACGAGGACCAATCGATGAAGACATCATCTTTCTTCAACACACACACACACACACACACACACAAAAAGATATCCCTTAACATGAACTAAGTCAGACAAGCTTTGATCTTCCAACTCTCCAAGTTGTTGTTTGGCTTAACCAACTAGCTCAGGGGTATCCAACACGGATTCTTGGAGAAAGAGTGGTTTATTGGAAAACCAAGTTGATCACGAACTCAACATATCGGTTAGGGGACGACCTGGTGATACTTCCGTGAAGATATCCGGAAAATCACAAACCACTGATATGTCTCTAAGCTCGAGAACAATCTTGCTTTTCAAGGCAAGACGACATGATCAGAAGAGCAAGGGATTCAATCCTAACTCAAAGATCGAGGAGTGCACCAGAAATAAGGACAAGGTAGCATCCTAGAATAGTGATTCGATAACCAACACACTAAGAATGATATTAATGTCCATTAGCTACCAAGCAACACGGTTGCTAGGAGTATTGATTTCACACATCATGGTTCTCTTGTCGGCATTCCGGTTGCGACAACACGGGACCGAGGAATGAAAAATGATGGCAAGAAGTATCACTGCGTCAAGAATTCATGAGAGATGGTGCAATTCTCATGACAATCCTGACTTAAAGGGGGTAATACTCTGAGGTAGAATAGAACAAAAGCTGGATTGGCATTTTGATCTGCGAAATACAACTACTTTGACCAGTCCAAGAAATGGATGAGGTACTAGAGTTTGTTTCTCCTAGTCATTCTGGAATAGAATGGTCCGATGGACCATAATAATAATAGGCATCAATCATAAACGAATGCACGACTACTCCTGACTATCAATTGATAGACGGAGGTCAGACTACAACTAAAGAGGGACAACTCAAAGGAACATATGGTTTTCTGAATTGTGGATGCATAGATTAGTATGTCGATGAAGGCTCAACATATTTCTTCCGGATAACCCATGCAGAAAGATTGATCTGGCAGAGTCTTGGCCATAATGGAGAACTCATCAAGAGCACTATTATTGTGACCTTTTGGTTCAACGAAGAACTTTTGCCATAAACGGTTGATGGTATTTGGAAGAAGGATATACCACGGACCTCGATGACTATCGCAAAGGTTACTAATATCCTAAAGGAACTAGCGAACACTATCACATGAATGAGTATAGTGAATCTCGGGTTCAAAACCCAGGAATAGAATGCCTACTAACTAAATGGCATCACAGGATGCTTTCAAGAATGGTGGCCCGAATCATCACACTGGGAACACAAAACATGGCTAGATTACTAGGTGGTTCTCTAAGACACCTAGGGTCATTATAATAGCTCCAACATATATGTCGAGGTAATGGAGTACCTCAACTCAGCAATTAGTGTGGTTAATCTGGACCAAAAGGATCAACAGGAACAGGAAGAAGGGTTTTGCAAATACATCAGACTATTTAGAAACCTGAGATGACTCGAACGGCATAACGATTGTAAATGCTCAAAAAGATTTGATAAATCCTACAAAATGGTGGCATAACCACTCAACATCACAATATCCAGGTTCTGAGTCCAGCTATGAACATACGGAAGTAGTAGGAACTGAACTGAGGCTTGAAACCAACAATCCTATAAGTCTACCGATTAGTAACACGTGATCCTGATAGAAAGATGAGAAGCCTAGTTCTTAATCCCCGTAGAAGAGAAGAGGCTGACTCAGTTCATAAGGACATAAGATAAAGGAGTAAAAAGAGCCTTACGTCCCTTCCCACAATCAATTCCCATACATATAACTGAAGCATTTCTAGACTCAACTTCGACCAGTTTGGCTTGGTAATCCTACAGGCAGTCAGGCTCTGATACCAAAACTGTCAGGACCCCGATCCTAAGTCACACCGATCTAGCATGTAACACATCATATCACTTTGCCACCTCACGCATGGTATTCCCACGGGTGCCACCTTACCTGGCCCGGGACTGTTTGCGCCTTTTAGCTCACGTATATGATAGTGTCGCTAGCATCCATATGACAAAGAACCCGGGCCGACATGACTAGACGTGAACCTAAAGTGGCACTAACTTACAGGGACATGCATACATGACCCATCAACGAACGTGTAGGTCATCAGCGAGTGAATCCCGGCTGTAGCAGCTGGGCTAACAGGACTCCGGGAACCCGGGCTGTAGCAGGCTAGCAGGACTCCGGAAGTCACCGCGTGACATTTGCTCGAAGGGACAGACACATGAACAAAGTGGGACACATGCCGGCCAGTCTGGGTGTTCCGGAGCAGTAGTAACTGGGCTAGCAGGACTCAGGTAAACCAGGATGTAGCGGACTACCATGGCTCAGTGGAAGCACCAGACTACATTTCCCCATAAGAGAGGCTACCAAGGATAGACAACTAGGTTGTCGCATCCCACACATACCAAGCATTTCAATCATACACACAATATGCTCGATATGTGTAAATACAACATGACATCACAACAAAACTCTACAACTCAAAGTATTTATTCATTAGGCTTCGAGGAACCAAGTATTATAAACATGGGTCTCATGACCCAACATACAGAGCATACAAGCATCAAGCGGAAGCATAAACCTGTCTGAGTACAGACAACAACAAATGAAAAAGGCTGAGAAGTCTGGCTATCTACAAGACTCTCCCAAGGTACAAGATCATAGCTGAGGTAACAAGCTAAACATCGAAGTCCACGAGGAACTACTAGTGAGACTAACATCTCTCTGCAAAACATAAATTAAGCAAACGTGAGTACACATGTACCCAGCAAGACTTACATCAGAACTAGCTACATATGCATCAGTATCAACAAAGGGATGGTGGGGTTTAACTGCAGCAAGCCAGCTTTGACTCAGTGGCTATCCTGAACTACGACTGCAAGTAACTTCTTTGAGGTGGCGCACACGAGCCCACATATTCATCATATCAATACACCACTATGGATCCGCTTCCGTCTCCCTACGAGAACGCCATCCATAGCACTCACGCTTATCTTGCCCATTTTAGAGTATCCACTTTCACTTGTATATGAACTGTACAGGCAACCAAGAAGTCCTTTACCGTGGACGCGGCTATTCGAATAGATCATTTATAACCCTGCAGGGGTGTACTTCTTCACACATGTTTCCACCACTTAGCGTTTGCACACGACATGTGCTCGACAGACTTCAAGCGAAAGCCGACGTGGGTGTAGACCATGACCTAACTAACCACAGAATTCTCTAGTCCAGGTTTATCGCCTATTCAGGTTCCATCCGAAGGGAGTCCGGCTGAGCTTTCCACTTACGATCCCGAACGATGTGTGCAGGGTTCCCGAGGCACCAAACGGGCGACTCGGTACACCGGGCCACGTGCCTACTGCATCACAGCCCACCCCTCGGGTCAGCGCTCCACATGGCCTCCAGCATACTACAAACACCAGAAACTACTTGCAATTCCTGGACAGAGGACAGGGGGGTTAATAAGTCGAGCGGGGTCATATTTCAGGTCCCAACGTGTGGTAGTAGCTGTTCATGGATCGCAAACATAGAACTCAGTTCCTAAGGATGGCTCCAATGAGACAACCCACCATGTACTCCTACATGGCCTCTCACCGCTACCTTTACCAAATGGTGTTCACACACTTAGCTCTCAACAGAAGGACATGCTCACCACATTCCAATTCATCCCCGATGAATTGGACCTGACTCAACTCTAAGCTTTAGCAGGCATGACAAACAAGCATGAATGAGTAGGCACATCAGGGCTCAAACAACTCCTACTCATGCTAGTGGGTTTCATCTATTTACTGTGGCAATGACAGGTCATGCAGAGGAAAGGGGTTAAACTACCGCAGCATGTAACAGTTGAATCATTGTTGTCCTAATGCAGTAAAAGAGAGCAGAAGAGAGAGAGTGGGTTTGTATCGAAATGAACAAGGGGGTTTTGCTTGCCTGACAGAGTGGTCGAGGGGTACTGCCCTTCAACTGGATACTCGTGAATATCCTCGGGAGCAGAACCTACCACGGAGATTACACCGGTAACACAATCAATACATGGCGATATGCAACAATATGATGCATGCACATGACATGGCAAAATGAGTGTGTTGGGCTAATGCAACTACAACCAGATGGGTTTGAGCCATTTTGAACGAAAGGTTCAACCCCAAACTCATCTTATGAATTTAAATAGTGCTTTATCATGTTTTGATATAAACAGAAGGGTTAAGTTGCTTTAACATGCATTAAACTAGTACAGATGGATAGATTGGATTTTTCTGATCATTTTTCATATATAAATCTTTGCATTTGGAGTTACAGATTAATTTCTATGATTTTTAGAAGTTTTGGGCATTTTCTGGAATTTCCTGGATAAGAATAAAACTAGAAAAGGTTAACTACGTCAGCATGTCGTCGGTGTGACGTCAGCAGGTCAAAGGCGACAGCCCTGCTCAAACCTGATGGCTGGGACCCACATGTCAGTGTCTAACTAATTAACTTGAGTTAATTAGCTCTAAACTAATACTAAACTAGACTAGTTAAGGCCCTGGTCCCACATGTCAGTATTAACAGGGCAAAATAAGTTTAGTTAGCGCTTAACCTAAATTAGCAGGGGCCTGGGCCCACTTGTCAGCGACTCTAGGGAAGTCAAACCCAGGGTCAGCGAGGTCAAACCCGCCAGCGTTGAGTCGCCGGCGAGGCCGAGACAGCGAAGGGCGTCGGGATTCCTCCTCCGGCGACCAAATGGCCGGCGGAGGGCCTCTACGCATTGCCCAGGCTCTCGCGCAACCAAAGCAACAGGAGGCAGCAGCTGGGGTGGCCAGAGCTTGTCAGTAACGAGCTAGCGGCGACGGCCGGAGTTCGGCCAACGGCGGTTCACGCGATGCGGGGCATGTCAGGAGCCGTGGATGGTCATGATCGACTCGCGGTGGTGTGATACGTCTCCAACGTATCTATAATTTTTTATTGCTCCATGCTACTTTATCTACTGTTTTGGACTATATTGGGATTTATTTTCCACTTTTATATTATTTTTGGGACTAACCTATTAACCGGAGGCCCAGCCCAGAATTGTTGGTTTTGCCTATTTCAATGTTTCGAAGAAACGGAATATCAAACGGAGTCCAAACGGAATGAAACCTTCGGGAACGTGATTTCCTCACCGAACGTGATCCAGGAGACTTGGACCCTACTCCAAGAAGTAACAGAGGCAGTCACGAGGGTGGGGGCGCCCCCCCTAGGGCGCGCCCCCCTGCCTCGTGGGCCCCCTGTTGCTCCACCGATGTACTCCTTCCTCCTATATATACCTATGTACCCCAAACGATCGAGCAGAGCCAAAACCTAATTCCACCGCCGCAACTTCCTCAGTATCCACGAGATCCCATCTTGGGGCCTGTTCCGAGCTCACGGAGGGGCATCCACCACGGAGGGCTTCTACATCATCACCATAGCCCCTCCGATGAAGTGTGAGTAGTTTACTTGCACCTTGGGTCCATAGCTAGTAGCTAGATGGCTTCTTCTCTCTTTTGGATCTCAATACAATGTTCTCCCCTCTCTCGTGGAGATCTATTCGATGTAATCTTCTTTTTGCGGTGTGTTTGTTGAGACCGATGAATTGTGGGTTTATGATCCAGCTTATCTATGAATAATATTTGAATCTTCTCTGAATTCTTTTATGTATGATTGGTTATCTTTGCAAGTCTCTTCGAATTATCCGTTTGGTTTGGCCAACTAGATTGGTAGTTCTTGCAATGGGAGAAGTGCATAGCTTTGGGTTCAATCTTGCGGTGTCCTTACCCAAGGATGTAAAGGGTTGCAAGGCACGTATTGTATTGTTGCCATCGAGGATAACAAGATGGGGTATTTATCATATTGCATGAATTTATTCCTCTACATCATGTCATCTTGCTTAAGGCGTTACTCTGTTTTTAACTTAATACTCTAGATGCATGCTGGATAGCGGTCGATGAGTGGAGTAATAGTAGTAGATGCAGAATCGTTTCGATCTACTTGTCTTGGACGTGATGCCTATATACATGATCATACCTAGATATACTCATAACTATGCTCAGCTCTGTCAATTGCTCAACAGATAATTTGTTCACCCAACGTAGAATACTTATGCTCTTGAGAGAAGCCACTAGTGAAACCTATGGCCCCCGGGTCTATTCTCATCATATCAATCTCCATCACTTTTATACTTGCTTTTTTTTACTTTGCCTTTTACTTTTCAGTTTGCATCTATATACCAAAAATACCAAAAATATTATCTATCATCTCTATCAGATCTCACTCTCGAAGTGACCGTGAAGGGATTGACAACCCCTAATCGCGTTGGTTGCGAGTAGTTATCGTTTTGTGCAGGTACGAGGGACTTGTGCATGGCCTCCTACTGGATTGATACCTTGGTTCTCAAAAACTGAGGGAAATACTTACGCTACTTTGCTGCATCATCCTCTCCTCTTCGGGGAAAACCAACGCAAGCTCAAGAGATAGCAAGAAGGATTTCTGGCGCCGTTGCCGGGGAGTCTACGCAAAAGTCAACATACCAAGTACCCATCACAATCCCTCTCTCGCATTACATTATTTGCCATTTGCCTCTCGTTTTCCTCCCCTCCACTTCACCCTTGCCGTTTTATTCGCCCTCTCTTTCCCAATCTCCTCCTCTTTTTCTCGCTTGCCTTTTGTTTGCTTGTGTGTTGGATTGCTTGTTTGTCGCGATGGCTCAAGATGCTACCAAATTGTGTGACTTCACCAATACCAATAATAATGATTTCCTTAGCACTCCGATTGCTCCTCTTGCCAATACTGAATCTTGTGAAATCAATACTGCTTTGTTGAATCTTGTTATGAAAGATCAATTCGCCTTCCTTCCTAGTGAAGATGCCGCTACTCATCTGAATAGCTTCGTTGATTTATGTGATATGCAAAGGAAAAATGATGTCGTTAAATTGAAGCTATTTCCTTTTTCACTTAGAGATCGTGCTAAAGCGTGGTTTTCATCTTTGCCTAAAAATAGTATTGATTCTTGGAACAAGTGCAAAGATGCTTTTATCTCAAAGTATTTTCCTCCCACTAAGATTATCTCTCTTAGGAACGATATTATGAATTTTAAGCAACTTGATCAGGAACATGTTGCACAAGCTTGGGAGAGAATGAAATTAATGATATGTAATTGTCCTACTCATGGTTTGAACTTATGGATGATTATACAAAACTTTTATGCCGGATTGAATTTTGCTTCTAGAAATCTTTTAGATTCGGCCGCGGGAGGCACTTTTATGGAAATCACTCTAGGAGATGCTACTAAACTTCTAAATAATATTATGGTTAATTATTCTCAATGGCATACTGAAAGATCTACTAATAAAAAAGTGCATGCGATAGAAGAAATTAATGTTTTGAGTGGAAAGATGGATGAACTTATGAAATTATTTGCTACTAAGAGTGTTTCTTCTGATCCTAATGATATGCCTTTGTCTACCTTGATTGAGAATAATAATGAATCTATGGATGTGAATTTTGTTGGTAGGAATAATTTTGGTAACAACACGTATAGAGGGAATTTTAATCCTAGGCCTTATCCTAGTAATCCTTCTAATAATTATGGAAATTCCTACAACAACTCCTATGGAAATTTTAATAAGATGCCCTCTGAATTTGAGAATAGTGTTAAAGAGTTTATGAATTCACAAAAGAATTTTAATGCTTTGCTAGAAGAGAAATTGCTTAAAGTTGATGATTTGGCTAGGAACGTTGATAGAATTTCTCTTGAGGTTGATTCTTTAAAGCTTAGATCTATTCCTCCTAAGCATGATATTAATGAGTCTCTCAAAGCTATGAGAATTTCCATTGATGAGTGCAAAGAAAGAACAACTAAGATGCGTGCTTCCAAATATGCCTTTATTAAAGCGTGTTCTTCTAATTCCTATGAAAATCAAGATGAAGATCTAAAAGTTATTGATGTGTCCCCCATTAAATCTTTGTTTTGCAATATGAATCTTGATGAAACTGAATATGATCTTCCTTTACCTAGAAGGTGTTCTAAGAATTCAAAGTTTTTAGATCTTGATGATGAAATTGATAAAAGTGGGACTGAAAGAAATAAAAATCTAGATGTTTCTAAACCCACTATATTGGATCTCAAGGAATTTAATTATGAAAATTTCTCTTTAATTGATTGTATTTCCTTGTTGCAATCCGTGCTAAATTCTCCTCATGCTTATAGTCAAAATAAGGCCTTTACCGAACACATTGTTGATGCTTTGGTGCAATCTTATGAAGAAAAACTTGAGTTGAAAGTCTCTATCCCTAGAAAGCTCTATGATGAGTGGGAACCTACTATCAAAATTAAAATTAAAGATTATGAGTTTCATGCTTTGTGTGATTTGGGTGCTAGTGTCTCCACTATTCCCAAAACTTTGTGTGATTTGCTAGATTTCTGTGACTTTGATGATTGCTCTCTAAACTTGCATCTTGCGGATTTCACTATTAAAAAGCCTATGGGAAGAATTAATGATGTTCTTATTGTTGCAAATAGGAATTATGTGCCCGTAGATTTTATCGTTCTTGATATAGATTGCAATCCTTCATGTCCTATTATTCTTGGTAGACCTTTCCTTAGAACGATTGGTGCAATTATTGATATGAAGGAAGGAAATATTAGATTCCAATTTCCATTAAAGAAAGGCATGGAACACTTCCGTAGAAAGAAAATAAAATTACAATATGAATCTATCATGAGAGCCACTTATGGATTGCCTACCAAAGATGGCAATACCTAGATCTATCCTTGCTTTTATGCCTAGCTAGGGGCGTTAAACGATAGCGCTTGTTGGGAGGCAAACCAATTTTATTTTTAGTTTTTTGTTTTTGCTTCTGTTTAGGAATAAATAATCCATCTAGCCTCTGCTTAGATGTGGTTTTATGTTTTAGTTAGTGTTTGTGCCAAGCTAGACCTATTGGATCTTCTTGGATGATAGTTATTTGATATTGCTGTAATTTCCAGAAACTTTGCGCTGAGTGCCCGAATTGTTAAAAATCACTAGAACGTGATAAAATATTGATTCCAATTGCTGCTGATCAATAAACAAATTTTCTAGGTCTTCTAATTTTGGTAGAATTTTTGGAGTTCCATAAGTTTGCGTTAGATACAGATTACTACAGACTGTTCTGTTTTTGACACATTCTGTTTTGCGTGTGTTGTTTGCTTATTTTGATGAATCTATGGCTAGTAAAATAGTTTATGATCCATAGAGAAGTTGGAATACAGTAGGTTTAACACCAATATAAATAAAGAATGAGTTCATTACATTACCTTAAAGTAGTCTTTTGTTTTCTTTCTCTAACGGAGCTCACGAGATTGCTATTGAGTTTTGTGTTGTGAAGTTCTCAAGTTTTGGGTGAATTCTTTTGATGGATTATGGAACAAGGAGTGGCAAGAGCCTAAGCTTGGGGATGCCCATGGCACCCCCAAGATAATCCAAGGACACCAAAAATTCAAAGCTTGGGGATGCCCCGGAAGGCATCCCCTCTTTCGTCCACTTCCATCGGTAATTTACTTGGAGCTATATTTTTATTCACCACATGATAAGTGTTTTGCTTGGAGCGTCTTGTATTATTTGCGTCTTTGCTTGTTAGTTTAACAAAATCATCCTTGCTGTACACACCTTTTGAGAGAAGCCAACTTGATTAGAATTTGCTAGAATACTCTATGTGCTTCAGTTATATCTTTTGAGCTTGATAGTATTGCTCATAGTGCTTCACTTATATCTTTTGAGCGTGATAATTTTTGCTCTAGTACTTCACTTAGATCTTTTAGAGCAAGGTGGTGGATTTGTTTTAAAGAAACTATTGATCTCTCATGCTTCACTTAGATTATTTTGAGAGTCGTTAATAGCGTGGTAATTTGCTTAATGTTAGTATACTTGGTATTCAAGATATGTGAAACCTTCTTTTGAGTGCGTTGAATACTAAGATAAGTTTGATGCTTGATAATTGTTTTGAGATATGGAGGTGATAATATCAAATTCGTGCTAGTTGAGTAGTTGTGAATTTGAGAAATGCTTGTGTTGAAGTTAGCAAATCCCGTAGCATGCACGTATGGTTAAAGTTGTGTAACAAATTTGAAACATGAAGTGTACCTGGCTTGTGCATCCTTATGAGTGGCGGTCGGGGACGAGCGATGGTCTTTTCCTACCAATCTATCCCCCTAGGAGCATGCGCGTAGTACTTGATGGTCTTTGACACAAATTTTTGCAATAAGTGTATGAGTTATTTTGACTAATGTTGAGTCCATGGATTATACGCACTTTTACCTTTCCGCCTTTGCTAGCCTCTTCGGTACCGTGCATTGCCCTTTCTCACATTGAGAGTTGGTGCAAACTTCGCCGGTGCATCCAAACCCCGTGATATGATATGCTCTATCACACATAAACCTCCTTATATCTTCCTCAAAACAGCCACCATACCTACCTATTATGTCATTTCCATAGCCATTCTGAGATATATTGCCATGCAACTTTCCACCGTTCCGCTCATCATCATCATGACATACTTTACTTTTGTCATATTGCCATTGCATGATCATGTAGTTGACATCGTATTTGTGGCAAAGCCACTGTCGGCGTTCTGGGAACGGGGGTACCCAGACTTGCCTGCCTGCGGCCTGCGGCGTGGCTCAAGGGGTGGCCCAGTACGGCCCATCTTCATCGGCACAAGCTCAAGACCCTCGCGAGGGGCAAGATTCATGGGCGGACGACGAAGCTTCCTCGAGCACGGCCTCGTCGGGATGGCTCGCGAGGAGGCGGAGAGATCAAGGCGGGTACCTCACGAGGTGCCCATGACGCAAGCCATGACGACCAGGACGCCAGCCAGCAGGTGTCCTCATTTCCTCTTTGGTGCAAAGGGGCAAGCGCAGCGAGAGCATCAAGCAAAGCACCTGTTTGATGCAACAAGACCAAGACCGTCGCAATGGCAGGAAGGAAGTCATCGTGGAGCCCAAGCCGGCGTCACCACCAGAGCCTTTGACAGGCGAGGACCAACTTTAGTCAGGATAAGTGTACCAGATGTTCCCCTTCAAATGGCCAATTGTTGGCGCCCTTCCCGCTCAATATTTGGGAAGAGGCCCAGGGCCTCTGCCTATAAATAGGACTAGCCACCCACAGGGTAGAGGCATCAAGAGATCAATCGCAGAGAGAGAGAGAAAAGCGACTGAACTCCCCCTAGCAGTTCATCGCACCAGCCAAGAACAGACCCTCGCGAGGTTGTTCTTCCTTGTACTGTCCATCATCAGCCCTAGAGGCAATCCAACACACCACAAACTAGAGTAGGGTATTACACCACAATGGTGGCCCGAACTAGTATGAACCTTGTGTCCCTTGTGTTGCTCTTCGTGTAGTTCTAGATCCTTGCGAGGCGATGAGGTGTAGGTAGGTAGGAGGCATGATCTCCGCGCGCACCCCAGAGTTCGAACCTAGAGGGTCTGCCGGAGCCCGAAATCCGACATTTGGCGCGCCAGGTAGGGGTGCGCCAGAGCTTTCCCTTTCGCCGACCCGCTCTCCGCCGACATCGCGACTCGCCCTACGATGAGCAGCGTGCCGCCCACTCCGGCCGCCGGCGCCAGCGCGGGGGCCAGGGGGCTCCGAGCCTTGGCCCCAGCCTTGCGACAGGTGCGGTGGCCGAACAAGTTCAAGCCGGAGACGCCACCGCGCTACAACGGCACGACCGATCCGCTGGCCTTCCTGCTGGCGTATGAGGAGGCCGTCCTCAAAGCAGGGGACGACGACAGAGCCATGGCTAACTGGCTTCCCATGGCCCTCACCGGCGCCCCGCGCGTGTGGCTGCTCCACCTGCCAGCGGCTTCCGTGGCCTCTTGGGAGGAGCTGCACGGCCTTTTCCTCGCCAGGCACGCTGCGCCGGCGCCCCCGGTCATCGCAGCTCTCCTGGGCGGCTCGCAGGCGCCACCTTCAGACCGCCACATCAAGCCGTTCGCTCGCCAGGTCGACGCTACCCCTGAGCAGCATGGGGCTCCTCCGGGTCGGTCGGCGCCCAGGGCCGATCTGGCCTTCAGCTCGGAGGATCACCCCTCCAACTCAGCCTGCTTGGGCGCGCTCCCAATGCTGTGCACCCCCACCATCTACCAGGTGGCCGTCACCAGGACTCTCATCGACGGCGGCGCGGGCCTCAGCGTGCTCTCGGTTGAAGCCTTCAGCCTCCTCCACATACCGCCGGAGCGGCTTCAGCCTAGCCGGCCCTTCTTGGGCGTCGGGGGCGGTTCATCCAGCTCCCTGGGGCAGATCAGTCTCCCGGTAACCTTCGGCACCTACGACAACTTCCGCACGGAGCTGATCGACTTCGACATCGCTCCCATCGGCCTCCCATACAACGCCATCCTCGGCTACCAAGCACTAGCCCGATTCATGGCCGCGACTCACCCAACGTACACCTCATGAAGATGCCCGGGAGCAACGGCGTCCTCACCGTGTCCGGAGACACCGGGGATGCGTTGCAAGTGCTCAAGCTCTCCTTCAAGACGGCGGCGTCGGTGCAGCCTGCCGACTTAGACGCCCTTGAGCCCAAGGGGGTTGCGCCGGCCAAGAAGAAGCAGCTGTTCACCCAAGACAAGGCAGAAACCAAGCAGATACTGGTCGACGAGGACGGATCCACTAACGCCACCTTCACCATAGGCGCCAACCTCGAGCCCGAGCAGGAGGAGGCCCTGGTAAAGTTCTTGCACGCAAACAAGAAGGTATTCGCATGGGAGCCTGATCAGTTGGCGGGGATCCCTAGAGGCGTGATCGAGCACCACCTCAATGTGTGCCCCAACGTACGCCCGTGAAGCAGAAGGCAAGGCGGCAGTCCATCGAAAAGCAGGCTTTCATCCTCCAAGAGACCCGCAAGCTAGAAGCTGCAGGGGTCATTCGCGAGGTCCGATACCCGGATTGGTTGGCTAACCCGGTGGTCGTGCCAAAGAAAGGTGGAAAGGAACGTATGTGTGTCGACTTCACCAACCTCAACAAAGCCTGCCCGCAGGATCCATTCCCGCTCCCTCGTATCGATCAGATCGTCGATTCTACCGCCGAGTGCGACCTGTTGTGTTTCTTGGACGCCTTCTCTGGGTATCATCAGATCAAGATGGCGGTAGAAGACGTGGAAAAAACGGCTTTCCTGACCCCGTGTGGGGTGTACTGTTTACACATGCATGCCGTTCGGGCTGCAGAACGCAGGGGCGACCTTTCAGCGGCTGATGCACATCACCTTGGGCCCGCAGCTCGGGAAGAATGTTGAGGCTTACGTCGATGACATTGTGGTGAAGTCTCGTGAGGCCAAAACCCTGATACAAGACCTGGAGGAAACCTTGAGCCTCAACGCAGTTGAACCTGCGGCTCAACCCGGAGAAGTGTGTGTTTGGGGTCCCCTGGGTAGCTCTTGGGCTTCCTCGTGTCCCACCGAGGCATCGAGGCTAACCCGAAAAGTTCAAGGCGGTCGAGGACATGAGCCCACAAAAGACCCTCGAGAAATGCGAAGCTCACCGGGCGTGTGACACACTAGGACGCTTCATCTCCAAGTTGGGGAGCGAGCGCCGCCTTTCTTCCACCGATGAAGAAAAAGGGCCCTTTGAATGGATGAAGAGGCCGACAAGGCGCTCCAAGATCTCAAGAGGTACCTAACCAGCCCTCCGGTAATGGTGGCCCCGCGCCCTCAGGAACCCCTGATGCTCTACCTTGCAGCCACTCCCTAGTCCACCAACGCAACCCTGGTGGCGTTTAGGGAGCAGCGTCGGACCAAAGCCGCCGCAGCTGCCCGGGTCAAGGCGAAGCAGGATCAAGGAAGACTCACAGAGACCACTACCACAGCCGAGAAGGATCAGCCGTCGCAGGGAAAAACACTTGGGGAGACACGGTCTCGAGGGCGCCATCGACACCAGCACTCCCAACCTCGTTGAACACCCTGTGTACTTCGTCAGCACAGTGTTGCGGGACGCGAGGGCGCGGTACCCCATGTTGGGGAACGTAGTAATTTCGAAAAAAGTTCTACGCACACGCAAGATCATGGTGATGGCATAGCAACGAGAGGGATAGTATTGTCGCCATCAGCCCCGGGCTCCGATCCAAAGCGTCGGCGTGGTGGCGATGATGATGCTCCACGATATGACCACCGCTGGAGGCTCCACTGTCTCGGGGCGCCACGGTCTCGAGGCGCCATCGACACCAAAGCCTCCCAACCTCGTTGAACACCCCGTGTACTTCGTCGCCAAGAGTGTTGCGGGGACGCGAGGGCGCGTACCCCATGTTGGGGAACGAGTAATTTGAAAAAGTTCTACGCACACGCAAGATCATGGTGATGGCATAGCAACGAGAGGGATAGTATTGTCCACGCACCCTCGTGAGACCGTGGCGAAGCGTTATAACAACGCGTTGATGTAGTTATGCGTCTTCACGATCCGACCGATCCAAGTACCGAACGCACGGCACCTCCGAGTTCAGCACGCTCAGCTCGATGACGATCCCCGGCTCCGATCCGAGAAAGCGTCGGGATTAGTTCCACAAGACGACGGCGTGGTGACGATGATGATGCTCCACAGGCACAGGGCTTCGCCTAAGCTCCACGATGATATGACCGAAGTGGAATATGGTGGAGGGGGGCACCGCACACGGCAAAGGAACGATCCGTAGATCAACTTGTGTCATGGGGTGCCCCCTGCCCCCGTATATAAAGGAGGGAGGGGGAGGTGCTGCCGGCCCTCATAGGGTGCGCCTGGAGGAATCCTACTCCCACCGGGAGTAGGACTCCCCCCTCTTGCCTTGTTGGAGAAGGAAAAGGGGGGAGGGGAAAGAGGAAGGGGGGCGTGTAACACCTTGACCTCATCCAATTCTTGTGGGTTTTGTCATGCTTGGCCTCATCTTGTTTGGTTATGTGGGTTCGTGATGTAAACTTCCCTTTTTGGGCAATATATCAACTTGACCTCATCCAATTCTGGTGGGTTTTGTCATGCTTGGCCTCATCTTGTTTGGTTATGTGGGTTCCTTTTTTCTTTGTTTTGCTCATTTTACCATATTGCATTTGTGTCTCTTGTCATCTGGCATTCCATTCTTATCATGTGCTTGTTGTGATCTCTCACATGTTATGTTGTTGCATGTTCCATTCTCAAGCTTGCATTACCATCTCCTCCTTCCCTCTACTTCTTTTCTTATCAAGTGTTATTTTTTCTCCTTTCTCTATTAATGTTCATCTTCTCCCTGCAAATCTTGCTCCTTGCACTAAACCTCTCTGCCAAAAATCTCCTCATTTGAAGTTGTTTTGGTCAGGTTCAAAAATGAAACAAGTTTGAAATATTTTCAAACTTGTCTTATTTTTCTACCTCTAAAAATGCCCATTACAATTTATTAAAATAGTGGGGAATTCCAGGAGTTTGGAGATATTTTCTTTTTACTCCAACCCCTCTTGTTTTTTTCACTGTGCTTTCTTTTCTTTTCTTTTTGGTTTTGAAAAGGAAAAGAGAAGGAAGCAGCAGCAGCAGTGGCAGCCCAATGAGGCTTTCCACTGGCTCCGCCTCCCACCCGCCCAGCCCCAGCCTGTGGAGAGCGCCCAGCCCGCTCGCTTCTCTCCCCTGCCACAAGACTCAAGATCCGCGTACCCCGGCTAGTGCCACTCCACGTGGACGCGCCGGCCCCGCCTGGCAGCGGCTGTCCTGTTCTCCTCACCCACCTTTTCCCCCTCCTCTCGCCGTCGCCATGGGGACCCCGAGCACGAGGGCGCGCGAGCTCGACCCCGTCGCCCTAGCCCCCTACTTATCCCCTCTCTTTGCCCTCAAGCCCCTAGGGTTCCCCTCTTCCTCTCGCCGCCGCCGCCAGGTGAGAGGACCACCAGATCCATCGCGTCGACTCCGTCCCGAGCGCAGCCGAGAGCACGCTGCGTCGCCGGGCGTGCTCTCCGCCACCCCAACCCTGCGGTCCGTGTCCAACTTCCCGTCGCCTTCTCCTTCCACGACGCCGACTACGGTGCGCCGGATCGCTGTTCGCCGACGCCCCGGCTTCCCCCTCCTCTCGGTCGAAGCGCGGCAAGTTCAGAGCACGACTCCGTCGCCGCAGCCCGCTCCGTCGCCCAGATTTTTGTCCTTGGGTAAGGAGGTATAACCTACTTCCTCCCTGCTCCTTCCTATCGCCATTTGATCACCGTAGGGCGCGTTCCGATCCGGTTTTCTCGTGCTCGGCGTGCTCCGCATGTCTGTAGGTTTTGGGTTCAGTAGTTGGCAGTGCGTGGGTGCCGCGATTCCCCGCCGGGTTCGTCCCTTCGTGCTCCGTGGTGTCCTCCTGCACACCCAATTTGAACAAGGTCGCAGAGCCGCCAGAGCAGCTGCTGCCTCGCCGCCGTCTGCTTTTCTTCTCTGTTCTTAGGTCGTGGCCTTGTAGTTTGGTCAAGTAGGCCAGAGTCCCTGTTCTTACCGACCTCCTAGCCTAGCCGAGCTGGTTTGCACCTCAGCAGCACTCACGGCGACACTGGTTCAATCCCAGCGCCCTTTTTATTTTCTTCGCTTTTGTTCTTATCAGCAGTGAGAGTAGTTAAGGGCCGAAGCCCTTCTCTCGATCGCCGCCGCCTAGCCCAAAGGGCGCTTGGGGCAGAGCCACACCGGGGAGACCCGGGTTCGATCCCCCGAGGCTGCATTTTCTTCCCCCCTTTTTACAACCTGCTCTGTCACTGTTACTATGACAGCAGGGTCCCACCAGTCAGCCTCTCAGCGCCCTCCTCCATATATTTTTTTCCCTTATCTCCGCGTTTTCCGTTTTTGGTTTGCTTCTCTTTCCGTTTTAGGCAAGTCCATTTCTGGACGTTTCCAAATATGGAAAATGCCATTTCAGTTAACTACCATTTTAGGCAGGTTTTGACTTTATGCATTTGTGTTGATTTCTCTACTGCAACCCTAACATATTATATATGTTTTTGGGGTAGAAAAATCCCACCAACTCAGTGGTGGCATTAGTTTCTGCATATGAGCAAGTTTATGATCATGTCTTTTTGCATCATGTTGATGTGTTGTCTTTCATGGGTAGAATTATTGCATTTATGCGATGAGGTAGTTTGCACCTAACATGGCTTTGTACATCTTGTCGGTAATGAAGGATTTGCGCCATTCTTGTTTTGCTTGCCATTTCCAAACCGTGCATCCGATTCGGTGATCTTTATATCGATTTCAACCAAATCATCTCATCTTTCCATGGCATGCTTGGTTTGCCAAGTTGATGCCTGGTTCATCATTTACCTTCCGGAGCGCACATACGCATTGCATATCACATCCCGCATATCATGTCATGTTTTGCATCATGTTGATTGTGCATTGCACCGTGATTTATTGTGGTTCCTTTGTTTGTGTTGTTGCTTTGGGTAGAGTCGGAGACGAGTACGTGAACGAGGAACCTGTTGAGAACGCCGAGGATCAAGCTTTCGACAACTCGAGAACATTGCGAGCAAGATGACCATACCCTCGAAATCACTTCTATCTTTGCTATGCTAGTTGCTCGCTCTTTTGTTATGCCTATGCTGCGATGCCTACCACTTGCTATATCATGCCACCCATATTGCCATGTCAGCCCCTAACCATCCTTTCCTAGCAAACCGTTGATTGGCTATGTTACCGCTTTGCTCAGCCCTCTTATAGCGCTGCTAGTTGCAGTGAAGTTGAAGTTTGTTCCTTGTTGAACATGGAGATGTTGTTCCTTGTTGGAACATGTTTACTTGTTGGGGATATCACAATATATATCTGCTATAATTAATACATCTATATACTTGGTAAAGGGTGGAAGGCTCGGCCTTATGCCCGTGTTTTGTTCCACTCTTGCCACCCTAGTTTCCGCCATACCGGTGTTATGTTCCTTGATTTCGCGTTCCTTACGGTTGGGTGATTTATGGGACCCCTTGACAGTTCGCTTTGAATAAGACTCCTCCAAAAAGGCCCAACATTGGTTTTACCATTTGCCACCTAAGCCTTTTCCCCGGGTTTTCGCGAGCCCGAGGGTCATCTTTATTTTAACCCCCGCCGTTCTCCTTCGATTGTTGGTCCAACTCTGGCGATGTCCGGCGCCCCGGGCAATCCAGGGTCTATGCCAACCCGACGCCTTGCCCATCCGGTGTGCCTCGAGAACGAGATATGTGCAGCTCCTATCGGGATTTGTCGGCACATTCGGGTGGCTTTGCTGGTCTTGTTTTATTGCTGTCGAAATGTCTTGTAGTCCGGGATTCCGAGATTGATCGGGTCTTCCCGTAGAAGGAATATCCTTCGTTGACCGTGAGAGCTTATAATGGGCTAAGTTGGGACACCCTGCGCAGGTAATATCTTTCAAAGCCGTGCCCGCGTTATGAGGCGATGGGAATTTGTTAATGTCCGGTTGTAGAAAACCCAAAGTTGACCTCAATAAAATACACATCAACAAGTGTGTAACTGTGATGGTCTCTTCTCGGAGTCCGGAAGTGAACACGTGTTGGAGTTATGTCCGACGTAAGTAGTTCAGATCACTTCTTGATCACTACTAGCTTCACGACCGTGCTTTGCTCCTCTTCTCGCTCTCTTTTGCGATGTAGACACCATATATGCTAGTCGCTGCTGCAGCTCCACTTTACTACTCTGTCCTTCCTATAAGCTTAAATAGTCTTGATCTCGCGGTGTGAGATTGCTGAGTCCCGTGACTCACGATACTTCCAACCACAGCTTGCAGGTTCCGACGATGCCAGCAGGTGACTCAACCGAGCTCAAGTGGGAGTTCGACGAGGAACGTGGTCGTTACTATGTGTCTTTTCCCGATGATCGAGAGTGGTGCCCAGCTTGGGACGATCGGGATCTGTGTAGCATTTGGGGTATCTTCTTTTATTTTGGTTCCGTAGTCGGACCTTGAGTGTACTCAATGATGGATGTTTATTTATGTACTGTGTGAAGTGGCGATTGTAAGCCAACTATGTATCTCTTTCCTTAATTATTACATGGGTTGTGTGAAGATTACCTCACTTGCGACATTGCTTTCAATGCGGTTATGCCTCTAAGTCGTGCCTCGACACGGGAGATATAGCCGCATCGGGGCGCTAAGTTGGTAATCGAGCCTTCCCCGACTTAGGAGCCCCCTACTTGATTGTTTGCTGACGTTGTTGAGTCTAGAATGGAAAATGTTTTGAGTCTTAGGATTATATATATCGGAGAGTAGGATTCTTTTTACTCCTCAGCCCCTTCGTCGCTCTGTGAGGTCTCCTGACGTAGAGTTTTGACTCTTCTCTCCTCAATTTTCACTAAAAAAATTTTTTAGGATCACGTGGGTATCTTGGAATCGTTCCGATGGTTTTGTGACGAGAACATTGTTCTTGGTGCCTCCTGACATTTAGGGGTTGTGGCAGTGTCCCGGGGAGTTGAGCTCCGAGGTGTTGTCGCCACAATTTTATCGCTGCGATTCGAATACCGAGTTTTGCCGACATCGAAATCTCTTTTGTACAGCTTGTTGGTGAGATAACCCCGATAGCCCAAAGATCGAGGCGAAAAGGGAGTATTGCCATGACTTGTATAACGGATGTTTTTCAAGGTCGAGGTACACGATTTCGAGGATTTCTTGGTTATGTGTTGACGGATGGATACAAATGGATCTAGGTATTGTTAGTTTGGGTGATATATTTTGTGTCCCCGTATCCCCAACACCAGATTGCATAACCGTAAAGTTTCGGAGTTTATAGGTGGGAATTCTAGTAGCTTACGTGATATTCTTTCCGGCGGATGTATGATTTGAGATTGGGGTTCAAAGTTTAGTGGTCCGCCCATTCACGGTCGATTCTGAAGGGTCGCGAGACGCCTTAAAGAATCCTTGGCTATGCTGATTCGGGACGCCTTGTTTGTCATTCGTGACGTCCGCTATACGTCAGGTCCGTGTGGGCCCCACCACTAACACTTTGGGCGTAAATCTCTATCATGTGTTTGTTCCGCTCATTCTAGAAGCCAACCTTTTGTTTTCGGTTGTGATATTCGATTTGTTTCTAAGATGATGTTGTTTCCATATCTTTATCTAAGTGGCTTCTCACCTTAATGGACGTGTGATGATTAACTTTGAATTCATTCGCTCATTCTTGTTCAATGTTGATTGTGAAGACTACATGTTGCAATTTCTATCCGCTGATTCTACTTATCTTTTGTCTATCAAAGGACTAAAGGATGTCACCCTCTTCAGGATGGCTCCGCCAACTCGTCTGAATCCGGATCGCAATGATGGGGATCACCGAACCTCCACCTCCACCTCCACCTCCGCCTCCAGAGGCTCGGCAAGCTATCATGGCAGCCACCAATGCCAATGCTCGATGATTTTGCAGCTCTTGCAAGAACGCACTCGAGGGCAAGGCACTCAAGGAAATCAAGGTCAAGGCAACAATCAGCCACACTTTGCTACTCTCGATCGGTTCCTCGCTAATCAGCGAAGTCTTTCGGTTTACGTGTCGAGGCCACGACGCCGACGATTGGTTAGTGGACATCTGCAAGCACTTTGATCAGTAGCAATGTCGGACCGAGGACTTTGTCAAGTTTGCATCATTTCAACTCAAGGATCAAGCTGCTGAGTGGTACCAAAGAATACAAAGATTCCAGAGGAGGTCGTGTCATTACAGGATGAGTTCCGCCGTGATTTCAGAGCTCATCACATTCAAAAGTGTTGTTGAGAGCAAGCGTGAGGAGTTCCGCAATCTCAAGCAGGGCAACATGTCTGTCTATCAATACAATATCCAGTTCGTAAGCTCGCTTGCTTTGCTAAGCAAGACGTGCTCGATGAGAAGAGTATGATCTATCAATTCAGAGGTGGTCCGAGAGAAGATCTGCAATTACCTCTTGTGCTGTTTGAGCCAGATAAGTATGATGATTTCTACAACATGGCTCAAGCAAGAAGCTGCCCAGCTCAAATGTGAGGCTTCTAAGAAGAGAATCAGGATGCAGTTCAGTCCTCTTCGTCCTCTCAAGTGGCAGCTAAGCAGCGAAGTTTTACCTTCCTTCCCTCCGCTCCGTCGGCCTTACCAAAGAAGAACTCAGTGGCCGTGGATCTTCCCACCCACCCAACCCAAGCTATCGTAACAAGTCTAATTCTCAAGCTCCAAGGTCAAGTGCTCCTTACCACCGTCCGCTCTCGAGGTCACTTGCAACAAGTGTCGTGAGAAGGGTCACTATGCTAACAAGTGCTTCAACCAGAGGCGCCTTCCGCCTCCTCCTCCGTGAAATCTTCCAAGAATGCAAAGGGTCAAGCATAATCCCAAGTCTGCAAGGTGAATATGATGAATGCAGCTCAAGCGGAGGAATCTTCCGATGTGATCATGGGTAATCTTCCGCTTAATGGTATTCTGCAAAAGTCTTATTTGATACCGGTGCATCTATTTCTTTCATATCAAGACCTTTTGCATCCATGAACAATTTGCATACTGTTGATCTGCCTAAGCCGATAGCGGTTTCCTCTCCGGGTTTGTTCATGAATACAAAGATGATGGCCCCGGATGTTTCTATCAAGATGGGAGATTACAGATTTCTTTCTAAACCAATTGTCCTTGGTGACTCGGATATTGATCTTATTCTCGGGATGGACTGGCTTTATCAGCACAAAGCTCACTTGATTGTGCTGCCGTGGAAATTCAATTGACTCACTCTTCTAATGATGTGATCATCTATGCCGCCGTGATGAAACCATTCGGTTGTTTTCTCTCAATGAGAAGGGCGAACTGAATGCCATCTCTCGATTCCAATCGCTTGTGAGTACCAAGATGTCTTTCCGTAAGAGCTTCCGGTATGCCTCCTCATCGCCGCTTGAGTTCGTTATCGATCTTGAGCCCGCATCGAACCCGCTTGCAAGCGCCCATACAAGCTTGGACCTGATGAGCTGAAGGAATTGAAGAAGCAGCTCGATGAACAAGAGCGTCTGGGTTTGATCGGACCGAGTTCATCTCCTTGGGGTTGTGGTGTTCTTTTGTCCGAAGAAGGATGGCACGGACCGACTTTTGCGCCGACACCGTCCATTGAATAAGAAGACAATCAAGAACAAGTATCCACTTCCCAACATCAATGAGCTTTTCGAGCAACTCAAAGGTGCTACAGTTGTTCTCTAAGCTTGACCTTCGATGGGTTATCATCGATTCGCATTCGTGAACAAGATATTCCCAAGACAAAGATTCGTAACAAGCTTTGGTTCTTATGAATATACTGTCATGTCTTTCGCCTCGTCAATGCTCCTCCAACTTTCTCTCGGATGATGAACTTCATATTCAACCCCTACACCAATGAATTCGCCTTGGTCTATCTTGATGATATTTTGGTCTTCTCCAAGAATAAGAAGGATCATGCCAAACATTTGCGATTGGTGCTAGACAAGCTCGAGAGTATCAATTCTATGCTAAGTTCTCCAAATGTGAATTTTGGCTTGATGAAGTGCTTTATCTTGGTCATATCATCTCCGCCAAGGGCATCGTTGTTAATCCCGAGAAGGTGTCCGCAATTGTGAATTGGGAACCTCCTCGTAATGTCAAGCAGCTCCATGTTTTCTTGGTCTTGCAAGCTATTGTCAAGATTCGTTGAGAACTTCTCCAAGATTGCAAAGCCTCTTTCCAACCTTCTCCGAAGCATGTGAAGTATGTCCGGTCTCCCGAGTGTGACGTTGCTTTCAATACTCTCAAAGAGAAACTCGTCACAGCTCCCTGCCTTGACTCCTCCCGATGAATCCAAGCCATTTGAAGTTTTCGTGATGCTTCTCTTCAAGGTCTCGGTCTGTGTTAATGCAAGAGAAGAGAGTTGTGGCTTATACCTCTCGCCATTGAAGCCCAACGAGAAGAACTACCCCACTCACGATCTTGAGTTGGCGGCAGCTTGTCCATGCATTGATAACGTGGAGACATCTCTTGTTGGGAAGGAAAGTGGACATTTTCACCGATCACAAGAGTCTCAAGTACATCTTCACTCAGCCCAACCTCAACCTCGAGTGCACTCGATGGGTTGAAATGATTCAAGAGTACAACCCAAGTATTGAGTATACTCCGGCAAAGCCAATGTCATTGCAGATGCTTTGAGCAGAAAAGCTTATCGCAATGCCTAATCCTCAAGCCCTTTCAGCCGGATCTCTGTGAAGCTTTCCGCAAGCTGAATCTTCAAGTTGTTCCTCAAGGCTTTCTTGCCAACCTCATAGTCTCTCCTACTTTGGAAGATCAGATTCGTGAGGCTCAACTTCTGGATACCATGGTGAAAAAGGTGAAACGTGGTATCGACAAGGGCATTTCCAAGTACAAGTGCTTCCACGTTGATGACAAAGACACTCTGTTCTTTGAGGACCGGATTGTGGTTCCTAAGGGTGATCTACGAAAAGTCATTATGAACGAGGCTCACAATTCGCTTCTATCCATTCATCCTGGAAGTACGAAGATGTACCATGACCTCAAGCAGTCATATTGGTGGACTCGAATGAAGCGAGAAATTGCTCAATTCGTGAATGAGTGTGATGTCTGCAGAAGAGTGAAAGGTAACACCAAAGACCAGCTGGTCTCCTTCAACCTCTTGCTATTCCTGAATGGAAGTTTGATCATATTGAAATGGACTTCGTGATCGGCTTTCCAAAGTCCAAGCGTGGAAATGATGCTATCTTCGTTGTCATTGACAAGCTTACTAAAGTGGCTCATTTTCTTCCTATCAAAGAATCCATCACAGCAGCTCGGTTGGCGAGCTATACACCTCCAGATTGTCTCCTTGCACGGCATTCCACAAGTGATCTCTTCTGACCGTGGCAGCATCTTTACCTCCAAGTTTTGGGATTCTTTTCAAGGCCATGGGCACCAACATTCGCTTTCAAAGACAGCTTTCCATCCTCAAACAAGTGGCCAAGTCGAGCGAGTTAATCAAATCCTTGAAGATATGCTCGTGGCTTGTGTCATTTCTTTCGTATGAAGTGGGAAGATTGTCTTCCATATGCCGAAGTTCTCCTACAACAACAGCTTCCAAGCGAGTTCGGCAAGGCCCCATTCGAAATTCTCTATGGCGTAAAGTGCCGTACTCTCTCAATTGGTCTCGAGACAGTGAACGCCAACTTCTTGGCAATGACTTGATCACGTATGTAAGAAATGTGCCAAGTCATTCGTGAGAATCTCAAAGCCGCGCAATCGCGCCGTAAGAGCTATTATGATGATAAGCACCGTGATGTGGCTTTTGAAATCGGAGACCATGTCTACCTCGCGCTCTCCAATGAAAGGCACTCGCCGCCCGGTATCAAAGGGAAGCTTGCCCCTAGATACGTGGGTCCTTTCAAGATCATTGGGAAAAGAGGCGATCTCGCCTATCAACTTGAGCTTCCATCCAACTTCGCAAATGTGCACGATGTGTTTCACGTGTCACAGCTTCGCAAGTGCTTCAAGACTCCTGAACGCACTATCAACTTCGAAGAGATTGACCTTCAAGAAGATCTCTTATCACGAGCACCCGCTGCTATTCTTGAAGAAACCGAGCGCAAGACTCGCAACAAGTCAATCAAATTCCTGAAAGTGAAGTGGTCACACCATTCCGACCGAGAAGCTACCTGGGAGCGTGAGGATCACCTCCGTTCTGAATATCCGGAGTTCTTTCAGTCCTAGTTCTCGGGACGAGATCCTCTTGTAGTGGTGGAGTGTTGTAACACCCTGGATGTAAACTTCCCTTTTTGGGCAATATATCAACTTGACCTCATCCAATTCTGGTGGGTTTTGTCATGCTTGGCCTCATCTTGTTTGGTTATGTGGGTTCCTTTTTTCTTTGTTTTGCTCATTTTACCATATTGCATTTGTGTCTCTTGTCATCTGGCATTCCATTCTTATCATGTGCTTGTTGTGATCTCTCACATGTTATGTTGTTGCATGTTCCATTCTCAAGCTTGCATTACCATCTCCTCCTTCCCTCTACTTCTTTTCTTATCAAGTGTTATTTTTTCTCCTTTCTCTATTAATGTTCATCTTCTCCCTGCAAATCTTGCTCCTTGCACTAAACCTCTCTTCCAAAAATCTCCTCATTTGAAGTTGTTTTGGTCAGGTTCAAATGAAACAAGTTTGAAATATTTTCAAACTTGTCTTATTTTTCTACCTCTAAAATGCCCATTACAATTTATTAAAATAGTGGGGAATTCCAGAGTTTGGAGATATTTTCTTTTACTCCAACCCTCTTGTTTTTTTTCACTGCTTTTTTTCTTTTCTTTTTGGTTTTGAAAAGGAAAGAAGGAAGGAAGCAGCAGCAGAAGGGCAGCCAGTGAGGCTTTCCACTGGCTCCGCCTCCCACCGCCCAGCCCAAGAGCCTGTGGAGAGCGCCCAGCCCGCTCGCTTCTCTCTCCTGCCTTGGCGACCAAGATCCGCGTACCCGCTTAGTGCCACTCCACGTGGGCCACTGCCCCCCCTGCAGCGGCTGTCCTGTTCTCCTCACCCACCTTTTCCCCCTCCTCTCGCCGTCGCCATGGGGACCCCGAGCACGAGGGCGCGCGAGCTCGACCCCGTCGCCCTATCCCCCTACTTATCCCCTCTCTTTGCCCTCAAGCCCCTAGGGTTCCCCTCTTCCTCTCGCCGCCGCCGCCAGGTGAGAGGACCACCAGATCCATCGCGTCGACTCCGTCCCGAGCGCAGCTGAGAGCACGCGTCGTCGCCGGCGTGCTCTCCGGCCACCCCAACCCTGCGGTCCGTGTCCAACTTCGTCCCCGTCGCCTTCTCCTTCCACGACGCCGACCACGGTGCGCCGGATCGCTGTTCGTCGACGTCCCTGGCTTCCCCCTCCCTCTCGGTCAGAAGCGCGGCAAGTTCAGAGCACGACTCCGTCGCCGCAGGCCCGGCTCCGTCGCCGTATTTTTGTCCTTGGGTAAGGAGGTATAACCTACTTCCTCCCTGCTCCTTCCTATCGTCATTTGATCACCGTAGGGCGCGTTCCGATCCGTGTTTTTCTCGTGCTCGGCGTGCTCCGGCATGTCTGTAGGTTTTGGGTTCAGTGTAGTTGGCCGTGCGTGGGTGCCGCGATTCCCCGCTCGGGTTCGTCCCTTCGTGCTCCCGTGGTGTCCTCCCGCGCGCACCCAATTTGAACGAGGTCGCAGAGCCGCCGTAGCCGCTGTTGCCTCGCCGGCGTCGTCGTTTCTTCTCTGTTCTTAGGTCAGGGCCTTGTAGTTTGGTCAAGTAGGCCAGAGTCCCTGTTCTTACCGACCTCCTAGCCTAGCCGAGCTGGTTTGCACCCCGCGCGCTCACTACGGCGACCTGGGTTCGAATCCCAGGCGCGCCCCTTTTTATTTTCTTCGTTTTGTTCTTATCAGCAGTAGCAGTAGTTAAGGGGCCGAAGCCCTTCTCTGTCAGTCGCCGCCGCCTAGCCCAGTGGCAGTTGGGGCAGAGCCACACCGGGGAGACCCGGGTTCGATCCCCCGAGGCTGCATTTTCTTCCCCCCTTTTTACAACCTCGCTCACATCACATTACTATGACAGCAGGGTCCCACCAGTCAGCCTCTCAGCGCCCTCCTCCATATATTTTTTTCCCTTATCTCCGCGTTTTCCGTTTTTGGTTTGCTTCTCTTTCCGTTTTAGGCAAGTCCATTTCTGGACGTTTCCAAATATGGAAAATGCCATTTCAGTTAACTACCATTTTAGGCAGGTTTTGACTTTATGCATTTGTGTTGATTTCTCTACTGCAACCCTAACATATTATATATGTTTTTGGGGTAGAAAAATCCCACCAACTCAGTGGTGGCATTAGTTTCTGCATATGAGCAAGTTTATGATCATGTCTTTTTGCATCATGTTGATGTGTTGTCTTTCATGGGTAGAATTATTGCATTTATGCGATGAGGTAGTTTGCACGAACATGGCTTTGTACATCTTGCTGGTAATGAAGGATTTGCGCCATTCTTGTTCTGCTTGCCATTTCCAAACCGTGCATCCGATTCCGGTGATCTTTATATCGATTTCAACCGAAATCATCTCATCTTTCCAGTGGCATGCTTGGTTTGCCAAGTTGATGCCTGGTTCATCATTTACCTTCCGGAGCGCACATACGCATTGCATATCACATCCCGCATATCATGTCATGTTTTGCATCATGTTGATTGTGCATTGCACCGTGATTTATTGTGGTTCCTTTGTTTGTGTTGTTGCTTTGGGTAGAGTCGGAGACGAGTACGTGAACGAGGAACCTGTTGAGAACGCCGAGGATCAAGCTTTCGACAACTCGAGAACATTGCGCAAGATGACCATACCCTCGAAATCACTTCTATCTTTGCTATGCTAGTTGCTCGCTCTTTTGTTATGCCTATGTTGCGATGCCTACCACTTGCTATATCATGCCACCCATATTGCCATGTCAGCCCCTAACCATCCTTTCCTAGCAAACCGCTGATTGGCTATGTTACCGCTTTGCTCAGCCCTCTTATAGCGCTGCTAGTTGCAGTGAAGTTGAAGTTTGTTCCTTGTTGAACATGGAGATGTTGTTCCTTGTTGGAACATGTTTACTTGTTGGGGATATCACAATATATATCTGCTATAATTAATACATCTATATACTTGGTAAAGGGTGGAAGGCTCGGCCTTATGCCCGTGTTTTGTTCCACTCTTGCCACCCTAGTTTCCGCCATACCGTGTTATGCTCCTTGATTTCACGCTCCTTACACGGTTGGGTGATTTATGGGACCCCTTGACAGTTCGCTTTGAATAAGACTCCTCCAAAGAAGGCCCAACATTGGTTTTACCATTTGCCACCTAAGCCTTTTCCCCGGGTTTTCGCGAGCCCGAGGGTCATCTTTATTTTAACCCCCGCCGCTTCTCCTTCGATTGCTGGTCCAACTCTGGCGATGTCCGGCGCCTCCTGGGCAATCCAGGTCTATGCCAACCCGACGCCTTGCCCATCCGGTGTGCCTCGAGAACGAGATATGTGCAGCTCCTATCGGGATTTGTCGGCACATTCGGGTGGCTTTGCTGGTCTTGTTTTATTGCTGTCGAAATGTCTTGTAGTTCGGGATTCCGAGATTGATCGGGTCTTCCCGTAGAAGGAATATCCTTCGCTGACCGTGAGAGCTTATAATGGGCTGTTGGGACACCCTGCAGGTAATATCTTTCAAAGCCGTGCCATGCGGTTATGAGGCAGATGGGAATTTGTTAATGTCCGTTGTAGAAAACCCAAAGTTGACCTCAATAAAATACACATCAACAAGGTGTAACTGTGATGGTCTCTTCTCGGCGGAGTCCGGGAAGTGAACACGGTGTTGGAGTTATGTCTGACGTAAGTAGTTCAGGATCACTTCTTGATCACTACTAGCTTCACGACCGTGCTTTGCTCCTCTTCTCGCTCTCTTTTGCGATGTAGACACCATATATGCTAGTCGCTTGCTGCAGCTCCACTTTACTACTCTGTCCTTCCTATAAGCTTAAATAGTCTTGATCTCGCGGGTGTGAGATTGCTGAGTCCCCGTGACTCACAGATACTTCCAACCACAGTTGCAGGTTCCGACGATGCCAAGGTGTGACTCAACCGAGCTCAAGTGGGAGTTCGACGAGGAACGTGGTCGTTATTATGTGTCTTTTCCCGATGATCGAGAGTGGTGCCCAGCTTGGGACGATCGGGATCTGTAGCATTTGGGGTATCTTCTTTTATTTTGGTTCCGTAGTCGGACCTTGAGTGTACTCAATGATGGATGTTTATTTATGTACTGTGTGAAGTGGCGATTGTAAGCCAACTATGTATCTCTTTCCTTAATTATTACATGGGTTGTGTGAAGATTACCTCACTTGCGACATTGCTTTCAATGCGGTTATGCCTCTAAGTCGTGCCTCGACACGGGGAGATATAGTCGCATCGGGCGCAGAGGCGCCGCCCCTCTCCTTGTCCTATTCGGACTAGGGGAGGCGCGCCTGCCCCCCCGTCCGCCCTCCTCTTCTCCCTCATGGCCCACTAAGGCCCAACATCCCCGGAGGGTTCCGGAAACCCCTGTTCCTAAGAAAAATCCCGATTTCATCCGAACCATTCCGATATCCAAATATAGGCTTCCAATATATCAATCTTTATGTCTCGACCATTTCGAGACTCCTCGTCATGTCCGTGATCACATCCGGACTCAACAAACTTCGTACATCAAAACTTATAAACTCATAATAAACTGTCATCGTAACGTTGTTGCGTGCGGACCCTACGGGTTCGAGAACTATGTAGACATGACCTAGAACTATTCTCGGTCAATAACCAATAGCGGAACCTGGATGCCCATATTGGTTCCTACATATTCTTCAAGATCTTTATCGGTCAAACCGCATAACGACATAATGTTGTTCCTTTGTCATCGGTATGTTACTTGCCCGAGATTCGATCGTCGGTATCCAATACCTAGTTCAATCTCGCTACGCAAGTCTCTTTACTCGCTCCGTAATACATCATCTCACAACTAACTTATTAGTTGCAATGCTTGCAAGGCTTATGTGATGTGTATTACCGAGAAGGCCTAGAGATACCTCTCCGACAATCGGAGTGACAAAACCTAATCTCAAATACGCCAACCCAACATGTACCTTTGGAGACACCTGTAGTACTCCTTTATAATCACCCAGCATTCGCCAGGACGCTTGGTAGCACCCAAAGTGTTCCTCCGTAAACGGAGTTGCATAATCTCATAGTTACAGAACATGTATAAGTCATGAAGAAAGCAATAGCAATATACTAAACGATCAAGTGCTAGGCTAACGGAATGGGTCATGTCAATCACATCATTCTCCTAATGATGTGATCCCATTAATCAAATAACAACACATGTCTATGGTTAGGAAACATAACCATCTTTGATTAATGAGCTAGTCAAGTAGAGGCATACTAGTGACTATATGTTTGTCTATGTATTCACACATGTATTATGTTTCCTGTTAATACAATTCTAGCATGAATAATAAACATTTATCATGATATGAGGAAATAAATAATAACTTTATTATTGCCTCTAGGGCATATTTCCTTCAGCCTCCCACTTGCACTAGAGTCAATAATCTAGTATTACACAAGAATGATTCTAACACCCATGGAGTCTTGGTGCTGATCATGTTTTGCTCGAGGAAGAGGCTTAGTCAACGGTCTGCAATATTCAGATCTGTATGTATCTTGCAAATCTCTATGTCTCCCACTTGGACTTGGTCCCGAATGGAATTGAAGCGCCTCTTGATATGCTTGGTCCTCTTGTGAAATCTGGATTCCTTTGCCAAGGCAATTGCACCAAGATTGTCACAGAAGATCTTCATTGGTCCCGATGCACTAGGTATGACACCTAGATCGGAAATGAACTCTTTCATCCGACTCCTTCATTTGCTGCTTCAAGCAGCTATGTACTCCGCTTCACATGTAGATCCCGCCACGACGCTTTGTTTAGAACTGCACCAACCGACAGCTCCACCGCTTAATAAAAACACGATCCGGTTTGCGATTTAGAATCGTCCGGATCGGTGTCAAAGCTTGCATCGACGTAACCATTTACGACTAGCTCTTTGTCACCTCCATATATGAGAAACATATCCTTAGTCCTTTTCGTATTTCAGATGTTCTTGACCGCTGTCCAAAGATCCACTCGATTATTTTGGTACCTTCCTGCCAAGCTTATTGCTAAGCATACGCCAGTCCGGTACACAGATTGCATACATGATAGAGCCTATGGCTGAAGCATAGGAACATCTTTCATTTTCTCTATCTTCTGCTTGTGGTCGGGCATTGAGTCCGACTCAATTTCACACCTTGTAATACAGTAAAAACCTTTCTTTGCTCGATCCATTTTGAAATTTTTCAAAACTTTATCAAGGTATGCGCTTTGAAAGTCCAATTAAGCGCCTTGATCTATCTCTATAGATCTTGATGCCCAATATGTAAGCAGCTTCACCGAGGTCTTTCATTGAAAAACTTTTATTCAAGTATCCTTTTATGCTATCCAGAATTCTATATCATTTCCAATTAATAATATGTCGTCCACATATAATATCGTAAATGCTACAGAGCTCCCACTCACTTTCTTGTAAATACAAAGCTTCTCCAAAAGTCTCAGATAAAACCATATGCTTTGATCACACTATCAAAGCGCTTATTCCAACTCCGAGAGGCTTGCACTGCACCATAAATTGATCGCTGGAGTTTGCACACTTTGTTAGCACCTTTTGATCAACAAAACCTTCGTTGCATCATATACAACTCTTCTTCTAGAAATCCATTCAAGAATGCAGTTTTTACATCCATTTGCCAAATTTCATAATCATAAAATGCAGCAATTGCTAACATGATTCGGACAGACTTAAGCATCGCTACGGGTGAGAAAGTCTCATCGTAGTCAACCCCTTGAACTTGTCGAAAACCTTTTGCAACAAGTCAAGCTTTATAGACAATTACATTACCATCAGCGTCAGTCTTCTTCTTAAAGATCCATTTATTCTCAATGGCTTTCCGATCATCGGGCAAGTCAACCAAAGTCCATACTTTGTTCTCATACATGGATCCCATCTCAGATTTCATGGCTTCCAGCCATTTTGCGGAATCTGGGCTCACCATCGCTTCTTCATAGTTCGTAGGTTCACCATGGTCAAGTAACATGACTTCCGTAATAGGATTACCGCATCACTCAGTGCGGATCTTACTCTAGTCGACCAACGAGTTCAAGAGAAACTTGATCTGAAGTTTCATGATCATCATCATTGACTTCCTCACTAATTGGTGTAGGTGTCACAGGAACCAATTTCTGTGATGACCCATTTTCCAATAAGGGAGCTGGTACTGTTACCTCATCAAGTTCTACTTTTCTCCCACTCACTTCTTTCGAGAGAAACTCCTTCTCTAGAAAGGATCCATTCTTAGCAACGAATGTCTTGCCTTCGGATCTGTGATAGAAGGTGTACCCAACTGTTTCCTTTGGGTATCCTATGAAGACACATTTTTCCGATTTGGGTTCAAGCTTATCAGGTTGAAGTTTTTTCACATAAGCATCGCAGCCCCAAACTTTCAGAAATGAAAACTTTGGTTTCTTGCCAAACCATAGTTCATAAGGAGTCGTTTTAACGGATTTTGATGGTGCCCTATTTAACGTGAATGCGGCTGTCTCTAAAGCATAACCCCAAAACGATAGCGGTAAATCGGTAAGAGACATCATAGATCGCACCATATCTAGTAAAGTACGACACGACGCTCGACACACCATTACACCGTGGTGTTCCGTGGCGTTAGTTGCTAAACTATTCCGCAATTTTTCAAATGTAGACCAAACTCAGAACTCAAATATTCTCCTCCACGATCAGATCGTAGAAATTTTATTTTCTTGTTACGATGATTTTCAACTTCACTCAAATTCTTTGAACTTTTCAAATGTTTCAGATTTATGCTTCATTAAGAAGATATACCCATATCTGCTTAAATCATCTGTGAAGGTGAGAAAATAACGATATCCGCCACGAGCTTCAACATTCATCGGACCACATACATCAGTATGTATGATTTCCAACAAATCTGTTGCTCTCTCCATAGAACCGAGAACGGTGTTTTAGTCATCTTGCCTATGAGGCACGGTTCGCAAGTACCAAGTTATTCATAATCAAGTGATTCCAAAAGTCCATCAAGATGGAGTTTCTTCATGCGCTTTACACCGATATGACCTAAACGGCAAGTGCCACAAATAAGTTGCACTATCATTATTAACTTTGCATCTTTTGGCTTCGACATTATGAATATGTGTATTACTACTATCGAGATTTAATAAAATAGACCACTCTTCAAGGGTGCATGACCATAAAAGATATTACTCATATAAATAGAACAACCATTATTCTCTCGATTTAAATGAATAACCGCCTCGCATCAAACAAGATCCAGATATAATGTTCATGCTCAACGCCGCACCAAATAACAATTATTAAGGTCTAAAACTAATCCCAAGGTAGATGTAGAGGTAGCGTGTCGATCGCGATCACATCGACTTTGGAACCGCTTCCCACGCCAAGATCGTCACCTCGCCCTTTGCCGCTGCTCGCTTATTCCGTAGTCCCTATTTTGAGTTGCAAATATTAGCAATGTAACCAAGATCAAATACCCAAAAGCTACTACGAGCTCTAGTAAGGTACACATCAATAACATGTATATCACATATACCTTTGTTCACCTTGCCATCCTTCTTATCCGCCAAATACTTGGGGCAGTTCCGCTCCAAAGGACCAGTTTGTTTGCAGAGAAACACTCGGCCAGTGCTTAGGTCCGACTTGGGTTTCTTCTCTTGAGCAGCAACTTTCTTGCTGTTCTTTTGAAGTTCCCTTCTTCTTCCCTTTGCCCTTTTCTTGAAACTAGTGGTCTTGTTGACCATCAACACTTGATGCTCTTTCTTGATTTCTACCTCCGCAGCTTTTAGCATTGCGAAGAGCACGGAATTGTCTTGGTCATCCCTTGCATATTATAGTTCATTACGAAGCTCTTGTAGCTAGGTGGCGTGATTGGAGAATTCATCAATGACACTATCATCCGGAAGATTAACTCCCAGCTTGAATCAAGTGATTATTATACCTGCACATTTTGAGTATATGTTCACCGATGTAACTATTCTCTTCCATCTTGCAGCTATAGAACTTATTGGAGACTTCATATCTCTCAATCCGGCATTTGCTTGAAATATTAACTTCAACTCTTGGAACATCTCATATGCTCCATGACGCTCAAAACGCCGTTGAAGACCCGGTTCTAAGCCGTAAAGCATGGCACACTCGAACTATAGAGTAGTCATCGCTTTTGCTCGCCAGACGCTCACAACTTCGGTGTTGCTCTGCAAGCAGTTCGGCACCCAGCGGTGCTTCCAGGACGTAATTCTTCCAGGCAGCAATGAGGATAATCCTCGTTACGGACCCAGTCCGTAATTGCTACCATCATCTTTCAACTTTGCTTTCTCAAGGAACGCATTAAAATTCAACGGAACAACAAAGACGAGCCATCTATCTACAAAGAACATAGACAAGCAAAATACTATCAGTACTAAGTTCATGATAAATTTAAGTTAAATTAATCATATTACTTAAAAACTCCCACTTAGACAGACATCTCTAGTCATCTAAGTGATTACGTGATCCAAATCAACTAAACCATAACCGATCATCACGTGAGATGGAGTAGTTTTCAATGGTGAACATCACTATGTTGATCATATCTACTATATGATTCACGCCGACCTTTAGGTCTCCGTGTTCCGAGGCCATATCTGCATATGCTAGGCTCGTCAAGTTTAACTCGAGTATTCTGCGTGTGCAAAACTGGCTTGCACCCGCTGTAGATGGACGAGAGCTTATCACACCCGATCATCACGTGGTGTCCAGGCACGATTTAACTTTGGCAACGGTGCATACTCGTGGAGAACACGCCTTGATAATTTTAGTGAGAGATCATCTTAAAATGCTACCGCCAATCAAAGCAAGATAAGATGCATAAAGGATAAACATCACATGCAATCAATATAAGTGATATGATATGGCCATCATCATCTTGTGCTTGTGATTCCATCTCCGGCACCGTCGTGATCACCATTGTCACCGCGCGACACCTTGATCTCCATCGTAGCATCGTTGTCGCCTCGCCAACTATTGCTTCTACGACTATCGCTGCTGCTTAGTGATAAAGTAAAGCAATTACATGGCGCTTGCATTTCATACAATAAAGCGACAACCATATGGCTCCTCGCCATTGTCGATAACTCGTTACAAAACATGATCATCTCATACAATAAAATATAGCATCACGCCTTGACCATATCACATCACAACATGCCCTGCAAAAACAAGTTAGACGCCCTCTACTTTGTTGTTGCAAGTTTTACGTGGCTGCTACGGGCTGAGCAAGAACCGTTTTACCTCGCATCAAAACCACAACGATAGTTTGTCAAGTTGGTGCTGTTTTAACCTTCGCAAGGACCGGGCGAGCCACACTCGTTCAACTAAAGTGAGAGAGACAGACACCGCGGTCACCTTTAAGCAACGAGTGCTCAAGCGGTGAAACCAGTCTCGCGTAAGCGTCACGCTGTAATGTCGGTCCGGCCGCTTCATCTCACAATACCGCTGAACCAAAGTATGACATGCTGGTAAGCAAGATGACTTATATCGCCCACAACTCACTTGTGTTCTACTCGTGCATATGACATCAACGCATAAAACCAGGCTCGGATGCCATCATTGGGGAACGAGTAATTTCAAAAATTTCCTACGCACACGCAAGATCATGGTGATGGCATAGCAACGAGAGGAGAGAGTATTGTCCACATACCCTCGTAGACTGTAAGCGGAAGCGTTATAACAACGTGGTTGATGTAGTCGTACGTCTTCACGATCCGACCGATCCAAGTACCGAACGCACGGCACCTCCGAAGTTCAGCACACGCTCAGCTCGATGACGATCCCCGGCCCGATCCAGCAAAGCGTCGGGGATGAGTTCCACAAGACGACGGCGTGGTGATGATGATGATGCTCCACCGGCGCAGGGCTTCGCTTAAGCTCCGCGACGATATGACCAAGTGGAATATGGTGGAGGGGGCACCGACACGGCTAAGGAACGATCCGTAGATCAACTTGTGTCATGGGGTGCCCCCGCCCCGTGAGATATAAAGGAGGGAGGGGAGGTGCGGCCGCCCTCATAGGGTGCGCCGAGGAGTCCTACTCCCACGGAGTAGGACTCCCCCTCTTGCCTTGTTGGAGAAGGAAAGGGGAGGGAAAGAGGAAGGGGCGCCGCCTCTCCTTGTCCTATTCGGACTAGGGGGGGGGCGCGCCTGCCCCGGCCGCCCTCCTCTTCTCCCTCATGGCCCACTAAGGCCCAACATCCCCGGAGGGTTCCGTAACCCCTGTTCCGGAAAATCCCGATTTCATCCGAACCATTCCGATATCCAAATATAGGCTTCCAATATATCAATCTTTATGTCTCGACCATTTCGAGACTCCTCGTCATGTCCGTGATCACATCCGGACTCAACAAACTTCGTACATCAAAACTTATAAACTCATAATAAACCATCATCGTAACGTTGTTGCGTGGGACCCTACGGGTTCGAGAACTATGTAGACATGACCTAGAACTATTCTTGGTCAATAACCAATAGCGGAACCTGGATGCCCATATTGGTTCCTACATATTCTTCAAGATCTTTATCGGTCAAACCGCATAACGACATACGTTGTTCCTTTGTCATCGGTATGTTACTTGCCCGAGATTCGATCGTCAGTATCCAATACCTAGTTCAATCTCGCTACCGCAAGTCTCTTTACTCGCTCCGTAATACATCATCTCACAACTAACTTATTAGTTGCAATGCTTGCAAGGCTTATGTGATGTGTATTACCGAGAAGGCCTAGAGATACCTCTCCACAATCGGAGTGACAAAACCTAATCTCAAATACGCCAACCCAACATGTACCTTTGGAGACACCTGTAGTACTCCTTTATAATCACCCAGCTTCGCCAGTGACGCTTGGTAGCACCTAAAGTGTTCCTCCGTAAACGGAGTTGCATAATCTCATAGTTACAGGAACATGTATAAGTCATGAAGAAAGCAATAGCAATATACTAAACGATCAAGTGCTAGGCTAACGGAATGGGTCATGTCAATCACATCATTCTCCTAATGATGTGATCCCATTAATCAAATAACAACACATGTCTATGGTTAGGAAACATAACCATCTTTGATTAATGAGCTAGTCAAGTAGAGGCATACTAGTGACTATATGTTTGTCTATGTATTCACACATGTATTATGTTTCCGTTAATACAATTCTAGCATGAATAATAAACATTTATCATGATATGAGGAAATAAATAATAACTTTATTATTGCCTCTAGGGCATATTTCCTTCAGCCTCCCACTTGCACTAGAGTCAATAATCTAGTATTACACAAGAATGATTCTAACACCCATGGAGTCTTGGTGCTGATCATGTTTTGCTCGAGGAAGAGGCTTAGTCAACGGGTCTGCAATATTCAGATCCGTATGTATCTTGCAAATCTCTATGTCTCCCACTTGGACTTGGTCCCAATGGAATTGAAGCGCCTCTTGATATGCTTGGTCCTCTTGTGAAATCTGGATTCCTTTGCCAAGGCAATTGCACCAAGATTGTCACGTAAGATCTTCATTGGTCCCGATGCACTAGGTATGACACCTAGATCGAAATGAACTCTTTCATCCGACTCTTCATTTGCTGCTTCCAAGCAGCTATGTACTCCGCTTCACATGTAGATCCCGCCACGACGCTTTGTTTAGAACTGCACCAACCGACAGCTCCACCGCTTAATAAAAACACGATCCGGTTTGCGATTTAGAATCGTCCGGATCGTGTCAAAGCTTGCATCGACGTAACCATTTACGACTAGCTCTTTGTCACCTCCATATATGAGAAACATATCCTTAGTCCTTTTCGTATTTCAGATGTTCTTGACCGCTGTCCAAAGGATCCACTCGATTATTTTGGTACCTTCCTGCCAAGCTTATTGCTAAGCATACGTCGTGTCTGGTACACAGCATTGCATACATGATAGAGCCTATGGCTGAAGCATAGGAACATCTTTCATTTTCTCTCTATCTTCTGCTGTGGTCGGGCATTGAGTCCGACTCAATTTCACACCTTGTAATACAGTAAAAACCTTTCTTTGCTCGATCCATTTTGAAATTTTTCAAAACTTTATCAAGGTATGTGCTTTGTGAAAGTCCAATTAAGCGCCTTGATCTATCTCTATAGATCTTGATGCCCAATATGTAAGCAGCTTCACCGAGGTCTTTCATTGAAAAACTTTTATTCAAGTATCCTTTATGCTATCCAGAATTCTATATCATTTCCAATTAATAATATGTCGTCCACATATAATATCGAAATGCTACAGAGCTCCCACTCACTTTCTTGTAAATACAGGCTTCTCCAAAAGTCTCAGATAAAACCATATGCTTTGATCACACTATCAAAGCGCTTATTCCAACTCCGAGAGGCTTGCACTGCACCATAAATTGATCGCTGGAGTTTGCACACTTTGTTAGCACCTTTTGGATCAACAAAACCTTCTCGTTGCATCATATACAACTCTTCTTCTAGAAATCCATTCAAGAATGCAGTTTTACATCCATTTGCCAAATTTCATAATCATAAAATGCAGCAATTGCTAACATGATTCGGACAGACTTAAGCATCGCTACGGGTGAGAAAGTCTCATCGTAGTCAACCCCTTGAACTTGTCGAAAACCTTTTGCAACAAGTCAAGCTTTATAGACAATTACATTACCATCAGCGTCAGTCTTCTTCTTAAAGATCCATTTATTCTCAATGGCTTTCCGATCATCGGGCAAGTCAACCAAAGTCCATACTTTGTTCTCATACATGGATCCCATCTCAGATTTCATGGCTTCCAGCCATTTTGCGGAATCTGGGCTCACCATCGCTTCTTCATAGTTCGTAGGTTCACCATGGTCAAGTAACATGACTTCCAGAATAGGATTACCGTACCACTCTGGTGCGGATCTTACTCTAGTTGACCAACGTAGTTCAGTAGAAACTTGATCTGAAGTTTCATGATCATCATCATTGACTTCCTCACTAATTGGTGTAGGTGTCACAGGAACCAATTTCTGTGATGACCCATTTTCCAATAAGGGAGCTGGTACTGTTACCTCATCAAGTTCTACTTTTCTCCCACTCACTTCTTTCGAGAGAAACTCCTTCTCTAGAAAGGATCCATTCTTAGCAACGAATGTCTTGCCTTCGGATCTGTGATAGAAGGTGTACCCAACTGTTTCCTTTGGGTATCCTATGAAGACACATTTTTCCGATTTGGGTTCAAGCTTATCGGGTTGAAGTTTTTCACATAAGCATCGCAGCCCCAAACTTTCGAAATGAAAACTTTGGTTTCTTGCCAAACCATAGTTCATAAGGAGTCGCTTTAACGGATTTTGATGGTGCCCTATTTAACGTGAATGCGGCCGTCTCTAAAGCATAACCCCAAAACGATAGCGGTAAATCGGTAAGAGACATCATAGATCGCACCATATCTAGTAAAGTACGACACGACGCTCGACACACCATTACGCTGTGGTGTTCCGTGGCGTTAGTTGCTAAACTATTCCGCAATTTTTCAAATGTAGACCAAACTCAGAACTCAAATATTCTCCTCCACGATCAGATCGTAGAAATTTTATTTTCTTGTTACGATGATTTTCAACTTCACTCTGAAATTCTTTGAACTTTTCAAATGTTTCAGATTTATGCTTCATTAAGAAGATATACCCATATCTGCTTAAATCATCCGTGAAGGTGAGAAAATAACGATATCCGCCACGAGCTTCAACATTCATCGGACCACATACATCTCAGTATGTATGATTTCCAACAAATCTGTTGCTCTCTCCATAGAACCGAGAACGGTGTTTTAGTCATCTTGCCTATGAGGCACGGTTCGCAAGTACCAAGTGATTCATAATCAAGTGATTCCAAAAGTCCATCAAGATGGAGTTTCTTCATGCGCTTTACACCGATATGACCTAAACGGCAAGTACACAAATAAGTTGCACTATCATTATTAACTTTGCATCTTTTGGCTTCGACATTATGAATATGTGTATTACTACTATCGAGATTTAATAAAATAGACCACTCTTCAAGGGTGCATGACCATAAAAGATATTACTCATATAAATAGAACAACCATTATTCTCTCGATTTAAATGAATAACCGCCTCGCATCAAACAAGATCCAGATATAATGTTCATGCTCAACGCTGGAAATAACAATTATTAAGGTCTAAAACTAATCCCAAGGTAGATGTAGAGGTAGCGTGTCGATCATGCGATCACATCGACTTTGGAACCGCTTCCCACGCCGCATCGTCACCTCGCCCTTTGCGATGCTCGCTTATTCCGTAGTCCCTATTTTGAGTTGCAAATATTAGCAATGTAACCAGATCAAATACCTGTGTGCTACTACGAGCTCTAGTAAGGTACACATCAATAACATGTATATCACATATACCTTTGTTCACCTTGCCATCCTTCTTATCCGCCAAATACTTGGGGCAGTTCCGCTCCAAAGGACCAGTTTGTTTGCAGAGAAACACTCGCCAGGCTTAGGTCCAGACTTGGGTTTCTTCTCTTGAGCAGCAACTTTCTTGCTGTTCTTTTGAAGTTCCCTTCTTCTTCCCTTTGCCCTTTTCTTGAAACTAGTGGTCTTGTTGACCATCAACACTTGATGCTCTTTCTTGATTTCTACCTCCGCAGCTTTTAGCATTGCGAAGAGCACGGAATTGTCTTGGTCATCCCTTGCATATTATAGTTCATCACGAAGCTCTTGTAGCTAGGTGGCGTGATTGGAGAATTCTGTCAATGACACTATCATCCGAAGATTAACTCCCGCTTGAATCAAGTGATTATTATACCTGCACATTTTGAGTATATGTTCACCGATGTAACTATTCTCTCCATCTTGCAGCTATAGAACTTATTGGAGACTTCATATCTCTCAATCCGGCATTTGCTTGAAATATTAACTTCAACTCTTGGAACATCTCATATGCTCCATGACGCTCAAAACGCCGTTGAAGACCCGGTTCTAAGCCGTAAAGCATGGCACACCGAACTATAGAGTAGTCATCACTTTGCTCGCCAGACGCTCACAACTTCGGTGTTGCTCTGCAGCAGAGTTCGCACCCAGCGGTGCTTCCAGGATTTAATTCTTCCAGGCAGCAATGAGGATAATCCTCGTTACGGACCCAGTCCGTAATTGCTACCATCATCTTTCAACTTTGCTTTCTCAAGGAACGCATTAAAATTCAACGGAACAACAAAGACGAGCCATCTATCTACAAAGAAACATAGACAAGCAAAATACTATCAGTACTAAGTTCATGATAAATTTAAGTTCAATTAATCATATTACTTAAAACTCCCACTTAGATGACATCTCTCTAGTCATCTAAGTGATTACGTGATCCAAATCAACTAAACCATAACCGATCATCACGTGAGATGGAGTAGTTTTCAATGGTGAACATCACTATGTTGATCATATCTACTATATGATTCACGCCGACCTTTCGGTCTCCGTGTTCCGAGGCCATATCTGCATATGCTAGGCTCGCCAAGTTTAACTCGAGTATTCTGCGTGTGCAAAACTGGCTTGCACCCGCTGTAGATGGACGAGAGCTTATCACACCCGATCATCACGTGGTGTCCGGGCACGACGAACTTTGGCAACGGTGCATACTCGTGGAGAACACGCCTTGATAATTTTAGTGAGAGATCATCTTAAAATGCTACCGCCAATCAAAGCAAGATAAGATGCATAAAGGATAAACATCACATGCAATCAATATAAGTGATATGATATGGCCATCATCATCTTGTGCTTGTGATTCCATCTCCGCACCGCCGTGATCACCATTGTCACCGCGCGACACCTTGATCTCCATCGTAGCATCGTTGTCGCCTCGCCAACTATTGCTTCTACGACTATCGCTACCGCTTAGTGATAAAGTAAAGCAATTACATGGCGCTTGCATTTCATACAATAAAGCGACAACCATATGGCTCCTCGCCATTGCCGATAACTCGTTACAAAACATGATCATCTCATACAATAAAATATAGCATCACGCCTTGACCATATCACATCACAACATGCCCTGCAAAAACAAGTTAGACGCCCTCTACTTTGTTGTTGCAAGTTTTACGTGGCTGCTACGGGCTGAGCAAGAACCGTTCTTACCTACGCATCAAAACCACAACGATAGTTTGTCAAGTTGGTGCTGTTTTAACCTTCGCAAGGACCGGGCGAGCCACACTCGGTTCAACTAAAGTGAGAGAGATGACACCCGCCGTCACCTTTAAGCAACGAGTGCTCAAGCGGTGAAACCAGTCTCGCGTAAGCGTCGCGTAATGTCGGTCCGGCCGCTTCATCTCACAATACCGCTGAACCAAAGTATGACATGCTGGTAAGCAAGATGACTTATATCGCCCACAACTCACTTGTGTTCTACTCGCATATGACATCAACGCATAAAACCAGGCTCGATGCCATCGCTGGGGAACGAGTAATTTCAAAAATTTCCTACGCACACGCAAGATCATGGTGATGGCATAGCAACGAGAGGAGAGAGTATTGTCCACATACCGTGAGACCGTGAAGCGAAGCGCTATAACAACGTGGTTGATGTAGTCGACGCCTTCACGATCCGACCGATCCAAGTACCGAACGCACGGCACCTCCGAGTTCAGCACACGCTCAGCTCGATGACGATCCCCGGCCCGATCCAGAAAGCGCCGGGATGAGTTCCACAAGACGACGGCGCGGTGATGATGATGATGCTCCACTCGCGCAGGGCTTCGCTTAAGCTCCGCGACGATATGACCGGGTGGAATATGGTGGAGGGGGCACCGACACGGCTAAGGAACGATCCGTAGATCAACTTGTGTCATGGGTGCCCCCGCCTCAGATATAAAGGAGGGAGGGAGGTGCGCCGCCCTCATAGGGTGCGCTGAGGAGTCCTACTCCCACAGGAGTAGGACTCCCCTCTTCATTGTTGGAGAAGGAAAGGGGGAGGAAGAGGAAGGGCGCCCCCTCCCTTGTCCTATTCGGACTAGGGGGGGGCGCCGCCCTGGCCGCCCTCCTCTTCTCCCTCATGGCCCACTAAGGCCCAACATCCCCGGAGGGTTCCGTAACCCCTGTTCCTAAGAAAATCCCGATTTCATCCGGAACCATTCCGATATCCAAATATAGGCTTCCAATATATCAATCTTTATGTCTCGACCATTTCGAGACTCCTCGCCATGTCCGTGATCACATCCGGACTCAACAAACTTCGTACATCAAAACTTATAAACTCATAATAAACTGTCATCGTAACGTTGTTGCGTAGGACCCTACGGGTTCGAGAACTATGTAGACATGACCTAGAACTATTCTTGGTCAATAACCAATAGCGGAACCTGGATGCCCATATTGGTTCCTACATATTCTTCAAGATCTTTATCGGTCAAACCGCATAACGACATACGTTGTTCCTTTGTCATCGGTATGTTACTTGCCCGAGATTCGATCGCCGGTATCCAATACCTAGTTCAATCTCGTTATCGCAAGTCTCTTTACTCGCTCCGTAATACATCATCTCACAACTAACTTATTAGTTGCAATGCTTGCAAGGCTTATGTGATGTGTATTACCGAGAAGGCCTAGAGATACCTCTCCGACAATCGGAGTGACAAAACCTAATCTCAAATACGCCAACCCAACATGTACCTTTGGAGACACCTGTAGTACTCCTTTATAATCACCCAGCTACGCTAGACGCTTGGTAGCACCCAAAGTGTTCCTCCGTAAACGGAGTTGCATAATCTCATAGTTACAGGAACATGTATAAGTCATGAAGAAAGCAATAGCAATATACTAAACGATCAAGTGCTAGGCTAACGGAATGGGTCATGTCAATCACATCATTCTCCTAATGATGTGATCCCATTAATCAAATAACAACACATGTCTATGGTTAGGAAACATAACCATCTTTGATTAATGAGCTAGTCAAGTAGAGGCATACTAGTGACTATATGTTTGTCTATGTATTCACACATGTATTATGTTTCCGGTTAATACAATTCTAGCATGAATAATAAACATTTATCATGATATGAGGAAATAAATAATAACTTTATTATTGCCTCTAGGGCATATTTCCTTCACCCCATGCCTCAGAAACTCCTCCTCGCACTATTGGTGGCCTCGCACAAGCTGCGGCATTATTTTTAGGGCCACCCCATCAAGGTTGTCTCAGCGTACCCCTTGGAAAGGGTGCTCAGGAGCCCTAACTCAGCCGGAAGAGTCCCTGAGTGGAACATTGAACTGCAAGCGTTTCAGCTCGAATTCAGCAAAACCAGAGTCATCAAGGGGGCCGCATTGGCGGATTTCGTGAAGAATGGACGGAGGCGTCGGGCCTCAAGGCTGATGAGGATTGATCCCTCTCCCCGGGAAGCGAGGCGCCGGACGGTTGGGTCATGTACTTCGACGGGGCATTCTCCAGCACGGCGCTGGGGCTGGAGCAAAGGCTTGTATCTCCTACTCAAGACAAGCTCTACTACGCTGCAGCTCTGCTTCCAAAGACGAGAAAAGGTCTCCAACAACATAGCAGAATATGAAGGCTCGATAGCAGGCCCAAGGCCGCAGCTGCCCTAGGAGTGAAGCGCCTACCATCAAGGGTGATTCACAACCCTCGCCAACTTCTCCAACAAGGTATACGAGCCGAGGATGAGCACATGGAAGCCTACCTCGCAGAGGTCCGCAGGATGGAGAAGCAGCCTGGGTCTGAGTTGCAGCATGTGCCCGTGGCACCAATCAAGAGGCCGACGACATCGCTAAACGGGCATCCAGCGGCTACCTTAGGAGCCCGGCGCCTCGAGGAGCGGCTCTTCAAGCCCTCGGCCACGCCATCGCTATCAAGCACGGTGCAGCCTCGGAGGAGCTCCCAACCACCAGCCTCAGAGCCCCGGGCTGCGGGTCTGCCTCGAGAGCCTTTGCTCTTGATGCCGGAGCCTCAGGAGGGGTGCTGGATCACGGAGCCCGAGCTACCCGACGCAAGGGACCTTGCCGGAGAAGGAGGAGGAAGCGAGCGTGGCGCGGCAAGCCACAAAGATACCGCATTAGGGATGGAGAGCTCTATCTAAGCGACCAAATGATGTGTCCTCACGCCGCATCTCCGTGAGCAAGGAAGGAACTGCCGCGATATACACGATGGAGACTGAGGCATCATTCATCATCGCGACCCTCGTTGGCAAGGCATGCTCCGCAACGGGTTCTATTGGCCCATCGCTCAATGACGCCGTCAAGTGGTGAAGGCTTGCGAGGCCTGCCAATTCCATGCCAAGCAGATCCATCACCGGTGGGAGGTCTGCAAACTATACCCTCTCGTGGCCATTCGCAGCCTAGGGTTGGATATCCCGGCCCGCTTCTCGGCTCCGTGGGGCTATCGCTACCTCTACGTCACCGTGGACAAGTTCACCAAATGGGCTGAAGTGGAAGCCATCTTCACCATCCCCGTAGGTTCTGCAGTCAAGTTCATCAAGGGCATCGTGAGCCGGTTCAGGGTGTCGAACCGCATCATCACCGACAACGGTTCGCAGTTCACCAGTAACCTCTTCAAAACATATTGTGCTAACCTTGGGACGCAGATATGCTACGCCTCGTAGCACACCAGCAGAGCAACAACAAAGCCGAAGGGCTAATGCAGAGGTCCCGAGGGCCTCAAAACCGTGACATTCAAGAAGAAGTCGAGGCCTCACGGCGGAGGCTGGCACGATGAGCTTCAAATCCAGACAGGGTCCATCCGCACAACCGCTGACAAGCCGATCGGCGAGACCCCGCTCTTCCTGGTCTATGGAGTGAAGCGCCCTCCTCACGAGGTCGACGCCGCTCCGCACGGGTCCCGGCGTTCGACGAGGCGCAGCAAGATGCCATGCGGGGGACGGACCTCGTGCTGGGGGAGGAGCATCGTCGGGAAGCCGCGCTACGAGTGGCAAGGTACCCACAAGCGCTGCAGCGATACCACTGCCGCAACATCCACCCCAGGACTCTCGAGGTAGGGGACCTCGTGGTCAGGCGGCTTCTCTCCAGGGAAGGACTGCATAAGCTATCTCCCATGTGGGAGGGCCCGTTCAAGGTTGTTCATGTTTCAGCCCGCCCACGCGCTTGGAGACTCGGGAGGGGTGCCCGCCCAGAACGCTGTGGAACATCCAAAGACCTCAAGGTTTTACCCCTAAAAAGGCTCGGTGCCTGTGAAGAAGGCGAATGCCTGTGAAGCGATGCGTTTTGGAAAAAGGCCCGGTGCCTGTGAAGCGATGCGTTTTGGAAAAAGGCCCAGTGCATGTGAAGAAGGCGAATGCCTGTGAAGCGCTGCGTTTTGGAAAAAGGCCCGGTGCCTGTGAAGAAGGAGAATGCCTGTGAAGCGCTGTGTTTTGGAAAGAGGCCTGGAGCCTGTGAAGAGGGCCAATGCCTATGAAGCTTATCTATCTATGAAAGGCCCGGTGCCTGTGAAGAAGGCAAACACATGTGAAGTTTATTTTTTTGAGAAAGGCCCGGAGCCTGTGAAGAAGGCCAGTGCCTATGAAGCTCGCCGCCCGTGACACTCCCACGTACTAATGAGTTGGGGCTGTACACGCCTGAGTCTCGTGAGCCTCAACCTCAGCCCCTGGGCTCCTCCCACGCCCAGTGGCAGCACTTAGCTCCAAGACTGGTGAGAAGACGTCAAGACTAGATTAGGTGCCTGACGCAGCTTTTCTCATTTGCTTTCTGCAGTTGGCTTGTTCATTCCCATTTGAAGTTTTATTGAAGTTGTTGTCGCCTTTGGCTTGTGACTCTCTCGCTTTTTCGCTCTCCCGCCTCGATTTCTCTCAAGAAGTCTCATGAGGGAGCAGCGCTGGCACCTCATGAAAGTGTTTTCTGCCCTTATCGCTTGAGGCTTCCCTACCCGGTCCACAACAGAGCACCCCTCCAAATTGCGTGCCCCACGGGCACCACGACACTAACACAGACTGGGTCGGTCGCCTCCACACCGAGGCCGAGCTACCTTTCCAGACTAACCTTTGCAGACATGAAGCTGCTCGACGAGGCCTCGGCCTCGGAAGCAAAGGCCACGACAGCCCCCCCAGCTAAGTAATTTCTATGCGCAGGCGTGTGGCACAAAAGCATAATACCGAAATAGCAGAAATAGTACGATAATTAACAGCAATAGTCCAAGCACATATCAAGGGCCCTACACTACTGCCTCCTTGCGCAGAAAAGGAAAAGAACAAAACAGCGCGACTCGCCTCGACACCAACTCATGGGGCGAGAGCTCGATCGCCTCCAGAGCTCAGGCGGACTCCCTCTCACGCTTCACCGAGGCGCGACGGCGGCAGACCTGCTACCTCCCTCCAGGCGGGCGCGGCGGCGCGGGGGCTGGTCGCGGCCACCGCTGGAGGAGCCGTTGTCCAAAGAAGAGACGCCAAAGCTCGACGAACCCCGAGCGCCGCCGATCACGCGCGCGCTGCCATCTTCATCATCGCCGGGCTAGGCTCACGGCCGCGGTCGCCGCCCCTCGTGGCAGCACCCACATGGCGACTATCTTCCCGAACACCTCATGTAGAGGGTGGCATCGCCGTCGAACTTGAAGTGCAGGTGCACCGCGGCCGACCACGCGACGCTGGCAAACGCTTGCCACCATGGGTTAGGCCACGCCCCGCCGCGAGACCTCCAAATGAAGCCCGTAAGGCTCGGCTGCGAGAACCGTCCGCTGGAGCGAGGCGCCGGGCGCCGCCGGAAGTTCACCTAAGAAGAAGCGGGAAGCCGGAGCGGTGCTGGTCGGCTCCACCGACCACACGACAAACTCCGGCAACACCTCCGCCGAGCGGAAGCGTGGTTTAGGAGGTCGCGCATGTCAGAAGGCGCCCGCATCAACGGCCTAACGGCCGCCGCCAGGAGAGATCGCTTCCATGGCCGCGGGAGCCGCCACGGAGCCACATGGTGCTTGCGAGGACGGCCTCGACCGCTTTGGCTGGGAGAGTCAGCTCTACTCAAGGGCCTTTCCTTTCTCCGTGATTTGAGAACCTCTTCAAGGGAGCCATGGAGAAGAAGGAGAATCAAGAAGAGATGGGCTGGAAGGGCACGCGCTGCCTGCACTTATAGCCGGGAAGGCCAACCGCCGCCTCCACGATCGCAGTAATCATGACCCGCTTTGCATGCAGGGACTTGTCAATTGCAGCTTGCCGAGGCGCCGTGGGGAAGCAGGGCGCCCACGCCCAATCAACCGCCACGCTGCACCCAAGGTCAGCAGTCGTTAGGGCTCAAGGGCGCAGACTTGCCCCTTCGCTTCTCTGCTCAGCCAAGTTCAGCGCGCTTTGGGCCTGGGCTACTGCCGGCGCTTCGGGAACGGGTACCCAGACTTGCTCGCTCATGCCTGCCAAGCGCGTGGTTTCAAGGGGTGGCCCGATGACGCCCATCTTCATTAGCACAAGGTCAAGACCTCGCGAGGCTGCCTCGCGTGGCGGACGACAGAAGCTTCCTTAGGCATGGCCTCACACGCTGGCTTGCGAGGAGGTGGAGAGATCAAGGCGGGTACCTCACGAGGTGCCCATGACGCAAGCCATGACGACTGTGGCGCCAAAGGGCGCCACCTGCAAAGGTCCTCATTTCCTCTTGGTGCAAAGGGGCAAGCACAAAGTAGAGCATCAAGCAAAGGCACCTGCTTTGCAACAAGACCAAGACCGTCGCAATGGCAGGAAGGAAGTCATCGTGGAGCCCAAGCCAAGGCCACCACTCAGAGCCTTTGACAAAGCGAGGACCAACTTTAGTCGATAACTGCATCAGATGTTCCCCTTCAAATGGCCAATTGTTGGCGCCTTTCCGCTCAATATTTGGGAAGAGGCCCAGGCCTCTGCCTATAAATAGGACTAGCCACCCACAGGTAGAGGCATCGAGAGATCAATCACACAGAGAGAGAAAAGCGATCGAACTCCCGCTAGCAGCTCATCGCACCAGCCAAGAATGCACTCGAGGCTGTTCTTCCTTGTACTGCCCATCATCGCCCTGAGGCAATCCACCACACCACAAACTAGAGTAGGGTATTACACCACAATGGTGGCCCGAACTAGTATAAACCTTGTGTCCCTTGTGTTGCTCTTCGTGTAGTTCTAGATCCTTGCGAGGCGACGAGGTGTAGGTAGGTAGGAGGCGTGATCTCCGCGCGCACCCCAGAGTTCGAACCTAGAGGGTCTGCCGGAGCCCGAAATCTGACAGCCACCATGCATTATTTTTCATACATGTCACTCTTGATTCATTGCACCATCCCGGTACACCGCCGGAGGCATTCATATAGAGTCATGTCTTGTTCTAGTTTTGAGTTGTAATCCTTATGTTGTAATCAATAGAAGTGTGATGATCATCATTATTAGAGCATTGCCCAAAAAAAGAAAGGCCAAAAAAAAGAAAGGCCCAAAAAAAAGAAAATAAATAAAAAGGGCAATGCTACTATATCTTTTTCCACACTTGTGCTTCAAAGTAGCACCTTGCTCTTCATGTAGTAAGTCTCATATATTGTGCTTCAAAGTAGCACCTTGTTCTTCATGTAGTGAGTCTCATATATTGTGCTTCAAAGTAGCACCATGTTTTTCATATAGTGAGTCTCATAAGTTGTCTTTCATACTAGTGGGAATTTTTCATTATAGAACTTGGCTTGTATATTCCTACGATGGGCTTCCTCAAATGCCCTATGTCTTCATGAGCAAGCGAGTTGGATGCACACCCACTAGTTTTCTTTTGTTGAGCATTCATAGCTCTAGTGCATCCGTTGCATGGCAATCCCTACTCCTCATGTTGACATCAATTGATGGGCATCTCCATAGCCCGCTGATTATCCTCGCAATGTGAGACTTTCTCCTTTTTGTCTTCTCCACACAATCCCCATCATCATATTCTATTCCACCCATAGTGTTATATACATGGCTCACGCCATGTATTGCGTGAAGGTTGAAAAGTTTGAGATTATTTAAGTATGAAACAATTGCTTGGCTTGTCATCGGGGTATAGAATTTGGGAACATCTTTGTGTGACGGAAATGAAGCATAGCCTAACTATATGATTTTGTAGGATGAACTTTCTTTTGCCATGCTATTTTGAGAAGACATGATTACTTTGATTAGTATGCTTGAAGTATTATTATTTTTATGTCAATATGAACTTTTGTCTTGAAACTTTCGGATCTGAATATTCATACCACAATTAAGAAGATTTACATTGAATTATGCCAAAGTATCACTCCGCATCAAAAATTCTGTTTTTATCATTTACCTACTCGAGGACGAAGCAGAAAAAGCTTAGATGCCCGATACGCTCCAACGTATCTATAATTTTGATTGCTCCATGCTACTTTATCTACTGCTTTTGGACTATATTGGGCTTTATTTTCCACTTTTATATTATTTTTGGGACTAACATATTAACCGGAGGCCCAGCCTGTAATTGCTGTTTTTGCCTATTTCAAGTGTTTCAAGAAACGGAATATCGAACGGAGTCCAAATGGAATGAAACCTTCGAACGTGATTTTCTCACCAAACGTGATCCAGAGACTTGGACCCTACTCCAAGAAGTAACAGAGGCGGTCACGAGGTGGGGGCGCCGCCTCTAGGGCGCCCGCCTCGGGCCCCCGTTGCTCCACCAACGCATTCTTCCTCCTTTATATACCTACGCACTTCAAACGATCGTAACAGGAGCCAAAACTAATTCCACCGCCAAGAACTTCCTCAGATCCACGAGATCCCATCTTGGGGCCTGTTCCGAGTCTCGGACGGGCATCCACCACGGAGGGCTTCTACATCATCACCATAGCCCTCCGATGAAGTGTGAGTAGTTTACTTGCACCTTCGGGTCCATAGCTAGTAGCTAGATGGCTTCTTCTCTCTTTTGGATCTCAATACAATGTTCTCCCCTCTCGTGGAGATCTATTCGATGTAATCTTCTTTTTATGTGTGTTTGTTGAGACCGATGAATTGTGGGTTTATGATCCAGCTTATCTATGAATAATATTTGAATCTTCTCTGAATTCTTTTATGTATGATTGGTTATCTTTGCAAGTCTCTTCGAATTATCCGCTTGGTTTGGCCAACTAGATTGGTAGTTCTTGCAATGGGAGAAGTGCATAGCTTTGTGTTCAATCTTGCGTGTCCTTACCAAAGGATAGAAAGGGTTGCAAGGCACGATTGTATTGTTGCCATCGAGGATAACAAGATGGGGTATTTATCATATTGCATGAATTTATTCCTCTACATCATGTCATCTTGCTTACAGGCGTTACTCGCTTTTTAACTTAATACTCTAGATGCATGCCGGATAGCGGTCGATGAGTGGAGTAATAGTAGTAGATGCGTAATCGCTTCGATCTACTTGTCTTGGACGTGATGCCTATATACATGATCATACCTAGATATACTCATAACTATGCTCAATTCTGTCAATTTCTCAACAGTAATTTGTTCACCCACCATAGAATACTTATGCTCTTGAGAGAAGCCACTAGTGAAACCTATGGCCCCCGGGTCTATTCTCATTATATCAATCTCCATAACTTTTATACTTGCTTTGTTTTTACTTTGCCTTTTACTTTTCACTTTGCATCTATATACCAAAAATACCAAAATATTATTTATCATCTCTATCGATCTCACTCGTAAGTGACCGTGAAGGGATTGACAACCCCTAATCGCGTTGGTTGCGAGTAGCTATCGCTTTGTGCAGTGCACGAGGGACTTGTGCGTGGCCTCCTCTTTGGATTGATACCTTGGTTCTCAAATACTGAGGGAAATACTTATGCTACTTTGCTGCATCATCCTCTCCTCTTCGGGGAAAACTAACGCAAGCTCAAGACGTAGCATGGTGCAGCGAGTGCAGCAGTGGGCTCGGACGCGTGCTTGCACGGCCGTAGCCACGGTGGCGGCATGACCGGCGGTGAGGAGCTGTCGGCTCCGATGGCCACGGTGGTTAGAAGGCGCGGACGAGGACGGGGAGAGAGGGGAAAGGGGAAGGGGCTCACGACAATTCCAGCAGAGGCAACGGCGAGGCCGGGGAGGGGCTGGAGCTCGCAAATCCCCGATAAGATCGCCGGCGACCAGAGGTTTAAGACGAGGCCGGGGACGATGCTGCAGGGCTTCCGACAGGGTGTGGCTTGGTGGGGAGGAAGAGGGGGTCGAGGCGGAGCTTCTGAGCGCATTGGCGAGGCGAGGCAGTGGTTGTGGCCATGACAACAGCGAGCGGCGGCGACGACGGCGCTCGGGCACGAGAGGAAAGAGAGCAGAGGAAGGGAGAAGCTCGGGGAGAGTGAGAGAGCGGTCGGGGAGGCTGTGTGGCGTCATCCGAAGAGGCCAGGCGGCGCGGCAAGCGAGGAGGTGGCTGCAGGCCACACGAGAGGCGGCCACGCAGCCAAGGCCCTTCCGGCCTCGAGGTTAGTGGTGACTGGTAGGTGCCGATGGGCAGTCTTGCAAGACGGTGCTGTGCCGTAAGTGTTGGAAATATGCCCTAGAGGCAATAATAAATTAGTTATTGTTATATTTCCTTGTTCATGATAATCGTTTATTATTCATGCTATAATTGTATTGACCGAAACAGCAATACATGTGTGGATACATAGACAACACCATGTCCCTAGTAAGCCTCTAGTTAACTAGCTCGTTGATCAATAGATGGTTACGGTTTCCGACCATGGACATTGGATGTCATTGATGACGGATCACATCATTAGGAGAATGATGTGATGGACAAGACCCAATCCTAAGCCTAGCACAAAGATCGTGTAGTTCAGATGCTAAAGCTTTTCTAATGTCAAGTATCTTTTCCTTAGACCATGAGATCGTGCAATTCCGGATACCGTAGGAGTGCTTTGGTGTATCAAACGTCACAACGAATCGGGTGACTATAAAGGTGCACTACTGGTATCTCCGAAGTGACCATTGGGTTGACACGGATCGAGATGGATTTGTCACTCCGGTAGACGGAGAGGTATCTCTGGCCCACTCGGTAGGACATCATCATATGTGCACAATGTGACCAAGGGGTTGATCACGGATGATGTGTTACGGAACGAGTAAAGAGACTTGCCGTAACGAGATTGAACAAGGTATCGGTATACCGACGATCGAATCTCGGCAAGTACAATACCGCTAGACAAAGGGAATTGTATACGGATCGATTGAGTCCTTGACATCGTGGTTCATCCGATGAGATCATCGTGGAACATGTGGGAGCCAACATGGGTATCCAGATCCCGCTGTTGGTTATTGACCGAGAACGCCTGGTCCATGTCTCAAGATGTCTCCGAACCCGTAGGGTCTACACACTTAAGGTCTTGGACGCTTAGGGTTATATAGGAAGCTTGTATGTGGTTACCGAATGTTGTTCGAGTCCTGGATGAGATCCTGACGTCACGAGGAGTTCCGAATGGTCCGGAGGTAAAGATTTATATATGGGAAGTCCTGTTTTGGTAACCTAAAAGTTTCATGATATCGGTAATGTACGGGGACCACCGGAGGGTCCCGGGTCCACCAAGTGGGGCCACCTGCCCTGTATAAGGCTGCGTGGGCCAAGTGTGGAGGGACCAGCCCCTAGGAGGGCTGGTGCGCCCCACAAGGGGCCCAAGGCGCAAGGATGGGTGGAGGGGCAACCCTAGTCCAGATGGGCCCTAAGGCCCATCTAGTGGGCGCCCCTCTCCTCCTCTCTGGCCGCCCCAAACCCATCTAGGGCTGGCCGCCACCCCTAGGGGTGGAAACCCTAGAGGGGCGCAGCCCTCCCTTCCCTATATATATGAGGCCCCAGGGCTGCCCATAACACACGAGAGTCTCCCTCTCCAGCGCAGCCCCGCCTCCTCCTCCTCCTCTCCCTTGGTGCTTGGCGAAGCCTCGGGATTGCCACGCCTCCATCACCACCACGCCACAGTGCTGCTGCTGGATGGAGTCTTCTCAACCTCTCCCTCTCTCCTTGCTGGATCAAGGCGTGGGACGCCACCGGGCTGTGCGTGTGTTGAACGCGGAGGTGCCGTCTGCTCGCACTAGGATCTCCGGTGATTTGAATCACGACGAGTACGACTCCTTCAACCCCGTTCTCTTGAACGCTTCCGCTTAGCGATCTACAAGGGTATGTAGATGCACTCTCTTCCCTTCGTTGCTAGTTTCTCCATAGATAGATCTTGGTGACACGTAGGAAAATTTTGAATTTCTGCTACGTTCCCCAACAGTAAGTGGCCCAGGTGAGTCCTCTCTCTCTCTTTTCTAATTCTGTTTCTGTTTTCTATTTATTCTGTAACTTTAGGGCTTTATTAAAAATACCAATACAATCTAAAAATTCATGGAACTGCTCAAGGCTACTATTTGGAATATTTCCAACAGTAAACATTTGAGTTCCTGAATATTTGGACATTTAAAATATTATATAGCATTTAAATGCCCAAATGCAAATAGCATATGATTTAATTTAGTGACCCAATGATGTCCGAGAAAAATGCGAACCATTTTTGTCAGAGGTTCTATACCAAGGCAAAGATGATGAACATTTTGAAGGGCATTTCAGGCTCATTGAAAAAGTATTTTAGTAACCCTAGTTGGATTAAGTGGTGCTGGGGGTTTCTGCTATCCCCATTTCAAGTTTCTGAGGGAAAGTAAACATGATGCATGGAGATTATGCAATGACAGGCAAGACTAAGCTTGGGCTATGACATGGGATTTCGAATGGTGAAAAGGAGGTGATGGGAGGGGGAACCATGACTTAGGGACGCGCTTGTCCAAAATGTAGCGTGTGTTACAAAAGTACCCCCACCGATTTGAACTAGCGGCACTTTCGGCTAAGGGTTAGAAGGGGGATTTCACGTGTCGGGATTTGGCAGCTGGAGGGAGTTTTTGCATGCGTTGTAATTTCGGGATAGCAAGGCGCGGGTTGTGAAGGCGGGAGTTTTGGGAGCACGATATCTGAATTTTAGGGATATAGCAAGGCACGAGTTGAATTTTAGGGACAAGCCTAACGTGTAATATTGTACGTGCCAAATAAATTCACACTTCTCTCAATGAAAAAAATGAAAAAATATAACTATTCCCACCACACAAAGAGCGAGTCTTTTCTCGTTTTACTGTACAAATCCTATTCAAAGCTATGAATCCATGTTATGTCCAATTAAATTTTTTCGCTGGCTGTATAATGCATGTAACCTACTCGTACCAACATTTTAGTGCATTCCAAATGTCCATACTATCACTGCAATTTGAACTAAATTTAAATTTGTTTCTCTATTTGGATAAGAATCTACAATCATGACGGTTGCCAACTTAAACCATCATTCGTGTATTATCTTAACAACACACCACATGATTACTATAGAGATAGATATGAACTATGTGTACTATATGAACTCAAATTCAAATTTTTGAATACACTCGATGTTGATTCCAAATAATAGTACCTTTGATGTACTAACTAGATCTTCATAATCTAAACCATGTTCCATACATACACCATGTTTATCACACAAAGTATAGTGCCCCGCCCCTAATTATGACAAGTATTTATTCCCGATTTGCAAAAGGCACACATTATAACAAATTATAATCAATGTTCTATATATTATATGCAGTATAACATGTTCATAACCACACCATGCGTGTCACCATTATATATATTCATTCATGCATGCGTCGGTTTAAAACACTATGATATCTTCTTCAAATATCCGAATCCACTTTTTCTATAATGAATTATAATACCTGTTCGTCTTTTACACCCACACAATCCTCTTCTCTTTGTAGCTAGCGCTAACTTTCTATCATGCATGCACACACCCGCCCCCCTCTCACCCTCCCTCAGCGTCCTCTCATCGTACACATTCGTTATTTGTCTTTAGGTCGTTCACCCACGGTGTGTGTAGGCCCCCCGGCTCCTTCTTTCTGGCACACACACCGGTCGATATACCTCTCTAACCAAGTGTTCCTACCACAAACACACACTTCCCCTCTTCTCTTCTCACCGTCCATGCCCCCTATGTCCAATACGGTTCCACGCAGGTGCACACTCCCACCTCTCTTTTCATCGATCTCATACTCGCACACTCCTCCCCCTCGACATAGTAGGCCTCTCGCACCACCTCCTAGCCGCACCCCTCTCCCCCTGTCCATCTCACCGGACCTTATTTTCTTCTAACACATGCATGCATGTATACCTACCGATCTCCCTACATATAGCTAGGTCGACTATAAGTCTTTTTCCCCATGCACCGATCGACGTACCTCACTAGTTATGTCTCTCCCTTTCTCCGACAACTACAATTGATCTTCCTATGTAGTTATGTCTACTTACCACAGCCATATCTTACCCCCTCATCATCCTTGCATACATCCCGACCCGTCTCTCACACGCACGTGCATAGACAGGCAGACGTCCCCTCTCTTATTGATATTGCACTCCTACCCTCCATTTGTCTAGCAGGCCTCTCCGACCATTTGTGAGAAGCAACTCCACCACCAACCCTCCGACATCTACCTTTTTCTCTCTCCCAACCTTATTCCTCTGCTACACATATGCATATATGCCGATCGATCTCCCCAATACATAGCTAGGTCTCTCTCCTTCTCCACACATATACTTGTCGATCTACCTCTCTATAGTTAGGTCTCTGCCCCCACCCTCCCACACACCGATAGTCGAACGTTGTAGGTATGTATCCATGCCACAGAGACAAATTGCACCTCTGCCCTCTCATATTCCAGTAGGCCAGCCGCCCTGTATCTTTGACGTGGGCAAACACAAATTTTATGGCACTCTTTATCGATCACGCACCCACAACACTTCATCCCTGTTTTCGATTCTATTGATATCTCACGCTGATGATCCCTCCACTCGCTTCTCGTGGATCGCTCCCTCTATGTACGATATATCCATCACTCTGTTTCACACACTTTGCATATGTTACATTTTTTGTTTGAGATATCATCGACACACTGCCTCTTTTTCGCACAAACCATCTCTCTCACACCCACCATGTACATATGCACCTGCACGTAAAGAAGAGGTGCACGTACGACGCACGTACTCATGTCTCGTTCTCGGCCACACCCGCGCGGGTACATGGTGGAGTTCATTTCTGTACGAAAAGGCATCCCACGTGATAATTTGATGCGTGTAGCGGTTGTTTACTCGAAGGAGGGTCGTGTACCACATGTAGACGGAACAAAGTTTGACTTGACGCATTAGTATTAAACTAGACGTCAACCCGTGCATTCGCACGGGCTAGCATATTTATTGTGGTGGATAAAACCATCACAATAAATAGCAGTTATTTAGTTCATTTGTTAAAGTATCTGGGTCTGAATAGATGAATGGTTGAATCTAAAGAGCGCTAGATTTATTCTTTTGACAAACAAAAATATTTTAATATATTTAATTTATTTATTTAAATTAACATTTGTTATGAATATTCAACAATTAGATTTCGCTATGATTTGTAGTTACTTTTCTAGGAGGCCATTACATGTGTATTATTTAGATTGGTATTTTTTTGGTAGTATTTTCTGTTAAACCCGTCTTGTATTTTATCACTGTCCAAAGCTAGTAGTTTATTTAAAGGGAATTGTGATGTTCATTTGGATTAAATTGTAAGCAAGGTAAATAATCATCCCCATTTTCTTTGCTCATATTTGGTACGGAGTTAATTTAAATTGGTCTCATATAATTTTATTACACAATTTTTTAATATATGAAACCTAATTTAATTTGCTACCGCATTTAAATTGGTACTTCCTCTCTAAAGAAATATAAAGGCGTTTAGATCACTATGTAAACGCTATAAACTTCGCTCAGAAAAAAAATCTAAACCCTCTTATAGAAGGAGTTTTTTTTTCGAGAGTACACCAAAGGCGTACCATAGCTTTATAGAAGAAAAGAGTATATGTACAAGGAGTCCGTCCCGATGCGAACATACGAGTACGGAGGTCACACACACAGCCAACTCCACACATACAAGGACTAACTCCTCACATATCTATGTAAACCCTGGCATTCCTTTGCTTCCAGAGAGTCCACGCAATTGCACTCACCACGGTGTCGAAACCACGTCTATCCGCTCCCCCAAACTTCTTCCTCTCTCGAAGCCACCAGGCAGCGAAGGTATCACGGCGTGTCGTTCCTAGGGTATTGATCCCTAGCTGGTCAAAGATCCGGTGCCACACTTCTTGTGCATAGGTACATCTGGCAAGGATATGATCCACATTGTCCTCGTCCTGCATGCCCGTGTAACAAGACGACGGGAGCTCTTGAAGTCCATGTCTTGCCCGTCTGTCTGAGGTCCACACCCTGTACTGCAACGCGAGCCAGATAAATAGTTTGCATTTCAACGGTGCGTAGCTCCGCCAAGTGCATGCCGCCGTCGGCGATCTGGGGACGTTGGAGCAAAGGTGGTCGTAGAATGACTTGGCCGAGTAGCTCGCCGTAGACAAAGCCGGCCAGGCAAACACGTCCGGCACGTTCATATCTCTTTGCACCGTGTTGATCACGTGGCAGAGGTGCATGCACTGGATCTGGGCCGTAAACGAGGCGGTGATGTTACAGTCCTCCTTCCATCTCTCTCCCGTGAGGGCTTGTTGCACGGTGCGACTGTTGACCACCCGGGTTTGCACCGTGGCAAACAGAAGCGGCGCGATGTCGGCAATCCGGAAGCTGTGCAACCATCTGTCACGCCAGAAAAGGACCCCATCTCCTCTGCCAACCGTGATTTGGACCATCGAATCGAACACAGCTCGTGCGTTGGCATCTTCGATCATCTGCAGTCCCTGCCAAGGCCGTCTAGGATCAGTTCTCCTTAACCACTCCCACCTAACTCGCAGAGCAAGGGCGTGTGCCTTCAGATTTCTAACTCCCAAACCGCCAAGTTGCTTCGGTGTGCAAACCTTATCCCAAGCCACTAAGCACTGCCCTCCGTTCGACCGCTCCTTGCCTGCCCAGAAAAATGATCTCATCCATTTGTTCATCTCCTCGAACACCCATTCCGGCGCGTCCGCGATCAGCAAGTGGTGAACGGGCCTAGCAGAGACAACCGACTGCACAAGAACGAGGCGTCCTGGCCGCTGAATGAGGCCATGTTGCTAGGCCGGCACGAACTTACGAACCTGGTCCAGCATGGGCAGCCACTCAGCTCGGGTCAGACTGCGAATAGCCAGCTGCAAACCCATGTACCGACAAGGGAACTCCATCAGCCCACACTACAAGATCTGGGCCACCCGAGCTTTATCATCATCGTCCCCACGGATCAGAATGGCGGAAGACTTGTGGTAGTTTATTCTCAAACCTGATGCTTCCCCAAAAGCAGCCAGCATCTCCCTGACAGCCGAAAGATCCTGACAAGATGGCTTAATGAAGAGTGCCACATCATCAGCGTAGATTGAAAGCCTTTGCATTGCCGAGATGCCCGCGTAAGAGCTAAGCACACCCATTTCCGTAGCCTTGATAAACAGTGTCGTCAGAACGTCCATGGCGATGACAAAGAGCATCAGAGATATCGGGTCGCCTTGCCTCAAGCCACGCGCATGCAGAAAACTCTTGCCTGGCACTCCATTGACCACAACCTTGGTGCTAGCCGAGTGTAATAGTATCATCATCCAGCTCATCCATCTTTGACCAAAACCCTTGGCTCTCATCACTTCAAAGAGGAACGGCCATGATAGCGAGTCGAAAGCCCTTGAGATGTCTAACTTCAGGAACACGCCAGGCACTTTCCTCATGTGAATCTTCCTCGCCACTTGACGAACCAACAAGAAATTGTCATGTAGATGTCTGCCTTTTATGAAAGCGGACTGGTTCACCTCCACGATGTCTTGCATTTGGTTCCGCAGGCAGTTTACGAGAACCTTCGCAAAGAGCTTGGGAATGCTATGAATGAGGCTGATCGGCCTGTAATCACCTATCTCTTCTGCATCTGATTTCTTTGGAATAAGAATGATGTGTGCCTTGTTGATCTTTGCAAAGCCCCTTCCATCTCCTACAAAAAGCTTCATCAAAACTGCCATGACATCAGACTTAATGATCTGCCAGGCCTGCTGGAAGAACGCCCCTATGAATCCGTCCGGCCCTGGCGCACGGTCGCCTGGCATATCTTTAATAACTTTCCACACCTCCTCCTCGGTGATCATCTCCTCAAGCATACCGAGCTCCCTTGGTTCGATCCCAGGAAGTTTAAGTGTAGGGTGTGCCCTCTAGCAGACGCTGTACCAAGCAATTACTCATAGACCTCCACAAAGGTATCCACCATACGCTCCTGGTCCGTGATGATCTCAGCCCCCCTCTTGATATGCGGAATGAAGTTCTTGGAGCGACGTCCGTTCGCCACCGCCTGAAAAAGCTTGGTGTTTGCATCACCCTCCTTGATCCATTTCAATCTCGATCTTTGTCGGTCGATCGTCCTCTCCAGCGCCGCAAGCCCCAGCAGCGAGTGCTTGAGCATGCGTCTGAGCCAAGCTTCGATCGCCTGAAGCGTTCTCTGTTCCTGCGCGATGTCCAGCCGGTGGATGATCCAATTAGCCACCCGCATCATAAGCTTCACGTTCCCCAATTTGCGCTGGCCCCACGCCTAAAGATAGACATCGGTGTTATGAAGCAGGGCGTCGAGCCTCTTGTACGGGTCCACAATGCCTGGGTCACACACCCATGCCTCCTTCACGGCCTCCTCAAAGCCATCCATCTTGGTCCAGAAAAGCTCGAAACGAAACCTCTTCTTGGGGCAGAAACTAGCACTGGTTGATAGGTGCAAAGGAGCATGATCCGACACCCTGGTCGAAAGTGCCTGCAGCAAATAATCCGGGTACTCCATCTCCCAGTCCACCGAGATCAGGAGACTATCAATCTTGGTAAGGGTAGGCACCTCACGCTCGTTTGACCACGTGAACTTCCGTCCGTGCATGTACATCTCCTTGAGCTCATGATCGTCGACGAACTGCCGGAAAGCATTCATCATAGCCCTGTTAAGATTATTATTATTCTTCTCCGAAGCTCGAAGAATTAGGTAAAAGTCCCCCAACACCATCCATGGACCCAGGCAAGAAGCACGCCTCGCAACAAGGTCTTCCAAGAATTGGCACTTAAGCTCATCACTCTGTGGTCCGTAGACAACCGAGATCCACCACGGTTCGCCAACTTTCGTGTGTACCAAGCCGGTGACAAAGTTAGCATTGTAAAGGAAGTTGTCAACCGAGAGCACCGAACCATTCCACGCAAGGAGGATGCCACCCCTCGTTTCATCAGTCGGAAGGTAAATAAAACCATCAAAGGATGGTCCTAAGCATTGCATAACAGTGAACTGGTCAATTACATCCATTTTTGTTTCTTGAAAGCAAATCAAATTCGGCTTCACCGAGCTAACGAACTCCCTCACAGCCTTGCGTTTTGCCGGATTGTTCAAACCTCGAACATTCCAACATAGCACCTGGGGGTGTAGATCCATGAAGTGATCAAGCCCCAACTCCTAAGCCAACTAACTAGTTGACCGTAATCATCACCGAGTTGCTCGCCTCTAGCTCTTCCACCGATGGAATGGTCTTGCCGAAAAGTCCTGCGATGATCCGGATGTGCTGCTCCCTGAGAGGCGAGTCAAAGAGCGCCTTGAGCTCATTGACGACGCCCTCATCCACCGTCAAGTCCTCTGGAACCAAATCGAGGGCGCGTAGAAGCACATTTTCCACCGGTCTGTCCTTTGAGCGTTTGGTTCCAGCCGCCTTCTTTGATGATCTCTGGCTCTCTTGGGCGTGAAAGGTTCAGCCTCGGGGCGAAGCTGTGACGCTTGAACCTCACGAAGAAGCGGGGGGGCAGCCGCTTGATGATGTTAGAGCAGAAGCTCTTAAGCTTGCCATACGCTTGAGCCTCTTGAGCTGCCATCCCCTCTGTCTCCCCTCCGAATTCTGCTTGCACTAGACCGAGCTCAGTACCATGCGCACCGCCCCCTAGCTCCTGCACCTCCCAAACTGCATCCGTGGCAGTCTGCTGTAACTGGGGCGACCCTTTTTTGCTCACCAGAACGAGTGCGCCAGCTGCCTGGTCGATCTGCCCCGCGCCGGACGTGTCGGACGTGCATGCCTCCATGCATGGCGCATGCACATGATTTCCATCACCTACCCCACCAGTAGACAACACCACTCTATCTCCTGCGCCAGACCCACCAGTAGCCATCTCTGCATTTGATCCGGGCGCGGGGCCCACCATGTTGCACACCACCCCAGCTGCGTTGGGATCCCCCGCCGGTCCCACCTCCTGAGCTCTGTCCTGCATGCCAACCTCCAGCACGAGGCCCGCAGACGCGCCAGCTGCCGGGAGGTCCAGTCTGTCTCGATCGACGGGAGCCACCATGCCCGTTTCATCATTTGCCCGCGGGCCACTGCGGGAATCGCTCGGGTAGCGCGCGCCAACCACCACCTCGTCTGCCCGGTCCGATGACAAACCCAGGTGTCTATCCTGCCCCAACGGTACCGTGTCTATTTCCATTGGATGCAGCTCTATCTCCTCCGCCCGGGGCCCCGCCGTTCGAGTGTGCCCGTCCGTCTCAGCCACTTGTCCTCCCTTGTCCGCGCCAGTCAGATTCAAAATTGGTTCTAGAGCCGTCCCGCTCCCCTCTCCATGTGCCTGCTGACCCGAATGGCGGTCAAAAGCAGACACCCTGACGGCCACCCTATCCTGAAGCCTATCTAGTGGCCCCACATGCAGAACTTTCGGGGCGGCGGCCATGGGAGGAAGGCACCAATCCGGCCCCTCGTTCGCCCTGCCTGCCGCACCATGGCAGCCGCCGCCACCGCCGGAAGACTGGCCCTGCGCACCACCGCGCACATCTCTGACACCGAATTGCCAAACTCGCTGTTGTGGCCTCTGCCCACCACCTCCATCATGGAAGCCGTCCGGGGAATCTGGCAAGCCACTTTGCCCACTGTCAGAAGAAATTCCCAAGAACCACGGCTCCCCTGCTTCACGGAAATCCGCCACTGCATCGATATGGATGAGGATCTTGTACTGCAGCAATGGTGGTGGGAACTCCGAGCCTGGCTCCGGGATGGCCAGCCAGCGTAACGAAGGAATCTCCTCCGGGTTTGCCGTCCACGCAGTGAGCCTGAACGCAGAAAGATCAGCTCTTGAACTCGACTCCGGGCAACTGAGTCCACCTTGCACGCTGTCCCCAACAACTCCTCCACTGTCTCCCGATCCCAAGCGTGTGGCGGAATCCCCTCCATGACAATCCATACCTTGAAGCCCATGGTCGAGAAGACTGCCTGCGACTACCGGTTCCATGGCCTGAAGAACAGTCTATCGCCCTCCCACTCCACGGCCGGGTCCGAAGCCACCCTGTTCCTAAGCTCAGCCGATGCAAAGACGACCAAAAAGTCCTCCGGCCGGTAAGGATGCACCGAGACCTGGTCCGCCGAGATGTCTAGCCGCCCCGCCAAGATCTCCAGCACTCGCTGCGGCGAGAGGCGTCTCCGGGCACCCCCAACATAGGCGACCATGGCGAAGCGTAGCCGGCGCTTCAAGTCCTCCGTGGTCTACGAGCACCGCACCACACACAGCTCCTACGCGCCTTCCCCCGCGTCCATCGCGACCTGGAGCCACGGGGGCGCAAGACGCGGCCAGGCCGCCTCGGCAGCAGCACGAAGCGAGGGGGGATGCATCGGCGGAGGCGGCGGGGGAGGGAAGGCCGCACGAGGCGCCGGGCGGTCTGGGCTGACCCGGGGCGACGAATGGCGTGCCACCTTGGCGATCGCCTCACGCTGGATCTCATCAGCCGAAGAGGGGCTCCGCGGCCTCTTGCAATCGCGGGAGCCATGACCCGGCCAACCGCACCTGATGCAGACCTCCTGGTTGGTGCAGTCCCGCCGGAAGTGGCCCTTCTCGAGGCACCTAAAGCACTTGTCACGCATCTCCGGGATCATCTCCGCCGGTGGCGGCGAAGGAACGCGCCGCCCCGCCGCAGCATCTTCGCCCTGGCCGCCCTGTCCATGACGGAGGCGCCAGAGCTCCTTCTTGGTGGGAGGAGATCGCTCCCAGCCCGCAGCAGGGCCCTCCAGGCGTGGTGCGGAGTCCACCGCCGGCTGCAGGTCCGACTCAGCCGAGCCCTCCGACAGCCCCAACCCAGAGACCACTGGCCTCTCTCCCGCCGGCCTGACCTAGGAAGAAACGGTTCTGGGGCTGGCAGCCATGGCCGCACGAGGAAGCAGAGGGGGGGAGGGAACAGATCTGGGTGGCCGGGATGGCCGGAGTGGCACGGCCCGGGGCGCGGAGGCGCGTTGGATGCCGGCGCCGGAGTAGCGCACGGCGGGGAAGGGGGAAGGGGGAAGTTATAGAAGGAGTAACATATTAGAGTAAAATGCATCATAGGTCCTATAACTATCTGAGGTGTGTCACTCTAGTCCTATAACTATCAAAGTGCAGATTTGAGTCCCGAAACTATTCCGAGTCGTTCACTGCAGGTCCTATGGTCGCCCCAAAGAAGTTGACCGTCCGACATGTCACTGGACCGTGCCACATCGACCGAGGGGCCCACCAGCTAAACAATGAAGCGTTTATTTGCAGGAAAGCCCTTGAAATCTCAGCTCGTCTCATTCTCAGACTCTCCATCTCTCTTCTACGAACGAATCTCTCTGAGGCGGCGATATAGTGGCAACCGGCGACATTCACGATTGATGTCCAGCGATTGGAGGCGCAGGACGGGAGTCGGGGCTGCTAATCCGATCATGGCGCTGGTCCGATGGCTCCATCGCGGCGGCTTCCCAACACCCTCCTCCGAGTATGGTAAGAACCCTAACCCAGCCCCCGCTGCACCTTTTGGCTTAGAGATTTCAATAGAGTAGCAAGATTTGACACGATTTGGGCATTACAAATTAGATATTGTGTCGATTCATCAATGTTACTAAAATCTTTCAGATCAAATCTATTTCAAAAGAGTTGGGCATCTTCCTGCACGTATGGAGATTTGGGCATCTTCCGTGTGTATGGTGATTTGAGCAGTATTTTTCCTGCGATATATAATCCCCATCGTAACTAAAGCCTTGTTATGTACAAGGGTATCTTTTTTGCATTATAAGCTCGTCTGCACACCTATAGTACCATTTGAAATTGTATGCTGATGTATATATGTACTAGTGGTGATGCAAAAGAAATTGTATTCTTGATGTATATATGTACTGCTTTTTTCATGTAATAGGACCCAAGGAGGAGCTGTTCTCGGTAGAGATTAATCATGGTGGGGTTTTTCTCGGCTTTGGAGCAAACAAGAAATACATGGATTGCAAAACAGATTTCTTTAATCATTGTGAGGTTGAAACACAGTCGCCGCTGTGGATTAAAGATTTTGTGCAAAGCTTGGCTATGATCCAAGTAAAGTGCAAGTGTTTCCGTTACTTCTCGGCATGAATTTGGATAATGGACTGAGAATTATTGATAGAGATGCGATGTCTTAGTATGACCGCCAACAGCCAAAGTTCAAGCATTTCAAGTTGTACATGGATCATGGTGATATTTATAGCGAAATGAATATGGATGACATATGCATAATTGGCTCACCTACAATGCCCGATATCATGAGTCCCGTGAAGCCACAAGAAAGAGGTATAAAGAGTTATATTAGGAGTAGTCCTAGGATCAAGAGCAAGGCACAAAAGGAGAACTAAAGAACAAGTGCAGAAAAACAATGACAATGATAGTGATGATAGTGATAGTGATTGTAGTTATGAAGATTGGGCTGACTCAGACAATGACTTTAAGAATGATGATGATAATCTGTTTGAGGAGTGGGTTGATGACTTCAATAAGGATCTCAGAGCAAAGAAAAATAAAGCAGTACAGTATGAGAGGGATAGTGACTATGACACTGATGAGCTAGAACTGCCAGCTTCAGAGAATGAGGGAAATGAATCAGAACATGAGGTTGTTATGGAAAAAGGGAAGAAAAAGAAAAAGAAGAAGGTGAAGCTCAGGTCTTTCAAGCCAGTGGACATGAAAGCACCGATATTCAAATTGGGTATGAAGTTCCCTACTGCAGGTGATCTTAGAAGGGCAATTCGAGAGTATGCTATTCAGAATAGAGTTGCAATCAAGTATGCAAAGAATGATAAACAAAGAATTAGGGCACACTTGCTGGATGACTGTCCATGGTATTTATTCGCAGCACCTGACAGCAGAACCACAAGTTTTGTGGTGAAAAGTTATGTGGGGGATCACACATGCAGTAAAGAATGGGAGGTTAATGGATTCACATCAAGATATCTAGCAGGCAAGTATTTGGAGAACTTCAGGGCAGACGAAAAGATGACATTGATGAATTTTGCAAGATTGGTGCAGAAATGGCTAATAATTTGTCCTAAGATCAAAAAGATACTTGATAAGAATGCAGAAATGGCTAATAATTGTCAGGCATTGCCTTCTGGCAAAGGCATCTTTACTGTCTTGGGACTCAGAGGCGAGTACAAGGTTGACATAAACAAATACACATGTTCATGTAAAGCTTGGCAGCTAACAGGCATACCATGTAGACATGGCATCTCTTGTCTCAGAGGTGAAAGAATCAAACCAGAGAATGTTGTCTCTCCATGCTATAGTATTGCAGCATTCAAGAAAGTATATGGTGAAGTTATTATGCCTTGCGAGACCCAAGAGAGTGGGAAAAGATGAATGTTGCTCCAATCTTGCCACCCCTATATGAAAAGCATGTTGGGAGGCCTAGTAATAAAAGAAAGAAGAACCTGAGAGACCGATGAAGGAAAGTTGAGCAAGCATGGTGCGGTTTCTCACTGCAGATTTGTAGGTCGATTGATCATAATAAAAGAACTTGCCTCAAAAAGGTAGACAGGAGCAACAAGATGAGGCAAGGCAAGGGGAGCAATGAGAGGCGGGGCAAGTGCAAGAAGGTGAGGCGCTTCAAGGACAAAACTCAATTCCAAGGCATATTCATGTAGCAAAGAAAGAAGAAGACCACAACTATAATCCATGTAGCAAAGAAAGAAGAAGAAAAGGAAGGAGAAGATCACGGAGAAGGAGAATGTTATTCCTAGGAAGAAGAAATAGAAGATGAAGTGGACATGCCTTCTATTGGATGTAACCTGGTTTCTTTTTGGACAGAGTTTGGTTTCTTTTGGATAGATAGAGATGGTTAGGGCCTTCACAAATTGAAGGCTTTATTTTGGACGGAGGTACTACTTATGTAATGTGGTATCTTGCATCATGCAGAGTGCAACCCAGACCACATTACATAGTTGCAAGCTTTAGTGTGTATCTATGTTTATGTAAGAGCACTCTTTATGTAATGACAATATGATGTGCTACTTCACGAAGTGTGGCAATTCTCATCTATATATTTTCTGTTAAGTTGCAACATTCATTTGTCACTTGCATGATCATTTGCAGCACCCGGCTTGTTCTGCTACATCTTGATGTCGTCGAACTTGTTCCGGATATGTCGGAATCGATGAAAGAGAGATGAGATTGCGAGAGGAGAGGCTGCGGTGGAGAGCAAACAGTTTGATGGACCAAATTGCAAATGTATCAACCACCAATGGCGGAAATCTTCCACCATGCGCCTGGATCGTTGTGGCATGGTCCGGTGACACGTCACCAACAATCACTGCTGGGGCGACCATAGGACCTGCAGTGAACGAATCGAAATAGTTTTGGGACCCAAATCTGCACTTTGATAGTTATAGGACTAAAGTGACACACCTCGGATAGTTACAGGACCTATGATGCATTTTACTCAAAATATTACTCCTCTTTACACTACAGTGCGCATGCTTATCAGTGATAGATTTTTTTGTTTGGGTCGTCGGCGGGTTCGCCAGCCGCGGTCGGCGCTGGCGTCCTGTCTAGTTTGCTCGCCTGATCGGCCCCATGAGAGTGGCTGCGCCAGTGCCTCTCGTTGACAACGTACATCAGTAACCTCAGGAAGTCGTTCCTCGCGAACCACATCGCAACGCCGGCTGTAGCGGCAGCCATCCGGCCGTTCCCCTTTGCCGTGTGGTAGGTCGTCCCCGGTGAATCTGCAATCTCCTCCGATGCCCGCGTTGTTGAGCGGAGTTTCCGCATCCAGCAAAAGCGGCGGCGACTCTTATCCATCCCCATTTTCCCTTGACCCTGTGTTTGTACGAACAGGTGCATATCTTTCCTTTGCCTTACCATGTCCTCTCTCTATGAAATAAATTTCAGGCAAGCATAGCACGGTTATCAAATTACTGTTTCTAATATTCTATCTAGCAATTAGACTCTTGGAATTTTCTATTATTTGTTAAATCAGATCTGAATTGCTAGGGAAGAAAGAAAAGTTATAGTAATTGATAAAAGCACATACGTGATGCATACATAACTGATATTGATTTTTGTCAAATCAGTTGTGAGCCCTCCATCAGGTATCTGTGTGAATACATTGTCTTATGAATGTATTTCCACTATTTTGAAAATAAAGTACAGTGGCCGTCCTCTTACAGTCAGAGAGAGCTTAAATATAGTTCAATCTTCAGAGAAACACCATAAAAAAGTCAAGGGCCCAAGCTCACAAACACTATATTGTGGTTTGTGAAGTGGATGCATCAAAACATTGAGTTTGCTAGAAATTCTAAAATCAGACTAAATTAAATAATGACTATAGACTATATACGAATATAATAAGATACCCAAAAGTAAATAAATTTCGTTCTGTTAAAATATTTCAGATATATCAATTTGAAACCAAATTAGGCTGCTATGTCTACATCACATTATATTTAGTCATATCAGAATGCTTGTAACAAAATCTATAATGTATCCTTGTAAACAATGTTTTTGGCAACCTTGTCGGATGGACGCTCTTCATCTGAGATGAGTATCTTCAATCCATTTCTGCTGGTCACCCTTGACATTGCAACATAGAGTTGTCCATGTGTGAACACTTGCCTTTCTAAGTAGAGTCCAACTTTTTTGAGAGATTGCCCCTGGCTTTTGTTTATAGTCATAGCAAAGCACACTGATATTGGGTATTGTCTCCTTTTCAGAATGGAAGGCCATTTTGAATCACTTGGTGACATGATAATTCGTGGGATGTAAACTTTGTCACCAACGTTAGGACTTGTTATGACTTGGCCTTCAATGAAACACTATCCTAGCTGTGTTATTGTTAGTCTTGTCCCATTGCAAAGTCCTGCACTTTTATTGATGTTCCTCATAAGCATTATTGGTAATCCTACTTTCAGCCTCAGTTCATGGTCTGGTATTCCAGAAAATGTAAGACTATTCAGAAACTCAGTTGGGTACAACATATCTTCATCTTCCACCGTAGACATTGCCTTGCATGTTGTATCTGAACTGAAATAGGTTACCTCTTCTCCAGGGATTTGACTCATGATGTAGGCATTAATCTGGTCAACAGTCTCGTTTCTTGGGCACAAGATCGCTCTTTCCTCAAGGTATGTTCTATCAGTGTATTTTCTGTGTAAGTCAGGATAGGTGGTGTTAACAATAGATGCTTTCGGGTCATCCCTTCATGTAAAATAAGGTCCTCTGGGATGCTAACCCAATCCTCTTCATCTATTGTTGACGTTGTGCCATCGCCTATGTTTAGTATCCAGTTTGCGAATTCAGTTGTTTTTGCTTTCTCTTCTGGACTACCTTCGGATGAATTCAGACGCATATTTTCTTTGAGTCGGTACTCCTCAAAGTTCTTCCATAGGTAGGATCTCTTTATTAATGCAGAAATGATATGTTCCCTTTTCCCCTTCGGTATAACTGGTAGGATTTGCCTGAAGTCACCTCCCAAGACTACAGTCATTCCTCCAAATGGTCTATGCTCTGCGTCCTCATATGTGAATCAAAGTATGTCTCTCAAACTCTTATCTAGTGCCTCAAAACAGTGCTTGTGTGTCATAGGTGCTTCATCCCATATTATCAGTGACGTTTTCTTTATTAGCTCCGCAAGAAATGTTCCTTGCTTGATGTTGCATGTGGACTCGTTAGTGATCTTGAGGGGAATGTGAAATCTTGAATCAGCTGTTCTTCCACCCTGTAAAATCTGAGTCATGGCTGGTCACACATGATATGTCTAGATGTCAAGATGGAATGACCTATTGATTGGCAATGCAGATTACTAAGTGGTGCACTTCAGTTTTAGTGGTCGTTAGTTCCACGCACAATGGGCTCTTGGCGAGAACAGATGATGATGTGCACATCGTTGATTGTTTGGTTGTCATATGCTTTCTCTGTAGTGTCTCAACATGTGAAAATTTGTATGTCGTCGAGAGGCCTATTCTGTAGCGGATGAACATGTGAAAATCGCTAATATGTGTATGATAAATGACAATGTTTTTTGTAAAACTGATGTACCACCCCATGTGGCTGCTTTTCACTAATGACTTTACTACCACGAAGGTACACATTTACATTTACTAAAACCAATCTTAAACAATGATGTTCATATAAAGTACAAATCTGATGCTCCTATATGTTCTATTACATGCTAAATAACTGGATTTCCACTAATCAACGATTTGACTTTCGAGTTCTTGATACACCACACTTCTGAATGTCTTTGTTCATCAATTCTTTATTGGCACAACTACGCCTTGTCCTAGGCCTTGAATCATTGTGCTCCTGAGTACCTGCCTGTTCTGATTCTTCTTCATGGTGATTGTTTACTTGTTTGCTACCAATACCAGCACATTTGCAAGTTACGTCGCGTTTCCTCTTGGGGCCTGCTTCCATAGATTTTGACTTCATTATTTCCTGACTACCTTCAGTTTTTGGTTCTTCATCAAGGTGTACAACATGAGTTGTGCTACTTCTCCTACCCCTTTTAGTCCGGTTAATAGTGGGTTCATCATCCTCTGGTTCTTGCTTTATAGTTTTCATAACTGATAACTTGTCCGCTTGCTCCTGCCAAAACATTTGGAACAATTAGTGACTTGCAGAACTATGAAAGAATAAGCAAATGCAGCAAAAAACTTACATGGCTATCTTTTTGAATTCCCTTTTTCTTAGATTTCTTATCAGCAACAGATATGGATTCATCTTTCTCTTGACTATCCAGATTTTCTGATTCTTCATCAGAATGTACAACATGACGTGTGTTCCTAGTCCTCCTAGTCTTTTTAGTGTCTGTTAGAATGGGTTTATCATCCTCCATCTGCCCATTCAAGACATTGGGTGTGTCAATAAGAGGCTTGTACCAAAACATTTCAATTTGGGTAAAGTGCCATCAACATTCATTATTATAAAATATGGCATGCAGATACAAAATAATATAGAGCATTTTAGTAGAAATAGATGATACCTGCTCAACATTTTAATGATGTACTGATGTATCTTTTTCAGAATCTATGAAAAAGATTCTATGAACAGTGTATTCTTGATAACCGTACTTCAAATTATAGTCATTCAATCTAAATTGAAAAATCAATCTCTGCCCACATATTTTCTGGATTTGTTTTGTCTTCTCATGGATATCACAATCATCCCTCTCTATCAAAAAACTTGCAGATTGCTTAATCAATTTTTTTGCTTCTGCCTCAAACATGGTGCAAGTTGTTGTTGCACTCAGATCACATATCTCTAGTTTCAGTTCGTACCTAGTAATAAAATGGAACATGTGGTTAGTGCAGGATAAATTACTAACTAAAGAATGAGATAGTATGAAATTCACCTTGGACATATCTTCTCAGGTTCTTTTTGACATTTCGGACAGTAGAAGTGGTTCCCTTGTTTCTGTACTTTTTTGTTGCATTTGCGGCATCCTATGTAGTACCACTCATCTGATGTATTAATTGACTTAATCATTGCTTCTGCAGTATAGAACTTTTCCTGTCCATTACAGGTTAAATTAGCACATAAAATTTATGAGAAAAGAATATAATACTAACTATAAATACCTGTTTTTCAGATTCATATGTAATTTCAGTTATTTCTTTTAGGGTTCTTCTGTTATAGAGCATCTGTTCTTGAATTGTGCCTTGCAAGTGGGCTTCCGGCTCTATTTCTTCTACCATATCATCTTGCAAGCAATACCTGTTTTGCATGAGATAAGTATCCATGTATGTAGTAGAACATGTTTTTATATTACTGCAGAAAATCTGTTTCACCTCGTTTATAGATCATTTGTTTCAGGGATATCCAAATCAATATAAACTCTGGTCGCACCTGTAGATGACAGCGAGTACTCTGCATGCACTTTGATATATTAGATTATGTAAGACACGCCTGGAAATACTTGCCCATTGTTAATACGAATACAAACCTTTCAGTTTTCTAACAGTAGTTGATGTTACTATGACCACACGCCCCAAAGAATCTTCATCAATTTAACTAACTTTATTACCCCATAGTCTAATATTAATTTTTTGATCCCTGTATATTCCAAGAGAAATACCTATTAGCACCCACGGTAATTGTACTTGTCTAACTGTTTTTAGTGTACTCACTCAATTCGAAGCACAATATATCGAATCTTTGAAATCCCGTGGGTTGTCTGTGTTTCTTCAATATGTCCTATGTAACTTGCTATGCCAATGACATCTGCTAATAAAGTGGTATTAATATGCATAATACATGGAAGTTAATAATTGAAACAAATATAATCATACCAGATAAGTAAATCTTTTGGCTGTCTCTTCTGGAAAGAACTTCAACAGTACAAAACGTGAAGCTTTGTTCTGCTATTTTGATATTTTTTTGAGCTTTTATCTCTTGAATTTTTGTCATGTGCAAGAAATTTAGAACCTTTTCGCTTTCAACTGGACGGAAATTTATTGCGGACATAACCTTAAAATTTGCTATCATGTAGACTAAACCTTCTTGGATCAATGGTCTGAACTTGTTAACCATATGCTTCATTACCTTGCCATGTATCATAGTACCCTGAAACATTACAGTGCAGCGAGAAGATGCATCAATATTATAGTAACTACTACAACTCACAATAGTGTATTTATGTTGGAAATTCATAAAGTTTCATCATTAAGCTAACCTCTTCATCAAGTAGCATCATGTCAAGGCTAATAAGTTCATTGTTGTTGAGATTAATGGCATCCCATAGCCTAATTATTCTGACCTTGACTTTCCAGGAATCCTTCTGATTGCTAATCTCATGGAGCATATCGTATGCCATTGTTTTGAAGGTAAACAAAAGGAGTTGACCTATAAAAACACAATTTCCAGAAGATTACATATTGGTGGCCATGCAATTTGCATGTAGTATGAAGTCCAGAGCCTAACAATTTGATTGAACCAACGAAACAAATAATCTCTCTCAGAACTGGGCTAGAAAGCAACAAAAAGTAATTTGAATTGTAAGCAAGCATAATTTTGTTGCTTAGTAATTTCATAGTCTCTGGCAAATCCAAGGCTTCACTTGCAAAGAAAGATTTTCTCTTGCCCATTGTGAAGTTCATAAGTAATATGAAGTAAATAGACTAAAATTTTGAATTAACCAATGAAACAAACAATCTCTGAAAAACTGGGCAACGACGAAGCTTACTTACCAAACAGGAGAAGGTTCACCAGCGACGATGTTCACGACCGACAGGAGCCTCCTTTATGTGTAGATAGTTTGTTTTAGGCTGCAGTTAATTTATAAGATGGCGGCATGGGCTTGGTTCAGCCCTGTTGCGATCTCCACGAAGTGCCCAAAGAGCGTACGTCAGCAAACCTAGGATTGAATCCTAGGACTGTCAAAGGACGCAGTAGAAAACATGAATCCTAATGCAATTGAAAAGATAAGGTCGATTCAAATGTTAAATCAGGAAAAAAATAAAAAAAAAAATGACAAACCTGATCTATTCCCCAACTTGGTTGCTCCAATTTGAGAGAGATTTGTTTGTTTTTTCCATGGGAGGAGGAGGAGATTCCATGGCGTGAGCGCACCAGATCAATTTCCTAATTTCCTTGCTCCAATTTGAGAGATATGATTGATTTCCTTTCTCTGGGGAGGAGAGAACGTGAGGAGACCATGGGGAAGAGGAGAGACTATGGCGCACGATTGTTTTTTTACAGGGAGAGTAAGAGACGTAGAGAAGATAGAATTTTTTCGGGATTTTGAGGGCATTTTTTTGACAATTTTGAGGGCTATATACGGAGTAGATATATCGTGCAATCGTGATAGCATGCGATTGGGATTTCTAATAGATTTATATGGTTGATGTACCACTAAAAAAATGGTTGATCTATATTAAAAAAGATGGTTGATCTGCACCGTAATAACATGGTCCCACCAGATTAACGGTTCCTAATTACTGATTAACGTTTTAATTTCTTGGGAGTCGCTAATTAGTATAGGTATAGATAAAGTTATATTCCTCAATGGCACGTACAGAATATAGAACAATTATTGTTGGGCAAAAAGAAATCCACTCCAATATATACAATGGAGCCTGCTTGCCGGGATTTGTCTCTCGTCACACTATCTCACACAAGGCGGTGGTGGCTTCTCTCTCTCTCACCGTTGGTCACTGATCTGGTTGCATCCCGTCCGCCGACAGAAAGGGAGGATGTTCATCGTTTGTCCATTCGATGGCGTTGAGGCAGCACGTCCCGATATGCGATACCCACCGTTCTCTTCGACCAAGCTCCCGTGCGGTAGGGCCTTCGCCACTTGCTCAATGCTGCAGTATGGGCAGTTCCCGGCCGCCGGCGCCCTCCTAGTTACATCCCGACGACCCTCAGGTATAGCTTCCTCCGGCCTTGCTCCACTGCCCATCTTTCCACGTTGTTGCATGTGGAAAATCCTGCATGTGGATCTTCTTTAGTACTTTGCTTAAAATGTATCTCGGCCGGCGTACTTTCCATCTTGCAATCTCGTCCTCAAACCATTTTTTATAAACCACCATGCTGCTATCTTTCCCTTATGACATGGAATATGCTTTTTTTTTTTGTCGGCGTATATGTCTTCAACTCATGTTATTGGGCAGTAATTGTTTCTTTTCTACCTATTTTTGCAAATAGGGCTATCCATTTCACCTCGTTGCTATTGCGACCTTTTGGTGAACTGCACAAATCACTATTTTTCTTCAGAGTGTTTTGTGCAGTTCGGCCAAAATGTCACACAGGAAACGTTTTTTACATTTCTGTGGGACTGCAGAAAGGGAGATTGGTTTTGCTATCCTCCTCGTCCAACTCCGTGCCTAATCTTCTCCAACAAGTAGTTAGTCCTAAAGAGAGATCACAGAGGTGATCGGCTTCTATTTGTGTGTGTTATGTTTCATCATCCAGTTTCACTATTATTGTAATCACACTGACATAATATCTTTGCAAACAGGGATGATCAGCTCGATTTTAGTGGAACTGCACAAAATGATTGGATTGTGATGTCCTCCATACAGCTCTTTCTTGGCTACAGAGCTGCGTGAAACTAGCTTCCAACCAGTGAACACTATGCCCAAGAAATGGAGCCATGTCTACGAACATCATCGATCAATTATATATTTTTATTTATTTGTACACCTTCTCACAACTTTGTCTTCAATTGTGATGTGACTATTGGCGCTGATCTGTGAACCATTGAGATGCATTAGCAGCCATGGTAGTTTCATTTGTTTTGATGGAATGTTGTATCGAGACAATCTTGAGGCAAGAGGACACATGAATCCTAAGCCGAAGCCTTTTTTTTCCTGCGGGAACCAAAGTTGAAACCTTCATAGCATCACAATACAATTTCATTATGCTGGAAAATTATGCGTACATATAAACAAATCCTGAAAGATTGACAACTTTGGGAGAAATAATTCAACTTCATTTCGCCGACATGTGGGACATCCTTCATCCGGCTCCACCTGCCATGCAGTAATATTGAGTGCACAACTACAGGGGAGATTCATCCCGATCGTTGCGCCGCAGTAATAATGACTAGTGAGCAATCAAATCACAGAGACCCACCTTCGCCACAGTAAGTTGCTCAGACGAAGCAACCATCATTTCTCTCTTTGTTGAATCCACTGGTACTCCAATATTCCCAGAGTAGGAAGTTGCTCGGGCGAAGCAACCATCACTTCACCTTTCCCACAGTAAGTACTACTCCCTCCGTCTACGTGAATAAGTGTGCACCGTGACCAAGAAGGAGGGGAAAACGAGAGAACTTAATGTTTATTTGCTAATTAATAGCACTGCATGCAATGAACTAACCACTGCATGTGGTGTTTGGTAGTCTCGAGTCATTGAAAACATGCACGCCCCACATCTCCTATTGGTTGATAGGTCAAGAAACAAGAAATGAGGTGGGACTTAATGCACCGCGCCTAAGTGTTTTGGGATTATTTGGTTTTCGTAAGGTGACTTATACACCCTCCTTTTTTTATTCTAGAAACAACCACACACAAATATTGGACGGTAGCAGCACAGCAACTGAATCAAAAATCGAAACCAACCAATGAACTACTACTAATGGTGAGCGTTTGCTAGTATCATGTACTCCGTCTGTCCATGTATATAGGGCTTAATGTGTTTTTTGAGAATAACTTTGGCCCTATTTGGATCCATGGGTTAGAGTTAGTTTGAGCTAGTTGGGGCTCAAATATCCCTAAAGTATCCAAACATGAGGGTTAAATTGGAGCAAGTTGCATCTAACCCAGCAAAAAAAATCCCACCCAAGAGGTGCTAATTGGAGCTAGTTCTCATTGGGCCCACTGAAAAATCACTTTTCTCTCTCTATACCGCCAACCAAGTGGTGCTAATTGGAGCTAGTTCTCGTGGGGCCCACTGAAAAATCACTTTTCTCTCTCCATCAAGTGCATTTATTATCAATCTAACCTAGTCATCCAAACACCCCTTTGGCTCGAGTTAGTTTAGGGTTAGTCATGAGTTAGTCTAACCTCTAGCTAAGTTAGAGTATCCAAACAGGAGTATTATAGGACATGCAAGTTGCTCAAAGTATACTGTGAAATTCGTACGTGAAAGGATCTTCGAATGATATAATTTTCAAATTATATAAAATCTTATCAATAGTCAAAGGCAACCTCGAAGAATACATTAGGCCCTATATATACGTTTGGATGAAGGGAGTAGTACTAATCGCAACACATGCATGCTTGTGGAGTACTACAATACTAAACAAGAATGTTTTACATGCATTGGTTAATTACATCTTAGATATGGCACTTAACAATTTAATGCACAAAACAAGAACGGTTGACAAGATTAGCAGAAAGCAAAGCCCCTTTTTAGCGGGGATTTTCATCATTCTATGAAAGTGCAAAACCAAGCATTACTACTACACCAAACAAGTTCAGAACGAGAAACTGGACCCACTCACGGCATGGCACGCCTGTCTCGTTTGGTCCATTGGTCAAAACGCTTCCTCTTCTTGGCAACAATAGAGTACAGTAATTTTTTATAATGCTCTTGGCATGTCGGTAACATGTGGGAGCGAGTGATGAGTTAACTGACCTCAATAGACGGCAAAATCGCCAGCCCGCCGCACTTTGAGAGAGACGAGGAGCGAGAAGAGATACGGGTTGGTGGATTACTAGAGCTAGGTGTCACACGGAGGCCAAGAAATATGGTGATAGCATGGGTTAGCCATGTATGATGTAACTACACTGGGCTGCCGTGTTTCGGATTCTTCTGGTCTACTGTGCAGAAGATTGGGTAGATTTTATACCACTGAATAAAAATATTAAAGAGTCTAGACGCTCCACCGCGAGGTTTCTTGCTCCTTCTTGGTCGTCGGAAAGCGTTCTTCTAAGTTTTGTCGACACGTGGGACATCGAGCATCCAGGTCCACGAGTCATGCAAGAAAATGGAGTTAAGTATAGTAGGAAAGACTCACGAACGGTCACGAACGTAGGTCGAGTACGTGCATGAATCACCCAAAAAAAGGAATACGAGCACGAAGAGAAGAGGTGAAGGCACCGACACAGGTACTCTTTGCCTCTATCCCTAATACTCACGCACGGGTACATGGTGAGCTCATTTCTATACGAAGAGGTAACTCACCTGATAATTTGGCGAGTGTAGTAGTTGTTCATGGGAAGCACGCATGGACGAATCAAAGTTCGATCACGACGTGGTGGCGTGTTTTTTATAAATTAAGCTATTCTATTCGATGGCACATATGCAACATTATTTTCTCAATGGAATGTGAATCGTGCACACACTGAATGACGGAGCACGGGATGGTAGCCATGGACATGGTCAGCCCTTTTTGGAGACTAATACACTACTTTTGATGTGTCCCGTCAAGTCACAAATGAGGAGAAGGTTTGCATACCACCAGTACGAACTCTCCCTCGCTCACGCGCGCGCGCGGTGGCTCGCAGGACAAGGATAAGTTTTTGCTTTACGATAGTGCGCTTAATATAGGCGGTGGACGTGCAACAATGTCAGAGCCCAAGAATTGTTTGTAATTAGTTGCATCTGCATCCATGCATCATGTTTGATTTCAAAGGAAATTTTGAAGTGGGGATGACCAAGCCCTAGCACTAAAGCAATTCAAATAGGTTCAACTAAAAATATTTTTCAATGAACCCAAATGGCCTTCAAAAATGTTCACCATTTTTGGAAAATGCTGGAAACAGTAACCAGAGATATTGCACATTTTTCCATGAAATTTGGAATATTGAATTAACTCATATTGTATTTGAATTGGGGCATTTAAATCCTATAAATATTTTTAAATGCTCTAATAATTCTGAAACTAGTTGAGGGCTGTTGGGAATAATTTCAAAAGTGCCCAAAAATATTTTCAGAACTATATAAAAATGATTTGGCGTTAAACTAAATCAAAACAGAGGCAAACAATAGAAAACAGAAACAAATTTTAACAGAGAGAGAAATTACCTGGCGCTCACCTGACACGGCCCAGCACGGCCCAGCCCACTAGAGCCAGGCCCCAGTCGTCTCCTTCCTTGCCAGGAGGATGACGGTGTGGCGCATGCACAGGAGGCGAAGCCACCTCCTACTTCCACCTCCTGCTTCCTCTCTACTCCGATCCGATGCGCCTGGAGACGCCCTGCGACCTCCTCTCACTTTCCCCTCCTTCCTCTGCCTCGCCCCCTTCCTCTGGCCTCTCTTCCTCGCGCTGCCGAGCACACCCGAGACCACTGCTCGCCACTGCCGCAGCCACCGTGCTCCCCTCACCGCCACTCTGAGTCCGCAAGAACCGCCGACGACCGCTGCTTCACCCCACCTGGCCCCAAGCGCTGGGACGAGCTGCATCACCGGCTACTCCACCTTCTTCCTCCTTGGTCGCAGAAGGCCGCGCCCGTCGATTCACCGCCGTCTCCGCGTCCCCGAGCTCGCCGACCTGCTTGTCCGACTCGCCGTGAGCCACTGACCCGAACCCCCCTCCTTTGCGCTATGTTTGCACGATGTAGCCGTAGCTCCACCGGAGACCGAACCGCGCCGCCGCCCGAACTTCTCGCCGCCGTGGCCACAGTCGTCGTAGCTCCCAACCGAGCACACCCACGTGCTCACCAAGCCCGCAGTGGGTGCCGTGGGAGCTAAGCACGCCACTCCACGGCCACCGCAGCCCCTTCTCGAGTGCGCTGAACTCGGCTGCCGCCGAGGTCGACGCCAGCCAACCCCGGCCACCCTAGCTGCTACCGCTTGTCAGACTTTGGATGCGGAGAGCTCCAGCTCCCCGCGGGTGCCCTCTGCCGTTCGTTTGGGCACCGGGAGAACGAACCCGACGCTCTCCGCCGTCTCGGCCTCGCCAGCGGCTCAACGCGGGCAGGTTTGACCCAGCTGACTGGGTTGACCCCGGGTGGGCCCAGTTTGACCCTCTGGGTCAATGACAAATGGGACCCGCCTGCTAATTAAGTTAGGATTAGGACTAACTAAAATTTAGTTAGATCGATGACACCGACACGCTGGACCCATGGTCGGTTTGACTGGACCGACCTGTTGACCAGCTGACGCCACATCGACGCAGATCTTGACGATAACTCCTTTTTCTGGATTTATTCTTATTCAGGAAATTCCAGAAAATATCCAAAACTTCAAAAATTCATGTAAATTCAACCGTAACTCAGAATGAAATAATTTATATATGAAAAATGATCAGAAAAATCCAATCTATCCATCTGTACAATTTTCATGCATGTTTGATCAAGTTAATTTCACTGCTTAGGATGAAAGATGAATAGGACAACTTTGATAATAGTTTTGGAGTTGGGATTTGAGTTAGTTTTAAATTCCACTTCAATCAAAATGACTTGCTATTGCATTAGCCCAAATCGCAGCATATTGCCATGTCATGATCATGCATCATTTTGTTGCATTACATTGATTGTGTTTCTTCTTTGTTTGTCGGTGCTTGTCCCCTCTGAGTAGACGTGATTCCAACGATGAGTTCGATGACACCGATGAAGAACTATACTATCTTCATAAGTGCCAGGCAAGCAAAACCCCCTTGTTCATTCCGATACAATCCCACTCTCTTGCTCCTGCTCTCATTTACTGCATTAGGACAACAACGACATATTTGTTACTTGCTACAGTAGTTGAACCCTTTTCCTCTGCATGACCTGTCATTGCCACAGTAAATAGATGAAACCCACTAGCATGAGTAGGAGTTGTTTGAGCCCTGATGTGCCTACTCATACATGCTTGTTTGTCATGCCTGCTACGCTTAGAGTTGAGTCAGGTCGATTCATCGGGATGAATCGGAGGTGTGAACATGTCCTCTTGTTGAGAGCTAAGTGGGTGAACACGATTTGGTAAAGGTAGCGGTGAGAGGCCATGTAGGAGTACATGGTGGGTTGTCTCGTTGAAGCCGTCCTCAGGAACTGAGTTCTGTGTTTGTGATCCATGAAACAGTTACTACCACACATTGGGCTCCGGGCACTCCAAGCTCTCTCGACTTATTAATCAACTTGATCTCTGTCCAGGAGTTGCAACTAGTTTCTGGTGTTCGTAGGATATGTGTTGGGGGCCGTGTGTAGCACTGACCCTAGGGGCTGGCTATGTTGCGGTAGAGACACGAGGCACGGTGTCTTGGGGCGCCTGCTTGGTGCCTCGGGAACCCTGCTCTCATCGCTTGGGGCCGTGGCGACACCCGGTCGGATCTCCTCGCGGATGGAACCCGAATAGGCGATAAACCTGGACTAGAGACTTGTGTGGTTAGTCGGTCGTGGCCAACTCCTCGCCAAAGCTTCGCTTGAAGTTTGCCGAGATACACGACGTGTACATGGTGGTAAGTGGCGAGAGCGTGTGTGAAGAAGTACACCCCTACAGGGTTAACATCATCTATTCGAATAGCCGTGTCCGCGGTAAAGGACTTCTGGGTTGCCTATAACAGTTCATAGACAAGTGAAAGTGGATACTCTAAAATACGCAAGATAAGCATGAGTGCTATGGATGGCGTTCTCATAGGGAGACAGGAGCAGATCCATAGTGGTGTATTGATATGGTGAATATGTGGACTCGTGTGCGCCACCTCAAAAGAGTTACTTGAGTCGTAGAGTTATGTTGTGATGCCATGTTGTATTTACACATATCGAGCATATTGTGTGTATGATTGAAATGCCTGGTGTGTGTGGGATCCGACAACCTAGTTGTTTATCCTTGGTAGCCTCTCTTATGGGGAAATGTAGTCTTGTGCTTCCATGAGCCATAGTACTCATTCAGCCGGATCACCGGAGTCCTGCTAGCCCAAAGACTATCTGCTCCGGAACACTTGACTGGCGGCATGTGATTCACTTCGTTCTCAGTGGTTCATCCTTCGGGAAATGTCACGCGGTGACATCCGAGTCCTGCTTAGCTGCTACAGCCGGGTTCCCGAGTCCTGTTAGCCAGTGCTATAGCCCGGATTCGCACGCTGCTGACCGACATGCTCGATGTTGATTCATGTATGCTGTCCCTATAAGTTAGTGCCACTTTGGGTTCACGACTAGTTATGTCAGCCGGGTTCTCTCATATATGGATGCTAGCGACACTATCATATACGTGAGCCAAAAGGCATAAACGGTCCCGGCCATGGTAAGGCGACACCGTGGAATACCGTGCGTGAGGCCGCAAAGTGATATGAGGTGTTACCGGCTAGATCGATGTGACTTGAATCGGGTCCCGACAGCTTTGGTATCGAGCTGATCATGTGAGGATTACCAAGCCAAACCGGTCGAAATTGTGTCTAGAAATGCTTTAGTTATGTAAGGGAATTGATTGTGGAAGGGAACGTAAGGCTCTTTTACTCCTTATACCTTATGCCCTTCTGATCTGAGTCAACCTCTTCTTTTCTACATGGATTAAGAACTAGGCTTCTCATCTTTCTATCAGGATGACGTGTTACTAATCCATAGACTTATAGAGTTGATAGTTTCAAATCTCAGTTCAGTTTCTACTACTTCCGTGTGTTCATAGTTGGTCTCGGAACCTTGATATTGTGATGTTGAGTGGTCATGCCACCATTTTTGCAGGATGTCTCAAATCTTTTTGAGCATTTACAGCCGTTATGTCGTCCGAGTCATCCCAGGTTTCCAAATAGTCTGATGCATTTGCAACCCCCTTCTTTGTGTTCCCAATGTTCCTTTGGGCCAGAGTAACACACTAATCAGTGAGCTGAGGTACTCTATTGCCTCGACGTATATGTTGGAGCTATTATTATGACCCTAGGTGTCATAGGGGATCACCTAGTAATCTAGCCATGTTCTGTGTTCCCGGTGTGATGATTCTGCCCATTATTCTCGAAAGCATCCTGTGATGCCATTTAGTAGTAGGTATTCTATTCTTGGGTTCTTGAACCCGAGATTCACCCTACTTACCTCCTGTTGATAGTGTTTGCTAGTTCCTTTAGGATATTAGTAACTTTGCGATAGTCCTCGAGGTCTGTGGTATTTCTTTCTTCCAATACCATGAACTATTTATGGAAGAAGTTTCTCGTTGAACCGAAAGATCACAACCAGAGTGCTCTTGATGAGTTCTCAATTCTATGTTGATACTCTGCCAGCTCTACCTTTCTGCATGCGTTATCCGGAAGAAACCTGTTGAACTTGGTTCGACATATTAATCTATGCATCCACAACTCAGAAAGATATATGTCCCCTTGAGTTGTCCCTCTTCATCTGTATTCCGACCATCATCTATCAATTGATAGTCAGGAGTAGTCATGCATTCGTCATCGCTGCCTATTATTCTTGTGGTCTGTCAAGCCATTCTATTCTGGAATGACTGGGAGAAACAAACTCCAGTACCTTATCCATATCCAGGATTGGGTCAAAGTAGTTGTACTTCGCAGATCAAAATACCAATCCAACTTTTGCTCTGTTCTACCTTGGAGTGTTACCATCTTTATGTCAAGAGTGTCATGAGAATTGCACCACCTCATATGAATTCTTGACGCAGTGATACTTCTCACCATCATTATTCATTCCTCGGTCCCGTGTTGTTGTAACCGGAATGCCAACAAGTGAATTGTGGTGTGTGAAATCGATACGCCTAGCAACCCCCTTGCTTGGTAGTTAATGGACAATATTCTCATTCTTAGCGTGTTGGTTATTAAATCATCATCCTAAGATTGATCGTGCTACCTAGTCCTTATTTACGGTGCACTCTTTGATCAATGAGTTAGGATTGTGCCAATCCCTCGCTCTTTTGATCATATCGTCTTGCCCTGAAAAGCAAGATTTTTCTCGAGCTTAGTAGCATATTGGTGGTTCGTGATTTTCCGAATATCTTCTCGGAAGTATTACCAGGTTGTCACCTGACCGCTATGTTGCGTTCGTGATCAAGTTGGTTTTCTTGTAACCACCCTTTCTCCAAGAATCTGTGCCGGATACCCTGAGCTAGTTGGTTAAGCTAAACAACAACTTGGAGAATTGGAAGATAAAAGCTTACCTGACTTAGTTCATCTCCAAGGGATATCCTGGTGTGTGTGTGTTGAAGAAAGATGATATCTTCATCAATTGGTCCCTGTGATCAGTTGTTGGATCTATTGCCTTGTCAAAACTTTCACTTGAGTATGGGCTATCGTCAAGTCAAATTAGAACCAACGATGTTCGTAATGTTGTCTTACTCGTGGTTGATCCCTCGAGCATACACCATTACATCTTTTGGTCTGACCAATGCTATCACCGTGTTCACGTGATGGTGGAAGTCTAGTGATATGGAAATTCCGATGAGTTACTGTTGAGCCCATCAGCAGCATTTTGTCTCCCCCATGATTCATGTTGAACATCAACCTAGTGTTGGAAACTTTTATAAGCATTATCTTCATGTCCCATTCGTGAAGAATATGTTGGATGAAAGAAGTGACTTTCTCTGATTCACGTGCATTTGGTGCAAGTTGCCGCCATGAGTTCGAGAAAGATTGTTTTTGTTCCCCTTGGTACCATCCCAAGTCAGTCATGCACGTGCGAAGTATTATGTGGTTTGAAGACTTGCAACCTTCACTCTATATGTATTCCTAGCACACCAAGCCACTAACTGATTTGTTCAAGGAGAAGAAGTTCCTTCATAAGAGCTAATCATATGACTTATGCAAGGACTTTGTTATCCGCGTTGATGGTTCCCAACTAGAACTCGGTAGTGTTTTATTATAAGACTACCATGTGGTCATGCTTGTCCGGGATAGCGTGTTCACATGTTTGTAGCGGAACCCGCTCATGTTTTGGAGCTTACTACCGTAGTCCATCTCCCGAGAATCTCGCAACATCATTTCGTCGATTTGTGTTGCAAACTTTCTTTTCAGACATGCTGAGTCTGAAGTATCCTATCACCAATCGGATTTGAATCTCAGGCAGATACGATGGTTGGAACATCCCAACAGTTGCATTTTGTTCCCAGCTTGCACCGCCATTGTGCCAATTCCCCATGGGCTGCCCTTCTCAGCAGTTGCTATCCAAGATCATCTTCCAAAGTGGACTTACCATGGGTCCCATCCATTTCCGGTGATAAGCAAATCATCCCTTGCGTTGTCTTCAACAAGGTAGTTCACATCATCCATTCTAGTCCGAGTATGTCATTCTTTTGAACTCCTTCAAATAATCGATTGTGATTGCCTTAGGTTGGTATAAAGAGTCTCAATGATCTATGAATCAAAAGTAATTATTTTTGCCACTTAAGGGGATATTTCTACAAGTCACCTTCCCTAAGGTGCATCGTTATGGTATCATGGCAACTCAACTCCTCGCTACGTTGACAACCGTTCACCACCTTCTTAAGTGTGGAATTGTTGTCTACCCAGTGAACCCTCGTCATCTGTTCCACTCCATCCCTCTATATGTGTGCTTCGTGTCTTAGCTCAAGAGATGTTCCTATGTCTCACTCCATGAGTTCATCTTGAGTGCTCGATCTTCGAGGAGATCGATTCCTGTAGAGTTCCTCCTATCGTCATCGTGTTGGAAAAAGATCTCGAAGGCAAGGATGTCAAGATCAACGTGATGCAAGGAATCAACGTCCTTATAAAGTGCAACCTGGATCGTGAAGATTGTGTTGGCTTTGTGTCCCTCTATCTTCTTATTCACGCCTTGAATCTCGGGGCGAGATTCTTGTTTAGTGCGGTGAGTTGTCACAGCCCTGAAATTGTTTGTAATTAGTTGCATCTGCATCCATGCATCATGTTTGATTTCAAAGGAAATTTTGAAGTGGGGATGACCAAGCCCTAGCACTAAAGCAATTCAAATAGGTTCAACTAAAATATTTTTCAATGAACCCAAATGGCCTTCAAAAATGTTCACCATTTTTGGAAAATGCTGAAACAAGAAACGAGAGATATTGCACATTTTTCCATGACATTTGGAATATTGAATTAACTCATATTGTATTTGAATTGGGGCATTTAAATCCTATAAATATTTTTAATGCTCTAATAATTCTGAAACTAGTTGAGGGCTGTTGGGAATAATTTCAAAAGTGCCCAAAATATTTTCAGAATTATATAAAATGATTTGGCGTTAAACTAAATCAAAACAGAGGCAAACAATAGAAAATGTAAACAAATTTTAACACAGAGATTACAGGCGCACCGACATGGCCCAGCCCACTAGAGCTGTGCACTGATCGTCTCCTTCCTTGCCGAGGACGACGGCAGGCGTGGACGCACAGGAGGCGGCCACCTCCTGCTTCCACCTCCTGCTTCCTCTCTACTCCGATCCGATCGCTGGAGACGCCTGCGACCTCCTCTCACTTTGCCCTCCTTCCTCTGCCCGCCCCTTCCTCTGGCCTCTCTTTCCTCATGCCGAGCACACCCGAGACCACCGCCACCCTTGCCATGCCACCGTGCTCCCCTCACCGCCACTCTGAGTCCGCAAGAACCGCCGACGACCGCTGCTTCACCCCACCCTGGCCCCAAGCGCTGGGACGACCTGCATCACCGGCTACTCCACCTTCTTCCTCCTCGGTCGCCGAAGGCCGCGCCCGTCGATTCGCCGTCGTCTCCGCGTCCCCGAGCTCACCGACCTGCTCGTCCGACTCGCCATGAGCCACTGACCCGAACCTCCCTCCTTTGCGCTCCGTTTGCACGTTGTAGCCGTCTCTCCGCCGGAGACCGAACCGCACCGCCGCCCGAGCTTCTCGCCGCCGTGGCCACAGTCGTCGTAGCTCCCAACCGAGCACACCCACGTGCTCACCGCACCGCGTAGGTGCCATAGGTGCTAAGCACGCCACTCCATGGCCACCGCAGCCCCGTTCCCGAGTGCGCCCGAACTCCGGCTGCCGCCGAGGTCGAAGCCGTGCTCAACCCCGGCCACCCTAGCTGCTGCCGCTAGCTGCACTGGATGCGGGAGAGCTCCAGCTCCCCGCCGGTGCCCTCCGCCGTTCGTTTGGGCACCGGGAGAACGAACCCGATGCTCTCCGCCGTCTCGGCCTCGCCGACGGCTCAACACCGGCAGGTTTGACCTCGCTGACCGGGTTGACCCCATGTGGGCCCAGTTTGACCCCTCTGGGTCAATGACAAATGGGAACCGCCTGCTAATTAAGTTAGGATTAGGACTAACTAAAAATTAGTTAGACTGATGACACTGACACACGGGACCCACTGGTCAGTTTGACCTGGACCGACCCATTGACCAGCTGACGTCAGAGTGACGCAGTGCTGACGCAGTAACTCCTTTTTCTGGATTTATTCTTATTCAGGAAATTCCAGAAAATATCCAAAACTTCAAAAATTCATATAAATTCAACCGTAACTCAGAATGAAATAATTTATATATGAAAAATGATCAGAAAAATCCATCTGTATCATTTTCATGCATGTTTGATCAAGTTAACTTCACTGTTTAGGATGAAACATGAATATGACAACTTTGATAATAGTTTTGGAGTTGGGATTTGATGTAGTTTTGAATTCCACTTCAATCAAAATGACTTGCTGTTGCATTAGCCAAAATCACAACATTTTGCCATGTCATGATCATGCATCATTTTGTTGCATTGCATTGATTGTGTTTCTTCTTTGTTTGTCGGTGCTTGTCCCCTCTGAGTAGACGTCATTCCGACGATGAGTTCGATGACACCGATGAAAAACTATACTATCTTCAGAAGTGCCAGGCAAGCAAAACCCCCTTGTTTATTCCGATACAATCCCACTCTCTCGCTCCTGCTCTCTTTTACTGCATTAGGACAACAACGACATATTTGTTACTTGCTGCGGTAGCTGAACCCTTTTCCTCTGCATGACCTGTCATTGCCACAAGAAATAGATGAAACCCACTAGCATGAGTAGGAGTTGTTTGAGCCTGATGTGCCTACTCATACATACTTGTTTGTCATGCCTGCTTTCGCTTAGAGTTGAGTCGTCCGATTCATCGGGGATGAATCGGAGGTGTGTGAACATGTCCTCTGTTGAGAGCTAAGTGTGTGAACACGATTTGGTAAAGGTAGCGGTGAGAGACCATGTAGGAGTACATGGTGGGTTGTCTCATTGCAGCCGCCCTCGTGAACTGAGTTCTGTGTTTTGATCCATGAAACAGCTTACTACCACACATTGGGCTCCGGCACTCCAAGCTCTCTCGACTTATTAATCAACTTGATCTCTGTCCGTGAGTTGCAACTAGTTTCGGTGTTTGTAGGATATGTGTTGGGGCCGTGCGTGAGTGCTGACCCTAGGGGTGGGCTATGTTACAAGAGAGACACGAGGCACGGTGTACCGGGGCGCCTGCTTGGTGCCTCGGGAACCCCGCTCTCATCGTTTGGGGCCGTGGCGACACCCGGTCGGATCTCCTCGCGGATGGAACCCGAATAGGCGATAAACCTGGACTAGAGACTTGTGTGGTTAGTCGGTCGTGGCCGACTCCTCGCCAGCTTCCGCTTGAAGGATGCCGAGATACACGACGTGTACATGGTGGTAAGTGGCGAGGCGTGTGTGAAGAAGTACACCCTGCTGGGTTAACATCATCTATTCAATAGCCGTGTCATGGTAAAGGACTTCTGGGTTGCCTATAACAGTTCATAGACAAGTGAAAGTGGATACTCTAAAATACGCAAGATAAGCGTGAGTGATATGGATGGCGTTCTCATAGGGAGACGGGAGCAGATCCATTGTGGTGTATTGATATGGTGAATATTTGGACTCGTGTGCGCCACCTCAAAAGATTTACTTGAGTCGTAGAGTTATGCTGTGATGCCATGTTGTATTTACACATATCGAGCATATTGTGTGTATGATTGAAATGCTTGGTATGTGTGGGATCCGACAACCTAGTTGTTTATCCTTGGTAGCCTCTCTTATGGGGAAATGTAGTCTTGTGCTTCCATGAGCCATAGTAGTCCGCTTCACAGCCCGTTCACCGGAGTCCTGCTAGCCAAAGACTACTGCTCCGAACACTTGACTGGCCGGCATGTGATTCACTTGCTCCTATGTCTCCCCTTGGGGAAATGTCATGCGGTGACATCCGAGTCCTGCCTAGCTGCTACAGCCGGGTTCCTGGAGTCCTGTTAGCCCATTGCTACAGCCCGGATTCGCACGCTGCTGACCGACATGCTCGATGTTGATTCATATATGCCTGTCCCTATAAGTTAGTGCCACTTTGGGTTCACAACTAGTCATGTCGGCCCGGGTTCTCTGTCATATGGATGCTAGCGACACTATCATATACCGGAGCCAAAAGGCGCAAACGGTCCCGGGCCATGGTAAGGCGACACCCGTGGGAATACCGTGCGTGAGGCCGCAAAGTGATATGAGGTGTTACCGGCTAGATCGATGTGACTTGGAATCGGGGTCCTGACAAACAATTCATTCGGTGTCAGATTGCCAGAAGTATCTATACTGTAGTACAATCATCATTGTTCGACTTCCGGAAGAGGCGAAGAGCCAAGCGCACGTCACCTACTCACAGTATAACCGGCCGTGTTTGCATGAATTTTTTAACGTAGTGCAATATGAGTGGATTACTCCAGTGGTCATCACACGTGAGCCAATCGATTCGCACCCTTCCGCGCTCCATTTTGTCTTGCATTCTGTAACACCCCGGATGTAACTTTCCATATTTGTAAATCCAACTCTTGCCATTTTCGGCATTGTGATATGATATTCCCTCCGTGGTTGGGTTTTTCTTCTTTTTGCATTTTGTCCATGTCATGCATTTCATATCATGTCATCATGTGCATCGCATTTGCATACGTGTTCGCCTCATGATTCCGAGCATTTTTCCCGTTGTCCGCTTTTGCAATCCGGCACTCCTATGTCCCCGGCGTCCCCTTTACGCTTTTTCCGTGAGCGGTACTAAACTTTCTCGGAATGGACCGAGGCTAGTCAAGTGGCCTTGGTATACCACCGTAGACCACCGGTCAAGTTTCGGTCATTTGGAGCTCGTTTGGTACTCCAACGGTTAACCGCACTCTCACAAAGGCCTCTTTTAAGTTGCAGCCCAACACCCTCCAAAACAGCCCAATAACCCATCTAAGTCACTTCCATGCTCTCCGCTGCTCGATCACGATCGTGTGGTAAAACCGCACCTCATTTGGATCTTCCTAGCTCCTTCTATCTATAAATATGCATCTCCCCTCCAACCGGATCCCAAACCCTAGCCCTGCCTCCTCCACACGGGACACGTCCGTCCACACGGACGAAACCCGCGCCGCGCCACGGACGAACCTCATGGCGCCACGTGGCACCCGGCCATCACAAGGCCACGCCGTCGAGCTGAGCCCATGGCTGCCCCTCATGCTCCAGACACACCGCCAGCGCCTCCCGGCCACACACCTCCGCCGCGCGCGCCGCCATCATCCCGGCCGCCCGCCTCTCCGCCAAGCGCCCGTCCAGCGGCCCAGCGCCGCCCGCCGCGGCGCCCTCTCCTCCCCAGCCCCGAGCTCTCCGGCGAGCAGCCGCTCCGGCCGGCCGCCACCTCGCCTCGAGCTCCGGCCAGATCTGAGATCCACCGCCCGGTTGACTTTCTCCCCCAAAAAAGATCGTCTAAGTCTTTAATTCTGTGATGATTTGTTGCATTTTCATCGCATCATAACTCTGCATCCGTAGCTCCGTTTCGTGCGTGTAATATGTCAAAATGTTCGCCTCGATGAGTAGATCATTTCATCTCATTGCATCATTTTCATTGGAGCTCATCTTGATGCCCGAAATGCTGTTAGAAGAGGGCTATGTGATGTTAGTTTCTGTTTCTTAACAGAACATGCACTTTTGTCATTTTTGCCATGATTGATGTGTACATCCTATGAATTGGAGTCCTACATGTGTTTTGTAATATGCCATGCCATTTTTCCAGGGGTGTATGCCATATATTTTTGTGACGTCTATGGTGACTAGCACAAGCATGCAAACTAGGTGTCATGATGTTGCTGATTTCAGCCCCTGTTTTGCTGATATTTTCATGCCATGTTCACTTGATGCTACCGAGAGATCCATGCATAATTTGAGATACTTCAGTAATGATGTTTTGAACATATGGTTATTCTCTATCCATCCATGCCTTTGTTTGCAATTATGGAGTGCCATAGCTTGAGTCAATCGAGCTCTACTTTTGCTATAAAATGTTTCCTGGCAGATTGTTTACATGTTATTCAATTTTGCCAAGGTTGTTGTAGTTGATCCTTGTATGCTATAATGTTGTTCTTGCCATGTATATCTTCTATGCCATGTCTTCTTGATGTATGTATGCTTAGTTTATCATGAAATGCTCTTTAGTGAGTGCATCGAGCTATTAAACATGCCTACTTGTTATCTGTTTTTGTCATGCACTGTTGCTGAATCTGTTAACGAAACTTGCTATATTGACATGGGTGTTACTATATTTTTTGATCCTTTTTGGCTCATGGTCAGTAAGGGACTTTTGTTCTATGCTTTGAGTAGGTTCATGCCATGCCTTGTTTTGCTATTATAAGTTCCTGTAGCATGTTGTTTTCTTGCTCTGAACATTGCTTCCTGATGCTGATTTTGCCATGTTCAGTAATTTCACCAAGTCTGTGAAGCTGATATGTTTTGCACTTTTTCCATGCTTGTTTGAACCTGTTATGATGTGAATTAGCCGTAGCTCAGTGTTCATCTTTTGTCAAGCATCTTGAGTAGATCACTGCCATATGCTTTTCTGGTACGTTTGGGTGCAGTAGCTTAATTTCTTGTTGCTTGCTAAGTGGTATCATGTCATTAATGGCAGATTTGTGCCATTCTTGTTTTGCTTGTCATTTGCAAACCGTGCATCCGATTCGGTGATCTTTATATCGATTTCAACCAAATCATCTCATCTTTCCAGTGGCATACTTGGTTTGCCAAGTTGATGCCTGGTTCATAATTTTCCTTCCGAGCGCCAGATACGCATTGCATATCACATCTCGCATATCATGTCATGTTTTGCATCATGTTGCTTGTGCATTGCACCGTGATTTATTGCGGTTCCTTTGTTTGTGTTCTTGCTTTGGGTAGAGCTAGGAGACGAGTACGTGAACGAGGAACTTGTTGAGAACGCTTACGAGGATCAAGCTTTCGACAACTTTGAGAACTTTGCAGGCAAGATGACCATACCCTCGAAATCACTTCTATCTTTGCTATGCTAGATGCTCGCTCTTTTGCTATGCCTATGCTATGATGCCTATCACTTGCTTATCATGCCACCCATATTGCCATGTCAGCCCCTAACCATCCTTTTCCTAGCAAACCGTTGATTGGCTATGTTACCGCTTTGCTCAGCCTCTCTTATAGCGTTGCTAGTTGCAGGTGAAGATAAAGTTTGTTCCTTGTTGGAACATGGAGATGTTGTTCCTTGATGGAACATGTTTACTTGTTGGGGATATCACAATATATCTACTATAATTAATGCATCTATATACTTGGTAAAGGGTGGAAGGCTCGGCCTTATGCCTGGTGTTTTGTTCCACTCTTGCCACCCTAGTTTCCGTCATACCGGTGTTATGTTCCTTGATTTCGCTTCCTTACACGGTTGGGTGATTTATGGGACCCCTTGACAGTTCGCTTTGAATAAGACTCCTCCAAAGAAGGCCCAACTTTGGTTTTACCATTTGCCACCTAAGCCTTTTTCCCCGGTTTTCGCGAGCCCGAGGGTCATCTTTATTTAAACCCCGGGCCAATGCTCCTCGAGCGTTGGTCCAAACTAGAGCCACTTGCGGTGCCACCACGAGGCAACTTGGGGCATCTTCGGTTGCCGTCGTATCGCTTCATCCGGTGTGCCCCGAGAACGAGATATGTGCAGCTCCTATCGGGATTTGTCGGCACATTCGGGCGGCTTTGCTGGTCTTGTTTTATTGCTGTCGAAATGTCTTGTAGTCCGGGATTCGAGATCGATCGGGTCTTCCCGTAGAAGGAATATCCTTCGTTGACCGTGAGAGCTTATAATGGGCTGTTGGGACACCCCGCAGGTATTATCTTTCAAAGCCGTGCCCGCGGTTATGAGGCAGATGGGAATTTGTTAATGTCCGTTGTAGAAAACCCGAAGTTGACCTTAATTAAAATACACATCTATCGTGTGTAACCGTGATGGTCTCTTCTCGGCGGTCCGGAAGTGAACACGGTGTTGGAGTTATGTTTGACGAAGTAGTTCAGATCACTTCTTGATCGCTACTAGCTTCACGTCCGTGCCTTGCTTCTCTTCTCGCTCTCTTTTGTGAATGTAGCCACCATATATGCTAGTCGCTTGCTGCAGCTCCACCTCACAACTCTGTCCTTCCTATAAGCTTAAATAGTCTTGATCTCGCGGGTGTGAGATTGCTGAGTCCCCGTGACTCACAGATTCTACCAAAACAGTTGCAGTGCCGACGATGCGGTCAGGTGACGAACCGAGCTCAAGTGGGAGTTCGATGAGGAACGTGGTCGTTACTATGTGTCTTTTCCCGATGATCGTGAGTGGAGCCAGCTTGGGACGATCGGGGTCCGTAGCATTTGGGGTATCTTCTTTTATTTTGGTTCCGTAGTCGGACCTTGAGTGTAATCTGAATGATGGATGTTTATTTATGTATTGTGTGAAGTGGCGAATCGTAAGCCAACTATGTATCTCTTTCCTTATGTATTACATGGGTTGTGTGAAGATTACCTCACTTGCGACATTGCTTTCAATGCGGTTATGCCTCTAAGTCGTGCTTCGACACGTGGGAGATATAGCCGCATCGAGGGCGCTATGTTGGTAATCGAGCCTTCCCGACTTAGGAGCCCCGCTTGATTGTTTGTCATGCGTTGTTGAGTCTAGAACAAAATGTTTTGAGTCTTAGGATTATATATATCGGAGAGTAGGATTCTTTTACTCCCAGTCCCTTCGTCGCTCGGTGAGGTCTCCCGACGAGAAGTTTTGACTCTCCTCTCCTCAAATTTCACTAAAAAATTTTAGGATCACGCTGGTATCTTGGAATCGTTCGATGGTTTTGTGACGAGAACATTGTTCTTGGTGCCTCCCGACATTTAGGGGTTGTGGCGGTGTCCCGGGAGTTGAGCTCCGAGGTGTTGTCGCCACAATTTTATCGCTGCAGCTTCGAATACCGAGATTTGCCGACATCGAAATCTCTTTTGTGCAGTTGTTGGTGAGATAACCCGATAACCCAAAGATCGGGCGAGCTCGAGTATTGTCATGACTCGATAACGGATGCTTTTCAAGGTCGAGGTACACGATTTCGAAGGTTTCTTGGTTATGTGTTGACGAATGGATACAATGGATCTAGGTATTGTTAGTTTGGGTGATATATTTTGTGTCCCCTGTATCCCCAACACCGATTGCATAACCGTAAAGTTTCGAGTTTATAGGTGGGATTCAAGTAGCTCTTAGCATTTCTTCCCGCAGATATTTGGTTTGTGATTGGGTAATCCTTACCACTTATTTGTTCCATCGCACCTTGTTATTTTTTTCATCAACCTTTAATCAAGTGGCTTCTCACCTTAATGGACGTGTGATGTTCGCTTTTGGAATTCATTCGCTCATCCTTGTTCAATGTTTATTGTGAAGACTATATGTTGCAATTTCTATCCGTTGATTCAACTTGTCTATCTGTCTATCAAGTGCTAACGGATGTCACCCTCTTCAGATGGCTCCGCCAACGCCGTAATCCGGAACGAAATGATGGGAATCAACGAACCTCCACCTCCACCTCCGCCTCCGGAGGCTCGGCAAGCTATCATGGCAGCCACCAATGCCAATGCTCGATGATTTTGCAGCTCTTGCAAGAGCGCACTCAAGGGCAAGGCAGTCAAGGAAATCAAGGTCAAGGCAACAACTAGCCGCACTTTGCTACTCTCGACCGGTTCCTCGCTAATCAGCCAAGTCTTTCGGTTTACGTGTCGAGGCCACAGACGCCGACGATTGGCTTGTGGACATCTGCAAACATTTTGAATGTAGCAATGTCGACCGAGGACTTTGTCAAGTTTGCATCGCTTCAACTCAAGGACCAAGCTGCTTTGAGTGGTACCAGAATACAAAGATTCCAGAGGAGGTCGTGTCATTACAGGGGATGAGTTCCGCCGAGATTTCAGAGCTCACCACATTCCGAGAAGTGTTGTTGAGAGCAAGCGTGAGGAGTTCCGCAATCTCAAGCAAGGCAACATGTCTGTGTATCAAGACAATATCCAGCCTGTAAACTCGCCGCTTTGCTAAGCAAGACGTCCCCGATGAAAAGAGTATGATCTATCAATTCAGAGGTGGTCTCGAGAAGATCTGCAATTAGCTCTCGTGCTTTTGAGCCGTAAAAGTATGATGAATTCTACAACATGGCATCAAGCAAGAAGCTGCCCAGCTCAAATGTGAGGCTTCTAAGAAGAGAATCGTGGATGCAGTTCAGTCTTCTTCTTCCTCTCAAGTGGCAGCTAAGCAGCGAAGTTCTACCTTCCTCCTCCTCCGTTCCGTCGGCCTTATCGCCAGAAGAACTCAGTGGTCGTGGATCTTCCCACCCGCCCAACCCAGGTTATCGTAACAAGTCAAATTCTCAAGCTCCAAGGTCAAATGCTCCTTACCACCGCCCGCTCTCGGACGTGACTTGCAACAAATGTCGCAGAAAGGTCACTATGCTAACAAGTGCTTCAACCAAAGGCGCCTTCCGCCTCCTCCTCTGTGAAATCTTCCAGCAATGCAAAGGTCAAGCATAATCCAAAGCATGCCAAGGTGAATATGATGAATGCAGCTCAAGCGGAGGAATCTCTTGATGTGATAATGGGTAATCTCTCGCTAATGATATTCCCGCAAAAGTCTTATTTGATACGGTGCATCGCTTTCTTTCATTTCGAGACCTTTTGTTGCCAAGCATGAGTTTGTGACGGAAAAGATTCCTATTCCGTTGAAGATTGTGTCCCTGTAAGCAAATGACTTCTCGAGTTTTGGTTCAATGTCGGTATCAAGATGGGCGACTATAGATTTCTGCTAAACCAATTGTCCTTGGTGACTCGGATATTGATCTTATTATCGGATGGATCGGCTTTCAAAGACAAAGCTCACTTGATTGTGCTGCTGTGAAATTCAATTGACTCACTCTTCAAATGATGTGATCATCTATGCCGCTCGTGATGAAACCATTCGGTTGTTTTCTCTCAATGAGAAGGGCGAATTGGATGCTATCTCTCGATTCCATCGCTTGTGAGTACCAAGATGTCTTTCCGTAAGAGCTTCCAGAATGCCTCCTCATCGCCGCTTGAGTTCGTTATCGATCTTGAGCCTGCATCGAACCCGCTTGCAAGCGCCCATACAAGCTTGGACCTAATGAGCTGAAGGAATTGAAGAAGCAGCTCGATGAACAAGAGCGTCTGGTCTGATCGCACCAAATTCATCTCCTTGGGGTTGTGGTGTTCTTTTGTCCGGAAGAAGGATGGCACGGACCGACTTTTGCGCCGATTACCGCCCATTGAATAAGAAGACAATCAAGAACAAGTATCCACTTCCCAACATCAATGAGCTTTTCGAGCAACTCAAAGGTGCTAAAGTGTTCTCCAAGCTTGACCTTCGATGGGTTATCATCAGATTCGCATTCGTGAACAAGATATTCCCAAGACAGATTCGTAACAAGCTTTGGTTCTTATGAATATACTTGTCATGTCCTTCGGCCTTGTCAATGCTCCTCCAACATTCTCTCGGATGATGAACTTCATCTTCAACCCCTACACCAATGAATTCGTCTTGGTCTATCTTGATGATATTTTGGTCTTCTCCAAGAATAAGAAGGATCATGCCAAACATTTGCGATTGGTGCTAGACAAGCTCAGAGAGTATCAATTCTATGCAAAGTTTTCCAAATGTGAATTTTGGCTTGATGAAGTGCTTTACCTTGGTCATATCATCTCCGCCAAGGGCATCCTGTTAATCCCGAGAAGGTGTCCGCAGTTGTGAATTGGGAACCTCCTCAGAATGTCAAGCAGCTTCGCAGTTTTCTTGGTCTTGCAAGATATTGTCAAGATTCGTTGAGAATTTCTCCAAGATTGCAAAGCCTCTTTCCAACCTCCTCCGTAAGCATGTGAAGTATGTCCGGTCTCCCGAGTGTGACGTTGCTTTCAATACTCTCAAAGAGAAACTCGTCACAGCTCCCGCCTTAACTCCTCCCGATGAATCCAAGCCATTCAAGTTTTCTGTGATGCTTCTCTTCAAGGTCTCGTGCCGTGTTAATGCAAGAGAAGAGAGTTGTGGCTTATACCTCTCGTCACCGAAGCCCAACGAAAAGAACTACCCCACTCACGATCTTGAGTTGGCGGCAGTTGTCCATGCATTAATAACGTGGAGACATCTCTTGTTGGGAAGGAAAGTGGACATTTTCACCGATCACAAGAGCCTCAAGTATATCTTCACTCAACCCAACCTCAACCTCAGTGCACTCGATGGGTCGAAATGATTCAAGAGTACAACTCAAGTATTGAATATACTCCGGCAAGGCCAATGTGATTGCAGATGCTTTGAGCAGGAAGGCTTATCGCAATGCTTTAATCCTCAAGCCCTTCCAACCGGATCTCTGTGAAGCTTTCCAAGCTGAATCTTCAAGTTGTTCCTCAAGGCTTTCTTGCCAACCTCATAGTCTCTCCTACTTTGGAAGCTCAAATTCGTGAGGCTCAACTTTCGGATACCATGGTGAAAAAGGTGAAACGTGGTATCGACAAGGGCATTTCCAAGTACAAGTGCTTCCACGTTGATGACAAAGATACTCTTTTCTTCGAGGACCGGATTGTGGTTCCTAAGGGTGATCTACGAAAGTCATTATGAACGAGGCACACAATTCGCTTCTATCCATTCATCCCGAAGTACGAAGATGTACCATGACCTCAAGCAATCGTATTGGTGGACTCGAATGAAGCGAGAAATTGCTCAATTCGTGAATGAGTGTGATGTCCGCAGAAGAGTGAAAGCAGAACACCAACGACCAGCTGGTCTCCTCCAACCTCTTGCTATTCCGAATGGAAGTTTGATCATATTGAGATGGACTTCGTGACTGGTTTTCCAAAGTCCAAGCGTGGAAATGATGCTATCTTCGTTGTCATTGACAAGCTTACTAAAGTGGCTCATTTTCTTCCTATCAAAGAATCTATCACAGCAGCTCGGTTGGCGAGCTATACACCTCCAGATTGTCTCCTTGCACGGCATTCCACAAGTGATCTCTTCTGACCGTGGCAGCATCTTTACCTCCAAGTTTTGGGATTCTTTTCGAAGGCCATGGGCACCAACATTCGCTTTCAAAGACAACTTTCCATCCTCAAACAAGTGGCCAAGTCGAGCGAGTCAATCAAATCCTTGAAGATATGCTCGGGGCTTGTGTCATTTCCTTCGGTATGAAATGGGAAGATTGTCTTCCATATGCCGAAGTTCTCCTACAACAACAGCTTCCAAGCGAGTTCGGCAAGGCCCCATTCGAAATTCTCTATGGCGTAAAGTGTCGACTCCTCTCAATTGGTCCGAGATGTGAACGCCAACTTCTTGGCAACGACTTGATCACAGAAGCCGAAGAAATGTGCAGATTCATTCGTGAGAATCTCAAAGCCACGCAATCGCGCCAGAAGAGCTATTATGATGACAAGCACCGTGATGTGGCTTTTGAAATCGGAGACCATGCCTACCTCCGCGTCTCTCCAATGAAAGGCACTCGTCACTTCGGTATCAAAGGGAAGCTTGCCCCTAGATACGTGGGTCCTTTCAAGATCATTGGCAAAAGAGGCGATCTCGCCTATCAACTTGAGCTTCCGTCCAACTTCGCGAACGTGCGATGTGTTTCACGTGTCACAGCTTCGCAAGTGCTTCAAGACTCTGAACGCACTATCAACTTCAAGAAATTGACCTCCAAGAAGATCTCTTATCATGAGCACCCGTGGCTATTCTTGAAGAAACCGAGCGCAAGACTCGCAACAAGTCAATCAAATTCCGAAAGTGAAGTGGTCACACCATTTCGACCGAGAAGCCACCGGGAGCGCGAGGATCACCTCCGTTCGAATATCCGGAGTTCTTTCAGTCCTAGATCTCGGACGAGATACTCTTGTAGTGGTGGAGTGTTGTAACACCCGGATGTAACTTTCCATATTTGTAAATCCAACTCTTGCCATTTTCGCATTGTGATATGATATTCCTCCGTGGTTGGGTTTTTCTTCTTTTGCATTTTGTCCATGTCATGCATTTCATATCATGTCATCATGTGCATCGCATTTGCATACGTGTTCGCCTCATGATTCCGAGCATTTTTCCCGTTGTCCGCTTTTGCAATCCGCACTCCTATGTCCCCGGCGCCCCTTTTACGCTTTTTCCGTGAGCGGTACTAAACTTTCTCGAATGGACCGAGGCTTGTCAAGTGGCCTTGGTATACCACCGTAGACCACCGGTCAAGTTTCGGTCATTTGGAGCTCGCTTGGTACTCCAACGGTTAACCGCACTCTCGCAAAGGCCTCTTTTAAGTTGCAGCCCAACACCCTCCAAAACAGCCCAATAACCCATATAAGTCACTTCCATGCTCTCCGTCGCTCGATCACGATCGTGTGGCGAAAATCAGACCTCATTTGGAGCTTCCTAGCTCCTTCTACCTATAAATATGCATCTCCTCCAAATCCGGATCCCAAACCCTAGCCCGCTCCATCCATCCTTGGGACACGTCCGTCCACACGGACGAACTCCTCCCGCCGCCGGACGAATCACATGACGCCACGTGGCACCTGCCATCACACCCAGCCGCCCTGCCCGCCAGCTCATGCCATGCCCCATGCATGACCAGACACACAGGCCTCCCCACCACACCACACACACGGGCCGCCGCCACCGCCATCCTGGGCGCGCGCCTGGCCACAGACTCAAGGCTCGGCTGCCCAGCACACTCCAGCGCCGCCAGCGCCTCTCCTCCCGCCCTGAAGGCCCGGGAGAGCAGCCGCTCCGGCCGCCGCCACCTCGCCGAGCTCCGCCAGATCTGAGATCCACCGCCTGATTGACTTTCTCCCCCAAAAAAATCGTCTGTCTTTAATTCTGTGATGATTTGTTGCATTTTCATCGCATCATAACTCTGCATCCGTAGCTCCATTTCGTGCGTGTAATATGTCAAAATGTTCGCCTCGATGAGTAGATCATTTCGTCTCATTGCATCATTTTCATTTTAGCTCATCTTGATGCCCGAAATGCTGTTAGAAGAGGGCTATGTGATGTTAGTTTCGCTTTCTTAATGTAACATGCAATTTTGTCATTTTGCCATGATTGATGTGTACATCCTATGAATTGAGTCCTACATGTGTTTTGTAATATGCCATGCCATCTTTCCAGGGTGTATGCCATGTATTTTGTGACCTCTGTGGTGACTAGCACAAGCATGCAAACTAGGTGTCATGATGTTGCTGATTTCAGCCCTGCTTTGTCGATATTTTCATGCCATGTTCACTTGATGCTACCGAGATCCATGCATAATTTGAGATACTTCAGTAAGGATGTTTTGAACATATGGTTATGCTCTATCCATGCATGCCTTTGTTTGCAATTATGGAGTGCCATAGCTTGAGTCAATCGAGCTCTACTTTTGCTATAAAATGTTTCCTGGCAGATTGTTTACATGTTATTCAATTTTGCCAAGGTTGTTGTAGTTGATCCGTGTATGCTATGATGTTGTTCTTGCTATGTATATCTTCTATGCCATGTCTTCTTGATGTATGTATGCTTATTTTATCATGAAATGCTCTGTAGTGAGTGCATCGAGCTATTAAACATGCCTACTTGTTATCTGTTTTTGTCATGCACTGTTGCTGAATCTGTTAACGAAACTTGCTATATTGACATGGGTGTTACTATATTTTCTGATCCTTTTTGGCTCATGGTCAGTAAGGGACTTTTGTTCTATGCTTTGATTAGCTTCATGCCATGCCTTGTTTTGCTATTATAAGTTCCTGTAGCATGTTGTTTTCTTGCTCTGAACATTGATTCCTGATGCTGATTTTGCCATGTTCAGTAATTTCACTAAGTCTGTGAAGCTGATATGTTTTGCACTTTTGCCATGCTTGTTTGAACCTGTTATGATGTGAATTAGCCGTAGCTCAGTGTTCATCTTTTGTCAAGCATCTTTAGTAGATCACTGCCATATGCTTTTCTGGTACGTTTGGGTGCAGTAGCTTAATTTCTTGTTGCTTGCTAAGTGGTATCATGCTGTTAATGGCAGATTTGTGCCATTCTTGTTTTGCTTGTCATTTGCAAACCGTGCATCCGATTCCGGTGATCTTTATATCTATTTCAACCGAAATCATCTCATCTTTCCAGCGGCATACTTGGTTTGCCAAGTTGATGCCTGGTTCATCATTTTCCTTCCGGAGCGCGCATACGCATTGCATATCACATCTCGCATATCATGTCATGTTTTGCATCATGTTGCTTGTGCATTGCACCGTGATTTATTGTGGTTCCTTTGTTTGTGTTCTTGCTTTGGGTAGAGCCGGGAGACGAGTACGTGAACGAGGAACTTGTTGAGAACGCTTACGAGGATCAAGCTTTCGACAACTCTGAGAACTTTGTAGGCAAGATGACCATACCCTCGAAATCACTTCTATCTTTGCTATGCTAGATGCTCGCTCTTTTTCTATGCCTATGCTATGATGCCTATCACTTGCTTATCATGCCACCCATATTGCCATGTCAGCCCCTAACCATCCTTTTCCTAGCAAACCGTTGATTGGCTATGTTACCGCTTTGCTCAGCCTCTCTTATAGCGTTGCTAGTTGCAGGTGAAGATAAAGTTTGTTCCTTGTTGAACATGGAGATGTTGTTCCTTGATGGAACATGTTTACTTGTTGGGGATATCAAAATATATCTACTATAATTAATGCATCTATATACTTGGTAAAGGGTGGAAGGCTCGGCCTTATGCCCGTGTTTTGTTCCACTCTTGCCACCCTAGTTTCCGCATACCGTGTTATGTTCCTTGATTTCGCTTCCTTACGGTTGGGTGATTTATGGAACCCCTTGACAGTTCGCTTTGAATAAGACTCCTCCAAAGAAGGCCCAACTTTGGTTTTACCATTTGCCACCTAAGCCTTTTTCCCCGGTTTTCGCGAGCCCGAGGGTCATCTTTATTTAAACCCCGGCCAATGCTCCTCGAGCGTTGGTCCAAACTAGAGCCACTTGCGGTGCCACCCTGAGGCAACTTGGGGCATCTTCGGTTGCCGTATGTACTGCTCATCCGGTGTGCCCTGAGAACGAGATATGTGCAGCTCCTATCGGGATTTGTCGGCACATTCGGGCGGCTTTGCTGGTCTTGTTTTATTGCTGTCGAAATGTCTTGTAGTCCGGATTCCGAGATCGATCGGGTCTTCCCAGTAGAAGGAATATCCTTCGTTGACCGTGAGAGCTTATAATGGGCTGTTGGGACACCCTGCAGGTATTATCTTTCAAAAGCCGTGCTCATGTTATGAGGCGATGGGAATTTGTTAATGTCCGTTGTAGAAAACCCGGTTGACCTTAATTAAAATACACATCTATCGCGTGTGTAACCGTGATGGTCTCTTCTCGGCAGGTCCGGAAGTGAACACGGTGTTGGAGTTATGTTTGACGTAAGTAGTTCAGATCACTTCTTGATCGCTACTAGCTTCACGTCTGCGCCTTTGCTTCTCTTCTCGCTCTCTTTTGCGAATGTAGCCACCATATATGCTAGTCGCTGCTGCAGCTCCACCTCACAACTCTGTCCTTCCTATAAGCTTAAATAGTCTTGATCTCGGGGTGAGATTGCCGAGTCCCGTGACTCACAGATTCTACCAAAACAGTTGCAGTGCCGACGATGCGGTCAGGTGTGACGCAACCGAGCTCAAGTGGGAGTTCGATGAGGAACGTGGTCGTTACTATGTGTCTTTTCCTCGATGATCGTGAGTGGAGCCCAGTTGGGACGATCGGGGTCCGTAGCATTTGGGGTATCTTCTTTTCTTTTGGTTCCGTAGTCGGACCTTGAGTGTAATTTGAATGGTGGATGTTTATTTATGTACTGTGTGAAGTGGCGACTGTAAGCCAGCTATGTATCTCTTTCCCTTATGTATTACATGGGTTGTGTGAAGATTACCTCACTTGCGACATTGCTTTCAATGCGGTTATGCCTCTAAGTCGTGCTTCGACACGTGGGAGATATAGCCGCATCGAGGGCGTTACACATTCCTTCCTCCGTCTAGCATGCTGACAAGTGGGCCCCATGCTCATGTATGCCAACGTGGTAGTTGATATGTCTCTAACGTATCTATAATTTATGAAGTACTCATGCTGTTATATTATCATTCTTGGATGTTTTACAATCATTTTATAGCAACTTTATACCATTTTTTGGGACTAACCTATTGATCCAGTGCCCAATGCGAGTTGATGTTTTTTGCTTGTTTGTACATCGCAGGAAATCAATATCAAACGGAGTCCAAACACCGCGAAACTTTTTGTGGATTTTTTATGGACCAGAAGACATCCAGTGGACGAGAGAAGCACCTGGGGGGTGCCCCGAGGGGGGCACAACCCACCAGGGCACGCCTGGGTTGTGCCCACCTCGGTGGCCTCCCGCACACCCTCTTTAACATATAAATTCCCAAATATTCCAAAAACCCTCGGGGTTAACCTAGATCAGAAGTTCCGCCACGGCAAGCCTATGTAGCCTCAAAAAACCAATCTAGACCCTGTTTCGCCGGAGGGGGAAATCATCACCAGTGGCCATCTTCATCATCCTGGCGGCCACCACGATGAGGAGGGAGTAGTCCACCCTCCGGGCCGAGGGTTTGTACCAGTAGCTATGTGTTTAATCTCTCTCTCTCTCTCTCTCTCTCTCTCTCTCTCTCGTGTTCTTGAGATGTCACGATGTTGATGTATCGCGGGCTTTGTTAATATAGTCGGATCATATGGTGTTTTCCCATCTCTATCTTGTTGTGAATTGAGTTTTCCCTTTGAGATTTCATTTTATCGGATTGAAAACTTCTATGGATTTGAGAGCACTTGATGTGTGTCTTGCTATGAATACCCGTGGTGACAATGGGGTATCATATTGATTCACTTGATATGAGTTTTGGCACTCAACTCGCAGATTCCCGAAGCGACATTGGGGTAATCTACGAATAGGGGTTGATGCACGTTCTCGTCTTTTGTTTCTCCGGTAGAAATCTTGGGGCACTCTTTGAGGTTCTTTGTGTCGGATTGAGTATTACGAATCTGAATTTGCTTTAGTGTTATTTTAGTACGAACTCTTGATAGATCGATTGGAAAGAATAACTTAGTGTTATTTTAGTACGAACTCTTGATAGATCGGTCGGAAAGAACAACTTGGTGTTATTTTAGTATGAACTCTTGGATAGATCAATTGGAAATAATAGCTACAAACAATTTCTTCTTATGTTCTCTGCTAGATAGGAACTTTGTAGTGATTCTTCATCGCACGTTGAGGGAAGGTTATATGATCCAATCATATTAGCATTGTTGAGAGATTGCACTAGCGAAAGTATGGACCCTAGGCCTCATTTTCAAGCATTGCAATACCTTTTGTGCTCCATTTTATCAAATTGCTACCTTTCTGTTTTTTATTGTTCCTATTACAAAAATCAATATCTACTGTCATTACTACGCTTTTATTACCATCTCTTCGCTGAACTAGTGCACCTATACAAATTATCATTGTATTTGGTGTGTTGGGGACACAAGAGACTTTTTATTATTTGGTTGTAGGGTCATTTGAGAGAAACCATCTTCATCCTATGCCTCCCACAGATTGATAAACCTTAGGTCATCCACTTGAGGGAAATTTGCTGCTGTCCTACAAAACTCTACGCTTGGAGGCCCAACATGAGTCTACAAGAACAAGTTGTGTAGTAGACATCAAGCTCTTTTCTGGCGCCATTGCCAGGGAGGTGAGTGCATGAAGGTATATATTTAGATCTTGCAATTGAATCTTTCAGTTTCTTGTTTTATTACTAGTTTGGTTTATAAAATAAAACTACAAAAAATGGAATTGAGGTTGCATCGTATAATTGATCATCTTTATAATATCATTCTTGAAAATGATGGTTCAGAAAATTGTGCTCAATTGCTAGAAGAAGAAGTCATAAAATGTTTGGCACAAAATATTTGAATGATGAGCATGATTGCAATGTTGTTAGTATGAATTCTTTGAATATCCAAAATGCTAATGATGATTGGACAAGTCATGGCAAAAATGTTTCTTATAAGCATGTCAATTTTTGTGGAGTGCATAAAGTTTGTGAAGACGTGCCTTATAGGGAAATATAGATTTTCCAAGAAGCATAAACATGATAGAATCAATTCTTTGCTCAAAGTGATAGATGAATTTTCTACAAAATTATGCTCTCTTTATCCTATTACTTTTGAACTTTGGAACCAATTTTGTCACCTTAATTTCTAATGCGTTCTCTTTCATGATCGAATCGTGTCCAAATATTGCAATAACTTGATCACCCTTGAACTTTATAATGAACTTTGTTTATTTTTGGGTCATGAAGAATTGTCACATAAAAATGGTTGGTTTGAAGCATTCATATTCACGGACCATTCTGAAACTAATTAGAAAGAAATCCATATGTTTTACATGGTAAATTGCAATGACAATGCTTATATTGCCAACTATAAAAAGATGGGAAAACCAATAGAATATAAAAGGAATACTAATGAAAGGGTAAATATTTTCACTTTCCCTCCTATTGTCTCTCATGATGAATCAGGTAACGAGGAGGAGCTTCCTATCCAATCAATCTCTTCAAAAAGAAGCTTGAAAAAATTAATTAAACCCACACATGGTGTGGTGAAGAAGAAGAAAGAATAGAGGTAAAAAGGTATCTCTCCCAAATAATGTTGCTCCTATTACTGTTGTTCCTCATGAAAATGAATCAAAAATAATTGTGGAAGATGATGCACTTGATGATGATTTTGTTATGCCTATTGCTTGTCATGATGACTATGATTGGGAAGATAATGATACTTTTTATAATCTGGGAAATCTTTTTGGCACCAAGTTGGGAAATTATGATGATAGCAATTGTTATACCGCTGGTGCTATTCATACTATTAATGATGAGAGTGATTATGTTTATGATATGCCAAGCCACAAGCTTGGGGATGCTATGTTTGATGAGAATGACATGTTTGAGAATTTATTTGCTGCAATTAATGTTTGTCCCAAGCTTGGGGATGCTATGCTTAATGGAGATGATCTTTTTAGTCCCCTTACTTTGAATGATGAAATTTGCTATGATGGTTGCATGCCTCCCACTTATGATGATTATTGTGATGATACTTATGTTATAAAAAGTACTGATAATTATTGTCATAATTTTGAATATCCATTTACTTAACATTACTCTTTTAATGTGGGAACAATTTATAGTATTAGAGCTTCCTATGATACTCCCACTATTATGAATGAGAATAAAATTGCTTATACGCAGATTAATAAATTTTATATGCTTTTGGATCATGAAAAGAATGATTTATGTGATGGTTATATTGATGAATCTATTCATGATGCTACTGAAAATTATTATGAGAGAGGAACTTATGATTCATGATGCTCTCTTTATGTTCCAATTCTTATCTTTTATGCGAGCATCATTGAACTCATCATGCCTAGCTAAAAGGCACTAAAGAAAAGCGCTTGTTGGGAGACAACCCAACACTTTTACTTACTGTTTTTGTGTGTTCACATGATTATGATACTGTAGTGATCATGTTTTATTGCTTTTGTTTCAATAAAGTGCCAAGTAAAGCTCTTGGGATAGTGTGGATGATAGCTGACTTGAATCTGTGCAAAAACAGAAACTTTTGCGTCCAGTGCAGAAATTCTTATATTTTACTGGAACGTGGAAAAATTCAGAAATTTTTATAGGTGATAGATATACAAATAGTCTAAGCTGTTCTAATTTTTCCGAATTTTTGCAGCAGCAGAAATATGGTTGGAGTACAGATTACTACAGACTGTTCTGTTTTTGATAGATTCTATTTTCAATGCATAGTTTGCTTGTTTTCAAGTTTCTATGGCTTATATTGCTTAATATAAATTGTCGAAATGATATGCTATAGTAGGCATTGTGTGGAAACAATTATGAATCTTGTCTTTGACAGTACCTATCTCACGAAGTTCCTTTATGTTTTGTGTGATTGAAGTTTTCTAGTTTTAGATGAGATATCGATATGATTAGAATAAGGAGTGACTAGACCCTAAGCTTGGGGATGCCCAAGGCACCCCAAGGCAATATTCAAGGAATATCCAAGCAACTAAGCTTGGGGATGCCCCGGAAGGCATCCCCTCTTTTGTCTCCAACATTATCGGTAACCTCACTTGGGGCTATGTTTTCGTTCGTCACATGATATGAGTTTTACTTGGAGCGTCATTTTTTTAGGATTTTATTGCTGTTATTTAGAATAATATTTTGCATCTTTCTTTCCAATAAAAATGCCAAGTAGAGCCTTTACCATGCTTATTTTGCGAGTATATGAGTTGCTGTTTCAAAACAGAAAGTTTGTCGCTGTTGCAAAAATTCCCGAGAAAAGTTAGAATGTGATAAAATGTTGAAACTTTTTGCACAATAAGCTATGATAAATTTTCTACAGTCTGTTAAATTTTCAGATTTTTTTAGTTGAATAAGTATTGATACTCTTGCATTCTTTACAGACTGTACTATTTTGGCAGATTGCTGTTAGGTTTGCATTGTTTGCATATGTTTGCTTGTTTAATGATTCTATTTGAGGATAGGAGTTTTAAATATGCAGAGGCATTTAGTATGCAATGTTGAATAATAATTTTAGTGATTTGTTACAGTAGAGAATGATAAAGTTTTTGCATTGGTTTATACTAACTTATCTCACGAATTCTTGTTGAGTATTGTGTGGATGAAGTTTTTAAGATTTAGGGAAACCGTGACATAAAAGGAATTAAGGAGACACAAAAGCTCAAGCTTGGGGATGCCCAAGTCATCCCAAGATAATATTTCAAGAAGTCTCAAGCATCTAAGCTTGGGGATGCCCCGGTAGGCATCCCACCTTTCTTCACCAACAATTATCGGTTAGTATCGGTTGATCCTAAGTTTTTGCTTCTTCACATGATGTGTGCTATTGTTGGAATGTCATTTTATTTTGTTTTTCTTTCTGTTTTAATAAAACACTTAAATCTGAAATTTTTAATAAGAGAGAGTCCTCAATTAGCTACCCATTTACTTAACTACTTACATGATCTTCACCTATATCTTTTTGGAGTAGCTTGTCATTTACTCTTGTGCTTGACTTATATCCTATGAGTGAATTGAATATCATGAAGTTGAAATTATATCATGCCTAGTGGTAGATTCACATTGGGTTTAGAAAGTGAAATCTTTTGAAGCTTGACAATCAGAATATTGGTCATACAAGCAATTCCTGAATAATTACTATAAGGAAGAGAACTTTCACATGCAAATACACTATCCTGGAAATCATTTGTGATTGTGAGCCCCCATCAAAATGTTATATGCCAAAATTGTTGACGTTGGACAAGGAAGACAACGTAATGGTTTATGTTTGTTCATATTCACACAGAAGTTATATTGTCATAGATCCTTCAACATGTGGTGCTTGCCCCCCATCTTTGCTAGCCAAAAATTCCGCACCAAGTAGAGATACTACTTGTGCATCCAAAAACCCTTAAACCCAAATCCTTTTTTCAAGATTCCACCATACCTACCTAGGGATTGAGCAAGACCCCTCAAGTAAGTTGTCATCGGTGCAATAAGGCAATACAAATTGCTTCTAAAAGTGTGAGATCATTTAGTGTAAGAGAAAATTGAGCGTTGTAAGAACTTGTGATGGTGAAGAATAAAAGCGACAAACTGCATAATAAAGGTTGCCACTCAAGGGGCAATACAACATGGCGTTCTTTTGCACTAAATGGTTGAGCATACAAACAAATAAGTGCATGGAAACCTCTGCTTCCCTCTGCGAAGGGCCTATCTTTTACTTTCATGTATTTACTTTTATGCAATAGTCAAAGTTTTTCTCTCTTTTATTTTTTTATTTTTATCTTTTGGCAAGCATCATGTGGTGAGAAAAGATCTAGACACAGTTATTATTGTTGACATTACCCTTGAGGTGAATACGTTGGGAGGCGAAATTAGAAGCCCCTATCTTTCTATGTGTCTGGTTGAAACATTTTGCTCATGTGTATGCGGTGAGTGTTAGCAATCATAGAAGAATATATGATGGTTCAGTATGTAGAGCTCTTACTTAGACTCTGTTAAATAAGTTGAATTACAATTGTTTGGTGACTAAGAATATAAAGTGATGTTCTTTCGCATTAAGATTTTGTGCATCAACCATAAAAGCGCATGGAACCTCTGCTTCCCTCTGCGAAGGGCCTATCTTTTATTATTATCCTCTACCTTATGCAAGAGTCATGGTGATCTTCACCTTTCCTTTTTACATTTTATCCTTTGGCAAGCACAGTGTGTTGGAAAGATCCTGATTGATATATCTAATTGGATGCAGGGGGCATGAGATATTATTGTTGACATTACCCTTGAGGTAAAAGGTTGGGAGGCGAAACTATAAGCCCCTATCTTTCTCTGTGTCCGATCAAAACTCCGTAACCACAAGTATCGCGTGAGTGTTAGCAATTATGAAAGACTAAATGATAGTTGAGTATGCGGACTTGCTATTAAGCTCTGACATAGACTCTTTCCGATGTTATGATAAATTGCAATTGCTTCAATGACTGAGATTATAGTTTGTTGGTTCTCAATAAAGTTTATGATTCGTACTCTGCATTGTGAATGGATTATTACTTGAACATAAGAAATCATATGACATTTCCTATATATGTTGCTGTTATGAGAATAATCATTATGCCTTCATGTCCGTATTTTATTTTTATCGATGCCTCTACCTCTAAACATGGGGACATATTTATCGTTATCGGCTTTCGCTTGAGGACAAGCGAGGTCTAAGCTTGGGGGAGTTGATACGTCCATTTTGCATCATGCTTTTATATCGATATTTATTGCATTATTGGCTATTATTACACGTTATGTCACAATACTTATGCCTATTCTCTCTTATTTTACAAGGTTTACATAAGGAGGGAGAATGCCGGCAGCTGGAATTCTCAATGGAAAAGGAGCAAATATTAGAGACCTATTCTCGCACAACTCCAAAAGTCCTGAAACTCCACGAAAGTCATTTTGGGAAATAATAAAATATCCAGCGGAAGAAGTTCACTGGAGGGGCCCCACTGCCACGAGGGTGGGGGGCGCGCCCCCCTACCTCGTGGGCCCCCTGGTGGCCCTCCGATGCCCATCTTCTGCTATATGAGGTCTTTCATCGAGAGAAAAATCACAAGCAACCTGTCGGGACGAAACTCCGCCGCCACGAGGCGGAACCTTGGCGAAACCAATCTAGGGCTCCGACAGAGCTGTTCTGCTGGGGACACTTCCCTCCAGGAGGGGGAAATCATCACCAACGCTCCTCTCATTTGGATAGGGCAATCTCCATCAACATCTTCACCAGCACCATCCCCTCTCAAAACCCTAGTTCATCTCTTGTATCCAATTCTTGTCTCCAAGTCCGGGATTGGTACTAGTAGGTTGCTAGTAGTGTTGATTACTCCTTGTAGTTGATGCTAGTTGGTTTATTTGGTGGAAGATCATATGTTCAGATCCTTTATGCATATTAATACCCCTCTGATTATGAACATGAATATGCTTTTTGAGTAATTACGTTTGTTCCTGATGACATGGGAGAAAGTCTTGCTATTAGTAGTCATGTGAATTTGGTATTCGTTCGATATTTTGATGAGATGTATGTTGTCTAGCCTCTAGTGGTGTTATGTGAACGTCGACTACATAACACTTCACCATTATTTGGGCCTAGAGGAAGGCATTGGGAAGTAATAAGTAGATGATTGGTTGCTAGAGTGACAGAAGCATAAACCCTAGTTTATGCGTTGCTTCGTAAGGGGCTGATTTGGATCCATATGTTTCATGCTATGGTTAGGTTTACCTTAATACTTTTGTTGTAGTTGCAGATGCTTGCAATAGAGGTTAATCATAAGTGGGATGTTTGTTCAAGTAAGAATAGCACCCAAGCACCGGTCCACCCACATATCAAATTATCAAAGTACCGAACGCGAATCATATGAACGTGATGAAAACTAGTTTGACGATATTCCCATGTGTCCTCGGGAGCGCTTTTCCTTATATAAGAGTTTGTCCAGGATTGTCCTTTGCTAAAAAAAGAATTGGGCCACTTTGCTGCACTTTATTTACTTTTGTTACTTGTTGCTCGTTACAAATTATCTTATCACAAAACTATCTGTTACCACTTGTTTCAGTACTTGCAGAGAATACCTTGCTGAAAACCGCTTATCATTTCCTTCTGCTCCTCGTTGGGTTCGACACTCTTACTTATCAAAAGGACTACGATAGATCCCCTATACTTGTGGGTCATCACATTCACACTTCATAAATGATTTATTTTATCATTTACCTACTCGAGAACGAGTAGGAATTAAGCTTGGGGATGCTGATATGTCTCCAACGTATCTATAATTTATGAAGTATTCATGCTATTATATTATCATTCTTGGATGTTTTACAATCATTTTATAGAAACTTTATATCATTTTTTGGGACTAACTTATTGACCCAGTGCCCAGTGCCAGTTGTTGTTTTTTGCTTGTTTTTTACATCGCAGGAAATCAATAACAAACTGAGTCCAAACACTGTGAAACTTTTTGTGGATTTTTTATGGACCAGAAGACATCCAGTGTGCCAGAGAAGCACCTGGGGGTGCCCCAAGGGGGGCATAACCCATCAGGGCGCGCCCAGGTTGGTTGTGCCCACCTCGGTGGCCTCCCGCACCCCCTCTTTACCCTATAAATTCCCAAATAATCCAAAAACCCTCGGGGTTAATCTAGATCAGAAGTTCCACCACCACAAGCCTCTGTAGCCACAAAAAACCAATCTAGACCCCGTTCTGGCACTTCGTTGGAGGGGGAAATCATCACCGGTGGCAATCTTCATCATCCCGGCAGCTGCCACGATGAGGAGGGAATAGTCCACTCTCAGGGCTGAGGGTTTGTACCAGTAGCTATGTGTTTAATCTCTCTCGTGTGTTCTTGAGATGTCACGATCTTGATGTATCGCGCGCTTTGTTAATATGATCGGATCATATGGTGTTTTCCCCTCTCTATCTTGTTGTGAATTGAATTTTTCCCTTTGAGATTTCATTTTATCAGATTGAATACTTTTATGGATTTGAGAGCACTTGATGTATGTCTTGCTATGAATACCCAAGGTGACAACGGCTATCATATTGATTCACTTGATATGTGTTTTGGCACTCAACTTGCGGATTCCCGAGGTGACATTGGGGTAATCTATGCATAGGGGTTGATGCATGTTCTTTTCTTTTGTTTCTCCAGTAGAAATCTTGGGGCACTCTTTGAGGTTCTTTGTGTCGGATTGAGTATTATGAATCTAAATTTGCTTTGGTGTTATTTTAGTACGAACTCTAGATCGATCGGAGAGAATAACTTAGTGTTATTTTAGTACGAACTCTTTATAGATCGATCGGAAAGAATAACTTGGTGTTATTTTAGCACGAACTCTTGGATAGATCGATCGGAAAGAATAGCTACAAACAATTTCTTCTTATGTTCTCCGCTAGATAGGAACTTTGGAGTGATTCTTCATCGCACGTTGAGGGATGGTTATATGATCCAATTATATTAGCATTATTGAGAGATTGCACTAGCGATAGTACGGACCCGAGGCGTCATATTCAAGCATTGCAATACCGTTTGTGCTCCATTTTATCAAATTGCTACCTTGCTGTTTTTATTGTTCCTATTACAAAAATCTATATCTACTGCCATTACTATGCTTTTATTACTATCTTTTTGCCGAACTAGTGCACCTATACAAATTACCATTGTATTTGGTGTGTTGGGAACACAAGAGAATTTTTATTATTTGGTTGCAGGTTAATTTGAGAGAGACCATCTTCATCCTACGCCTCCCAAGGATTGATAAACCTTAGGTCATATACTTGAGGGAAATTTTCTACTGTCCTACAGAACTCTACGCTTGGAGGCCCAACACGAATCTACTAGAACAAGTTGTGTAGTAGACATCAGTAGTCAATTATTTTGTCAGAGTCAGCTACCACACCCTTTCGATGCATGTCAATGTACCCACTAGAAACAAGTTAGAGTTATTCGGTTCAACCGCCTCCCTAGGTGTTTGGAGAGGAATTGGCCGGTGCGAGGCGGTTCTATAGGTGGGCAGGCGGCAAAAAACAGGGGAAAACGCACGAACCGGCTAGACGAGGGCTGGAATAGTCATCATATGGGTGACCGAATGGGAAGTGGACTCGATGTTAAAACTAATAGGATGGGTTACTATAACTATTTAATTGGCTTAAATGTATATAGTGCTCCGTCCTATTAGCTGAACCTCGAGGTCTTTGTTTTGTAATTTTTGACATTTTTTGTTTTTTTGAACACATGTTAATCGAAGGTCTATCGCGTTGCTTTTTGATAAAATTTTTTGAACACATGTTAATTGGCTTGAAAGAAGGTCTATCGTGTTACTTCACGACATCTTTCCAAAACAAGTGATATGAATTTTGTCAACCTATAAGGCATGTCTGTCAAATTAACCTCGAGGTACTTGTTCTCAAATTAACATCTGGGTCTTGCAGGAGTACTTGTTTTTTGAACACATGTTATCTACCGCGTTACTTTTTGATAATTTTTGTATTTAAACACATGTTAATTGGCTTGAAAGAAGGTCTATCGTGTTACTTTATGACATCTTTCCAAAAAAAGTGATATGACTTTTGTAAACCTATAAGGCATGTCTATCAAATTAACCTCGAGGTACTTGTTCTCAACCTCTGGGTCTTGCAGGAGTACTTGTTTTTGAACACATGTTAATCGAAGGTCTATCGTGTTACTTTTTGATAAATTTTGTTTTTTAAACACACGTTTATTGGCTTGAAAGAAGGTCTATCGTGTTACTTCACGACATCTTTGCAAAAAAAAGTGATATGACTTCTGTCAACCTATAAGGCATGTCTGCCAAATTAACCTCGAGGTACTTGTTCTCAAATTAACCACTGGGCCTTGCAGGAGTGCTGCAATGTGTTAGCGTCAATTCCAAGATGAGCCAGCAAGCTAGCAGTGAAGTTGGCAACATGCTCAAAGTGCATGCAACATTGATTAGAAAGAAGCATGCCCAGGAAATTAATGCTTGCTTAGGGAGGCCTTTGCTCAAAGAGCAAGTGTATATAAGGTAGAGTCGGCAGGCTATAAGGACGAGGAGCTAGAAGCGATACGAGCTGCTGGATATACTATAACTAGGTGTCCCATGGAGGTAACATTCAAAGTTATTCTCACACTATAGAATGGTATAGGAATGTGGAGAGATTTGGTTGATTTTATATCGCTGAATAATATAAAATATTATGAGTGCACACGCTCCACCGCGAGGTTCCTTGCTCCTTCTCGGTCGTTGAGAATCTATGTTCTTCCAATGTTTTTATTGATGTGAGCTTTTTTCATACTTTTGCCAACACGCGAGGAATCTAGCACCAAGGTGCACGTGTCATGCAAGAAAATGGAGATAAGCAGTGCATAAGTGAGTCGTGCACTTCGATGGCACCTACTACACAATATTTTTTCTCCTCGATGGCACGTGAATAGTGCACGTACTCAATGACGGAGTACGGGATGGTAGCCATGGACATGGTCGGCTCTTTTTGGAGAGAGTACTAAATAACTTTGATGTGTCCCGTCAACTCACGTAATCGATTTAGAAGCTTTCTTACTATGTTTTCTCCTCGCATCGCTGCAGCAAAGTGGCTCGTAGCACGAGGAGAAACTTTTGCTTACAAGCGGTGGATGTGCAACAGTTCATTTGGTGTCAGATTGCCAGAAGTACTACTGTAGTACCATCATTTTTCGACTTCGGAAGAGGCGAAGAGCCAAGCGCAAGGTCACCTACCAACCTAGTATAGTATACTATAGCCAAAGCTGGTCCACCTTTTTAGAGCATGGTTAATTAAACAGGCGGCTCTTGCAGCGGCACATCATTTAGAGCAAGTACTCTCTTCGTAGGAACTTAGGAACTTAAAACGCATGAATAGGAAAAATAAAGGATTGGAGTGGCATGTCCACCTGAATCCCATAGCATTAACACAGTGTTCCCCTAAAAATACCAGAGTGTTTGACATTGGAAAAACAAAGGTAGTGAAAAAAAGTTGGAGTGGATGCTAGATTGCCAATTAACACATGATTTCATAGGAAAAAATCCTATAACATACTATCCTATGAATCAAACGACCAATGTAGGAAAATTGTGAGGGGGTTAGGGCGGAAAATCCTGTAGCATTCTATCTTAAAAGCCGTATGGGTGGCCCACCGAGCCCGGCAGTTACGAGCGAGGCAGCTAGCTACTCCACCTACCTCGCCTAGCCCGTCGGAGGCAGTTGTTGCACTAAGCCAGCGCGCGGTTCCGCAGCTGGCCGGTCCAATACAGCTCGAGGAAGAGTGCCGACTTGCTCCATGCTGGATTGTCGGGGAGCACAACGGCAGGGGCATCATCCCTGCCCTCGACGCCGCCGCGTCGTACAACGCCTCCAATGCCTGCGACTGCGCCATCCGCCGTCGACGCGCGCGTAGCCGCGCCATGTAGGCAGAGAAAGAAGCCTCCGCGGATGTCAATGAGGTGACGCAGCTATGCGGATGTCGACAAGGTGATGGCCAACATGACCCCGCCTACCGCCATCATTGAGGATAAGTAGAACACGGGAGGCTGCCGCCAATTGTATCCCATGAAGGCCACCGCCGAGGCGATGCCAGAGAAAACAGCCGGTGTCTTGCATGATTCTTCTTCAGCCGGATGCTGGAGGAGGACAAAGAGATGGAATTAAATGAAGAAAGAGAGGGCTAAGTATCATATTATGATACCATATGGAATTAAGTTACTCCCGCTATGGTTAGTCTTAGGACTTGTTTGGTTTAACCTCCTCCCAAGGGGTTTGGAGAGGAATTGAGGGGAATTTGGCTTGTACATGATTTAATCCCCCACAATCCCTGTTATTCCCCGTTAAAACCCCTTGAACCGCACATGCCCTTAAGGTTAAAAATGACCGGGATTACAGAGTACAGGGTACAAACTTCAAGGATTTAAAGGTGAGGGTTTGTTTTCGACTAGCTCTACAACCTCAAGGTTTATACTCCCTCCATCCCAAAATAAGTGTCTCAACTTTATACTAACTCTAATACAAAGTTGTACTAAGCTTGAGACACTTATTTTGGGACGGAGGGAGTAAATCGGACTTCACTCTCCCCGCATGCACACGCCCGGGTACACTCACGGTGGAGCGCATTTGCACACGAAAAGGCAGGTAACGTGACAATTTGAGACATCTAGTCGTCCACTTAATGTGAGATCTGGGACCAAATGTCAGCCATACCAAGTGCGACCTGAACGCGGTAGCGCGGTTATTGATCGAGTTTCTTTTTACTGGTACGTTAAATGAAAAACATATGGCTGCATGCATATTCAATTTAAAATGATTGCTATGGAGGGAAAAACAATTACTACTCCACTAGTCCACTTCGGGACTTGCTTGCTAGGGTTGTTCTCTTCTTCTCACTCTCTCACCCTCTCCAGATCTAAACAAGACCGTGTTGTCCACTCTCTTTTCTCTCTCTCTTCTCTCCAATTGACACAGATCTGGCCGGATAGCTTCCGCTGGTGGTCGCCGGTGGCGAGGGAGGAAGCCGACGCGCCCCGTCTTCTCTGACCTGGTGCCAGCATGGGAGGTCCTCCTCACCCTTGCTCCCCGCCGCCGAGTTGGCAGATCCTGCCGCCTGCCTCGCCACATCCCGCCGATCGAAGGTATAACTTTTTTTAAAACCGACCTTCTTCTAATGGCCTAGCTCCCCATGTCGCTGCATCCCTTTTTTCATCATGTTAGGATTGCTCCCCACGTTGCTGCATCCTGCATGTGGATATTCTTCTAGTATTACAAGCTCTCCATGTAGCTAGCTCTGTCGGCTTGTCGAACACTCGAACACCACCTAAATTTTTACTATTATAGGAAAAAAGGTACTACAGATACTGGCTAATGAACCGATCTCTTGGTTGGAAAGGGAAATAAAGATGCTGGCCTGACCGGTCTCTTGGTTGAAAAAGGACAGAAAGTGGGGGGGGGGGGTGTTGGGTCGACAATGTAACCGAGAATGAGCACGTCTAGATTTCTTGTTGTAGGACCTTGAAGTATGTCTAGAGGGGGGTGATTAGACTACTTGACCAATTAAAAACTTAACCTTTTCCCAGTTTTAGAGTTTGGCAGATTTTAGCTATCTTAGGACAAGTCAAGAAATCATCACACAATTCAAGCAAGCATGCAAAGAGTGTATAAGCAGCGGAAATTAAAGCATGCAACTTGCAAGAAAGTAAAGGGAAGTGTTTGGAGGATTCAAACGCAATTGGAGACACGGATGTTTTTGGCGTGGTTCCGATAGGTGGTGCTATCGTACCTCACGTTGATGGAGACTTCAACCCACGAAGGGTAACGTTTGCGCGATTCCACGGAGGGCTCCACCCATGAAGGGTCCACGAGGGTAGCAACCTTGTCTATCCCACCATGGCCGTCGCCCACGAAGGACTTGCCTCACTAGCGGTAGATCTTCACGAAGTAGGCGATCTCCTTGCCATTACAAACTCCTTGGTTCAACTCCACAATCTTGTCGGAGGCTCCCAAGTGACACCTACCCAATCTAGGAGACACCACTCTCCAAGAAGTAACAAATGGTGTGTTGATGATGAACTCCTTGCTCTTGTGCTTCAAATGATAGTCTCCCCAACACTCAACTCTCTCTCATAGGATTTGGATCTGGTGGAAAGAAGATTTGAGTGGAAAGCAACTTGGGGAAGGCTAGAGATCAAGATTCATATGGTAGGAATGGAATATCTTGGTCTCAACACATGAGTAGGTGGTTCTCTCTCAGAAATGGTAAGTTGGAAGTGTAGGTTTATTCTGATGGCTCTCTCCACGAATGAAGAGGAGGTGGAGAGGTATATATAGCCTCCACACAAAATCTAACCATTACACACAATTTACCAATCTCGGTGGGACCGAATCAACAAACTCGGTCAGACCGATTTTAGTAAACTTAGTGACCGTTAGGATTTTCGGTGGGACCGACTTGCATCTCGGTAGGACCGATATGGTTAGGGTTAGGGCATAACGTAATCTCGGTGAGACCGACTACACAAACTCGGTGAGACCGATTTTGGTAATTAGCTAACCAGAGAGTTGGTCAGGTAATCTCGGTGGGACCGATTTTCTCTTTTCGGTGAGATCGAAATGTTACAAAAGGGAAATAGAGAGCTTACATTGCAATCTCGGTTGGACCGATCCGCTCTTTCGGTGAGACCGAAAAGTTACGAAAAGGAAACAGAGAGATTACAATCCCATCTCGGTGAGACCGAGATCCCTATCGGTAGAACCGATTTGCCTAGGGTTTGTGGCAGTGGCTATAACATATGGAATCGGTGGCGCCGGATAGGAAGAATCGGTGAGACCGATTTTGGCTTTAGGTTTAGATCATATGTGGACGTGAGAAAGTAGCTGAGGGTTTTGGAGCATATCACTAAGCACATGAAGCAAGAGGCTCATTAAGCAACACCTCATCCCTCCTTGATAGTATTGGCTTTTCCTAAAGACTCAATGTGATCTTGAATCACTAAAATATAAAAAGAAGAGTCTTGAGCTTTTGAGCTTGAGCGAATCCTTTGTCATTAGCATTTTGAGGGATCCACTTTCATCATCCATGCCATGCCATTCATTGAGCTTTCTTGAAATGTTCATCTTCGAATAGCATTAGCTCAATGAGCTATATGTTGTTATGAATTACCAAAACCACCTAGGGATAGTTGCACTTTCAATCTCCCCCTTTTTGGTAATTGATGACAACATATAGATCAAAGCTTCGACAAATGATAATAAGATTGAAAAACATCTTCGCTTTGAGAAGTATGTGATAAGAAAGAGCTCCCCCTAAATTTGTGCATAATTTACGATTTGCTTTGGACTGCAAATGCACAAGGAATTAGGCTCATGGGTTACTCTTCCATGTCACGTACATCTTGGTGGAGCGCTCAAAATGATACGAATTGAATACATGCACTCATCACCAAGCACAGCGAATGATCACATAGGATAGATAAGATAATATCATCAAACATGCGTAAGTGTAGCTTATGATCAAACATATGATCATCAATGTCTCACAAACATAGCAACTCAAGCAATCAAAAGCAAACAAGTTTAAAAACCACCAAATCAAGAGAGAACAAAAGCAACACTCTCTCTCTCTCTCGAAGCCTATGACCTATACATTTTTCTCCCCCTTTGGCAACAAGTTACCAAAAAGTTCATAGAAAATGCATAGTGCTAGATCGACTCTCAGGCTTGATCTTCAGGTGGTGGTGTCCGGATAGCGCCAAGGACGAAGGCTTCAGTTGAAGTAGATGGAGCTGGAGCTGATGTAGGTGCTGGAGCTGGTGGCACTGAGGCTGTAGCTGGTGCAGATGAAGTGGCTCGTGTCGAAAGCTGCACAGCAGATGACCTCTGGGCTCTAGGCACTCTGGCAAATGCATCAGTTGTTGTTTTGCCCTTCCTCTCCTGCATGTCATCTTGTAGTTGCTCCACAGCAGATTGAATCTCAGTTACTTTCACATCTAAGTCATAGAACTTATGTTCCATGATTCTTTCCATGCTCTCCTGATTTTGAGTGAGGGTGGCCAATCCCTTCTCAATCCTCAGTGTTGATGCTATTAAGTATCCAAGCTGCTCCTGCTTGTTCTTCAAGAGATACTCAGATGCCTCCTCTTGAGTTGGCATCCTGGCAGCCTTCTCCTTCCTTGCCTTCTCCTTCTTCTCTTGTGCTTGAACTGCCAATGGATCATTCTCATTCATGACAACCTAATTTTCCTCAAAGTCTGGATAAATTGGAAAATGTTCTTTATCCAATAGATATTTGCCTGTGCCCATCTTTGAGTTAATCAACTCCTGGATCTGAGGGGCATATCCACAACTTCTTTTCTGGTCAGCTGCAGTCCTCTTAATGGTTTCAACCATAAGGCTCATGACTTTGAATTTCTGTGGCACATCAAACAAATACAACATGTTGATTGCATGCCCTCTAATCATGTTGTGGTCACCAGACTTAGGCAGTAGAGTATGCCTTAAGATGCAGTTGATAGTTGGCAGCCCTGACAGAAGGAAGTGGACTGCTCCAAACTTATGTGTCTCAATGGTTGTGTCTGGGATTTGTACATGTGTGCCATGGAATTGTGGTCCATTTTATTCTTGGCATATACATCAAGGTCATCTTTATTATCCTTTGGGGCATTTATCAGCTTTGCTCACTCCTCAACAGTTGACTGGTACCTTGTACCTTCAGACATCCACACTATCCTGCCATCTGGATAAAAGTGTGCTATGGAGTAGAACTGCATGATTAGTTCATCGTTCCAGTTGGTGAGCTTTTTCCCAACGAAGTCTGCAACTCCAACAGCAACAAAACTATCTTGCACTCCTGGATAGTGCTCTACATTTTCTTTCATGTAGGTCCAGTCGACCCACCTCATATCACACACTATGGGCTTCTTATCCAGCAGAATAGTCTCATAAAAGTCCTGCTGTTCCTTGGTGTGGAACCTGTAGTCCACAGCAGTTCTTCTCCTTGAGGCATATGGATCTGTCATCCTCCATAGCCTCAACCCATTGTCTCTTCTAATCTTCATGTCCTCAGCCACAGGATGGGCATCATTGTGGTCTGGTATCTTGGGCTTGAGCTTCCTCAAAACTTGGCCTTCTTCATCTTCTTCATCAAGAACCTCGAGCATCGGGCCTTGTTCTTCTCAAAGAATTGGAATACTCCTGGTATTCCTCTTTGGTGCAGACTTGGCCTTGGGGGCAGCTTTGGGTGCTTCCTTGGGCTTAGATGTGGCAGCCCCTGATCTTATAACATCACCCATAAGCTTGGGTGCCTTTGGTGCTGGTGCAGCAATCTCTTCTTCCTCTTCCATCATGGAAGGCTTCCCAATAACTCTGACTGTGGTCATCTTGACCCTTTCTTTCCTTTTCTTCCCTTCAGCAGCAGCTGGCTCTTTGGGATCAGGCTTTTCAGGAATTTGGGTTGATGCTCTGACCTTTGGCATAGGTGTCCTCTTGGCAGGAACCTTCTTATTGAGTCCAGGCTTTGTGCTATGTCCTGAGACATACTCCTTTTTGAGCACTACCTTCTTGGAGGTTGCTTCATCCTCTTCTGCCCTATAATCCTCATCTTCAGAATCTGAGGTTTTCTTCTTCCTTTGCCTGGTGGCAGCTTTAGGCAAATTTCTTGGGGTGCTCCTGCTGCCTTCATCTGAAGAGCTGGAGGGACTAGTGCCCTCACTCATGTTCACCTGCTCCTCTGACCTGTTCTGACTGTCACTCTGGTCTGACATGCTGCAAACACTGACTACTGACCCTGTGAAGACTTATAGATGAGGTAGAGTGGATGAGCATCACAAAATGCAGAGATTTTTGCAAAAGAATGACTCAAAAATTCAGTTTTAGTTTTCCACAGAAAGCATTTCGGATCAACCGATTTTCAAACTCGGTGATACCGAAGCAGTTTTGGAACCTAAACTGATGAACTCGGTCAGACCGAGTCACAGTTCGATGGCACCGAGACTGCTAGGGTTTCACAAAGTCCTAAAATGGGTCTCACCGATTAGCAATTCTCGTTCAGACCAAGTCTCACTAGTGCAATGGCATAAGCCAAATCGGTGGGATCGAGTTTTTCAACTCGATGGGTCCGAGATGGTTTCGGCGGTAACCTAACCCTAAATTTTCGAATCAAAACTATTCTAAGGATTGCATTGAATGGATAGGAGTGTTTCAATCATGGCAAGAATCAATAAGATCACAATGTGCTGAGAATCGGACGAGGAAAGCACTATGATCGAGTCCATACCCTAGTTCGGCGGAGACTCGCTACGGCGGCAACGGCGGGGTTGAATTCCGTTGACGGCGGCGGATACCAGCGACAGGAGGCGGCTGGCGACGAGGAGACGATCTGGAGACCACGGAGGCAGAGCGAGCTATTGCGTGAGCGAAGAGGTTCAGAGAAATTTCCAAATTTTTGCCCGTGACTATATATAGCCCGACCCTGTCGGTGTGACCGAGTGGAACAACTTCGGTGGCACCGAGATGCAAAACTGTACAGCTTATTGCAACTCGGTGTGACCGAAGAGTTCAAATCGGTTGCACCGAGATTGAAAACCTAGATCGACTAAGTGATCTCGGTAAGACCGAAATGGAGGAATCGGTCAGACCGAGAATCACAAAGAAGTTTTGGTAGTTTAAGTCTATGACGAATCGGGGACTCCGAGTGCTCCTCACACAGAGTGGTTCGAATCTGACTTGATCAAATTTTGCGATGTAGCATGAATAGAGTTTGAGATGAGAAAATCATAGATAGCTAGAGAAGGTTCTTAGGCATTCTTGTCCATCCACTTGGCCAAAGAAAAAGAAGCCAATCAATCAAAACAACAAGTGGATGTCCTCGAATGAGTAAAGTATGCAACCAACATGCTCACACAATAAGATGGCAAATGAAATATGTGGCAAAGCATGCACAACCAATTCTAGCATCTATCAAACAATTTGCGATGACTAGGTCATCTATATATGAGTATATTGACTTAGGAGTCAAATGATAGACATTTGATCATAGGTCATACTCATCGTTTAAGCTCAAGTGGGGTTACCACTTTTACATAAAGCATTTATGTGTTCACATCATTAGAGTTGCTTTGACTCAATTCTTAGAGTTAAGCTCCCCTAGATGTGAGATCCCCTTAGAGGGATGAACTAACCTTGGGTTTTGTCGATGATGACTTCATGTAGGTGTTGAAGATGTGGATGCTCAATGTTGATGTAGATCTTTTTGGAGCAATCCTTTGGAGTGAGTTGCACTTTCAATACCTACATGGGTTAGTCCCACAAGGAACAAACAAGTATATCCATAGACATAGAGTGATGCACACACAAAATGATGTCCATGAAATCATTAGGTTACCTTGTCCCTTGCCTTACCGACATGAGGGTTTGTGAATCCTTGAACTAGTGCAAGATATGGAAGTTGATTGCACTTGTCCTTGCCATAATGATATGAGTGAAATATGTTGGCGGAGTCACCCTCAAGAACTCTTTAGTTCTTCTTATTCGGGATCCACATCATCTTGATGGGAATCCTTGGAGTTGTAGTTGTACTTGATGAGGTAGAACTTAACGTAGTCTTGGGAATCCACTTGACCGAGACCTTAGGTGCCTCTTCAAATGCATCAATCTCTTCTTGAAGCTTGTCCTTGCCTTTGTTCTTGTGGTCTTGTTGTGGAAGATCATCTTGTGCCTGTGTTCCCTTGAAGGAAGTAGGATCATACTTCTCTTGTTGAGGAACAAACTTCGTCTTGGGGTATTGATCTTCTTCCCACTCAACTCCATTGGCATTGAAATTTTGTTCAAAACCAACACCTTGATTCTTCCGGTGCCTTCCTTGCTTGCGTATAATTTCCTCGAATTGCTTACTCCCGGCAAGGCTCTTGTATACACCTTTCTCTATAATTCCCTTCAATAAGCTATTTTCTTTCTCAAGTGTAACTTGGTTAAGAAAATCATTAGTGGAATCAAGAGAACTACTAGAAGCAACAATATCAGATTTGACATTATTATTGTTACTACTACAGAAAGAATCTTTCTTGATCTTGTTACTAGACTTGACTTGACGCATGTAAGTGGATAAGAGTAAACGCTTGGCAATGTAAGAAGAACTTTTCTTACGGAGATCATCATTGATTGCTTTTAAGAACTCATGCTCTTTCTCAAGATTGAGCTTTTTAAAGCGTAACTTCTCATGAGCCCTCAAAAGTTCTCGATGATCCTCAAAGATAGTTTCATGAGCTAACTTAAGAGTGTTTAGTTCTTTAGTTAGACGCTCAATTTTCTCCTTATCATTGTCATTCGTTTCACCTTGATTAGCATGATTAATTGACGTTTCATCATAGTATTCATCACTAGAGTTGTCAACAAGTAAATCATCATCACCTAGCAAGTCATCTTCATCAACATCAAAATCAACATACTCGGGGTGTGCTACCTTAGGACCTTTGGCCATGAAGCATCTACCAATTCCTTCATTTGGTGATTCAAATATGTCGTGGGAGTTGGTTGACACAAGTGCTAGACCGGCAACACCTTCATCTTGAGTATATTCGGAGTCAGAGTGATAGCTTCTCTCGGAGTGATGGTCGGAGTCGGAGCCGGATACCCATTCACCAACATGAGCTTGATGTCTTCGTTTTGTGTAGCTCTTTGATGACTTGTCCTTCCTTTACAAATCCTTGATTCTCCATGAGGATCTTCGTTCATAACAATCATCTCTACTCCTCCTCTCTCTTGGTGGTGATTCTTCTTCTCTTCTACTTCTTCTTTTTGGAGAGTCTTCTCTTCTTTTGTAGGGTGCCGTACACTCATTGGAATAGTGTCCGGGTCTCCCACAATTGTAGCAATTTCGCTCTCGACTAGAAGATCTTTTGTCATTGTAAGACCTTGACTTGGAGCTTCTTTCTTTGCTTCTACTCTTGAAGAATTTGTTGAAGTTCTTCACAATTAAGCTCAATTCTTCATTGAAGGTGTGTTTCTCACTTGATGATGTGGGGGCTTCACTTGAGGCTTTGTAAGCACCACTTGACTTGTTGTGAAGTTCCTCCTTATCCTTAAGTGACATCTCATGAGCAACAATTCTTCCAATGACTTCCGTTGGCTTGAGATCTTTGTAGTTTGGCATCATTTGAATCAATGTGCACACGTATCATACTTTCCATCCAATGCTCTTAGGATCTTCTTGATGATGAATCATCACCATCTCTTCACTCCCTAAGCCGGCAATCTCATTTGTGATAAGTGCAAGCCTAGAGTACATTTCAAATGACACCTTCACCATCCTTCATTTTGAACTTGTCAAGCTGACTTTGGAGCACATCCAACTTGGATTCCTTGAGGGATTCGGTACCTTCATGCATATCAATCAAAGTATCCCAAATTTCCTTGCATTCTCAAGACGGCCGATTTTGTTGAATTCTTCGGGGCACAATCCGTTGAAGATGATATCACAAGCTTGAGCGTTGTATTAATACATCTTCAATTCATCCGCATTAGCTTCACGGTTCGGCTCTCTCCCATCAAAGAATTCACCTTGCAAGCCAATACAAATAATTGCCCAAATGGTGGGGTTATGTCCGAGAATATGGATTTTCATCTTATGCTTCCAACTAGCAAAACTAGTACCATCAAAGTAAGGACCTCTACGGTGATAATTTCCCTCGCTAGACGCCATACTCTCCTAGGTTGTGAAACCAAGGCTATGACCACCAAAAGCTATGGAAATCAAAGAAAATGGAGACCAACGCTCTGATACCACTTGTAGGACCTTGAAGTATGTCTAGAGGGGGGGTGATTAGACTACTTGACCAATTAAAAACTTAACCTTTTCCCAGTTTTAGAGTTTGGCAGATTTTAGCTATCTTAGGACAAGTCAAGCAATCATCACACAATTCAAGCAAGCATGCAAAGAGTGTATAAGCAGCGGAAATTAAAGCATGCAACTTTCAAGAAAGTAAAGGGAAGGGTTTGGAGGATTTAAACGCAATTGGAGACACGGATGTTTTTGGCATGGTTCCGATAGGTGGTGCTATCGTACCTCCACGTTGATGGAGACTTCAACCCATGAAGGGTAACGGTTGCGTGAGTCCACGGAGGGCTCCACCCACGAATGGTCCACGAAGTAGCAACCTTGTCTATCCCACCATGGCCGTCGCCCACGAAGGACTTGCCTCACTAGCGGTAGATCTTCACGAAGTAGGCGATCTCCTTGCCCTTACAAACTACTTGGTTCGTCTCCACAATCTTGTCGGAGGCTCCCAAGTGACACCTAGCCAATCTAGGCGACACCACTCTCCAAGAAGTAACAAATGGTGTGTTGATGATGAACTCCTTGCTCTTGTGCTTCAAATGATAGTCTCCCCAACACTCAACTCTCTCTCATAGGATTTGGATCTGGTGGAAAGAAGATTTGAGTGGAAAGCAACTTGGGGAAGGCTAGAGATCAAGATTCATATGGTAGCAATGGAATATCTTGGTCTCAACACATGAGTAGGTGGTTCTCTCTCAGAAATGGTAAGTTGGAAGTGTAGGTTTGTTCTGATAGCTCTCTCCATGAATGAAGAGGAGGTGGAGGGGTATATATAGCCTCCACACAAAATCTAACCGTTACACACAATTTACCAATCTCGGTGGGACCGAATCAACAAACTCGGTCAGACCGATTTTACTAAACTTAGTGACCATTAGGATTTTCGTTGGGACTGACTTGCATCTCGGTAGGACCGATATGGTTAGGGTTAGGGCATAACGTAATCTCGGTGAGACCGATTACACAAACTCGGTGAGACCGATTTTGGTAATTAGCTAACCAGAGAGTTGGTCAAGTAAACTCGGTGGGACCGATTTGCTCTTTTCGGTGAGACCGAAATGTTACAAAAGGGAAACAGAGAGTTTACATTGCAATCTCGGTGGGACCGATCCGCTCTTTCGGTGAGACCGAAAAGTTACGAAAAGGAAACAGAGAGATTACAATCCCATCTCGGTGAGACAGAGATCCCTATCGGTAGAACTGATTTGCCTAGGGTTTGTGGCAGTGGCTATGACATATGGAATTGGTGGCGCCGGATAGGAAGAATCAGTGAGACCGATTTTGGCTTTAGGTTTAGGTCATATGTGGATGTGAGAAAGTAGCTGAGGGTTTTGGAGCATATCACTAAGCACATGAAGCAAGAGGCTCATTAAGCAACACCTCATCCCTCCTTGATAGTATTGGCTTTTCCTATAGACTCAATGTGATCTAGAATCACTAAAATATAAAATGAAGAGTCTTGAGCTTTTGAGCTTGAGCCAATCCTTTGTCATTTGCATTTTGAGGGATCCACTTTCATCATCCATGCCATGCCATTCACTGAGCTTTCCTGAAATGTTCATCTTGGAATAGCATTAGCTCAATGAGCTATATGTTGTTATGAATTACAAAAACCACATAGGGATAGTTGCACTTTCACTTGTGGTCACATAGGAAAGGTCAGTGACGAGAACAAAAAATGCACAAATCCAGACATGCTTTGCATGTTTGCCGCACTCGGCAACACCTCTGCCTCACCACTTTATGTCTCGGTGGATGCAAACCGTGGTTGTGCCTCCCCTGTCCCTATGCCCTTACTGTTGTTGTTAATCTAACATCACATGTACAATGAAACAATGCCATAGTTAATGTGATGTCGTTGTTAAGTAATGCTACTGTCAATCTATTGCCATTGATAAAATGAATCAATGTCACCACCGTTTTATGAAATGCTTCTGTCTTGCTTTATTTCTCATAAAGAGTGTTTTGGGCCGTTACACTAAACTCTGACACCGGTAACATAGCTGCATCTCCGTTGAACTACACAAAATTTAATTGCACAATGGTTGACAGGATGATGTGTTTCTCCTTTCTGTATCACCCTTTGTTAGAACGATCGTTCTTGTTAACTGTGCATGCACATACTGATCAAGTGCTACTCCCAGTCTTTCACACATAGTCATAATGCAATTGTTATGCATGTTAATGTAAGCCCCCGTTAATCTAGTGCCAGTGTTGATTTGATGTGCTGGCACTTCTTAGTTAATTGTACTTTTTCATACTATCACTGTAATGCCATTGTATTGAGATCATTGTATTGAGAATTCAGCGAGAGAGAGGAAGCCATCTAGCTACTAACTACAGACCCAAAGGTCTACAAAGAACTACTCACGCATCATCGGAGAGGCACCAATGGAGGTGGTGATCCCCATCCGAGATGGTGTCTAGATTGGATCTAGTGGTTCTGGACTCTGCGGCGGCTAGATCAATATTTTGTCGACTCGCCTAGGGTTTTGGGAATATTGGGGTATTTATAGAGCGAAGAGGCGGTCCGAGGGGCACCCGAGGTAGGCACAACCCACCAGGGCGCGCCTGGGCCTCCTGGCGTGCCCTGGTGGGTTGTGCTCTCCTCGGAGCACCCCCCAGGCGCAGCTAGGGCCCATTATGTGTCTTCTGGTTCATAAAAAACATCCGTAAAGTTTTGTTGCATTTGGACTCCGTCTGATATTGATTTCCTGCGATGTAAAAAACATGCAGAAATAGCAACTGGCACCTGGCACTATGTAAATAGGTTAGTACCAAAAAATGATAGAAAATGATTATAAAACATCCAAGCTTTATAATATAACAACATGGAACAATAAAAAATTATAGATAACTTGGAGACGTATCAGCATCCCCAAGCTTAACTCCTACTCGTCCTCGAGTAGGTAAGTGATAAAAACAAAATCTTTGATGTGGAATGCTGCCTAACATGTCATATCATATTCTTTTCTTTATAGCATGGACATTTGGACTTTTATGTGATTCAAAGCAATAGTCTAGTTTTGACATGATAATTCAAATACTCAAGCATATCAACAAGAAACAATGTCTTTCAAAATATTAACGCTAAAATAAGTTATCCCTGGCTCATCATGCTCAACCATTGATCCATTCATGAAACACACTCGCATATTAACTAGACCCAATACTCAAGTACGATCAAATTGCCTCCTAGTTGGATCTTTTATAAGATAAGATGGAGACTCAAATTCAAAATAAAAATTGCATAAAGTAAAAGAAAGGCCCTTCGTAGAGGGAAGTAGAGATTTATAGAGGTGCCAGAGCTCAAAGCGAAAAACTTAGAGATAAAAACATTTTGGGAGGTGTATCCTTCCCACCAACGAAAACGACTTAGAGTTCCCAACACTTTCCATGCTAGATATATCATAGGCGGTTCCCAAACAGAAAATAAAGTTTATTCTTTTTTCAACCATACTTTCACTTTCCATGGCTAGACGTATCCATGGTTGCCCTCCATACCAACACTTTCCAAGGAATTTATTATTTGACAACAAAAAGTAAATTCATTTTTCATTTCGGGACTGGGCATCCCTAAAACCTTTGCCTTACTCTCGTGCAATGACAAGTGAATAAACACTCCTCGTGAGAATAACACATCTAGCATGGAAAATATTAGCCACCCCTCACCGCTCCGCGAGCGAAACGAACACACAAAAAAGAAGTTTATTTTGAAAATTACAGATGACACATGCAAATTTTCTTAGAACGGCAAAATAATACCGCATATAGGTAGATATAGTGGACTCATGTGGCAAAACTATTTTAAAGGATTTTGGATGCACAAGTAGAGATCATACTTAGTGCAAAATGAAGGCTAGCAAAAGATTTGGAAGCGACCAACCAAGAAACGAATAATCTCATAAGCAAGTATTAAGCATAATTAACACCGAATAATGCACCACAAGTAGGATATAATTTCATTGCATGACTATTGACTTCCGTACTTGCATAGGGAATCACAAACTTTAACACCAATATTCTTACTAAAGCATAACTACTCATCAACATAACTCACATATCAAATCATCATATCTATTACTAAGAATCAAGTTTATTTTGTCCAATGATCTTCATGAAATTTTTATTATATCCTTCTTGGATATCTATCACTTTGGGACTAATTTTCATGTGTTGCTTTTCATAAGCTCAAACAAATATAAGTGAAGATCATGAGCATAATTTTTTTTCTCTCAAAGTAGTTTAAGTGAAGCAAGAGAAAATTTCTTGAAAATTTTATTAACTCTCAAATAAATCTAAGTGAAGCAAGAGAACATTTCTTCAAAAATACTAAAGCACACCGTGCTCAAAAAGATATAAGTGAAGCACTAGAGCAAGTCCATAGCTCATAAAAGATTTAAGTGAAGCACAGAGAGCAATTCTAACAAGTCATGACATAATTTTGGCTCTCTCAAATAAGTGTGTCCAGCAAGGGATCAAGACTTAAAACACAAAATAAAACAAAACAAGCAAAGACTAATATCATACAAGATGCTCCAAGCAAAACACATAGTATGTGACGAATAAAAATATAGCTTCGAGTAAAATACCGATGGTCGTTAGAAGAAAGAGGGGATGCCACTCGGGGGCATCCCCAAGCTTAGTTGTTTGCTCACTTTTGGATAATAGCTTGGGATGCCGGGGCATCCCCAAGCTTAGGCTCTTCTACTCCTTATTCCTTCATCCATCGTAAGATAACTGAAGAGTTGAAAACTTCAATCACACGAAACTCAACAAAACCTTCATGAGATCCGTTAGTATAAGAAAGCAAACCACTACTATAAGTATTATATCAAACCAATTCATATTTTGTTTTTTGCATTATATCTACTGTATTCAAACTTTTCTATGGCAAAAACTCATCAAAGAAAACCATAGAGCCATCAAAATAAGCACATAGCACAAAGAAAATAGAGTCATCAAAAAGCAGAAATGCGATGAGTAACAATCGACTATTTCAAATACTTCTGTAACTCCAAAAATTCTGAAAAATTAGGACGACCTTGGTAATTTGTATATTAATCTTCTGCAAAAAGAATCAGGGTAAAATCACGTTTCTGTGATTTATGAAAATTATTATCGTGAGTGCTTAAGTTTCTGTTTTTTAGCAAGATCAAACAACTATCACCCAAGAAGATCCTAAAAGCTTTACTTGGCACAAACACTAATTAAAACACAAAAAACACAATCATAACAGTAGCATAATTTTGCAAACACTCAAGAAATAAAGCAAAAAGCAAAAAGAAAATTTATTCATTGGGTTGCCTCCCAACGAGCGCTATAGTTTTACACCCTTAGCTAGGCATAAAGCAAGGACCTAAGTTTTGTCATCCTTCTTCTTAACTTTCTTAGAGGTGTTTTCTTCATGGGGTTTTGTAAACACAACATAAAACATATTATCCGTAGAAATCTTAGGATTCCTAAGTTGGTGTTCATCATAACCTTTTTGATTCCCCGCAACAATCCAAGAGTAATGTTGATTAACATTATTGAAAACCTGTTGGATTATATAAAAAACGGGGACTTCCTTTTTAAGATTCTCATCAAATATTTTATTATCCCCAAGAAAATGTCTTAAAGCATAGTCACTATTGTAGAGAATTTCATCTATCACAGGTTTTCATGATTCATACCATAAAAATCAAAGATTTCCCTAGCTTCCCGTATTATTGTAGTCAAACTCATTCATAAGAACGTGAGTGGCCAACTTTTTAGCCCTAGGATTCTTTATGTAGGGAAGCTCCAAAAACAATATTTGCAAAGTAGGATGGGTACGAATAAATTTACTTTCAAGTTTCAGAACTAGTGCTGAAATAGCTTCCGCATAAGATCTAGTAGTTTTAAGTATAGGAGCATCATCAAGACGTAGATTCCCAACACAATTGAAAAATTCTTGGATACGTTCTTTCCCATAACGTTCCCTTGCCCCAAGATAAAAGTTTTAGCATCCAGATTGCCCGTACGTCCAATCTTAGGAGTTAGGCCATCATCTGGTGGTGCCATACCGAAATCACTCATGATTTCAAGCAAAGGATAGATCTGACAAGAAAACGGCGAACGAAAGAAGAAGGGCGAGTAAAACGGCAAATTTTTGTGAAGTGGGGGAGACAAAAACGAGAGCCAAATGGAAAATAATGTAAATTGCGAGGAGATGAGATTTGTGATTAGGAACCTGGTATATCTTGAAGATCCTCCCCGGCAGCGGCGCCAGAAATTCCTTTTGATGTCGGCTAGGACTACGTCGGTATTTCCCCAAAGAGGAAGGGATGATGCAGCACAGCGATGGTAGGTATTTCCCTCAGTAAATAAACCAAGGTTATCGAACCAGTAGGAGAACCAAGCAACACAACGTAAACAACCCCTGCGCACAGATAAAAAATCCTCGCAACCCGACGTGTTAAAGGGGTTGTCAATCCCTTCCGGGTAACGACGCCTCAAGATAGGTAAACGGACGTGAAATAAATTGTAGTAGATTGATAGATCGAACGCCAAATAAAATAAAAAAGAATAAAACACATCAAGGTATTTTTGTATTTTCGGTTTAATAAATCTGAAAATAAATGTAGAAGAAAAGTACATCGCAAAGGCAAATATATGAAAAAGAGACTCGGGGTCGTAGGTTTCACTAGTGGCTTCTCTCGAGAAAAATAGCAAACAGTGGGTAAACAAATTACTGTTGGGCAATTGACAGAACTTCAAATAATCATGACGATATCTAGGAAATGATCATTAAATAGGCATCACGTCCAAGATTAGTAGACCGACTCCTGCCTGCATCTACTACTATTACTCCACACATCGACCGCTATTCAGCATGCATCTAGTGTATTAAGTACATGTAGAAATGGAGTAATGCAATAAGAATGATGACATGATGTAGGCAAGATCTATCTATGTAGAGATAGACCCCATCATTTTATCCTTAGTAGCAACGGTACATACGTGTCGGTTCCCCTTCTGTCACTGGGATCAAGCACCGTAAGATCGAACCCACTACAAAGCACCTCTTCCCATTGCAAGATAAATAGATCAAGTTGGCCAAACAAAACCCAAACATAAGAGAATAAATACGAGGCTATAAGAGATCATGCATAAAAGAGATCAAAGAAACTCAAATACTTTCATGGATATAAAAAGATATAACTTATCATAAACTCAAAGTTCATCAGATCCCAACAAACACACCGCAAAAAGAGTTACATCATATGGATCTCCAAGAGATCATTGTATTGAGAATTCAGCGAGAGACAGGAAGCCATCTTGCTACTAACTACGGACCCGAAGGTTACAAAGAACTACTCACGCATCATCGGAGAGGCACCAATGGAGGTGGTGAACCCCATCCGAGATGGTGTCTAGATTGGATCTGGTGGTTCTGGACTCTGTGGCGGCTGGATCAATATTTCGTCGACTCCCCTAGGGTTTTGGTATATTGGGGTATTTATAGAGCAAAGAGGCGGTCCGGGGTCACCCAAGGTGGGCACAACCCACCAGGACGCGCCTGGGCCTCCTGGCACGCCCTTGTGGGTTGTTCTCTCCTCGGAGCACCCCCAGGTGCAGTCAGGGCCCATTATGTGTCTTCTGGTCCATAAAAAATCTCCGTAAAGTTTTGTTGCATTTGGACTCCGTCTGATATTGATTTCCTATGATGTAAAAAAACATGCACAAAACAGCAACTAGCACTTGGCACTATGTCAATAGGTTAGTACCAAAAATGATATAAAATGATTATAAAACATCCAAGATTTATAATATAACAGCATCGAACAATCAAAAATTGTAGATACGTTGGAGACGTATCAGCGGTGTACCGGAAAACACGACTCCACGGGCTAATGTTCACCCATCGTCGACTTCCTTCAACCTCCACATGCATTGTTCATCCACCGCATCTTCCTCCTGCCTCCCCCAGCTATTGTTCATCCACAGGCTACTGTTCATCCAGCCCTCCACCGGCTACTGTTCAACCAGCCCTCCATGGGTCCTGTTCATCCACCCCCAACCAGCTCGGCTGTGGCGGCCTCCTCTCAGGGTCCTGTTCATCCAGCGGCAACAGCCTACTACTACTACTACCACGGGGTCCTGTTCATCCAACCCCCACCGGGAACTGTTCATCCAACCCCAACCACGTACGCCTCGACTCGTTCAACCAACCCCCACATTCATTGTTCATCAAGAGGCAGCAGGTTCAATAAGCTTCAGTTAGCAGCAGTAGCGAAGGAATCCCTCGATCGGGTTTAGTTAACAGCCAGGGATCCATCGATCTCTCGGGTTGAGTAATGTAGCTTGTCTCGGGTTCCATAAGCGAACGCCTCGCTCGGGTTCAGTTAGAGCCCAACGCCTTGCACACACGCATGTATGTGTACGAGATAAATGCGTAATCCCTTTGTGCATCGCTCGGCCCTGACCACCCACCATAACCGGGAACTCCCTGAAAGTTTCCTCGCCCTCGCTTCTACCATGATTTTTCCATCATGGACGGCCCAAAGAATGTCATGCAGGTGCGTCTCTGGCCCGCCCAAGACGAAAAGCCCATTTTCTGTCATGATTTTTTATCATAGAAGTAAGAGCCCACCACAGCTATGATGATACTGGGTTTTGTCACAATTATCGTCATAGAAGTATCATAAACATGACAGATTTTTTTTTGTTCGGCCCAAAATGTCACGGATGTGTCTTTTTTGTAGTGATATGACACATTGTCGAGGTTTGTCAAACGAATTTGCACACACTTGGGAGTTGGCATGTTCTGCTAGGAACCGCTGCCAACTATCGAATCTGGTCGTATCCATGTGTACGTGAGTGTACAGTGTCGCACACTTAAGGGGCTGCAGCCCATTCGGATTGGATCCGAATGGAAAATGGAGGTAGACTCCTAGTGGTCTCAAGTGTTGAGCCCACCTGGAGGTCTATATAAAGGGGAGTGGGCACACCACTTAGGGTTGATCCTTTTACCACCCGGCAAGAGACGCCACTCCCCACGCTCATGCCGCGCGACTGGACCTAGAAGTCGGCCGCTCGACGCTGCTCCCTGTACGTGTGGATACCTCGGAGGCATCGCATCTACGGTTCTTGGACGAATCGTTTGAGTGAACCATGAGGCACCATTCACGGGAGATCACCATCCACGGGTCTTCGTTGTTCGCGGGAGATTGGTGACGCGAGGAGCAGATGGCCCGGGAGATTGACTACACGCATTACCAACTCTACTTCCGCTGTGGTGACTGTGCGTCTATTGGTAAACCCGATCCCATGATCTATTTCCAGCAGCATGATCTTGGGTGCATGGTAGAATTCTTTTATTTGGCGCTAGATTAGCGTACCACGTGTTCCAACAATGCATCCCATGTATTGATTGTGATTTGAGGAGTACTTGGTGTGGATCTTGTCCAAAAGAGTGTTTTCCTCTGTGATTTCTCCATGTTTTCCCATGTGTTCTTCGTGTTCCCCCTCAAACCCCCCTCCAATTCGTGAAGATTGGGCCACATAGGGTCTCTACCGTAATCATTTTGGATTAGAGCAAGGTTGCCACGAATTTGGAGCCCCCCAATTTTCTACTTTAATATAATTTTTCTCCCCAATTTCAAAAAATACCCCCCAAAAATTTCTTGCATTTTGATTTATCTAGTGACTTTTTGTTGATTTATTTTTGTGGATCTAGTGTTTGGCAAGTGGATCTACCTCCCTTGGCGTTCCCTAACCTCAATTTTGTTGGAAATATGCCCCAGAGGCAATAATATTGTATTATTATATTTCCGTGTTCATGATTAAAGAGTTTATATTCTATGCTATAACTGCTATGATCCTGGAATATGCGATTCAGTGGAAAACTCATATGCACGCGCGGAATGATAAGTGGTTAAATAAAAGGTCCCAATCTTGCCTCTAGGACTAGCTCAAGTGCTGTTGGTGATCACTTTTTTTTGGATCTTAGGACATTGTAAAGTGTAACGATAGTCCTAAAACAACATTAAGATTATGACCTTAGAAGAACGGTCATATTCAATCGACCCAATCCTGTTTGTTATGAATTGAGTTAATCTCGTTTGTAATAAATTGTAACAACACAGAGTATCACGTGTGATTTTTCTCCTTAGACAACGAGAGTATCGTGGTCACTTCTTACCATACGGTGGACTTTGGAGTTGCCCAGACATCACCTGTAACACGACGATCATAACGACCACTTACAGGTTCATCGGAAAGTTTGACAAGCGACCGGATAGCTCGAGAGTGGGATTTGCACCTCCGACGATGGAGAGATATTCATAGGGCCCTCTCGGTGTGATGGTATCCATCATCGTCTGGCCAGGCATAGGTGACTATGTCACAGGGATGCCGGAACACAATAACAAGAAAGAAGGACTAAACCGGTAACGAAGATTTCGGTATAGTGAGCATATTGATGACTCGGGAGGATATCGATGCATCCCGGGTTTTGTGAAGTATCGTGAAGCAAAGGGAACATCACATGATAACCATAGTTTCACTTGAATATCATTCGTGTGCTCATAGGGATCGATATGGACGTCCACGGTCTAGCTATCGGTCATTGAACAAAGGGTTTTCGTTCATGTCTATGAGTTACCGAACCTACAGGGTCATGATGTCCACTACACCACTTGTTCATGTAGACTCGTGTTGGGCCTCCAAGGGCAGAGTTTTGTAGGACAGTAGCAAATTTCCCTCAAGTGGATGACCTAAGGTTTACCAATCCATGGGAGGCGTAGGATGAAGATGGTCTCTCTCAAACAACCCTGCAACCAAATAATAAAAAGTCTCTTGTGTCCCCAACACAATAAATACAATGGTAATTTGTATAGGTGCACTAGTTTAGCGAAGAGATGGTGATACAAGCATAGTAATGATAGTAGATATTGATTTTTGTAATAGGAATAATAAAAATCAGCAAGGTAGCAATTGATAAAACGGAGCACAAATGGTATTGCAATGCTTGAAAATGAGGCCTAGGGTCCGTACTTTCACTAGTGCAATCTCTCAACAATGCTAATATAATTGGATCATATAACCATCCCTCAACGCGCGATGAAGAATCACTCCAAAGTTCCTATCTAGCAGAGAAAATAAGAAGAAATTGTTTGTAGGGTATGAAAACACCTCAAACTTATCCTTTCTGATCAATCTATCTAAGAGTTCATACTAAAATAACATCGAGTTATCCTTTCCGATCGATCTATCCAAGAGTTCGTACTAAAATAACACCATATGATACACATCAACCAACTCTAATGTCACCTAGATACACCAATTTCACTGCAAGTATCCGTGAGTTGATTATGCGATATGCACCAAACAATTTTAGATTCATAATACTCAATCCAACACAAAGAACCTCAAAGAGCGTCCCAAGATTTCTACTGTAGAAACAAGGACAAAAAAATGCATCAACCCCTATGCATAGATTACCCCAGTGTCGCCTCAGAAATCTGCAAGTTGAGTGCCAAAACATATATCAAGTGAATCAATACGATACCCCATTGTCACCACGGGTATTCATAGCAAGACATACATCAAGTGCTCTCAAATCCATGAAAGTATTCAATCCGATAAAAAAAATCTCAAAGGGAAAACTCAACTCATCACAACAAGATAGGGAGGGGAAAACACCATATGATCCAACTATATTAAAAAAGCTTGCGATGTATCAAGATCGTGCCAACTCAAGAAAATGAGAGAGAGAGAGAGAGATTAAACATGTAGCTACTGGTACAAACCCTCAGCCCCGAGGATGGACTACTCCCTCCTCATCATGGTGGCCACCGGGATGATGAAGATGGCCACCGGTGATGGTTTCCCCTTCCGGTAGGGTGCTGGAACAGGGTCTAGATTGGTTTTTCGTGGCTACAGAGGCTTGCAGCGGCAAAACTTCTGATCTAGGGTTTTTTCTGGGGGTTTCTGTATTTATAGGATTTTTGGCGTCAGTTTCACGCGAAGATGGGCCACGTGGGGCCCATAAGACACCTGGCGCGCCCTGGTGGGTTGTGGCCACATCATGGCTCTTCTGGCCCTGCCACGAAGCTTCTAGTGCCTCTTTTGTACCAGAAAAATTGTCAAAAAGTTTCAGGTCATTTGGAGAACTTTCATTTCTGCACAAAAAAATGACACCACGGTAGTTCTGCTGAAAATAGCATCAGTCTGGGTTAGTTCCATGCAAATCAAACCAAAACCATATAAAATTGTTGTAAACATGGCATGAATAGTTCATAAATTATATATACGTTGGAGACAAATCAGCATCCCCAAGTTTAATTCCTACTCGTCCTCGAGTAGGTAAATGATAAAAGAAATAATTTATGAAGTGTGAATGCTAGCATAGTGTGTAAGTTTGATCAACGATAATTTCAATCACTTTTCCTAGCATCATAACAACAACTCTTTCACATATAACTTCTCATGTTAAAGTAGCAACCAATTAACATGTTGTGGTTCAAACAATGAATTCTCATGAAACTTAACAACCTATGTTCTTAGTCACCAAACAATTGCAATTCAACTTATTCTCAACAAAGTCTAAGTAAGAGCTCCACATACTCAATCATCATATAGTCTTCTATGATTGCTAGTACTCAAAGAATATTCTTAGAACAAATGGCATCCATCGAACATAGAGAAAGATAGGGGCTTAATCTCTCGCCTCCCAACTCATTTGTCATAGAGATAATTGTCAACAATAATAAATCATGATCAAATATATTTGAATGGCCATATGTGCTTACATCTTTCCCCACCACATGATGCTTGCCAACTAGAGAATAATTGAGGTTGAAATGAGAATGTATACTATTGACTCTTGAATAAAAGTAAATATTGAAAAGTAAAAGATAGGCCCTTTGTACAGGGAAGCAGAGGTTGTCATGCACTTTTAATTTTTGGATACCCAAGCTCTTAATGCAAAGGAACGTTAGGTTATATTGCCTCTTATGATAGCAACCTTTATTATGTAGTCCATCGATTTTATTACTTTGCCATCACAAGTTTGTACAACGCTTATTTTCCCTTATAATAAAAGATCAAACATATTTAGGAGCAATTTTTATTGCTTTGTGCACCGATGACAACTTACTTGAAGGATCTTATTCAATCCATAGATAGGTGTGGTGGACACTCATGGCAAGAAACTGTGTTTAAGGATTTTTGAATGCACAAGTAGTATCTCTACTTAGTATGAATTTTTGGCTAGCAAAAGATCCTAAGCAAACACCACATGTTGGAGGATCCATAACAATATAATTTCGATGCAAATATACACAACCATAACTCATTATGTCGTCTTCCTTGTCCAACTTCAAATAATTTGCTCAAGTTTGAAAATAATTAATGGGTATTCAGAATCATAGAAGATGTCCAAGATAATATATTTGTATGTGAAAGTTCTCTTTCTTATACTAACCATTCATGAATTGCTTGTATGACCAATTGTGTGATTGTCAAGCTTCAAAAGATTTCACTTTATAAACCCAATGTAAACCTAATACTAGGCATGATATGAACATATAATTTCAACTTAATGATATTCAATTCATTCAACAATTTACTCATAGGATATATCTGAAGCACAAGAGTAAATGGCAAACTACTCCAAAAAGATATAAGTGAAGATCAAGTGAGTAGTTAAGTAAATGGGTAGCTATTTGATGACTCTCTCTTATTTAGAAAATTTCAGATCTAAGTGTTTTATTAAAACAACAAGCACAACAAAATAAAATGACATTCCAAGGATAGACACATCATGTGAAGAAGCAAAAGCTTAGGCTCAACCCAGACTAACCGATAATTGTTGATGAAGAAAGGTGGGATGCCTACCGGGGCATCCCCAAGCTTAGATGTTTGAGACTTCTTGGAATATTATCTTGAGATGCCTGGTCATCCCCAAGCTTGAGCTTTTGTGTCTCCTTAATTCCTTTTATATCACGGTTTCCCTAAATTGTAAAAACTTCATCCACGCAAAACTCAACAAGAACTCGTGATATAAGTTAGTATAAATCAGTGCAATAACCTTATCATTCTCTACTGTAACAAATCACTAAAATTATTATTTAACATTACATACTAAATGCCTCTGCATATTTAATAGTTCTATCCTCAAATAGAATCATTAAACAAGCAAACATGTGCAAACAATGCAAACATAACAACAATCTGTCCAAATAGGATAGTCTATAAAGAATGCAAGAAGATTCATATTTATCTAACTCCAAAAATTATGAAAATTACCACTGTATAAAATTTGCTGTAGCTTATTGTGTAAAAATTTCAAGATTTTATCACGTTCCGACTTTCCATAAGAATCCAGACAATGATAGAAAACTTTCTATTTTCAAACAACAACACATAAACTTGCTAAATAAGCATGGCAAAGGCTATACTTGACATTTTTACTGAACTAAAAGATACAAAAAATTATTATAAATAAAAGTAAGAAAATCCTAATAAAATAAAATGATGCTCCAAGCAAAACTCATATCATGTGACGAATGAAAATATAGCTCCAAGTAAGGTTACCGATAATGTTGGAGACGAAAGAGGGGATGCCTTCCGGGGCATCCCCAAGCTTAGTTGCTTGGATGTTCCTTGAATATTACCTTGGGGTGCCTTGGGCATTCCCAAGATTAAGGTCTTGTCACTCCTTATTCTCCTCATATCGATATCTCACCCAAAACTTGAAAACTTCAATCACACAAAACTTAACGGAACTTCATGAGATAGGTTAGTATGATAAAGAACAAACCATCCACTTTGGTACTATCAAAGACAAGATTCATAATTGTTCTCACAAAATTACTAGTGTACCTTATCATTTCCACAATTTATATTGATCAATATAATCCAGAGAAACTATAAAACAAGCAAAATATGCATTGAAAACAGAATCTGTCAAAAATAGAACAGTCTGTAATGATTTGGACATTGACCATACTTTTGTAACTCCAATTTTTTTGAAAAATTAGGACAACGTAAGAAATTTGTATATCAATTATTTGTAAAAATTTAGATTTTTTTTTGACGCTCTAGTGAATTTAAACAATTATGTTACTGGAAGAAAAAGTTTCTGTTTTTGGACAGAATCGAGTCAACTATCATCCACACTACCCCAAAGGCTTTACTTGGTACTTTATTGAAACAAACGCTATAAAACATGATTACTACAATACCTGAATCATGTAACCACACAAAAAGAGTAGGGGTAAATGTTGGGTTGTCTCCCAACAAGCGCTTTTCTTTAATGCCTTTTTAGCTAGGCGTGAAGATTTCAATGATGCTCGCATAAAAGATAAGAACTGAAACATAACAAGAGCATCATGAAACGCCCAGAAAGCACATTTAAGCCTAACCCACTTCCTATGCATAGGGATTTTGTGAGCAAACAATTCATGGGAGCAAGAATCAACTAGCATAGGAAGGCAAAACAAACATAACTTCAAGATTTTCAGCACACAGAGAGGAAACTTGATATTGTTGAAATATGTAGAAGCATATATTCCTCTCTCATAATGATTATCAGTAGCATCATGAATGAATTCAACAATATAACTATCACATAAAGCATTTTTTCATGATCCATAAGCATAGAAATTTAACTACTCTCCACATAAGCAAATTTATTCTCACAAATAGTAGTGGGAGCAAACTCAACAAAATAACTATCATATGATTGAAAATTAAAATCATGATGACAAGTTACATGGTTATCATTATTCAATATAACATACATGTCATCATCATAATCATCGTAGATAGCAACTTTGTTTTCATAATCAATTGAAACCTCTTCCAAAATAGTGGAATTATCATTAAATAAAGTCATGACCTCTCCAAATCCACTTTCATCAATATAATCATCACAGATAGGAGGCATGCTTTCATCATAATAAATTTCTCATCAAAACTTGGGGGACTAAAAATATCATCTTCATCAAATATAGCATCCCCAAGCTTCAAGCTTTGCATATCATTAGAATCATGCATATTGAAAGAATTCATACTAGCAACATTGAAGTCATTCTCATCATTCAAATAATTTATGCCAAATTTTTTATATAATTCTTCTTCTAACAATAGAGCAAATTTTCCTTTCCATCATTTTCAAGAAAGACAAGATAAAGATGAACAATATGAGACCACCTCAATTCCTTTTTTTTGTTTTCTTCACGAACCAAACTATTTATAAAACAAGAAACTAAAAGATTCAATTGCAAGATCTAAAGATATACCTTCAAGCACTCACCTTCCCAGCAGAGTTTCGTAGGACAGTAGCAAATTTCCCTCAAGTGGATGACCTAAGGTTTATCAATCAGTGGGAGGCGTAGGTTGAAGATAGTCTCCCTCAAACAATCCTGCAACCAAATAATAAAAGGCCTCTTGTGTCCCCAACACACCAAATACAATGGTAATTTGTATAGGTGCACTAGTTCGGCGAAGAGATGGTGATACAAGCGTAGTAATGATAGTGGATATTGATTTTCGTAATAGGAACAATAAAAATCGATAGGCTATGGAGATGCCCATCAATTGATGTCAATGAGAGGAGTAGGGATTGCCATGCAACGGATGCACTAGAGCTATAAATGTATGAAAGATCAACAAAGGAAACTAAGTGGGTGTGCATCCAACTTGCTTGCTCACGAAGACCTAGGGCATTTTGAGGAAGCCCATCATTGGAATATACAAGCCAAGTTCTATAATGTAAGATTCCCACTAGTATATGAAAGTGAAACCATAGGAGACTCTCTATCATCAAGATCATGGTGCTACTTTGAAGCACAAGTGTGGTAAAAGGATAGTAGCATTGCCCCTTCTCTCTTTTTCTCTCATTTTTTTGGGCCTTCTCTTTTTTATGGCCTCTTTTTTTTATTTGGGCTTCTTTGGCCTCTTTTATTTTTTTTCGTCCAGAGTCTCATCCCGACTTGTGGGGGAATCATAGTCTCCATCATCATTTCCTCACTAGGACAATGCTCTAATAATGATGATCATCACACTTTTATTTATTTAAAACTCAAGAATTACAACTCGATACTTAGAACAAAATATGACTCTATATGAATGCCTCCGACGGTGTACCGTGATATGCAATGACTCATAAGTGACATGTATGAAAGAATTGTGAACGATGGCTATGCCACAAATACAATGTGTAACATCTCAAATTTTCAATTTGGAATGTTATACATAGAGCATCATTGCATATCAAATTTTCATTGCATTTTTGCTCAATCCTAGAAATTCTACACAACTCAAGGACCCTCGGAGAGAGTTGGGGATTTTCGTTATTTTCATATTTGAGTTTTCTCAAATTTTGAAAATAGGATCATTTGATTTTAATTATTTTATCTTCAATTATTTCTATTACCAAAATATGAGAGAGGGCTATAAAATGACTTTCCCAAAATAAAGAAATAATGAAGATTTAATAATAGAATCAAGTAAGATTTTATTTTGGAGTTTTTCGCCTTTTTATTTGAATTTAGGAAAAATGCGCGTTTTTCAAAATTGCATTTAGGCCCCAAATAAATGTTCATTAAATCCAGCTTGATTTTAGAAGCCGGGGAAAATTTATTTCGGGATTTTTGGAGTCTGTTTAGTACTTCTTTTGTTTTTTTTCCGAGCGTAATTATAAAAAAAACGCGCCGCGCGCCGACTGGGCCAAGGCCCAGCCGACGACCCACCCCGCCCGAGCCGTCTCCCTCCCGGAGACCTGGCCGCCGCCGCCGCCGAGTCCCGCTCGGGGACGCTGCCCCGCCGCCGTGCCCCCTCCCCCAAGGCAGCACCCTCCTTAAAACCCGCGCCCCCCCCTTCACTTCACCCCACGCCTCGAGCCGCCTGACGCCAAGCCGCCTCGCCCGAGCCGTCGCCGCCTCCCGCCGACCCGCTGACCCGCCGAGCCCGCCAACTCGCCGACCCGCCGGAGCCCGTTCCGCCCGCCGGAGACCTCGCCGGAGGTATAGCCGCCGCCGTTCGCCGCCCGGTTTTTTTTTCAAAAAACCGCCTCGGTTTTTTTATTTTTCTCGAAACCCTAGATCGATTTTTTTTTTCTGGTTTATCTATTTAGTGAACGTTCACCGATCCGTTCGTTTTAACGAACGTGTTCATCGGTTAGTTTCAGTTAACGAACGTCCGTTCGATTAACTGTTCATCAGTTTTCTTTTTCGTCGGATTTTCCACGATTTTTCTGATCGCGATTCTTGATCTGATTTTCGTTTTAGTATAACTTTTCGCTCATTTATCGGAATCAGGCGATTCAAGCGCCTGGAGTTTCGTCTCGAAACCCTCTTTCCGAATAATCTACTTAAACAAGTTTTTGCATCTGTAAAATTTGACTTAGATCCAGATTATTAAAACGAAGTTGTTTTCTTCCGCCGTTTGACTTTCGTTGCTTCGTTTTATTTGACTCTTTTTGCAAACCGGAGTTCTTAAGTTGAACTATCTGGTTAGATCTATTCGAGTTTTACCTGTGCATTAGATGAGTACTTATTGTATGCTTGTTTGTTTGTCTGTGATAGATTTCCCGGAGTGCGCCGCCTATTACTTCGAGTCTCTAGGTTTCGCGGATCATCAGCAAGGCAAGTAACACTTTGATCATACTTTTCTCATACCTAGTTTTTATGGGTTAGATCTATCCTCAAACACTTGCATGATTAGGATCTAATTAAATTGTGGGTTATGGGAAGTAGTTGAGGTAGTACCTATTACCTGTTTTATTATCAAACCTTTGGGAGTTACTTCTACGTTTGCTTATTATGCCATGCTATGCTAGTAGACGTGGATTGGGTGAGTGTATCCATGACGGATGTGAGATTGTTATTTAATGGTTTATTTAAGGTGGCAACTTAAACACACATCTGGGTGGATTGAGGCACCTGGTTTCTATCAGGACTTGCCTGTATTTCTTTGGACCGCCACCCAGGCTCAAAGGGATCATGAGATTATTCAAACTAGAAACTTCCGTGTGCAGCCACAAGCCATTATGGGCTCTGGCGTAGTTGACTAAGTTGTGCAAACTCTTACGGGTAGGATAGCTGATGTAGGGGATGTAGGTTGGTACGGTCTAGCCACATGTAAGGTGCTAGCGCTTCTGAAAGACTATGTCTCGGTCATCCGTCTCTCAAACACCATGTAGTGCGAGAAACCAAATGGAGGCGATCGAGTCTTGTGGGGAAAAGTGCGCAAACCTCTGCAGAGTGTATAAACTAATCATGGTTAGCCGTGTCCCCGGTTATGGACATCTTGAGTATCTAGTACCTGGATATCATGTGAATCTCATCATGTTACTTCTAATTTATATTGTTGGGTTTTTAATGAGTACTTTTAATTGGGATTGAGGATGCTGTCAACCATTCTCAATGTTTCACAACCACCATGATAGTTAAATAAATTTATTCCTTTGCAGTAGGGAAAAATTGGCTTTATGCAAAACTGTAACCATAGAGCTTCCACCAGCCATATATGCATGTAGTATAGGCTTATCATTCCATTATTCTCTATGTGTTACATTGCCAGCATATTCCATGCCCGTTTTCGGGCTGTAACGTTTCATGTTGCAGACTTTTCAGACGACGAGTAAGGTGCATAGGTCGTGGTTCTATACTCAGTGATGCCGTTGGAGTTGTTATCGTTATTAGATGGCCTTAAGCCATATTTATTTTATTAAGTTCTCTCTTGAGACATTCGATTGTAATAAGTGTGTGATTGCTACTCCGTTATAAATCCTTCGAGTACTGTGTGGTGTCAGCATTACTGATCCAGGGATGACACTGAGCACAGAGATCAGACTGTTTGAGGTCTGGTCGCTACACAATGTCAACTACATGATCATGCAAAGCAATATGACAATGATGGAGCGTGTCATAATAAACGGAACAGTGGAAAGTTGCATGGCAATATATCTCGGAATGGCTATGGAAATGCCATGATAGGTAGGTATGGTGGCTGTTTTGAGGAACATATAAGGAGGCTTATGTGTGACAGAGCGTATCATATCACGGGGTTTGGATGCACCGGCGAAGTTTGCACCAACTCTCAAGGTGATAAAGGGCAATGCGCGGTACCGTAGAGGCTAGAAAGTTATGGAAGGTTGAGAGTGCGTATAATCCATGGACTCACATTAGTCATAAAGAACTCATATAATTATTGCAAAAGTTATTTAGCCCTCGAAGCAAAGTACTACTACGCATGCTCCTAGAGGTATAGATTGGTAAGAAAAGACCATCGCTCGTCCCCGACCGCCACTCATAAGGAAAGCAATAAAAGAACACATATGTGTCAAAATTGTTACACAACTTTTACTATACGTGCATGCTATGGGACTTGCCAACTTTAACACAAGTATTTCTCAATTTCACAATTACTCAACTAGAACAATCTAATATTACCACCTTTATATCTCAAAACACTTATCAAGTATCTAACATCTCATGATATTCAATGAACTCAATATGGAAGATTAATTTCACAATTAAAGCAAATTACCATGCTATTTAAGACTCTCAAAATAATATAAGTGAAGCATGAGAGCTCATATATTTCTTCAAAATAAATCCACCGCCGTGCCCTAAAAGATATAAGTGAAGCACTAGAGCAAACAACAAACTACTCTGAAAGATATAAGTGAAGATCAATGAGTAGTCGAATAATTATGTAACTATGTGAAGACTCTCTCCCATTTTAAGAATTTTAGATCTTGATACTTTATTCAAACAGAAAGCAAAACAAAATAAAATGACATGACGCTCCAAACAAAACACATATCATGTGGTGAAATATAGCTCCAAGTAAAGTTACCGATGAACGAAGACGAAAGAGGGGATGCCTTCCGGGGCATCCCCAAGCTTAGACGCTTGGTTATCCTTGAATATTACCTTGGGGTGCCTTGGGAATCCCCAAGCTTCGGTTCTTTCCACTCCTTATCCCATAGTCCATCGAATCTTTACCCAAAACTTGAAAACTTCACAACACAAAACTTAACAGAAAACTTGTAAGCTCCGTTAGCGAAAGAAAACGAAACAACTCTTCAAGGTACTATAATGAACTCATTCTTTATTTGTATTGGTGTTAAACCTAATGTATTCCAACTCCTCTATGGTTTATAAACTATTTTACTAGCCATAGATTCATCAAAATAAGCAAACAACACACGAAAAACAGAATCTGTCAAAAACAGAACAGTCTGTAGTAATCTGTAACTAACGTAAACTTCTGGAACTCAAAAACTTCTACAAAAATAGGAAGATCTAGATAATTTGTTTATTGATCTACTGCAACTGGAATCAGTATTTTATCACGTTCCGGTGATTTTAAAAAATTGTTTTTGTGAACAAAAAGTTTCTGGAATTTTCAGCAAGATCAAATAACTATCATCCAAGAAGATCCTATAGGTCTTACTTGGCACAAACACTAATTAAAACATAAAACCACATATAAATAGAAGCTAGATGTATTATTTATTACTAAATAGAACCAAAAAGAAAGAAACTAAAATTAAATTGGGTTGTGTCCCAACAAACGCTAACGTTTAATGCCCCTAGCTAGGCATGATGGTTTCAATGATGCTCACATAAAAGATAAGAATTGAAACATAAAGAGAGCATCATGTAGAATATGACTAGCACATTTAAGTCTAACCCACTTCCTATGCATAGGGATTTTGTGAGCAAACAACTTATGGGAACAATAATCAACTAGCATAGGAAGGCAAAACAAGCATAACTTCAAGATTTTCAACACATAGGGAGGAAACTTGATATTATGCAATTCCTACAAGCATATATTCCTCCCTCATAATAATTTTCATTAGCATCATGAATGAATTCAACCATATAACCAGCACATAAAGTATTCTTTTCATGATCTACAAGCATATAAATTTTATTACTCTCCACATAAGCAAATTTCTTCTCATGAATAATAGTGGGGGTATCATAAGAGACTTGAATACTATAAATTGTTTCCACATTAAAAGAGTAATGTTCAGAAAAAGGTAATCATAATCATGAAAAGTTTTATAAATATAATCATCACTACTTTTTATAGCATAAGTTTCGTCACAATAATCATCATAAGTAGGAACTTTGTTCTCATCATAATCAATTGAAACCTCTTCCAAGATAGTGGAATCATTACTAAATAAAGTCATGACCTCTCCAAATCCACTTTAATTATTATCATAAGTAGGAGGCATGCTATCATAACAAATTTGCATATCAAAACTTGGGAGACTAAAAATATCATCTTCATTAAACGTAGCATCCCCAAGCTTGGGACAAACATTAATTGCAGCAAATATATTCTCAAAAACATCATCTTCATCAGACATAGCATCCCCAAGCTTGGGACTTTTCATATCATAAGCATAATCACTCTCATTATTAATAGTATGGATAGCACCAATAGTATAGCAATTATCATCATCATAATGAGTAGTAGGAGCAACATCATTTGGGAGGGATACCTTTTTACCTTTGCTTCTCCATTTTTTTTCTTTTTCTTCTTCACATCATGTGTGGGTTTATCCCTCTTTTTTGAGCTCCTTATTGATGAGATTGGTTGAATAGAAAGCTCCTACTCGTTACCTGATTCATCATAAGAAATAATAGGAGGATATTGGGAAGTCTCTTCCCTTTCATTAGTGTTCTCTTCATCTTCTATTTGCTTTCTTTTCTTTATGTAATTGGCAATATAAGGATTTTCAATTCAATTCACTACACAGTACATATAAATTTCCTCTAGATCAAAATCAAGAAGTTTATCACGGGCAAATAGTGGAAGATAGTTAGTTATACATTTAATTTCTTCACAACCCATAAGCAAACTAAGTTCATTATGACGTGCAAGGGAAATCAAGTCATCACAATTTTTGGAAACGATTAGATCATGAAACAATTTGCATCAGATAGTTAAATGACCATGTTCATTGCAAAGTTCACAAGAACGGCTAAGAAAATTTATTTTTTTCAGCACAAACATCTAGCCTTTCTTGCAACCATTTAGTTTCTAAGTACTTATGCCTCTTGCAAAATCTATCTTCCCTAATTGGTGTGTACTTGCAAACTCTATGTATTCCACAAAAGTTAACATGTTTATAAGAGATATTTTCATCATGACTAGTGCAATCATCATTAGTAATATGGATATTCAAAGAGTTCATACCAACAACATTGAAATCATGCTCATCATTCAAAGATTTAGTGCCAAACATTTTATAGACCTCTTCTTCTAGCACTTGAGCACAATTTCCATTTCCATCATTTTCACGAAAGATATTAAAAAGGTGACGCGTAAGAGGCAAACTCAATTCCATTTTTGTTGTAGTTTTCTTTTATAAACTAAACTAGTGCTAAAACAAGAAACAAAAAGATTAGATTGCAAGATCTAAAGATATACCTTCAAGCACTCACCTCGCCGGCAACGGCGCGAGAAAAGAGCTTGATGTCTACTACACAACCTTCTTCTTGTAGACGTTGTTGGGCATCCAAGTGCAGAGGTTTGGAGGACAGTAGCAAATTTCCCTCAAGTGGATGACCTAAGGTTTATCAATTCGTGGGAGGCATAGGATGAAGATGGTCTCTCTCAAGCAACCCTGCAACCAAATAACAAAGAGTCTCTTGTGTCCCCAAAACACCCAATACAATGGTAAATTTTATAGGTGCACTAGTTCGGCGAACAGATGGTGATACAAGTGCAATATGGATGGTAGATATAGGTTTTTGTAATATGAAAATATAAAAACAGCAAGGTAGCAAGCGATAAAATTGAGCTTAAACAATATTGCAATGCGTTGAAACAAGGCCTAGGGTTCATACTTTCACTAGTGCAAGTTCTCTCAACAATAATAACATAATTGGATCATATAACCATCCCTCAACATGCAACAAAGAGTCACTTCAAAGTCACTAATAGCGGAGAACAAACGAAGAGATTATGGTAGGGTACGAAACCACCTCAAAGTTATCCTTTCTGATCTATCTATTCAAGAGTCCGTAGTAAAATAACATGAAGCTATTCTTTCCGCTCGATCTATCATAGAGTTCATACTAGAATAACACCTTAAGACACAAATCAACCAAAACCCTAATGTCACCTCAATTATCCGTGGGTATGATTATACGATATGCATCACACAATCTCAGATTCATCTATTCAAACAAACACAAAATACATCAAAGAGTGCCCCAAAGTTTCTACCGGAGAGTCAAGATGATAACGTGTGCCAACCCCTATGCATAGGTTCATGGGCGGAACCCGCAAGTTGATCACCAAAACATACATCAAGTAGATCATGTGATATCCCATTGTCACCATAGATAAGCACATGCAAGACATACATCAAGTGTTCTCATATCCTTAAAGACTCAATCCGATAAGATAACTTCAAAGGGAAAAGTCAATCCATTACAAGAGAGTAGAGGGGAGAAACATCATAAGATCCAACTATAATAGCAAAGCTCGCGATACATCAAGATCGTGCCGAATCAAGAACACGAGAGAGAGAGATCAAACACATAGCTACTGGTACATACCCTCAGCCCCAAGGGTGAACTACTCCCTCCTCATCATGGAGAGCACCGGGATGATGAAGATGGCCACCAGTGAGGGTTCCCCCCTCCGGCAGGCTGCCGGAACAGGGTCCCAATTGGTTTTTGGTGGCTACAGAGGCTTGCGGCGGCGGACTCCCGATCTATTCTGTTTCTTGATGGTTTTAGGGTATATGGATATATATAGGCGAAAGAAGTCGGTCAGGGAAGCCACGAGGGCCCACGAGGGTGGATGGCGCGCCCCCTGCCTCGTGTGTTCCTCGTTGCTTCCCTTACGTACACTCCAAGTCTTCTGGATTGCTTCTGTTCCAAAAATAACTCTCCCGAAGGTTTCATTCCGTTTGGACTCCATTTGATATACCTTTTATGCGAAACACTGCAACAAGGAGAAAAACAGAAACTGGCACTGGGCTCTGGGTTAATAAGTTAGTCCCAAAAATAATATATAAGTGTTTAATAAAGCCCATAAACATCCAAAACGGATAATATAATAGCATGGAACAATCAAAAATTATAGATACGTTGGAGACGTATCATCGTAACGTGGCGGCATCTCCGGCTTGAACTTGGGCGGCCACTGCACCCGCCGCATGGCGGGGGTACAAGCTCTGAGCCCCCTGGCGCCGTCGTGGGCGTCCGTTGTCCCTGTCATGAAAGGGGTTTGGCCTTGGGCCAGGCCTCCTCCGGCGGTGATATCGTCTTTAAGGACGAGGCGAGTCATCGATCCTGTCATCGACGTCACAGTGTAACTCTCAATGAAAGCACCAATGTCGGTGTCAAAACCGGCGGATCTCGGGTAGGGGGTCCCAAACTGTGCGTCTAAGGTCGATGGTAATAGGAGACAGGGGACACGATGTTTACCCGGTTCGGGGCCTCTCCTATGGAGTTATAACCTTACTTCTTGCTTGATTGATCTTGATGAATATGAGTATTACAAGAGTTGATCTACCTCGAGATCGTAATGGCTAAACCCTAGAAGTCTAGCCTATATCACTATGGTAATGAGTATATCCCCATCCGGACTAAGCTCTCCGGTTTATATAGACAACGGAGATATCTAGGGTTACAGAAGGTCGGTTACAGAGGAAGGAATCTACACGTTCGATCGCCAAGCTTGCCTTCCACGCCAAGGAGAGTCCCATACAGATACGGGTGCGGTCTTCGATCTTGATATCTTCACTGCCCATCAGTCCGTCCCATGGTTAACAGGTCAGACGCCCGAGGTCCCCTTACTCCAGGACTCCCTCATTCGGCGAGCTGAGCTTTGAGATTGCGGTGAGAGCGAGAGCTAGGGGGAGAGAGATCTTTGTGCGCACCCCAGAGTTCGAACCTTAAGGGTTTTGCCGGAACCCGTGATCCGACATTTGGCGCACCAGGTAGGGGTGCGCCGAAGTTCGCCTCTCCGCCGGCACCGCCTCCTCGTCCTGTCTCCGACGAAGTCCCGATCGTATCTTCATCGGCCCTCCTTCTAGAGGCCTTGCTCGGCGCAGAAGCCGCTCTCTTCGGAGTCGCCCTCGGGGTAGCATGACGTGCCGAACGCCTCCCCTTTGGAGCATGAGACAGTGAGGTGGGTGAGGCAGTGCGAGGAAACTCTTTCAGGGGGGATTTCTCCTGATGACTTACGTGGGAAGCAGGAAGAAGACCAGGATAATTGGCGATAATGGCCACTTCTGTGCCATCGTAACTCGCCTGGTAAAACACCCCTTCCGTAAGTACCACGAATATATCTGGGTCCTCTTCAAACCCAGGATCAAGCTCCCCGTCATGGTTCTCTGGCTGTGGGGCGGGGCTGTGTAGCCCCTCGGTGATCTTTCGCCAGTGTTGTTATAAACAGACAGACTAATAATTCATTAAAGGTGACTTAGAGAGCAGAATGAGTAAAAGTAGAGGGATCAGGACTTACCCAGCTGGGAGGGTTATACATGGAGTACCCATCTCTGCGATTGATGCAAAGAAATTCCTCTTCCTCCCCTTTGAACAGCTCGGCGAGTATCTTGGCCAGAGCTGCGGGGGTATCCGGACCTTTCTTACCACAGTGGGAGGCGTCATTATCCCTGTTGTAGTGCCACATCGGGAGCCCTCTATATTGAAGTGGCTGAACCCCTCGCGCTATGGAGGTTGCCATTACCTCAACTATTGTTAATCCGGACTGGGCGAGCATCTTTATCTTTCCCATGAGCTAACGACCTTCTGCACTATCGTCCGCTTGAAGACTTCGGGGACGCCAACTATTGCGTTTCTTCAACAGAACGGTGGCAAATTCGGGAAGACCCTTTCGAACTGGGTCAGGGAGTGCGACGTCCTCAATGTACAATCATTCGGAAGGCCATTCTTCCGATGCCTTCCTTGGTGTGCCGGGCAGGTATCCGGTATTGGTGATGCACCATACTTCGGCTCCGCCCACTTCAAATATTGACCCCTTGTGGTTACGCGGGACAAGGTAAAACAACTTTCTCCACAGTTCAAAATGGGCCTCGACGCCCAGAAATAGTTCGCGTAAAGCAACATAGCCCGCAATGTGCAGGATGGAGGCGAGAGTAAAGTTATGCAGCTGGAGGCCATAGTATTCCAAAAGCCCCCGGAGGAACGCATGGATTGGAAATCCGACGCCCCTTAGCAGATAGGCGACGAAACACACTCGCTCCCCGCCAGATGGATTGGGGAAGTCCTCCGCCTGGGTCTCGCCATTAAAGGAGGCCAACCCTGCTCGAACTGGGACCAGATCCGTAGGGGGAAGAAATCCCTGCGTTTGCAACTTCAGCAATTGACTGTGGGACACAGAGCACCTCTCCCACTCACCTTTCTCTGGGTCGGAACGGGAGGAGGAGCTGGGAATGCTAGCCATGATGGAATGGTCTTTCCTAGCGATCTCTGAGGATTTTCTCCGCGTGGTGCCGAATGGATCTAAGATCTAATCTCTTAAATAGACAATCTTTATGGTCGGGGTGTTATTTGCAAAAAATACCCTGACCTTCCGCATTCGTTCGACACGTGGAAGCTGAAATCATTGATACACGGAAGCCGAGGAGGGCGACATTGAATGGAAGGCCGAATACATTACTTAAAGGTCATCGGAGGAGGAACCCGCCTTGCAATGCCGAAGACAATCTATGAGCCGAACACCTCGTCATTGAAGATTGGTTCGGCGACTACTGAGGGAGTCCTGGACTAAGGGGTCCTTGGGCATCCGGACTGTTAACCATGGGCCGGACTGATGGGCTGTGAAGATATCAAGACCGAAGACTGCACCCGTATCCGGATGGGACTCTCCTTGGCATGGAAGGCAAGCTTGGCGATCGAACTTGTAGATTCCTTCCTCTGTAACCGACCTTGTGTAACCCTAGATCTCTCCGGTGTCTATATAAACCGGAGAGCTTAGTCCGGATGGGGATATACTCATTACCATAGTCATATAGGCTAGACTTCTTGGGTTTAGCCATTACGATCTCGAGGTAGATCAACTCTTGTAATACTCATATTCATCAAGATCAATCAAGTAGGAAGTAGGGTATTACCTCCATAGAGAGGGCCCGAACCTAGGTAAACATCGTGTCCCCTGTCTCCTATTACCATCGACCTTAGACGCACAGTTCGGGACCCCTACCCGAGATCCGCCGGTTTTGACACCGACACCGAACACGAAGAACAAGGGACACAAGAGTTTATTCTGGTTCGGGCCACCGATGTGGTCTAATACCCTACTCCAGTGTGGCGTGGTGGATTGCCTTGTAGGTTGCGGATGAACAAGTACAAGGGAAGAACAATCTCAGGAGGAGAGGTGTTCTTTGGTTCGGTGAGCTGATTTATGCTAGGGTTGTCCGAATTATTCGTCCCAGATCCGTCGCCTCCCACGGTGGTGGCTAGTCCTATTTATAGAGGCCCGGGTCCTCTTCCCAAATATTAGGCGGGAAGGGATCCCACAACGGCCAAGTTTGAAGGGGGACAGCTAGTACAAGCTATCCTGACAAAAGTAGTCTTCGCCAGCCAAAGGCTCTGGTGGTGACGCCGTCGCGGGCTCTGCGATGACCTCCGTCATGTCGTCCCGCTGGTCTCGGTCTCGTTGCACCAATATGGAAACCTTTGCCTGACGCCTCGGGACTCCTCGCCTGCGCCCGCTCCTTTAGCACCGAAGAGGAAACCAGTACTCTGCGCCGGCTGGCACCCGCCTGGCCTTGGTCGTCATGGCTCACGTAACGGGAACCTCACGAGGTGCCCCTCGCCTTGATCTCTCTGCTTCTTGCGAGCCAGCCTAGCGAGGCTGCCCCTGAGGAGGTCTTATGTCGTCCGCCTCGCGAGGCTCAGCCCCTCACGAGGGTCTTGAGTGTTTGCTTGTGAAGATGGGCCGTACAGGGCCGTTGGTGGAGTCACGCCGTAGGCCGCAGGCAGGCAAGTCTGGGGACCCCCGTTCCTAGAACGACGACATCATCAAATATGGTCGATTAACGACGGCCCGTTATGGTCGGCCCATGAACGGAAGATTCCAACTCTAGCCAGTTTACAGCCATAATGCGGTCTGTTATTGGCCCATGTTTGGCCAATCGATCATATGGCCCGTAGAAGGCCCATTGATGATATGGCCCGTAGAAGGCCCATTGTGTCTACGGCCCGTAGAAGGCCCATTGTTTCTACGCCCCGTAGAAGGCCCATTGTTTCTACGGCCCTTAGAAGGCCCATTGTTTCTACGGCACGTAGGAGGCCCATGGTAACTACAGTAAATATGTAGACCATGGTTATTGTGGCCTAGTTTTAAGAAATAGGTTATTGCGGCCACTAGCAAAGCACGGAAAAAGAACTGCACTGACTACAAGCAAACAAATAAACAAGACAATAAGGAAATAAGTAAGCAAGCAACTTACGCTAGGCTATCATGGCTATTACACATATTACATCCACCGGGCATCAAAGTTCGCCACCAGTGCAAATATAGGGAACAAACCAGCATATCATATACACTGGTTGTCAAAGTTGGCGACCCGTGCAAATAAACTCAGCAGCAAAACAAGTCCAGAACTGAAAGCACTTCAGAAGAACTCAAGAAACAATATCCTGGGTACCCATAATGCTGGCAAGATGCTTAACAAGCTTATTAACTTTCTCTTGTTTGGCGATACAATCCTCCAGCACTTGTTGTTGCACCAGAAAGTATGCATCTGAATTCTGCAGGGACTTCCTCAGTCCTTTGCTTCCTGTCGCATAACATCTGATCAATGTTTTTCAACTTGGAGTTGAGACTCAAGAAGCCGAACTGATTCAGGCAGCGAGTTCGAAGAGCTGGTGCCAGCAGTAGTAGCCAGTAACTCGAACACTACATCAAGACAGGACTTTGGGGTTGTCTCAGTGTCTTCAATATAGTTTTTATCAGCTTTCTTGGAGACCAACAGGGATGTCTCACTATCTTGAACCTTACCTACATTACTTCCTTTACCATTGCATAACGGGGTACTCTTCTCCAATATATTATCCATGTTCTAAAAGAGAAACAAACAAACACATCACAGGTTTACAATGTAGTATATGAAACTCATTTTGGTAAACCAGTTCAGTAGTAAGGTGGAAAAGATAACAACATGAAACAAACATATATCTATGTAGTATGGTAAATGTATGGTCTATATCATTCTTGTTTATGTTGCCAAATCAAGATAGATATAGTTCGAATCATATCTATTTAAGACAAAGCAGCATAGACAGAATATAAGTGTGGGAAACTACACAACAATAATAACACTTGTAATGTGCATGGCATGAGAACATAACTATTTATTCAATTGAAACTGAAATCAACATAGAGAAATTTACAAAAGCAAACACGTTAAAGAAACAAGTTTAAAACATACCTGTTGCGCCATTGGAGTTTCAATTGCATCCTTCAAATTTGAAATTAGTTGGTATGAGTAAATACAGTGATGCAAGAGTAAAGTAGTATGAACCATAGCTACGGAACCTGACCTGAGAACAATTCTTCTTCTGCTTTAAGCGTTGACTTGGGGTTTGGAGTGGTGGTCCTCGTGCTTTGGGCACTGCAGTTGCCTTACTAACTGCTCGTGTTTGGGTGCTCTTTGGTGGAGACGGTGCTGTGTCAACAGGAACTGGGTTACTATCTGCTGGGGTTGGGGTTAGAAGGGGTGTAGCTGGTTCTCTATCCAACTGGGTAGGGGTACAATCTGCGTGAGTCTGGGTTATGTGTGGTGGGGTTGGTTCTTGGGCAAGTACAACTGTGGTTCTATCTGCATCGACAGGTAGCACGATCTTTTCTGAAGACCGTGTTTTTACTCCCATAGATACTGCCATCACCTCCTCCAATTGAAATGGTTGATAAACAAGAAAAGTAATAGAACGTACATACATTGTAAGATAGACGGGTGCAAAGGATAGTAGGGAAGAAAACAGGGCATGACATAATTCACATTTATGTTGTCTAACCAAATAGAATAGCATGACATAATTTCACATATATGATGGCTAATTAAACAGGATAGCATGACACAATTTCACATGTATGATGGCTAACTAAACAGGATAGAATGATATGCTTCAAATTATGATGACTATGTAAACAGGATGACATGATATAACTATACGATGTGTCTATTAAAGTGGTTGGCATACCATAAATCACAAACGTGCCGTCGATGGAAACATGATGGCATGATATAATTCACGGATAGAATGACATAATTCAAAATATGATGACTATGTAAACAGGATGAGATGATATAACTATATTATGTCTTTAGAAAATGGTTTGGCATGCCATAATTCAGATACATGCTGTCTATGTAAACATCATGGCATGATATAATTCAAATATATGATTTATATACTAAGCAAGTGAGCAGAGGGCAATCGCATATATAATGTGTCAACTAAGGAGATGGCATTCAATGTTGTGTATATGATGTAAAAACTAAGCATGGCAATACAACATATGCATGATATGAGTAATATAACCCTGCCAAGTTTGAGCATACACCTCAGGGGGATAATAGGACTGGTCATCTGCCTCTGAATCCTCCTCTGAATAGCTATCTGTAACCAACAAGATATCTGATTCAGCAGGTAGCATTGTCTGCTCTGAAGACCTTGTTTTCACTCCAGATTTCTCCATCACCAATTCAAATGGCTGATGCACAGGAAGAGCAGTTGAATATACAAACATTGTCGACAAATGCAATGAGAAATACAAAAAAAGGACTGCATGATATAATTCACATATATGACGCTTGGCTAAACAACATGGCATTGCATAATTCACATATATAATGCCTTGCAACAAGATAGCATTGCATAATTCACATATATAATGTCTTGCAACAAGATGGCATTGCATAATTCACATATATGGTAATTAGACACTAAACATGTGGCATTCACACAAAGCATGTCTAAACTAAGCAAATGACATAGCAATGCAAGATACCATACGCACGATATGAGCAACATAACCCTGCCAAGTTAGAGCATGCACCTCAGGGGGGAATAGGACTAGTCATCTGTCTCTGAATCCTCCTCTGAGGAGCTATCTGTAACCAGCAAGACATGCGCTTCGTCAGATAGCATTGTCTGCTCTGAAGACCTTGTTTCCACTCCAGATTTTTCCATGACCGTGCCGAATGGGTGATGCGCAAGAAGAGTAATTGAATGTACTAAAATTGTTGACAAATTTAACACGTAATAAAAAATGATGGCATGATATAATTCACATATAAGATGACTGGCTAACCAGGGTGGCATTGCAAAATTCACATATATGATGCCTGGCTAAACAAGATGACATTGCATGATTCACATATACGATAAAGAAACTAAACATATGGCATTGACACAAAGCATGTCTAAACTAAGTAGATGACATATTTGATGTATACAGTAAGCAATGCAAGGCACCATATGCATGATATTACCAACATCAGCATGCCAAGTTAGAGCGAAGACCTCAGGGGGTAAATAGGAGTGGTCTTATCCTTCTGAATCCCCCTCAGAACAGTTATCTTCCTCTTGATTATGATCCAAAATGGGTGGAGGGGGGGCTGGCTTTGCACCCACCATGGAGTGACGTCTGCATGAAATTTTATTGCCACGCAACGCTCGTCTCTTTTTCTCTACATGTCCAGTTCCATTGTGTACAATAACTGCATAGGAATAAAACATAGTGAGATTATGTAAGGAGAGCATGCACATATCCAGAGTTATGGTAGCAAACTGTAGATAGAACCAAAACCAATGATAGCAGGCAGATAATAGCTTTAGTTAAAAAATACATATAATGGCTCCTTTAATGTTTGTTTGCACCCAACATGAAACTCATAGTAGACACCCGAGATTAACGAGATAGTAGACAGATAGTGCTGATTCCTGCCCCAATATATACCCCACAACCATTTAAAAACTCAAGTTTCAGCATTAGTTTCAACCTGACTCGGAGCCTAATAGGTGAACACGACGATAAAGTAGCATGTCATCATATTAAGCGATGCATAACATAAGCAAACACGGAAGAGTGCGACCTCTCTAGCGGACCCGTGTAGTCCTCATGGTCATCTGCTCAGTTGATGATGGTAATGCATTTGTCGTGGCTGCCGCAGCAAGCGGAAGATCCGAGGCGGCGAAAGACAGTCTGGAGCGGATCCCTGCTGTGGTGAACCCTTCCGTCGGTGGAGCAGCTGAGCTGGGGTGGAACACAGCGCAACAGGAGCAGGACAAACCACACAAGGTTTTCTTTGACACATATCTGTAACAGAAGTAATTGTGTAAGGGCTTGTTTGAATTTGAGGATTCTAACAATGCAGGGATAGGAAATACACAGGAATAGGATAGGAATGCACGTGCAAAACAGAGAATTTAAAAACACGGGATTTCTGCCAATTTGGGTGTTTGATTTACAAGAATTGGAAGATCACATGATGCAAAGAAGCATGGTGATATTAAGTCAAACCACAAGAAAATGTACGGTTATAATGCTATTATGCTACTATCTCTTAGTCTTGTGCTTCATGAATAGGAATTTGAAAAGGAGGACAAGTGGAAATTAAAATTCCTACGGTTTTTCTTTCAAGGAGACACTAAAGGAACAAATCCTACAGCTTTCCTTAGCTCCATTCCTTTGAACCAAATTCATGAATAGTAGTACCATAGGAAACTTTCCAATTCCTATGCTTTTCCTTCACTTTTCCTTTCAAGCACTGGCGATTCTAGTAGGCAGGCTTGAGCCAGGAAAAGCCTACACTCAAAAAATGTTTTTGTGCTACTTCTATTACTTTGGACCCAGGCCACTGCCCTACTAGCTCAACTCCCAGGCCCATCGACAAATGCACAGCTCAAACGTGTAGAGATAAATAATGATGGCATTCAAGAGAGTCCATCATGGATAGCTAAGTTGCCTGGTACCTCACTGCTTGTCATATATTAGGATAAAATAATCGTATTTCACGTTACTACGTGTTCTCAGTGGACAATATATATAACATGTAGAGTAAAAAAGAGATGCAACAAGTGTACAACCTCTTTGGCAAAGCCATGTTGATCTCAGCATGATTGGGTTGATCGGTGAAGATGCTCCGGCTGACTTCGCTGTCGGAGGAGGGCAAGAAGATCTTAGGCGTCTGGAGATGGAGCCCAGGGTACTGCTCCGCTGTGATGGAGGGTTTCATCGTTGGAGTAGCTCCAGTGAGTTGTACGACGCCGAGGCTTAAGCAGGACAAGAGAGACAACATTAACCTGAGTGGAATTCTAATAGCATCTCCAATAGATGACGTAAAATACATAACCACAAAGTGATAGATGTAAACTACATCAGCCGCTCATCTCTGAACTTAACTGTCAAAACTGAATTTAACTGTCGAAACTGAACTTAACTGTCGAAACTGAATTTTTCTGTCGAAACTTGTCAGATTTCGGGTTCCGGCAAAACCCTTGAGGTTCGAACACTGGGGTGCACACGAAGATCTCTCCTCCCCCTAATCATGCCCTCACCGCGATCTCAAAGCTCAACGCATCGAACTCATAGAACAAGAGACACAAGGTTTATATTGGTTTGGGCCACCGATGTGGTGTAATACCCTACTCCAGTGTGGTTTGGTGGATTGCCTCTCAGGCTAAGGAAGAACTAGTACAGGGGAAGAATAGCCTCCGGAGGAGAGGTGCTCTTGTGCTCGTTGAGCTTGTGTGGTTGAGGATGATCTGAATGGCCTCGGATCCGTCTAGTTCGGTCCGGTCCAATTAGTTGCCTCCTACTGTGGTGGCTAGCCCTATTTATAGAGGCCCTGGTTCCCTTCCCAAATATTAGGCGGGAAGGGATCCCACAACGGCCAATTTGAAGGGGACAACTAGTACAAGTTATCCTGACTAAAGGTGGTCTTCGCCTACCAAAGGTTCTGGTGGTGACGCCGTCTTGGGCTCCACGGTAACCTCCATCCTGCCGTCCTGCTGGTCTTGGTCTTGTTGCACCTATATGGAAACCTTTGCCTGATGCCTCGGGACTCCTCGCCTGCGCTTGCCTCTTTAGCACCAAAGAGGAAACGAGGACACTATGCGCGCTGGCGCCCGCCTGGCCTTGGTCGTCATGGCTTATGTCACAGGAACCTCGCGAGGGGCCCCTTGCCTTGATCTCTCTGCGCCTCGCGAGCCAGCCTGGTGAGGCCGCCCCTGAGGAGGTCTTGCGTTGTCCTCCTCGTGAGGCTTGGCCCCTCATGATGGTCTTGAGTGTTTGCTGGTGAAGATGGGCCGTACAGGGCCGCTGGTGGAGCCACGCAGTGGGCCGTAGGCAGGCAAGTCTGGGGACCCCCGATCCCAGGAAGCCAACAAAACTGAATTGTACTATCGAAACTGAACGGACTAGTAGCAGAAAAGCAGTAGCAGCAGCATCAGCAACGCATGCGAGAGCCGGGGCAGCTGGTCGTGTAGCAGCATCAGGTGAGGCTACACGTCAGTCAACTGACTTTTTCATCTCTAGTCAGTCGATTTTCTGGCCATTGGATACGAAATCAAGGGCCTGCAATTCATCTTCAACCTCCACACCCCTGAGCCGCCCGCCACCACGGGCCAAACAGCCGCCCCCTGCCACCCGCGGCAGGCGGTGCGCCGCCCTGCCCACCCCAAAACCACTCCCCACTGCCGGTCTGCCGCCGCCCCGGCCATCCTCTAGCCCCCCCCCCCCCCGTGCCGAGCTTTTTCTCTGGCGATCCCCACGCCACCGCCCCACCACCGCCGGCGACCACCGCCCCCACCCTGAACCCTAAGATAGATAGTGGGTTACCTCTCCGGTGAGCCCCCTCCTGCTGCGGCTGGTTCTTCCTTAACTCCGTGAGCCCCCCACCCCGTGAAAATTGACTAACCCAAAAGTCGATTCATCGATGAAGTGTAGCTAAATCGGAGCAGCATCGCAAGCAAGAGCAAGAGCGAGAGCAGCAGGGCGATCAAGAGCAATAGCAAGAGCAGACCAGGCAGGGGACCAAGAGAAAGAGCAGAGCAGCAGCGTGAGCGAGAGCTAAAGCAGCAGCAGCTCCTACTGATGTGGACGTCGCCGCCGAGGGAGCGACGCCATGGAGGAAGTGGCCGGCGATGCCGCCATGGATGGAGTCGCGCCGTGTCGGCTCGGGACCGAGCGCCGGCAGCACCATGAGGTCAAATCAAGAAGAAAATGCGGTGATTAGTGTACAACCTCTTTGGTGGCGCCGATTAGGCCGCAACTTCATCCAAGGAAACGGTGATGATGCTGCTCTTCCGGTGGTGCAGGTGAAGACGGCGGTGTGGGAATGGAGGTAGCGCGAAAGAGGATGGGAACGTCGGGGCAGTTCCTTGGAGGTGGAGGACGAGGTGGCTGAACCGACGGGACGACGAGATCGACGGCGGATCCTCATCCGGTACGGTGGATGAGGGACGTCGAGGTGTTGCTGTGGACGACGTCATCGGGGAAGAGGCTCCGGCTGGGTGGAGGACGGAGGAGAGTGTGGGGCTTCGAGAGTTTTCGCGGCCTCGGTGTACGAATGGGTGGGCGGATGGGATGGGACTGGAGAACCATGGCTTAGAGACGCGATTGACTGAAATGTGGGGTAAGTTATGAAAGTACCCCCACTGGTTTGAGCTAGGCGGTTCTTTCGGTTCAGGGGTATCACGGGCATTTCGCGTGTTGGGATTTCACAGGAGGTGGGAGTTTTCGCGTGCATTGTAATTTTGGAATATCAAGGCATGGGTTGAGATGGAGGGAGTTGTCGGAGCACAACAAGACAAAGATATATCTTAAATATTTCTGGGTAACAAGGCGCGGGTTGAAGAGGCAAGAGTTTCGCAGCACGATAGACAGAGACGCTAGCTTGAAATTTCGGCATAACAAGGCGCGGCTTGCGGGAGAACAAGCTTAACGTGTACCAAAAACAAAGACAATTCGCACCTCATCACTAGAGAGAGCCATGTCCCGTTTTACTACATTACTAGAATGCATTCAAATACAACAAAAAAACTAAAAAAATCGGGACAACAAACATAACGTGTACAATACCAAAACAGTTTGCACTTCCCTCAACAATAAAAAAACAATGTGTTGTGTCTAGCATATGGACTAAATTTGAGTACATTTTCCCTGTTTGAATGGGATTGTACTCGGGTTAGTTATACAATCTAAATATTATCTTCACAACAGATGGCATGAATATAGGAGAAGTAAATTCCTATATAAATACGAATTACATGTACATACGATCTCAAATTCAAATATATGTATCCATTTTATGTTGAATTCAAATCATAGTACATGTATGCTCTAGCTAGATGTCTGGAATCTAAACCATGGATGATATACTACGTACAATGTGTTTAACACGCACAACACACACACAAACACCATTTAAACTAGTAAGGTACCCGTGCATTGCACACATGAGATTTGGCAACCACATTATGAATAAATACCACATAATAGCATGTAAGATTTGAGTCAAATATGCATGATGTAGATGTTCGTTTAATTCTTATAGTTCATTTCATTCAAAGTCATCTAGTTTTATAAGAAAGCTAATATATTTTAAGATTCATGGAATTATGTGTTGTAAGGCATAAAGTAAAAACAAATAATGGCAAATTATGTAGAAAAACATTTGAGAAATTCTGATACGGAAGACTCTAGAACAAAGAAGAAGTGCTTGTGTTTTGAGGTTTCTGCATTATGCTTAAGTTCAACCATGGAGTCTTCTAGATTGTACACGTGGCAAAATCTGGTGGAATCTAGATGATATCCTGTAACATCCCAAAATTCTAAATTTTGGAATGTTATAAACACATAGATAGTTTTGGTTGATTGTTTGATTGATTGACTGAAAGTGAGTGAATTTGAAACTTTTTGAAAGTTAAATGAGAGGGAATAAAAGGACTTTCCCAAATTTTCATTTTTGCTTTTATGATCTTCGGGAATTCAAATTATTTTCATCACAAAACCCTGCAGAGAAGATGACATGACTTCTTCCATTTATTTAAATGACAAGGGGTGTTGAAAATATTTGAATTTCATTTGGAAAATATTACCAATTCTGAAACTTTATGCAACTCAATGATTTTCACGAGAGAAGATAAAATGACTTCTTAAAATTAAATGAAATATGAGTTGGGAGTTTTAAAAGAATTAAATTCAAAGTTCTTTCGAATTTATTTCCAATTTGGAGTTATTTGAGTTTTATTCAAATTATTTTCTCCAAAAACAAAATATATGGAAAATAGGGTAACATGATTCCCTACATCGAAAAATGGGAGAAAATAATTTGAAGTCATTTTGGTATTTTAAAAATGTTTTTATTGGATTTTATTGGACCAGTAGCACTGTGTGAATTATTAAAATTTGTGTGTATTTTATTTGAAGCTAAAATAGTGTTCATGTTGTAGAAAATCTTTTTTTGAAAATTTTGATATATTATATGCCTATATAAAATTTTTATTTGGTTTTATTATTTTTGTTTTGTTGTCTCTGTCCAAAAAAAAAAAAATTTCTGCGCCCCGCCAGGCCAAGGGCCAAGGCCCAAGGCCAAGCCAGCGGCCGGCCGGCCAAGGCCAACATGCAGCAGCGCAGGAGCCAGGAGGGAGCCGCTCCTTTCCTTTTCCTTTTCCTTTCCTAGTAGGACTTTTGTCCTACTTTCGTTTATTCCGATTTGTTTCTAGATCTTTTCCCTTTTGTTTCCTAATCCTAGTCTATTTCTTGTCCCCTACCCTAAGAAAAACCCTCCCCTCCCCAATATAAATACCCAAGCACCCCACCTCCAACACATCAAACCAACACCTCTCCTCTCCTCTCCTCTCCTTGCAGAAAGCAGTGCAGCACCACCACCGCCGCCAAGTGCCGCCGCGCGCCTCGACCTCTCCCGAGGTTTATATGATCTCCTCTCCACCGTCCCGTGATCTCCTTTCCTCTAGGATCAACCGCAACATCGGATCCGATCTTCTTCCCCAACTCCGACGACTACTCCGGTGAGATCCACGAAATCCGTAATTCATTTTTTTTCAGAAAATAGCAATCTTAGAAAATTCATATCTTTTAGAGTTTTTAGTATTTTGAGTGATTCCAATTGCTATGTGTCACAAATTTGCGGAAGTTTTTGTTAGTGTCTCTGGATTTCAAATTTGAGTAGTTTAAATTTGAATTTGATAAATTTTGTTCATATTAGTATTTTGGCCATAACTTGAGTTTAAAAATAGGTTTTAATTAATTCTTTTGCTCCTGGTCACTTGTGATATTGTTTAACTGTAGGATTTAGTTTGGTAATTTTGGAGTATTTTAAATTAGGTTTTAGCAAAACAGTACTGTTTTATTATTAGTTCTGTTTTAGCTTTTTCTTTATTGTTTTTATTAGTTTTAAATTATTTCTTTTTGTCACTTTTGACAAAATTAGTTGTGTTCTGTTAGACAATAGGAGAAAATTTATTTTTATTTTAAAAATTTATTTTACTTAGTTTTGTATGAAAACTTGTTTAGGTCATAGTTAGTGTTTCATAAAAGCTTTTATTTGTTTCTTTTGCAAATAAAATTATATGGGAAAAAATACTTTCTGTTCAATTAGTTATTTTACATTTTATTTTCTGTTAATTTATTAGTTTAGTATTTTAATTGTTGTTAAGTTTTACTTACGGCAAAACTATATTAGATGTTTGTAGCAAAGTCATAGATCTTCGTTAGTAGTTTTTGTTTGTAGTTTTATTTGAAGTTTCTTTTGATTTTGTTTGAGTTTTATTATCGATTTTCCTTGTTGTTTTGATTGTTATTACGAGTGCTAAAATTGTTTGCTACGATGTTTGCTTATGTGAATGCTATGTTTGACTATATAGATTTTCAACGGAGTGACGATTAGTTCTACCAAGTCATTTTCTGACAGCGTTGTTATCTTCATCAAGTATTACCGAGCAAGTTCACTTTGACCATGTTTTTCATACCTATGTGTTTTATTGCATCTAGTGTCATCTTCGCAACAAACCCTCCAGAGTGATATTGAATTCTTGTAGTTGAGTAGTATGCATGAGGTAGGAACCCATCACCTGTTACCAAGCCGGGGCGTTATTTATTTTAATGCTACGCTATAGTAGGCGGGGTTGGTATGAGTGCTTCGAGTGGTGTGAGAATGGAGGATCTCGTCAATGGCGACAACTCCATGATGGAATCTGCAAGGACTGCATCTTCAAGGCCTCAAGACTTCAAGACTCGAGACAAGAATTCAATACACACTCTTTGGGTGAAGGATGGTTGACGGGCACCTGGAGAATCCGATGGTTGGCGGGATGCATGGAGAAGCGCCATGACATCTTGCGGAAAGATTCACCCAGACTCAAAGAGACGGAAGAATACTTCATGCACAGAAGCTTACGTGCAACCGCAAGTCACTATGGGCTCTGGCTTGGTTGACCTTAGTGGTGAATCTGGCTGGGACCGTGCTAGCAGATGTAGAACTACGGTAGGATTGGATGAGCACCGGACAGTGGTCAGAGGAACTCTTCGGAAGATCATGTTTCGGTCATCTTGTTCTCAAACACCTGAAGTGCGAGAACGCAAAGAGAGGATCGAATCTTGCGGGTAAAGTGTACAAACCTCTGCAGAGGGTTAAAACCTAATCGATTAGCCGTGTCCCCGGTTACGGACAATTTGAGCATCTGGACCTGGATCTATCTCGGAACTCTCAACACCGGACTGATAACTTAATTGTGGGCAACTTATGATGAATTTGGGCTATGAGACATCGGTTGGCGGAACCATGTCATGATAGAAAACTCTATAGTACAGACTTCATTTATTCCTTTGATGTAGGGAAAATAAAACCAGCTTTTACGCAAACAAAACTCGAATCTGAGCCACAAAGCCATCTGCATATAGTATAGTTTATCATCTGTTTTTCTTATTGTGATCTTGCGGTACATTCAATGTCTTGACCTACACGGCTGCAACATATCATGTTGCAGATATTTCCTCGACAGTAAGAGTTACGATACAGGTTACGGTCTACACTCAACTTTGCCGATGGCGTTGATGGGACTCCACACCCGATTACTTGTTTCATTGAGACTTATGAGGTATATATCAGTTTTACGTTAATTATACATGTGATTGCACTTTGATATATACATTGATGTACTGTGTGTGCCAGCATACAGATCCAGGGATGGCACAGCAACACAGAGGCTTGACCGTCTGAGGTCGGGTCGCTACATATCCAACGACCAGTAGTGCTCAAATTTGCCATCTCTACACCATCGGTTTGGCCTCATCCAACGACCATCTCCAATTAGAATTGTGTGTCCATGCATGGATGCAATGTGGCCAAATGATGTCTGCCATCGGTATCTCAAATTCAAATCAGTCTGACCTTGTTCAATGTGTATACAGCACAACATGCTCATTTCCAAACCACACTGTGCATATCTCAGTTATATTCATGCCTGCATGGGTTTCAAACATCATGATCTCTTATTCAAATATTTGAATTCAACTTTACATTGATTATGACCTCACCTAGTCTTTTACACCCACACAGTCGTCTTCTCTTTATAATTGTACCACTAACTTTCTCTCGTGCATGCATGCACACACACTACCAGTCGGCATTATCCATCGCACACATGCAATCTTTTTCTTCAGGTCGGTCTCCCATGCATGCACACACACACACACACACACACCTCCCCCTCTCCATCATATCGGGCATTCTTTATCTCTCACGTGCATGCGCAACGATCGGTGTTCCTCTCGGTGTGTGTATATATAGCTAGGTCTTTCACAGTTTTCCACACAAACCGATCAATCTATATATCTATTGAGGTCTCACCCTCTTTCCCACATCCACATTAATCAACCTATACCTCTCTATATAGGATTACATAGCTAATACACCCACATTAATTATATATCCAACGTCCCCCTCTCATCATCCATGCCTTTCTCTTCATCTCTCAGATGTGCGCACAGTGGCAAAGACAGGGGCAGCAAGTGCCCTGCCCCCCTAACATCACTATATATCTAGGCCAATGTGAATGTGATCATTAGACAATTGATGGTAAAATGGTTTAAGTTGATGAACTGGCCCTCCTTGTAAAAGATTAGCAATGCTTGGCCCCCTAGATCATTTATTTTTCATGGCTCCGCCACTTCGCGCAACAGCGCATGTTCTCGCCCCCTCTCTTTAAATATCGATCTCGCAGTTGTGCACTCCTTCATAGTCTCCCTCCACTTGGCCCCTCGCACCATCTTCTATCCCCCCACCGGATTTTGCCACATGTACAATCTAGCATACTCCATGGTTGAACTTAAGCATATTGCACAAACCTCAAAACACAAGTGCTTCTCCTTTGTTCTACAATCTTCCGTATCATAACTGCCCAAACTTTTTTTAGTTGAATTGCCATCATTTGTTTTTACTGTATTCTTTACAACACACAATTCCATGAATCATAAATAGATTAAGGGATTCTTTGATTCAAAGGATTCTCAAAGAATTTTGGAGGATTCTAATCCTTAGGAATTTTTCCTATCTTGGTTGTTTGATTCGTAGGATTGTAAACCATAGGAATTTTTCCATAGGATTCATTTGCACTAGATTTCATAGGAAACATCCGATCCACTCAAACCTCTTTGAAAGAATCCTACGTTTTTCTATGCACAATCAAACACTCGTACAATCCTATTGGATTCAAGACGACATTCCACTCTAATCCCATGTTTTTCCTATTCCCGCGTTTTGGAAATCCAACGAATCAAAGAGGACCTAACTTTTTTATAAAAACTAATTTATTTTGAATGAGATGAACTATAAGAATTGAACGAATGTCTACATCAGGCATATATGACTCAGAGCTTACATACTATAGTGTGGTATTTATTCATAATTTGGTTGCCAAATCTGATGCGTGGAATGAACATGTACCTTACTATTACTTCGAGTATGTGCACAACACGTAAATTAGAATTCAAATGGTGTGGGGACCCCGACTCATAAGTCGTGATCATCGAATGCACGTGTACAGTGATCCCAGAGATCAATGCTCACTGAACACACAGAAGCTGAATAACAAGAGTCTTACATCCATACATACCGTCTTACACAAATTATGACCATTATGGTCAAGTCTTACATCGATAAAGCCTTAAGGGCTGAACATCAAACGAAACACAAGCAGCGGAAATCTTCGTCGATAAGTAGAATCCATGCCATCAGCCTTAACCCTACAGGCATTCTGACTGGGAAACGTCCTAGTTCGCATGTTCGTCTCCAAAGAACTCTTCTTCGTACTCCGATTCTTCCATGCCTGGTCAATTAAATAACCAGTGGCAAGCCAATGAGTACTTTGAATGTACTCGCAAGCAACCCATGTTTTGGTTCAAGGTACAACAATGCATGATATAGGTAAATTTTTGCGGAAAGCTAGTTTTGAGTGCAACCATATGTTCAACAACTTATAAGACATGCATCAGGAGAATTCAAGTAACCATGAGTACAGGTTACATATATCAACATAAATAGAGTGGGCACCAACCCAACTCAATCATGTCAAGTCCTTTGACTTGACCCAAGTAGATCTTCCCACTTATCCAAACACACACTCTGGTTTGTAAACATGTGGACGTAGCCCAAGAGCGGTTACCCAACTGTCCTTGACCGTGGACACGACTATTCGAATAGTTTGACACTCTGCAGAGGTTGCACACTTTACCCACAAGATCCGGGGAACTTCCATGTCATCCACGACCCGCGGTACCTCAAGTACCCGGGGTAAGCACCCGATCACTATCTTTCCCTAGACGACACTAACAAGGAGTCCACTCGTTGTTCCGTATCCTCACGATGTACATCATACGAGACTCGCTCAAGATCGTAACATCCGAGAGGGGACACAACAGTGTATCTGGTGCCACAATGAAAACAGTCATGGCCGCCCTACAGCACGACCCGTCCCGAGAGAGAGCACCAACTCTCCCCGTCACTAATGTAACGGGCTCCAAGCTAGTATCGGCCTAGGTAATCAATAATGCCCTTTCCCATATAAGGGTAGAGTGGTTGCGCATGTAAGGTTGGAATAACGGTCGCAACTTAAACCAATCCGTTTTTGAAAACAACACACACACTTGCCTCGGTAGACCACTTCGTCATCAAGTGGCTACCCAACTCATCATCTCCCTCGGGCATAGGTGGCACCCGATGGGGTTTTCGAAAAGTCCTTTGAAAATACTTTGTCTCCATCACCATGCATATTCCGTCCCATTTTGTGTAGCACTACTTTAGCATCCTATCTACTCCCACCAAAGATAACCCTCATAAGAAGGTAGGGTCATGCACAATGCAAGTATCAACGAGGAAATGTGGTGGCAAGCCACCCCATGTAGTCACCACAATATCGTGTCTCGGTGCAAGCAATAAAAGTGCTATATGGCATGCATAAAAGGGTTTCATAGACATGGTCAAAGGGCTGCTTGCACGCTCAACAAAGTCTTGAGGTCTTCAAAGTCTTACGGTCCAACTCCTTCGTTAGCAACGCAATCTATAAATGCAAAATAATAACGAGAAAATAAGGCAATAATAAAACAGAAGAACCAAAGTGCTCGGAAAAATGTCAACTTGTTTTGTAAAATACTAGGGGTGAAAACTAAGAAGGGAAAATTCTTAGTTTTGGTTTTGGAAATAGCATAATAGGAGATATGGATTTACAAAGGCATATTTAAATGCTTAAAATCACATTTAAATATTTACAGTGAAGAAAAGGTTGTTGGATTTGAATGAAAGTTGCACCATTAAATAGGTTGCAATATTATAGGAATTTAGGATTTGGAATTAATTCATTTGGACAAGTATTTAATCCTGTGGAATATTTGGAAAATGACGAGAAAAGAAAAAGGAAAAGTAGCCTTGTGCAAGCTGGGCGGAAGGACCACAGTGCAGCAGGCCCAGATGGGTTTCAGCCCACGCGAGGCTGCCACGTCGAAGGCGTAAAGGCAAAATCGCCTTGACCTCACAGCCGAACGGTCTTGGCGTGCGTGCGTGTTTAAACCTGACGGGTGGGGCCCACCCGTCAGAGTGTGTGGCTGACCGACGGGCCCCACGGCCGTCGTCTTCAACCTCGCCCCAGAGAGGGTGGCGAGCTCACCGGCGATGTTTCCAGGCACGGCGGGGGGAGCTGATGGCACCGCTGGACTCCTCGTCGTGTCGCCGTTCGGGTGGTGCCGGAGTTGGCGGAGGAAGCGAGTGGTTCGCCCGGCGACGAGGTTCAAGGCGGAGGCGTCGGCGATGATGGCTCCGGCCATTTCCGACTGCAAAATAGGGGAGACAGAGGGGAAATGATCGGGGAGGTGTGGAGGTCGGATCGAGAGAGAGGAGGAGCAGAGGGAGCCGTGCCCCGAGATCGACGACGACCCGAGGCGGCGGAGCTTGAGCTTGATCTCGAGCTCGGGTGCTCCTGGAGGAGAGTGGAGGGCACAGGGGGCCTTTTTGGAGTAGGTAGGGGCGATTGGTGGTGATAGGGAGGCTCGGGGAGGCCTTTAAGTAGGCGAGCCACGGCTCACCGTGAACCCGTCTTGGCGGGCGAGGTTGTTGTCGTTCTTGTGGGTCACGAGGGCACGCGTGGACATGTCAGGGTGTTCATGGGTTCGGTCCAGGCGAGGGAAAGAAGAGAGGGAGGGAGCAGGGGGCCGAGGCGCGTGTGAGCAGCGCCATTGGCATCTTGGGCGGCTCTATTTGCTAGCGGAGGCGCTTGGAGGAGGAGGAGAGAGGAGGGCCGACCAGCGTGGCGTCCTGCGGACGCCGAGGTGCATCGGCGGCTGGGAGGCCCGAGGTGGCGGGAGGCGGTTGGGAGGGGCGGCTACTGTCTTGGGCGCCTTTGTAGAGAGCGCTCAGAGCGCCAAATGGCCATTCTTTATGCATGGTGGCGCGTCCTTTGGTGTCTAGCAGGTCTAGGAGGGAGTAAAGAAATGGGGTGGTGCATTGGATGCCATGGATGGCCACTGGAGTGAGGAGGGAGGTGAGGAAGAGGGAGAAATGGGCTGTCCAGAGAGAGAAAGTGGGGCTTTACCCATCCAATAATTGAGCTGTGGACTTGCCATTGTTACTGGAGGTGAAAGGGGTCTAGGAGGAGCTGTGGTAAAAAGTGGAGCTCAAGGAGAATAGTTTTAGTGGTCAAAATGGTGATTATTGAAAAGTGGCAGAAGGTGTTTGATAATGGTTTTGGCAAGCAAATGATTTCCAATTGCCATGAGACTCCACAGGGTGAAATGACACATATAATTAGGGCCTCCCACCAATTTGGAGCTTATTTGGGAAAAGTTGCCAATGCAACTTTTGTAAACCCTAGAAATGAGCAGAAATGGACTTGTGTAGATCTAGTTGAGCAAATCACTTCTCCTTGATGCACTACTTGGTGTAGTGGCCTCATTTGGTCATGTGAACATGCTCACAAAAGCTGGGGTCAAGGAGAGAAAGTTGGTAGTACAAAGTTGTTCAAATTTGGTTCTGGACAGGAAGGGTTTTGGGGGTCTTTGATCAATTTAACTTGTTCTCAAACTTGTGCCACTTGGTCTAGATGCATTATTACACCATTTGAGCATGTTCATCAAGTGTGAGAGCATTTGGACATATTTGTGATTAAGGCAAAGTTGTTCAAACTAGAAAAAGGTCAAGTGGTTTTGAGAGGGTTCCATGGGGTTATACTGTTCTCCATGACATGAGACTTGGCAAGATCATCAATCATGTCATATGTGACATCCTAGAATTTTCTTGGAATTTTTGGGGAATATTTGCTTTGTAAATATTTCAAAAGCTTGAAATATCCAGAAAGGGTTTTGAGGATTTGACCAATGTTTTGAACATGACCATGTGTTGAAACTCTTATATATGGGAAATATATGCCCACTGAGTTTCCCGATTTTTGTCAAATATTTGTAAAACAATAAAATAATTTTTCCTATTAAAGATCATTTCTGGCCTTAAGAAAAAGCTTTTAAATAAAATAGGAAAATAACTTTTAAAATTATATTTTTGTGGTTTATGGGAATCCCCTATCTAATAGGTTTCAAATATACTCTTTGAAATATTTTTAATACCACAAATCAAGTACTTGCAGTGCAAATCTCAATTCAAGGGTTTTTTGAAAAACTAATTTTAGAAAATACTTTTTGGCCAAATTATTTTTGTAAGGAAATACTATATTGCTCTATACACATGGCATGATCATTGGGCAGAAGCTTGGGGCAAGGAGATGAAGTATAGAATTTGGAGTTGTGTTGACCTTAAAGAGCACTTGAAAAACAAAAAGAGAAAACCAACTCCAAATAAAAAGTCAAATAGTGCAAAAGTTTTTGTCAAACCACATTTTATCATGATTTATCATCTTAAGTGTTGTGCCACGAAAATCAGGGTGTGACAGACGGCACGCTACACAGTGTCTCTCTTACAGTTCATGAAGCCACGTGGCACATGTGGAGGTGTTGTCGCGACCTCCTTGTGTGGATTGATCACAGTGACGTGCTGCTGGTTCCAGACGAATGTACTCGTTCTCTCTGAGCCACACTGTCGGTAGATGTACAAAGCAAAGATGTGCACGCACTCCACACACGCACTAATTCCCTCGCACGCACACGCGGGTACACGGGCGGACGCATTTTTGTATGAAGATCCACCCCATGTGATAATTTGACGCGTGTAAAGTCCTTCACTTCATTGATGGTCAATTAATACAGTGCATGCAAATTGAGTGGACGTGAGGGCGGAAGAAAGACATTACTACTCCACTGCGCGCATGCGAGTAGTTAAATCATGGGTTGCTAGTACTTCCATTGGTATCCTTCATATTTTGTGCCAATTTTTTTACCATATTGGTAGTAACAAAATATCTATGCATGTCATAAAAAGTGGCAAAAAAAAGGGAGCCAATAAACCAGGACGCAGGCAGCATGATCAATTTTTGCCAGTGCTACTGTTGGTGGCCTTTGTATTTAAATATGGACGGAGTGGAGTAGTACTATCTTTATATTAGCCTCGTAGGGCTCTCCCAGCGCCTAGGCTCGCCTCCCCGCCTCACCCACCGGATCTCGCCATGGAGGATCCCGCCATGGATAATCCCTTAGATCCCAGGATCCTGCGGCCTGCCCTCTCGCTGCGGCCCGCAGCACTGCCGCCTTTGAGAAAAACCCACACGTGTTTTAGAGGGGATCCATTGCTCTAGAAACATACCTGAAGGAATTTCAAAGTAGACATTTTCATCTTCAGTAGGTTCCATAGGTTGAGGAGCAACTCTTTGCTCTACTGGTCGGGGTGAAGATAACCCGAACAAGCCCCTCAGAGGATTACTTTCCATCGTAACAAGTGACAGTAAATTTCAGCACACTATATAAATTTTTCCTTACCAAATTCCACCTACCAAAGGCGCTTCACTCCCCGGTGGCGCTAGAAAAGAGTCTTGATGACCCACAAGTATAGGGGATCTATCGTATTCCTTTCGATAAGTAAGAGTGTCGAACCCAACGAGGAGCAGGAGGAAATGATAAGCGGTTTTCAGCAAGGTATTCTCTGCAAGCACTGAAATTATAGGTAACAGATAGTTTTGTGATAGGGTAATCTGTAACGAGCAACAAGTAACAAAAGTAAATAAGAGCAGCAAGGTGGCCCAATCCTTTTTGTAACAAAGGACAAGCCTGGACAAACTCTTATATAAAGAAAAGCGCTCCCGAGGACACATGGGAATTATCGTCAAGCTAGTTTTCATAACGTTCATATGATTCGCGTTCGGTACTTTGATAATTTGATATGTGGGTGGACCGGTGCTTGGTGATGTTCTTACTTGAACAAGCATCCCACTTATGATTAACCTCTATTGCAAGAATCAGCAACTACAACAAAAGTATTAAGGTAAACCTAACCATAGCATGAAACATATGGATCCAAATCAGCCCCTTATGAAGCAACGCATAAACTAGGGTTTAAGCTTCTATCACTCTAGCAACCCATCATCTACTTATCACTTCCCAATGCCTTCCTCTAGGCCCAAATAATGGTGAAGTGTTACGTAGTCGACGTTCACATAAAACCACTAGAGGAGAGACAACATACATCTCATCAAAATACCGAACGAAAACCAAATTCACATGACTACTAATAGCAAGGCTTCTCCCATGTCCTCAGGAACAAACGTAACTACTCACAAAGCATATTCATGTTCATAATTAGATGGGTATTAATATGCATAAAGGATCTGAACATATGATCTTCCACCAAATGAACCAACTAGCATCAACTACAAGGAGTAATAAACACTACTAGCAACCTACAGGTACCAATCCCAGACTTAGAGACAAGAATTGGAAACAAGAGATGAACTAGGTTTGAGAGGAGATGGTGCTGGTGAAGATGTTGATGGAGAATTCCCTCTCCCGATTAGAGGAGCGTTGGTGATGACGATGGCGATGATTTCCCCCTCCCGAAGGGAAGTGTCCCCGGCAGAACAGCTCTGCCGGAGCCCTAGATTGGTTCCGCCAAGGTTCCGCCTCGTGGCGGTGGAGTCTCATCCTGAAAGCTTGCTTATGATTTTTCTTCGGACGAAAGACTTCATATAGCAGAAGATGGGCACCGGAGGGCCAACAGGGGGCCCACGAGGCAGGGGGCACGCCCCCCGCCCTCGTGGACAGGTGGAGGCCCCCCTGACGTATTTCTTCTGCTCAATATTTTTTATTATTTCCATAAATAACTTCCGTGAAGTTTCAGGACTTTTGGAGTTGTGCAGAATAGGTCTCTAATATTTGCTCCTTTTCCACCCGAAATTCCAAATGGTGGCATTCTCCTCCTTATGTAAACCTTGTAAAATAAGAGAGAATAGGCATAAGTATTGTGACATAATGTGTAATAACAGCCCATAATGCAATAAATATCGATACAAAAGCATGATGCAAAATGGACGTATCAACCATACAGTGACCATACTACATAGATATATGTTTGTTTCATGTTGTTATCCTGTCCACCTTACTACTGAACTGGTTTACCAAAATGAGTTTCATATACTACATTGTAAACATGTGATGTGTTTGTTTGTTTCTCCTTTAGTACGCGGATAAAATATTGGAGAAGAGTACCCCATTATGCAATGGTAAAGGATGTAATGCAGATCAGGTTCAAGATAGTGAGACATCCCAGTTGTTCTCCAAGAAAGCTGATAAAAACTATATTGAAGACACTAAGACAACCCCAAAGTCCTGTCTTGATGTTGTGTTCGAGTTACTGGCTACTAGTGCTGGCACCAGCTCTTCGTACTCGCTGCCTAAATCAGTTCGGCTTCTTGAGTCTCAACTTCAAGTTGAAAGACATCGATCGAGATGTTATCGACGAAGTCAAGGACCGAGGAAGTCCTGCGAGAATTCAGATGCATACTTTCTCGTGCAACAATAAGTCTTTGGAGGATCTAAGCGCCAAACAAGAGAAAGTTAATAAGCTTGCTAAGCATCTTGCCAACATTATGGGTACCTGGATATTGTTTCTTGAGCTCTTCTGAAGAAGTTTCAGTTCTGGACTTGTTTTGCTGCGGCGCTTATATGCTGCTTTGTTCCCTATATTTGCACTCGTGGCAAACTTTGATGCCCAGTGGATGTAATATGTGTAATAGCCGTGACAGCCTAGAGTAAGTTACTTTCTTATTTATTTCCTTTGTCTTGTTTATTTGTTTTCTTGTAGTCAGTGCAGTTCTTTTTCCGCGGTTTGCTAGTGGCCGGAATAAACTATTTTTTTAAACTAGGCCACATTAACAATGGGCTACATATTTACTGTAGGCCTCCTATGGGCCGTAGAAACAATGGGCCTTCTAAGGGTCGTAGACACAATGGTCCTTCTACGGGGCGTAGACACAATGGGCCTTCTACGGGGCGTAGACACAATGGGCCTTCTACGGGTCGTATCATGAATGGGCCTTCTACGGGCCGTATGATCGGTTGGCCAAACATGGGCCAATAACATACCACATTATGGCTGTAAATGGGCTAGAGTTGAAATCGTCCGTTCATGGGCCGACCATAACGGGTCGTCGTTAATAGGCCGTATTTGATGACGATATGAAAACGGCCCAACGAATTAACGGGCCAACCGTAACCACGGGCTGTATTTGGCCCACAAGCTGAAAATGACAGTAACGGGCCGAAAGTAAACGAATTCTGGAAATGAGCCCAAGAATAAATGGGCCCTAAGAAGGCCGAAAGATAACATGGGCTGGAAATGGCCCAACGGAATAATGGGCCATTAATGGGTATAAAGTGATACACTTTTCATTACAGGCTTTACCACGGGCCGTTAATGGGCCGAGGGTTACTAAGGGCCTCATATGGGCCAAAAGACGTCATGAGCCGGAAGTTAAAACAGGTTAGAATTATATTGGACGGCCCAGATGACGCTACTGGGCCTAATTCGGATAGGCCGTAAACGGGCCCTGGGTTAGCGGGCTGTAAATGGGCTATATGTGAACAAGTCGTTAACAGGCTTGCCGTGGGCCGGCCCTCCACCTTTTGTCCAAGTTAAACGGGCCGGCTTATCAGAGGAATGGGCCTCTGTTGGGCCGTGCCACGTGTCGACGTATCATAGGCGCTTTGGGTCCAATGAGTGGATGATTTCTGTCCCAACGGTGAGCTGACACGTGTTTCCTCCAGCCAATGATGATGTTACACGTGGAAAATCTCCATTGGTTAGGGCTGTTAATGGGTTATCGGATCCAAAACCGGACCCAATAGCTTAACGGCATTCCGTTACGGTGGATGCCACGTGTCGGTCACCCTTGACGAAAGCACTTCTATGACGCGCGATTTATCGTCATGGAAGTGGACACTTCCGTGATGATAATTTTGGTAATGTCATGGAACACTTCTCTGACGACCTGGTATGACTATCTTGATTCTGTCATAAATTTGTCATGGATGTACATGCATGACAGAAAACGTGACCTACTGTGACAAACACGTATCATCACGGAAGTGCAAATTTTTGTAGTGTATGGGGGCCCAATTAGATGTCATGTCTACTCGACGCCCAATTAAATGGCTTTTGATGTCATGTCAAGCATCGGGAAAATTACAGGTGATATGAAGCTTTCCATTCTCCCATGATACGGGCTTTCGAGAGCCCTTGGATCTGAGATTGAACGGCTGCATGGCGTGATTCTAGACCTATGGGTGAATATCCTATCTTGGAGGGTTATTCTGCAAATTTTCAGCAACTTAGCATGCAACAATTTGATCTTAGATCCAAGGGCTGCCAGCAGCCCGTATCATGGTCGCGCCTACCACGACCGTCGCCTCGCTCTCGCGGTCGCGCCCTTGGAGATTTAACATGGTGCGTTAGGCTATCTGATGTTGGCATGTCATACATCACTACAAAAAATACACTTCCGTGATGATACGTGTTTGTCACAGTAGGTCATGTTTTTTGTCATGCATGTACATCCATGTCAAATTTATGACAGAATCAAGATAGTCATACATGTGCTCTCGTAGAAGTGTTCCATGAGATTACCAAAATTATCATCATGGAAGTGTCCACTTCCATGATGATAAATCATGCGCCACAGAAGTGCTTTCGTCAAGGGTGACCAACACGTGGCATCCACCGTAAAGGAACGCCGTTAAGCTATCGGGTCCGGTTTTGGATCCGATAACCCGTTAACAGCCCCGACCAATGGGGATTTTCCACGTGTAAAATCATCATTGGCTGGAGGAAACACGTGTCGGCTCACCGTTGGGACATATGTCATCCACTAATTGGACACAAAGCACCTATGATACGTCGACACGTGGCACGGCCCAACAGAGGCCCATTCGTGTGAAAAGGCCAGCCCGTTTGACTTGGTCAAAAGGTGGCGGGCCTGCCCACGGCAAGCCTGTTAACAGCCTGTTCGCATATAGCCCATTTACAGCCCGCTATCCCAGGGCCCGTTTACGGCCTATCCGAATTAGGCCCAGTAGCGTCATCTGGGCCGTCCAATATAATTCCTGCCCGTTTTAACTTCCAGCCCGTGTATGGCCCATGATGTCTTTTGGCCCATATGATGCCCTTAGTAACCCTCGGCCCCTTAACGGCCCATGGTAAAACTGGCCCGTAAAGAACAGTGTATCACTTTATACCCATTAACGGCCCATTATTCCGTTGGGCCGTTTCCAGCCATGATATCTTTCGGCCTTCTCAGGGCCCATTTAATCTTGGGCTCATTTCCAGCATTCGGTTACTTACGACCCATTACTGTCATTTTCTGCTTGTGGGCCAAATTCAGCCCATGGTTACAGTCGGCCCGTTTGCGGCCCGTTAATACGTTGTGCCGTTTTAATGTAAAAAAATCCATTGGGCTGTTTTCATAGAGTTACCTAATACGGCCAATAAACGGCCCGTTATTGTCCACGAATAGTACAGCCCATGATTGGCGAAATGATGATACGCCCCGTAGAAGGCCCATGGATCCTACGGCCCGTAAAAGGCTCATGGATCGTACGACCCGTAGAAGGCCCATGGATCCTATGGCCCGTATAGAAGGCCAATGGATCCTACGGCCCGTAGAAGGCCCATGGATCATACGGCCCGCAGGAGGCCCATGGTTACAACAGTCCGTGTGTTGCCATGATTATTAGAAAAACACAAAAAAAGAACTGCAGTGACTACAAGCAAACAACTAAACAAGACAATAAGGAAATAAATAAGCAAGCAATTAACGCTAACCTATTACCGCTATTACATATTACATCCATTGGGCATCAAAGTTAGCCACCGATGCAAATATAGGGAACAAAGCAACATATTACATACACTGGCCGTCAAAATTGGCCACCAGTGCAAATAAACGCGGCAGCAAAACAAGAGCATAACTGAAACAACTTCATAAGAGCTCAAGAAACGTGGTATCCACCATGCTGGCAATAAGCTTAGCAAGCTTATTAGCTTTGTCCTGTTCGCCCTAAAATCCTCCTCGCTTCTTTCACGGAAAGTATGCATCTGAATGCTCGAGGACTTCCGCAGTCCTTCCGCTTCTTGTCAGCACACTGGTGATCGATGTCTTTCAAAGATGTAGTTGAGACTCGAGAAACCGAACTGATTCAGACAATGAGTTTGAATAGCTTGTGCAAGCGGTAGTGGCCAGTAACTCCAACACTAAACCAAGACAGGACTTTGGGGTTGTCTCACTGTCTTCGAGATAGTCTTGCTTAGCTGTTTTATCAGCTTTGTTGGAGACCAACAAGGATGTGTCACTATCCTGAACCTTATATGCATTACTTCGTTTACCATTGCTTAATAAGGCACTCTTCCCCAATATTCCGTCAGCATTCTAAAAGAAGAAACAAGCAAACACATAACATTTTAGCATGTACTAGTATATGAAACTCTTTTCGGTGAACCAGTTCATTAGTAAGGTGGACAGGATTAAACTACCAAGTCTTCTATTGCCAAGTACTAGTACATAATAAAAGCATCAAAAAACATATATCTATGTCCTATGGTCCTTTGCATTGTCTTGCCAAATCAAAATAGAGACACGGTTCAAATCATATCGATTCAAGACAAAGCAGCGGTGAAAGAATACAAAGCGTGGGAAACTACACGGCACAACAAGATTTCAGATGGGTACCACGTGTCTACATGTACAACAACACTATTGGCTCTGTTGTGATGCTAGTAATGTGCATGATATGAGAAGTCAACTGTATACACAATTGAAATTGAAATCACCAGAGCTATTGATAAGAGCCAGCCTGTTAAAGAAACATGCGTGAACATACCTGCTGTGCCATTGCAGTTTTGATTGGATCCTTCAATTTAAAAATAAGTTTGTATGAGTAAATACAGCGATACAAGAGCAAAGCAGAATGCACAATAACAATCAAAGTTCAAAAAGGCGCGCCTAAGCGAGCGCGTAAGAGCGCCTAGGCTCTAGGCATTGGCGAAACGCATTGCGCATAACTACGCTTAATCTGTGCATAACTGCGCATAAGCATGCGCTTTGGTCAGTAAAGTGCAAGGCGGTAGCAAAACGCACAATTAAAGCCTAGCTCTTTTTTTAACTTTGGTAGCAATGGAATCTTAAACTAGAACAGTTGTTCTTCAGGTTTAGGCACTTGTTCTACATGAACAGAGTACAGTAAGACGCAAGAATATAGTACTTAAAAATATAAAATGAGCTCATAGACCTTACCACATTCTTGGTTCGGAACCAGTACAGAACAAGGCGTTCCCAGTCATCGTCTAATAAATGTGTCTCAACAGAACGTAAGGGAATTTGATGAGTTTCTTTGCCGGTGAAGTACGTTTTCTTCAGGTAATTCCGATACTGCGACCAAGCATTCTTGAAGATAGCAGAGGTATTAGCATAGGTTACCTCATCCTGAGTTTCTAAATCGGTCCTTCTCTATAGAGAATAATGGGAAAATTTGTTGTATTATAACCATCATAGAGGTAGGATGTATGGGACAAAGCAAAGTAATTGCCATGAATAACATTATTTACACATATTCAAACAAGTGGTGCGACCCTATGGCGACTCCACCTCCCTATGGCGACTCTAGGGTTTTCCCCTAGGATCTCCGTGGTTCTCCGGTGGATCCAAGTTTTCTTCCAATCATCCTACGCGGTGTGGGCTTCTCTACATCTTCATCCCCATCTCAATGGGATCCAATGGGGGCTCCACTCTGGATCTGGATTTCTCTAAAGGTTTGGTGTTTGCTGATGAGGTTTTTCGGTCTTCTGGTCTCTCCATTCATCCTGTGGAAGGTTCTCGTCCTTTCATTCTGGTTGTCTCATTTAGTAGACATGTTTTTCGGCTTGATATTGATTCTGTGGCTGCGGCCCTAGAGGCTGCCATTGGGGGTTCGGCGATTGATCTTTCTGTTCAGCTTCTAAGGAATAAGGTCTTCTCTTTTAAGGTTTCTTGCCAGTCTGTGGGGTTTCATATTGTCAATCTCAGATCCTTTTCGTGCTCACAGTTCAAGTGCTACTTTCATCTCTGGGGAAAAGGGGGTCCTAATTGGTGGCGTGAGTTTAAAATTTGGAAAAAGGAGTGTGATGTTGAATGGATTTTGGTTAGTCCCTCCAAGAGTAGGGCTGCCCTTGGTATGATTGCTATGCATAAACCTCCCCCTAAGTCTGCCATTCGTTCGGGTAATTCAGTCAGGAAGAATCTTTCATTTTCTATGTTTCAAAATTATGAAGCTTGTCGTGGTTATCGTTATCCTGTTTCCCAGGAGTGTATTGATGTGGCTCCAATTGCTGGGTATCCTCTGTCCGATCATGAACGTGTTGTCATTCATCCTCCACAGCCGGTGGAACTTCAGTGGACGGTGGCTTCTCCATCCATCATGTTCGGAACAGTGGCGTCCATTCTGGGGCGATCAACTCGTTCTGTTATTTCCCCTAGATCTTTGGGCGGGATTTCCGCTGCTTCAAACATTCAAGCTTCGGGCTCCCCAGTCCCTGGCTTGGGCCTGGTTGCATCGCCGCTGCCTTCTTTGGCCGCCCCTTCTATGGGCCCTGAAGACGTGCGAAGCCCACAATCTGAGGATTTCTCTGGCCCATCTCTGACGCGCCTTCCGCCCCCTTGTTATGGTCGGCAGGATTCTTTTTCTGGTATTCATATTCCTTCTTCACAGGAAGCTAATGAGAATTTTAATGCCATGGTCGATGACATGGTGGACCAAATTGTGACGTGTCGGATTTGCTCGGTTAGGGGCCATTTGTCTGTGAGTTGCCCTCGTCTTGCTCCCTGTGTATCTTGTGGGGTTGTGGGCCACTCCAGGAAGGATTGCGAGAGGATTGCTATTGAAAATGGGTTGGTTTGGAAATGGAAGAGTCCCTCTTTTTCGGTCTTGCCTCCCTGCTCCGAACGGCGTGCTCTGACTCCTCCAATAGCCTGCTCCCCGGTCACATCACCGTATTCATCGCATAAACCCTGCACGCCGCCTTCGTCATCGCCGATAACACCGCCGCCGCCGCCGCCTGAGCTTCCTCTGCATTCTTCGCCACCCCCTAGTGCTTCACCCATGGCGGTCTTTGAGCTGGACCCAGAGCGCTATGTCCCGGTGGGGCACCACATCATTGATGGTGGTGAGCATCGTCTTCCTCGGACCTTTGTCACTCCTGCATCGCCGATTGTTCACCGCCATGAGTCCTTCATGATTGTTGAAGTCATGCCAGCTCCGCCTCTTGGTCAGATTGGTCAGGTTCGTCAGGATGTTGTCAATCTTATTAATCAGTTGGGGTTTCATGTCCATTCTGCTCAGCCGTGGATCTCTGGGATTGGTTTGTTTGAGGTTAGAGATGCGGGTGAGCGATTTGCCTTGATTTAGCTGCCACCGCAAGATCTTGGTAATGATAGGTTTGTTCGTTTCATGAAGCATGATCATGGTGAAGGGTTCCACGGAGTTCAGGGCTTTAGGGAGGGTTGCTTAATGTTTTTAGGGGTCCCTCTTGACCTTAGAAATACTGAAAATTTAAGTGTTGCGGTCAACACGTTTGGAAAGTTCCATCACTGGATTAGTGATGATTCGTACCTTGTTCGCTCTGTGGTTTTTGCGTCTTTTCCTGAGGATATTCTTGTCCCTCGTGACGTGGTCTTCTCGGATTATGCCGCTTGGGGCGGTGCTAAGGTCTCGTGGACTGCTCCGTGTTATATTCTGGGAGCTAATTTTGCAGAGCAGATGCCTCAGGATGAAGACCCCATGCCACTCACTGGCATTGCTCACCCTCTGCCTGGGGAGTTTGTTCAAGACCCCCACTTTTTTGCTCTGCCGCTGTTTCCAGCGCTAGGCTGGAACGATGTTCCGTTGCCTCCACCGCCTATGGCTGAGCGGCAAAATCATGACGCGGGTTGGGGATGCCAAGCTGATGGGCCTGCTATTGCTCATGAGGATGGCCCTGTTGTTCATGATCAGGAATCTATGGTCATTGATGAGCATGTAACCCGAGACTCATTGAGCGGGAGGTTCTTTGTTGAAGATTTTCAGCTGTTGATCCTCCGCATGGTCACATGATTGATGTGGTTGTGCCACAAGTGGAGGAAGATCTGCCCGGGAGGACAATGCCCTTGCCATTGTCCTTACCAGCCGCTTTATTCAGCATGTAGAAATTGTCATTGGTATGGCCCAAGTGGTTTATGGACCTGTTCTTCCTCCGGAAATGGTTTGGAAAAGGGCTTTTGACACCATGTTCCAATTTAGTACTGCCACGGAAGTGCTTCGTATGGTCAGCCTGCCTTGATTTACGCGGTTTTCATTCCTTCACAGTCTTGGGATGTTGTGATTGGGGATTCTGAATCTGTGCCTGCTAGCTTCAATGAATCAGCTCGTCGACCAGTTGCCAGGGCTTTGTTTCCATCGCCGGCTTTGCCTGATAGCGATGTTGCATGCCAGTCCTATATGCATGTGCGGCTGGCCAGTTCCTCTGTCTTGGATGATCAGTTTGCTTTCTCTGCCCTACAGGCCAGGAAGAAGAGTGTCAAAAGAAAAATTACTCCATTGGTTGATTCTTCCCTGCGACGCTGTACCAGGAGTGCTGCTAAAAGGGATGGTTTCAAGTCTGTCCTACATCAGTTGCCCCTTCCCGAGCCACGCAAGAAGAAGCCAAGAGCTAAGCCGTTGTTGAATGTCAACCCCGCTATTGATTCAGTTCCAGCAGATCCTGCACCGTCTCCCTCTCCGGTTCGTGGTGAGGCTTACTCGGCGTCTATTCCGGCACCCACTCCCATTCGAACCATCCAGATCATTGGTCATGATCTGGGGATTCCGTCAGAGAAGCTCACTTGTTGCTCGCTTATGGCGGAACAAATCGATGATGTTCAAGAGCGATCGATGATTAGTTACTGCTCTAAGCTCTTGGGTGTGGCAAGCCTTCAAATTTGCTAGTTATCTTAGGGAATTTTATTTGCTTCTTGTACCTGTCATGTAAGCTATAAACGCTCTTTATGTATTTGGATCTTTTGCTTTTCTTTGTCTGCTGGATGGTACTGTGTGCTCTACTATGTAGTAGCACTTTTAAACTTCTCAATCTTAGTTTTAATGGATCATCGTTCTAATAGAAGCTGGAAAGTGTTTTGCTGGAATGTTCATGGTCTTAATGCTCCTTCTCGTCAGCGTGCTGTTAGGAATAAAATTGATGAAAGTATGGCCTCGGTTGTCTGTTTGCAAGAAACAAAGATGCAGTCGTTTGATTTTCACTCAATCAAAAGTTTCTGTCCGAGGCGGTTAGATTCTTTTGTTTATAGCCCTTCGGTTGGTGCATCTGGTGGTCTTTTGGTTGTTTGGAATTCTGCTGTCCTCACTAGGGTGCTTATTGACACTAAACCCTATGGCAATGTTTTGCAATTTACCTCTACCCAGAATAATGAGCAGCGGACTCTTGTTAATGTCTATGGTCCCTGTCAAGGGCAGCTTAGGGATGAATTTGTCTCATGGTTGTACAACATGAACATCCCTCATTGTGAAAATTGGCTTTTCTTGGGGGACTTTAACTTTATTGGGTCCTTGGATAATAGAAATCTTCCTGGTGGAGATGTTAATGATATCTTCATTTTTAATGAAATTATTGGACACCTGGGTTTACTTGAACTTCCAATTGAAGGCAGAGCTTACACATGGTCCAGCATGCAAGATAATCCTTTACTTGAGAAACTAGATTAGTTTTTTACTTTTGCAAATTGGATCTCTGTTTATCCAATGTCTCAGGTTCTGCCTCTTGCTAGAACTGCCTCAGATCATGTTCCTTGTGTGGTTGATATTAAAAAATCCATCCCAAGATCAAATATTTTTCGTTTTGAGAATTATTGGGTGGAAATGGAGGGGTTCTTGGATTGTGTGGCGAACTCCTGGAAATCTGTTTCTCGAAAACAAGGTGTTTCTGCTGTTATTGCTGATAAGCTTAAATGTCTGAGACAGGCATTAAAGAAATGGCAAACTAATTTGTCTAAGCTAAAGATACTGATTGCCAAGTGCAATAGAGTCGTTCTCATTCTTGATTCTCTTGAAGAGCTTAGACCTCTATTCAGACAAGGGTTCAACTTTAGATCTATTGTTAAACTTCATGTGGAACATTTGCTGCATCTTCAATATCTTTATTGGAGGAAGAGATGCACCATTAGATCTATCAAGGTGGGTGAGGAAAATACTAATTTTTTCCATGCTATGGCCACAGAGAGGTTTAGAAAAAATTCAATAGCCAGTCTGAAGCTTGATGATGGGACAGTTGTTTCTGACCATGAGTCTATGGCTTCTGCTGTTTGGGAAATTTTTAAAGGCAGAATGGGCACCTCTGCAAGGATCAACATGAGTTTTGACCTTTCTTCCATCATTAGAAGGGTTGAGGGTCTGGATGATTTAACCAGGCCTTTTTCAAAGGAGGAAATGGACAAAACAATAAAGGAAATGCCAATTGATAAGGCTCCTAGTCCTGATGGGTTTAATGGCTTGTTTTTCAAGAAATGCTGGCATATTGTCTGTGAGGAGTTTTATGAGTTGTCCAGGGGGTTCCATGAGGGTTCTGTCAGTATTAAGAATATTAATTATTCTTACATTACTCTTGTGCCTAAGAAGCATTCTCCTGAGTCTGTTAATGATTACATGCCTATCTCTCTGTCTGGCATGGGAGTAAAATTCCTCTCCAAAATGGCTGCTAATAGATTGCAGGGGGTATTTTGAATTGTGTACACAAAAACCAATATGGTTTCATTAAATCCAAAACTATCCATGACTGTGTTGGGTGGACTCTTGAGTATATCCACCAGTGTCACCAATCCAGGAGGCCCATTGTTATTCTGAAGTTAGATTTTGAGAAAGCATTTGATTCAATTGAGCATGATGCCATTTTCCAAATTCTCAGGGCCAAAGGGTTTAATGAAAGGTGGATCTCTTGGGTTAAACAATTTTTGTCTACTGGCACTTCTTCTGTGCTCTTGAATGGACTCCCAGGTAAACAATTCTATTGCAGAAAAGGTGTTAGGTAGGGTGACCCTGTTTCACCTCTCCTGTTTGCAATTGCTGCTGATTTGCTGCAGTTTGTGGTCAATGATATGCATGTTAAGGGTCTTCTTCAGTTGCCAATACCCTGCCATGACAAAGATTTCCCAATAATTCAGTACGCTGATGATACTTTGATTATTTTGCCTGCTGAAGAAGAACAGTTGATGTCTCTGAAAAGCATGCTTCTCCTGTTTTCTCAATCAACTGGTTTGCATGTCAACTATCATAAGTCCTCAATGATGTCCATTAATGTTGACTCTGTGGAAATGACTAGGCTTGATGGAATGTTTGGCTGTGTTGTGGGTACTCTGCCTTTTACTTATCTTGGCCTCCCTGTTGGTCTTATGAAGCCAAAAATAATGGATTTGATGCCTTTAGTCGACTCTATGGAAAGGAAACTCTCTGTCAGCTCTAGTTTTCTTGCTCAAGGGGGAAGGTTACAGTACCTCACCTCAGCTTTGTCTTCTGTGCCAATCTTCTTCCTCTGCAGTCTGGATATTCCAGTTGGCATTCTCAAGCAGCTTGAGAGGATTCAAAGGCAATGTCTTTGGAGAAAGTTTGGTTCTGACCATGCTCCTTCCTTGGCAGCATGGGACTTGGTGTCTTGAGCCAAAGAACAAAGGGGGATTGGGGGTCTTAAACCTGAGATTACATAATGAAGCTCCGTTCTTGAAGTTTGTTAGCAAATTTTATAATAAGGCTGACATTCCTTGGGTAAGCCTGGTTTGGGACACTTATTACCATGACAGGTTCCTCATACTCTTTGTCTTATGTGGCTCCTTCGGTGGAGAGATTTATGCAAGTTGATGGATAAGTTCAGAATGGTTTCTAAAGTGCGAGGTCTTGAATGGGGATTACGCTGCTGTTTTGGGGTGATGATTGGAACCTCAACCCTTGGTGGTCCTTTGGATGAGGTATTTCAGAGATTGTTCTCTTATGTTAAGGATCCACTTCTTTCTATTAAGGAGGTTTTTGCAACTCAGGATGTCACTACTCTCTTTCACCATCCTCTTTATGAAAGGGCCCATTCTGAGTTGATGTCTTTGCAGCTTCTAATGTCTGATTTCTCTCTTGACATTACTAAGTCTGATGTTTGGATGTGGAGAGAAGATGGCAAGCCTTATACAGCTAGAAAATACTACTCCTTCCTGCATATGCATATTAACCCCAACCCTTTGCTGTCATGGATCTGGTCTAGCTGTTGTACTATGAGAATCAAATTTTTTGCCTGGATGCTATCATGGATCGGCTCAATACACAAGATATGCTGGAGAGAAGGCATTGGAATGTATCTGATTGTAATCACTGTGTGTTGTGCCCCACTCAGACTAAAGAGGACAGGGATCACCTATTCTTCTCATGTAACTTCAGCTGCAGGGTTTGGAATTATCTGCAAGTGTGCTGGCCACATGGTGATAACATGGCTGCCATTGCCTATGCTGCAAGAAGGGACTTTCAACAACAGGGATCACCTATTCTTCTCATGTAACAACAGGGACTTTCAATACACAAGATATGCTGGAGAGAAGGCATTGGAATGTATCTGATTGTAATCACTGTGTGTTGTGCCCCACTCAGACTAAAGAGGGCAGGGATCACCTATTCTTCTCATGTAACTTCAGTGCGGGGTTTGGAATTATCTGCAAGTGTCTTTGGCCACATGGTGATAACATGGCTGTCATTGCCTATCTTTGCAAGAAGGACTTTCAACAACCTTTCTTTGCTGAAGTGGTCTTTCTTGCTTGTTGGAATATCTGGTGTGAGGAATGATAAAGTCTTCAGGAACATTAAACCTTCCTTTAGAAGGTGGAGAACATGTTTTATTCATGACATTTCTCTGCTTGCCCATAGGATTAAAGCTAAGTATAAGGATGACCTTCTTAGATGGATTGCTTTTTTGCCACCTTGAGGTGAGCATTGTATTTTTAGCTTTACATATTTTCCTTTTCTTTGATGTACATAACTTGTATCTTTGTATAGTTAATAAAATTTGAAAGAGCTGTGGGGTGCTTTACCCTCTGATGCAGTCAAAAAAACATTATTTACACATAACTCCTAGACAAACACACATGAATGGCATTTTCCTTCATCTTGATATAATATTTCCAAGATGGGAAGATACACATATGATTTAACAACATCAAATCGATAGATGCTAAACTACGACTAGCTGGTTGTGCTTCCTCCACGTGAATAGGCGTACTAGCTGGTGGAGTTGGGGTTCGCCGTGGTAATCTTGGCCCTTTGGGCACTTGGAGCTGCCTTACTAACTGCTCTTGTTTGGGAGCTCTGTGGTGGAGATGGTGCTGTGTCAGCAGGAGGCTGGGTTACTATCTGCTGGGGTTGGGGTTAGATTGGGTGAAGCTAGTTCTCTGTCCATCGCATTAGGGGTACAATCTGCGAGAGTTTGGGTTATGTGTGGTAGGGCTGGTTCTCGTGCATGTCAACCGGGTGCTATCTCCACCAAGAGGTAGCACTGTTTTATTGATGCGGTGTTTTAGTCCGCTAAATCTTGGCATCACCTGCTCAATTCAAATGGCTGATTAACGAAACATAGTTGAATGTCTGAGACATTGTATGAGAGAGATGCAATAGATAGTGTGGAAAAAGAGGGCATGAAATAGTTGACATGTATATTGTTTAACTAAAGCGGATAGCATGACATAATTTCACATATATGATGTCTATCTAAACTGGATAGCATAGCATAACATAATTCAAAGATATGATGAATAACTAAACAGGATCGCATGACATAATTCACCTACATGTTATCTAAGTAATCAGGATCACATCATTTAATTCACATATGTGATTTATATGCTAAACAAAGGGCATTAGATATGATGTCTGAACTAAGAACATGATGTTGAATATTGTGTATATGATGTCTAATCTATGCAATGCAAGACACCATATGCATGATATGAGCAGTATAACCGTGCCAAGTTAGAGCATACACCTCAGTGGGGGAATAGGACTAGTCATCTGTCTCTGAATCCATCTCTGAGGAGCTATCGGGACCCAACAAGAGATCTGCTTTGACAAGTAGCACTGTCTGCTCAGAAGGCCTTGTTTTCACTCCAGATTTTTCAATCTCCCACCCAAATGGCTGATTCACAGGAAGAGTAGTTTAATGTACAGACATTTTCGACAAATGGATATGTAATGAAGAAAAGGATGGGAAAGATATCATTCAAATATATGATGTCTGGTTAAACAGGATGGCATTGCATATTTCATGTATATTATGGCTGGCTAAAAGACATGAGACTGCACATTTCCCATATATGATATAGAAACTAAACAGGTGGCAATACAGAACATGTCTAAACTAAGCAGATGAAATATATGATTTCAAAAGTAGGCACTCCAAGGAAACATATGCATGATATGACTAACATCATCATGCCAAGGTGAAACAAACACCTTGGGGGTAAATAGGAGTGGTCGTGGCGTCTAATCCACCTCGAGCAGATAGCTTCCTCTGGATTACAACACGGAGAGGGGTGGGGAGGTTTGCCATTGAACCCACCATGGAGCGATGTCGCATGACATTGTATTGCTGCATAAAACTCTTCTCTTTTCTCTACATGTTCAGCATGGTACTGTACAATATCGACATGCATCTGAAAAAATATGGTGAGATTATTTAAGGAGAGCATGTAGAAATTTTGAGTGATGGTAACAACCAGTGGATGGATCCAAAAATAATGATAGCAGGCTGATGATTGCTTTAATTTAATAAAAAGACAGATGATGATTGTTTTACTATTTATTTCCCACCCAAGATGAACAACATAGGCATACCCTAGGTGAACCAGATATTAGACAGAGATAATATTCATTGCTTCTTCGATATGTGCCCCATAACTAATTTAGAACTCAAGTTTGAACATTAATTTGGAAATTGAATGTTACTATCGAAACTGAACGTAATGGTAGCAGAGAGGCACTTGACATGTAGTTTAGGGAGGGCTGCAGTTCATCTTCAACTGCACCCCACGAGCACTGCCACCACCACCGGCCGAACCGCCGGCCCCAGTGCCGCCTCACCGCCCCGAAACAACTCCCAACCACCGGTCCGCCGCCGCCCCGGCCAGCCCTATAGGCCCCCCGCCGCCCACCCTGAACCCTAAGATAGATAGTGGGGTACCTCTCAGTGAGCCCCGTCCCGCTGCGGGTGGTTCTTCCTTAACTCGGTGAACCCCCCAACCCCTGAAAATCGGTGACACAAAAGTCGATTCAGTCATTGAAGTGTAGCTAAATCAGAGAGCAGCACCGGCGAGGGGAGAGCAACAGCGACAGCGAGCTAACGAGCGAGCCGAGCAGCATAGCTGGGCGAAGCGAGCAATCGGCGAGCCAGCACCAGCAGCAGCGCAAGAGAGGGAGAGAGCGAGGCAGCAGCTGGGCAAGCGGCGATCGGCGAGAGCTAAAGCAGCAGCAGCAGCGGCCGAGTGGCGAGAGCTGGAGCAGCAGCGGTGGCGGCGAACGATCGGCGAGCGAGCAACAACAGCGAGCGAGCGGCGAGCGAGCAGCGACAACAGATCCGCCTGGTATGGACGCCGCCACCGAAGGGGCCTCGCACTAGGGGAGAGCCACCATGGAGATGTCGCCCGTGGCGCCGGCTTCAAGGTAGCTGCTGAGGGAGTCCTGGATTAGGGAGTCCTCGGACAGCCGGACTATATCCTTTGGCGGACGTTGGACTATGAAGATACAAGATTGAAGACTTGACCCGTGTTGGTTGGGACTCTCCTTTGCGTGGAAGGCAAGCTTGTATCTGGATATGTAGATCTCCTCCCTTATAACCGACTCTGTGTAACCCTAGCCTCCTCCGGTGTCTATATAAACCGAAGGGTTTAGTCCGTAGGACGACAACAATCATACCATAGGCTAGCTTCTAGGGTTTAGCCTCTATGATCTTGTGGTAGATCAACTCTTGTAATACTCATATCATCAAGATCAATCAAGTAGGAAGTAGGGTATTACCTCCATCGAGAGGGCCCGAACCTAGGTAAACATCGTGTCCCCCGCCTCCTGTTACCATCCGCCTTAGATGCACAGTTGGGACCCCCTATCCGAGATCCGCCGGTTTTGATATCGACATTGGTGCTTTCATTGAGAGTTCCACTGTGTCGTCATCATAAGGCTTGATGGCTCGTCTTGTTGTCAAGGACAACATCACTTCTGGGGGAGCCCTGGCTATAGGCCAATCTCTTCGACTAGGCGGTTTCGTCATGACCGCTGTTAAGCCATTTCGCGATGATGACTTCTGGGTCATCGAAAACAGCCTCCACGTCGGCTCGGAATTCGCCGAGCAGTTGGATCCAATGGAGCTCTCTTCCTTGAACGAGCTCTTGGATCGCATCGCCGCCTTGGGAGTCGCTAAATACTAAGATCAGATCAGGCTTAAACCCGACCAAAGGGAGATTAACCCCTCGCCGGTCACCCATCAGATAGCGGTGGTGGAGGAGCAATGCGGCGATTCTTCCTCTATCTTGAGGACAAACTATGTCCGGATTCCCAAGCTCTCCGAGCCGGATACCCGTCTACGGGAGGACATGGCCCAAACCTTGAACCTAGAATCAGGAAGCAGGCCAGACCTATTGGGCAACATTCCGGAGCCCGAACTTCCAAGATTGGAAACTCCTCCGCCCCTGGGTCTCAGATCGGGTCAGGGTTCGGACCTAAATCTACCCACCCACCCAGATATAAGCGATCTTTCCCACATTAGACAAGAGCCCCAAGAGACAGTACGCCACTATTGGGCCAGATTCCTCCTTGTAATGAACAAGATCAAGGACTGTCGCGAGGAAGACGCAATTTCATTCTTTTGCAACAACTGCATGGACAAGGGAATCCTCTACGCCATAAGTCGCCGTGACATAGCACACTTCGCTGACTTGGTGTGGGGACCCCGACTCATAAGTCGAGATCACCGAATGCACGTGTACAGTGATCCCAGAGATCAATGCTCACTCAACACACAAAAGCTGAATAACAAGAGTCTTACATCTATACATACCGTCTTACACAAATTATGACCATTATGGTCAAGTCTTACATAGATAAAGCCACAAGGGCTGAACACCAAATAAACTTAAGCATCGGAAATTCTTCTTCGATAAGTAGAACCCATGCCATCTGCATTAACCCTACAGGCATTCTGACTGGGAAACGTCCTAGTTCGCATGTTCGTCTCCAAAGAACTCTTCTTCAAACTCTTGTTCTTCCATGCCTGGCCAATTAAATAACCAGTGGCAAGCCAATGAGTACTTTGAATGTACTCACAAGCAACCCCGATTGGAACAGGGCACAATGATGCAATGATATAGCACTAAGTAGGTAGTTTGCAGAAAGTTGGTTTTGAGTGCGATGACATGATCTATCAACATGTAAAGTATGCAACATGAGAGTACAGACATTCGTATGAACAAGTTACAGATATCAACATAAGCGGAGTTGGACACCAATCCAACTTGATCATCGTGTCAAGCCATCTGACTTAACCCAAATAGTTTTATCAACACACACACACGGTTTGTAAAACTCTGGACGTAGTTTAAGCAGCACCGCCCAACTGTCCTTGACCGTGGACACAGCTATTCGAATAGTTTTACACTCTGCAGAGGTTGCACACTTTACCCACAAGATCCGGGGAACTTCTGTGTCATCCACGACCCGCGGTACCTCAAGTACCCGGGGTAAGCACCCGATCACTATCTTTACCTAGACGACACTAACATAGAGTCCACTCGATTGGTAGTAACCCCCGTGCCCAACATTTCACAACTTAAAATTATGGAGCCTCGCTCCCATATTCATCACATACCACTGGCACGGGGTACCAACGGTGTGGTCGGTGCCCCATAAAAATGTTCTTGGCCGCCCTACCTGGCACAAACCCGTCCCGAGAGAGCGACAACTCTCCTGTCACTAGTAATGCGGGCACCATGCTAGTATCGGCCTAGGTAATCAATAATGCCCTTTCCCATATAAGGGTAGAGTGGTTGGGCATGTAAGGTTGGGACAGTCGACAAATCTTAAATCTAATCCGTTTTCGAAAACAACACACACTTGCCTCGGTACACCACTTCGTCATCAAGTGGTTACCCAACTCATTATCTCCCTCGGGCATAAGTGGCACCCGACAGGGTTTTCGAAAAGTCTTTTGAAAATACTTTGTCTCCATCACCATGCATATTCCCGTCCCTTCTGCGTAGCAACTACTCTAGCATCGTACCTACTCCCACCGACATAACCCCCATAAGGAGGTAGGGTCATGCACCATGCAAGTATCAACGAGGAAGTAACGGTGGCAAACCACCCCATGTGGTCACCTCATCATCAGGTCTCCGACGCAAGCAATAAAAGTTCTATATGACATGCATCAAAAGGGTCTCATAAACATGGTCAAAGGGCTGCTTGCCTGACTCAACAAAGTCTTCTGGGTCTTCAAAGTCTTCTGGTCCAACTCCTTCGTCAGCAACACAATCTATCGTCGCAAAAATAATAACAAGAAAAATAAGAAATAATAAAACAGAAAAACCAAAGTGCTCAGAAAAAAGTTAACTCATTTTTGATAAATACTAGGGTGAAAACTAAGAAGGGGAAAATTCCTAGTTTTTGACTTGGAGTAGCAGAATAGATGAAATGGATTTCCAGAGGGGTTTAAATATATTCAAATTTGGGTTTGAATATGAATAGTACAGAAAAGTTGGTTGGACATGAATGAAAGTTATACCATTGAATAGGTGGGATTTTTAGAAAAATGTGGGAGTTTGAATTATTTCATTTGGATGAATATTTAATCCTATGGAATTTTTACAAGTTTGACAAAAAAGAAAAAGGAGAAGGGCTCATGTACTGCTTGGGCGAACATCCATGGCGTGCAGCCTAGCAGTAGACCCGGCCCAACAGATCACTTGCACGCATCCTCTAGGTTTAAACCTGACAGGCGGGGCCCAGGCGTCAGCGAGAGAGAGAGGGGCGATGGAGAGGAGAGGCTGACAGGCGGGGCCCGCCTGTCATCCCTAATCCTGACACGGAGGGCGGGCGAGCTCACCGCATCATCGATCTTGAGGCGGAGCAAGGTCGAGGCGAGAATGCAGGCTGGACTCAGCGTCGAGTCGCCGTTCGGGTGGAGGTGGTTGCAGGCCGGGGTGGCCTGGATTCGCCGGCCGACGAGGTCTCGCGGGTGAGGAGCTTGAGCGTCGTCGGTTCAAGCTGCTTCCGGCTGCAAAAGATGCAGGGGAGAAAGGGGAAATGATCAGGGGTGCTCGGGGGTTCCAGATCGAGGCAGAGGAGGAGGGGGGAAGGCATGTACCTCGCGAAGTCCGGCGAGCCGAAGCGGCGGAGCTCAAGCTCGATCTCGAGCTCGGGCAGCTCTAGAGAGGAACTGAGGTGCAGGGGGATGATTTGGTGGTGTAGAGAGCGAGTGGTGAGGAGAGGAGAGCTCGGGGAGGCCCTTAAATAGGCGGGCGACGGTCCACCGAGGACCGGTGCGCCGGCGAGCCTGTTGTGGTCGAAGCGGGTCACGGGGCCTCGTCGGGGCGTGTCTGAGGCGTTTGTGGGGTTGGTTTAGGGAGAGGGGAGAGAAGAGAGGAAGCGGGGGCGAGGCACCGAGCGTGAAGTCGCTTACTAGTGCGCTCAGTGACAGCAGCGTCTAGCTAGGGGCGAAGGAGGAAGAGGGAGGAGGGGGACAGAGGCATGGCGTGACGCAGACGTCGAGGCGCATCATCGGCCGCGCTGGGGAGGGCCGAGGTGGCCGGGAGTGGTTGGCGGTGACTTACGGTTACAGCCGCATCAGAATGGCGTGCTCTGGAGCATGCAAATGGCATGCCATGGCATTTTGTGGGTCGGTGGTGTGACCAAATATGTCTGGTGGCTCTAGGGGGAAGTAAAGAAGTGGGAGATGGCCTTGGATGCCCTAGGTGGCCTGTAGGAGGAGAGAGAGGTAGAGTGTCGGTGTCAAAACCGGCGGATCTCGGGTAGGGGGTCCCGAACTGTGCGTCTAGGCGGATGGTAACAGGAGACAAGGGACATGATGTTTTTACCCAGGTTCGGCCCTCTCGATGGATGTAAACTTTACTCCTGCTTGATTAATATTGATGATATGGTAGTACAAGAGTAGATCTACCACGAGATCAAGAGGCTAAACCTAGAAGCTAGCCTATGGTATGATTGTTGTTCGTCCTACGGACTAAAACCCTCCGGTTTATATAGACACCGGATAGGGTTAGGGTTACATAGAGTCGGTTACAAATGGGAGGAGATCTGCATATCCATATCGCCAAGCTTGCCAAGCACGCCAAGGAAAGTCCCATCCGGACACGGGACGAAGTCTTCAACCTTGTAACTTCATAGTCCAGGAGTCTGACCAAAGGTTATAGTCCGGCCATCCGGACACCCCCTAATCCAGGACTCCCTCAGTAGCCCCTAAACCAGGCTTCAATGACGCATTTAGTCCCATGCCAGCAGATTGTCTTTGGCATTGCAAGGCGGGTTCCTCCTCCGAATACTTCATAGAAGATTTTGAAGACAAGGATAGTGTCGGCTCTGCAAAATAAGTTCCACATACCACCGTAGAGAGAATAATATTTGCACAAATCCAATCTGCTGACGTATTCCACAGCGTGGCATCACACCGCTGCCAAGCCTTTATTAGTTTTCTTTGTCCCACCTCAAAGACACTTAGCGGGCGGTTTCCTTGGCACGTCTTGTCGAGGCAGAGATCGTGTCCCCTTATTCCGTGATTCTCATCAATACGGGCATGGTAACCCAACCATGCCATTAATTCTGATGCTTGGGAGATAAGCGAGTTTTACCGGTGGTGGGGGCATATAATTTCGTCTTAGCCCATATAAGGGATAAGGATCCACCTTTTCCATCTCGCCTTCTTCCTCCTTTGCTTATCCATTTTCGCACTCGAGCTCCAGCGCCCAAGTCCGCACATCCCACCTCAACCTTCTCCGGCAATGTCCGGAGCCCGGGAGGCAAGTGGACGGTCTCCTCCGTCACGAAGGGACACATCAAGAAGCCGAGGGAGGCCGGATACTTGTCTAACGACATCGCGCACCGCTCCCGCACAAGGGGCAGCTCATCCCCACCCCAGCCCCATGAAAGGGTGGTGTTCTCACCCATTTCCTCCGCTGGACTAGGTTTCCACTTCACCCATTTGTCCGGGGCTCATGTTCTACTACGGCCTGGATTTCCATGATCGGCCCGAACTTCGTCCTCAACATCTCGGCGTTTATCGTGGGTATGCGAGGCCTTCCTCCGCATCAAGCCCCACTTCGCTTATGGTGAAGACCTTCAATGTCAAGCGAAGGTAGTGGGCGGCCAGCAGCGGAGTCGGAGGCGCCATCGTGGGAAAGATGCCCAACGTTACATGGCTCGAGGATCCTTCATGGAGACCATAAAGGGGTGTGAATCGGGGTGGTTCTACATCACCGAGCAGCGTGACGAGTGAATGGGCAGCGGCCCCAATTCGATCTGGCATCCCACGGCTCACCTCACGGAAAGAGAAGGGCACTGTCGTGGGTAATTCGAAGAGCGGACGGACTCCAAACCTGCGTCCAAGACCTGGTGGACAAAAGGTTAAACTTCAACGTAGTCGGGTCATGCTCATCCGCGGATCCTCTGTGTCAACAGCGGGCTTTAACTTATGGGAGTTCAACCGGACCAACACCAAACTCGACCGAGCTCTTTGAAACAACGCACGAGGATGCCTAGAAGGTGCTATTCAAAGAGCGCCGAGGTTCCCCTCTCATCACCGAGGATCGCGGATTCAGCGTGAAGCGTAAGCCAGCGTAAGCTTATTTTACCCTTTACGGGATACTTGTTTTTCATAGTTTGACTCTATCGCGGATCTAAGCTCCCGTTCCTTTGGCGAGGAATGGAAGAAGACCGGACAGATCATTGCCGGCTCCTTTGCCGGAAGACCCAGCGGACACCCGCTTGACGGGGCTGCTGGTTCCGGCACCTTACATGGTGCCGGAGAAGAAGGCCACGGGAACTCGAAAGAGTTCCCGACGCCCGGCGGTGTCGGATTCATCGTCCGATGACTCCGAGGCGCGCTCCTCATACGAAGACAACGAGGAGGAAGAAGAAGAGGCCTCTCCCCCTCTAGCAGGGGGAGGAACGAAAAGGAAGGCCACCCCAACTAGGGAGCCGGAGGGTCCAAGAAGGGAAGGACCCTTCCTCCGGACTATTCCAGCAACGCCGATGATGGCGAAGAGGTGGCCATCCAGGCCTAGTCCTCGCAAAATCGTAAAGTATCCGAATACCGAAATAACTCATGGCGTTCCTACATTGCACGGTATCTTCGGCGCCGAATATAATCATGTAGTCCGCCCAAGGCCGGGCTCGGCAACCGTCGGCGGCTCCTGGTCCACCGGATGTGAATAGCACTTCACTTATGGCCGCCTCCTCCCTACGCCCAGCCGGATGATGCGAGTGGAGTCCCAAAATGGTCCAAGCCGGAGGAGGTGGTCACGGAGGCGCAAAGCGACCTCCCGGACTCCAGTGCAAAGGATAAAACCCCAAGGGCTCCAAGTCCGGCCTTGGGTGGACATAGCGCAACTAACCTTCAGCGGTTCCGGAATCCGCAGTGGCCCCTAGTAAGAAGGGCAAGCCTACGATGCGGCCTCCGTCCAACCGGAGGCACGGATAATCTCTTGGAGGTGCTAACGGCGCCTCCATCGACGAGGAACACCGCACTATTATGAGTGTGGTGATCCGAAAGTTTAGTCCGCCAAGAGCGGGCTGGTCAAGCTCGTGCCGACCTTCTAACGAGCTTTGAGGTATGTATTTAAGATATGTAAAAATATTACCGCATAGACAATAGCCTGATGCTCGGTTTGGTGTTAGGAAGAAAAGCGAACCGAGGATCAAAAAGATATATGCAGGAGTCTAACATAAGTTTGTCAATATGGGAATGCGAGGTTGCGCGCTGACCTCTCGGCCGACTTATTTGCAAGAGTCGATGCATTAAAGTAGAGCCTCGGCGGTCGAGAACGAGCTCGGCCTTGCCAAGAAGCAGCTCGAAGACAAGGAAGGTAAGTAATACCTTATTTAAGTATATATAAAAAGATGTGGTTGATAAAAATGACAGGACTAGCGTGAGTACTGAGGCCACAGCAGGTGGCGACCACGAAGGAAGAGCTGTCAAGCCCGAAGACAATGCGGCCGTGGAGCGCACCGGCGAGAGCAGGAGGCGCGGGTGGCGGAGGTACAGCAAGAGCTCCGGGCTCTCGTGGAAAAACACGAGTTTGGGCTTGACTCAAAGACTCGATAGTCCGAGGCTCGCCTCGGCGCTTGAAGCGCAAAATCTGCCAAGGCGAAGCTCAAGGAAAAGCCCTCCAGAAATTGAGGCGATGAAGAAGATGGCGGCGGTAAGGCATTCTTTATACAAAGCAAGCACGTGAAAGTGAATTACTTGTTACTTACCCGAGTCGGAGCTCTCGGGAGCATTGTGAATCTTCCCGGAGTGTGTCCGACGCTAACTGCCGCGTTCTAGAAAGCGAAGAGGGAGCTCGGCGGAGAAGGTGTTACAGTCTCGATATCTTTGAGGCGGACACCCGGTGCCCTTGAGCGACCAGTGAAGCAGCTAGTCAAGCTCCATAAGGTGGCGAACAGGCCATAAAGGGTCTCATAGTCCGTTGTGGCACAGGGTGCCATGCCCGGGAGCTACTGGGCTGGTGAGGCGGATGGTGGATGCTGTCCATGGCTTGAAGTCATCAAGCGCTCTGTATGCATCGAAGGTGCCGAGGCCCTTCCCGATGCTAAAGTGCTGCTGAGGGCAAGATGGACGCCGAGAAGCTTGTGACGGACGGACCACCGCCGGGCAAGGAGCATCGCAAGCCCGAGATGTAATATGAGGGCGCCTGAAGGGTGCCCGCCTATATAGCGGATGAGTGCTCCAAAAGATGTAATTTTGAGTAAACTTCGCATTTGTGATCATGTACGCTGAAAACTTGTTCATATGCGCTAAGCAACGCTTTTGAATTTAAAATGTTACCTTCTATGCGGCCGCTTATTAAAATTGAGAGATGGCGAGTCGTAAACTGCCCCCATGCCACAGTCTTTGGGGTGTTAGGGATAAACTTGGCGCTCTTTTTCCCATTCTTGGGTCCTTGAGGGGCGCTCAACACAGCGAACAAGGCAATCAGACTATAATGCTTCAACACTCTCCTTAGCCATAGAATTCTATAATTTTAAAATTTTGGCAGAAGCCTACTATTCGGAAGACGAGTTCGGGGCGCTATCACGCCTAGGCAGGACAAGCCGACTCCTCGCTCTAAGCGGCATAAGTCTTTAGGGACTCAAAACCTCTCGTGCACGACCAGCTCTCGCCGTATCATGATGGTCGGTTTTAGCTTTCTCCTTTGAGGTGCTTAGCCCAGCTCAGCCGGGGCACAATCGCAGTGGTTCTCCCAGCGCTACCTAAGCCGATATAGCAGGCGTAAAGGTACCAAAACATGGGGCAGGGCAAACCCAACTATTGACCCAAGACATGATTCGAAGCCGATGCATATAATGCTATAAGTTTGGGGTGCCGCACTTGTGAAAGTGTTCACTTATCACACCGTATGTTGGGGTACTTAAGCCCTGGTGTATTTGGCCGTACCAAAGTGTACTCAGGTGCAACATGTCATTAATGAACATATATAGATAAAAAGGGAATGCAATAATAGACAAAAGCTATGTATTGTTTATTCAAAAGGCTGCGGTAAAGAAGGGCGATACAAATAGTGCGATAAGCAAGAGATGGACTATTTGACATGTCCCCCCTCGGAAGCGAGCTGCGGGATGATATGTGAAACAAGTATCTTGCTTGTTATAGAGACCACTGGACACTCGGCGGTAACTACGCCTCCTGGCTGTTGCATCGTGTGTTCGACAGTTATCTGCCGGACAGGCCTTCCGTGAGTGGAGTCCTGAAAGTAAAAAAAAGAATGACAAAATCGAGGCCCCTAGTGCGGTTGAGCCGCATTTTGGGCATCATGTGGTCGTGCCCCCCCTATGCCCATGGTATTTCCGGGCGTAGTTATGTACGCCTAATACTGGTTCCGCAATTTCGCGAGGGCTGGGGTTGGGGCCGCATTACTACGCTTTTTCGGGCGTGCAGGCGGTCTTGTTGTAGGTTACTCCGGGCATGCTTGCGGTGTCCGGGACATTTAATAGCTTGATTTGGAGGTGCCTTGAGAGGCTGCTTTGTACTTCCGCGCGAGACGCAGTGATGCTCCTCCGTTCGGAGAGGCGTTCGGTGTTTCCATTGACCGTAATGACTCCTCGAGGGCTGGCATCTTGAGCTT